>CM052982.1:6000000-7200000 GCA_028554685.1 Agrotis ipsilon
TGTCCCATTATTAATAAAACTGATCGAACAAAATATTTAGGCATAATAATAGATGAAACTCTTTCCTTCAAACACCATTTGGAAGTTATAAATAATAGAATTCGTAAGCTCATATTTGTATTCAAAAAGCTAAGATCTATCGCAAATTCAAAAATAATTAGGCAAGTATACTTTGCTCTTTGTCAGTCAATTTTGACTTATTGTATTACTTCATGGGGTGGGGCAAGTAAAACCTTGTTATTGACCATTGAAAGAGCTCAAAGGGCTATTCTCAAGGTGGCTACTTGTCGGCCTTTCCTGTTCCCTACTAACCTCCTATATAAATCTTGTGAAGTACTAACAGTTCGACAGTTATTTATAATGAGCACTGTACTAAAACAACACGCAGCTCTTCCTTATTGCACTGAATTGACTAATAAAAGACGGAAAGATATAGTTTGTCCCCAAATAAGTACAAAACATGCTTTTACAGCCAAATTTTATATGTTCCTGGGACCACTACTCTATAACAGACTTAATGAAAATGGCAACATCTACTCCTTAAATTATAGTAATTGCAAAAAAATCCTTAGAGAAACTTTACAAGCAATGTCCTATGAAGATACAGAGAAGTTATTACTTGTGCTAAAGTAAAGATTACTTGTAATATTGTTATTGTGTGTTTTTTAAACTAAGATAAGATAGTATTAAGTATATTTTTTACACCTTTTTAGACATTTGATTAGTATGATTTTATATAATTTTGTGATTATTTTTTATTTTATTAATGTTACCTTAAATCGCCTGAAACACAGGATTACCTAGTTCAGGCACAAATTTATTTGTGAATTTAATGTAGATAAGAAAACTGTATAACCTTGTACCATATGTTTTTGAATAAATAAATTTATTATTATTATTATTATTATGTTTTCATTTTCTTTATTTCAAAATATAATTTATCTATTACATTATTATACATATTATACTCTTTTATTTTATTTTTATATCTTTTCTTTTGTTAAAAAGGTTCCTCTTCTTATCGTGCTTACGATGTTCTCTCATGTCTATGTATAACTGTAACAATAAAATTGTAAAAGAAATGATTTTAAAAGAGTAACCATGGAGTTTCTTTCCGGTTCTTCTCCATGAAAACGACCAACCCGAACCGTGCCAGGTTTTTTTGGTTCTTCTTAACATATTATAAGTGCCCATTGAGGCCCATGTAAAATAAAATATTTTGATTGACATTTATTTCATTCTTTTCTTCCGTAGTTGCTCCGTAGACACCTACCTGTTCGACAACTTCGTAACAGCCGACGGGGACACCCTTACAGCCAAGTTCAAAGCCTTCAAGTTCCCGGATACTTCTTATGTGCAGTTCAGGGGAACCGTCACCGTGTGCCTTGACAAGTGTCAGGGGGTGAGTACAGATCTAAACGTCTTTGCAAAAGAAATGCCATTGGGCCGTTTACAAGTAACTTTAGAAGGCTGGAGAGGGAAGGCGGAACGCCTCTATCAAGTTATGCCCCAGAAAAAATCCATAAAACCGGGGTTTTTTTGGGGACAAACTATAACATACTATTCTCAAATCACTGCAACTCCTGAAAGCCAGAATCAACAGTGACAACCACCAGAAAAGCATCGAGACAATGAAGCTCAACGTGTCCCGGAGAAGGAATTTACCTGTCTTGGATCCTGCAACGAAATTAATCAGAATAGAATAGTGGAGGAGAAGGAAAAAATATGTTTCCACTTCCCTCCATGTCAAGCAGGAGACAGAACAAAACAAGGCCAATAGGCACAAAGGGACATTACAACTGGGAGAAGCCCAGTTGCCTAGCACCACGGGTAGATGTAATGATATAAAAATGACTAAAATTAATGGGTCCTAAATTGTAAAAAAACCAGGGCACTGCCCAGGGTGCACAGGACCTTTCGAATTGACGATAATTTGAACATAATTCGCAGGTACAATGCAGTAACGGCCAGATCGCATACGGTCGTAAGCGCCGCGCCATCAGCTCGGGGGCCGACTCCAACAAAGTGTACGAGGTCTCACTGACCACCTTCATCAAGGTGGAGTACGAGGAGGGGCAGAAAGAAGCAGGTTTGTGGAATTTTACACTTACTTTCTATCATTATTTGAGTAGAAAAGGACTTCATGGTGAAGACACCTTTTTTATTCATCATTTCGGCTATATCACCTTTGTGATATATACGGAATGGTACGGGAAATGGTCGTGCGATCGACTCCTGCGCAATGTGCCGCGGGTTCGATCACCGCACGGAGCAAGTATTTGAACATTTAAGAATAGGTATACGATCTACAAGTTTTTCCGGTCTTTTAAAAAAAAATTAATATACTAAACACGACAGTCTTTTATTTTTCGTGTGAGGATATTGTGGTCAATCTCTGATGGCTTTTTTTACGTGGTAAAATTATCAAACGTGTCCTCCCACCCAGGGCGGGACGGGAAGGACTATCAGACTTGTACCGACTAAAATCGAACCGAATATAACGGTGTCCTTCAATACCCCTTTACGTTTCGAGGCCACGGTTACCCGATAGTCTCAAGACCTCGGCAGGCTTTGGCCCTCTAAGGTGGGCCTCCTCATTTTGCTTTGAGGCGCGCGTGGTACACGACGCGCCGTCGACCTGAGAGTCCATAATTCGACAGCGAGTCGCCCATTACTCGCCTCCGTATGCCCGCACATTGGTACAGTCACGAGCAATAGTATGTATACATTTAACATTATTCAAAAGCGAAGTTCTGCTACTATGTATATTGATTAAAACTTTTGCCTTTTCATTAGAATTATATTTTGGAAGCCATTCTATTAGGAAATAGGTCTTACTTCAAAGTGGAAACCAGTATTTCACGAGTAAATTGCGTTTGAATTTAGTTAAGTGTATACATGTTATTGCTCGCGACTGTACATGCCTGGGTTTGAAATCACAACCTTCTGCAGAAGAAGTGAGATGCTTAACCTCCGAGCCAACACGACAGTTAAAAGAAAAATAGGTCAATTAAGTTTTTAAAATCTGAATGATGAATGAGATAAAAGCCGCCTCTGTTATGAGGTTTAATATTTATAACTGTGAGGGGATTCGAGAGCGATATAACTCATTTTGTAATTAAAATGGATGACTTTTTGCGCGTTCCCGTTTGGTATGACCTAGATAGCTTTATAATTGCATGATGTATGTAACTGAACGACAAATTTACGAATTATTGTGGTGTACGATTTCTTTTTTTAATTCGCAATAAAAAAAATTATGAATGAATGATATTTTTAGTTGTAAGAATAATAATAATACTTATTTCACAAGTATACTAAGCAGAGCTTGTGTTATGGGTACTAGACAACTGATAAACATACTTATATATTTCTACAAACATAAATATTATAGATAAATTACACCCAGACACAGAACAAATAATCATGCTCATCACACAAACATTTGTCCTGGGTGGGAACTGGGAATCGAACCCACGACCCCCGGCATAGCGGTCAGGGTCACTAACCACTAGACCAACAGGCCAGTCAAGATTTACTGGATGTGATAAGTACTTAACTTCAAAAAGTAAAAGAACGATTACAATGTCAACACCACATAATCAACAGTACCCTTAGCACGAGTTTTCAGTAAATGAGACGTAAAGTAAACTTTGACACCTTCAAACTGACAATTTTCAAGGAAAAAATGGAACAGCGCCTCTGGTGTGCGAAGAAGGAACTAATTTTTTCCTTGAAAATTGTCAATTTGAAATTGTCAAAGTTCCAGTTTACTTTACGTCTCAAATACTGAAAACTCGTGCTGAGGGTACAGTTAATTTTTCAATGAATCAGAACCAACCACATTTATATTTAGCTTAACTTAAAACATAAACGGTTGAAAATGTTAACATGTCAGATCAGCATCGAATGTGACCATCAACGATCTCCGAACGAAACCAATTGATGGTCAAAATATATTTAGGTTGGAAATAAATACTAACTAAATTATGAAATCAAGTTCTAAAAAGATTCTACTACACAGGATTTGTCTAATCCAACTACACATACAACGTGGCGATGCTGCCAGCGTTCTGGGCACTATTCCCGTTGACAGCGATGTGGACGTATTCTTATTCTTTGACGCCCTAAGAATGTTTTCTCTTTTATTTATTTATTTATTTTTCCTTTATATATTACTAGTAGGTTTTTATTTATAGTTTGTAAATTAGAGAAAATTATTTAATAAATCAGTAGGTGTAAACTACACAAAATAATTAATAATAATAAGATAATAATCGTACGTTTAGACGGCTATTCAAGAAAATAAAGATTAACTTGAGAATATCTTTCAAAATTAATTGTTGATCAAGTTGTCATGCGCTATACGCATGTGTATGTCCGGTTTAATTATTATTAATTGAAAAGTACTGGATATCAGGATGGTTACTGCTATTTATTTACTATTTGTAAAATATCTCCATGTATTGAAATTAGTTTATAAAGAGAAACACAGAGTCAAGGCTTGGTATTTATTGCCAAAGTAGCTCCATTCGCAAACCCTAGGTCTTCGTGGAAAAGAATGGAGAAGAAACTCCACGGCAACATATTTTATCAGTACACATATTTGTGAAACATAAGTTATCACTTTATCAATAATATTCACATAATAATTAATATAAACTAACTTACCTTTTCATTGTAGAACATCAGGACACAAAAACTAACTTTCAGCATCACACACTTGGATTTTCCATTATTAGAATAAACAAGACACCACTTCGGACACGTCTTAACACTTTGAACTGTTGCAGCGTAATGACTAATAATATGGGGGCACATCTATTTTTATAAACTTTAAATTCTACCCCTTCCAACAGAGACTAACGCTATAATTTAGCAATGACAAATTGCCATGCATTTTAGCTACATAACTAATAAAATAAGCAATAATAAATAAATCCTGTGTAGTAGAACCTTTTTATAACTTGACTACATAATTTAGAAATATATTTAAATATTTATTTGTAATCTTAATTTAAGTCGATTTATATTTTAACCATCAACTGATTTCGTTCGGAAATCAGTTGATCAGTTGTTTTAAATATATTACTATGTATTTTTAAATCTATAAGGGCTATGGACAGACGCCAGTAGGTCACCTATCCGAATCTGTCAAATTTTACCAATCAAACATTAACCTTCCACCACTGTGATAAGGTTGAAAATCTATTAACGAAAGAAATATTGAGGTTGGTTGATGTGCTGACGTCCTTCAAATTAATTTATTTATGTACACACACAGATATATCTATATATATAAAAATGAAACCCGTTTTCCGTTGTCACGACATAACATGTAAACGGCTTGACCGATTCGGATAATTATTTTTTTGTTGTGTTTGTAACCATCGGGACCGGGTTTTAGACCGGGTCCTCCACCCGTGCGAAGCCGGGACGGGCCGCTAGTACAGTTATATTTTAAAAGAAATTGGAAAGTACAAAGGTGTCAAGTGGCATACCATAACGTCTTAAAGCGAGAGTATTTCCACTGTGGGAACGAGATGGCGCTAGACAAATTGTATAGCTCTGTCTCTTTTCCACAGTAGCCCCTAGGAATGTCAAAGTTCCAAAAAAACATGCCAGTGATCTCTGTATTGTATCTAATAACTAATACCCACCATCTTTCTATTACAGAAGACGTACTAGCGCTCTTAAGGAATCTTAAAGTAGCCAACCAGCGCCTCGGAGACATGGACGGAACCCCTGCTACAGTCGCTGAGCACACCGGAAAAAACGTGCTTGTCTATGAAAAAGAAATCGTAACTCGGACCAATAGAGCGAGCATTGTCTCGGGCAGTCTACTAGTTGTCATTAGTTTGTTACTTCTTTTCAAATAAAGAATTTTAAAGTTCTTTTTTTAAATTGGCAATAATAAAGTGGAAGCTACAGTCGTTGGAGTAGTTATTTTACAAATTAAAAGCAACCTTAATTTGTAGGGAAATAAAGATTTGACATATTATTCAAATAAAAGACTGTAGACAAAACAAAAACTTCTTTTTTAGAATTTTAAATTTAAAAAAAATAATTTCAATGACAGTTGCCACTAGCGCCATCGATAACGGTGTGCTTTTGAACAAATTTCCATTCCAATTTTGAAAAAGTTGATTACTTATTATTGTTTGCCAAAAAACTTAATAAATAAAGTACTTTTTAGTACATTAATTGCTCTGAACCATTCCTTAGACAGCTAACATCGAATTTAGATTAAAAATAAAGTGATTTAACTATAATAACGTAACGCTAAGTACGTAATTAATATAGTTTAGATTTTAATGATTTAATACCAGTGTAAAGGTAAGCGCACATTATCCACTATTCTTTCAAATATCCTAGGCAAAACGTCCTGCCAACTCGTTAAATAATAAGCCAACTCGTTAAATATTAAGCCAACTCATTAAATATTAAGCCAACCAGTTAACTATTAAGCCAAGTTCAGTGAAATGCCATGCCAGCTATAACAGCATACTGTATGAAGTTTAGTTGAGTGTAAACTCGGAATCTATTCAAACTATGCGAACTCTGGCTAAACACTGAGCCAGGATTGGCTTAATGTAAATGCCAACTTTGATTAAATAACATGTTAAGTTCGATGAGTTATCATGGTGAATTCATTTAAATGCTATGCCAACTATGACAAGATATAATGCCATGTTTGGCTAGATATTTTAACAAGTCTTGCTAAATGTCTGGCTAAAACATGGCTAATTTTTTTGCAATCTTTGGCTAAATATCGTACTAACTTTGGCTAAATATATCAAGCCATGTTTGGCTAAATGTCTTGGCTTAATATTATAGGTACCAGTTCTGGCTTAAATTTTTGACAAAAATCTGGAAAGTCAACCAATGTTTTCTTGGCTTCGTCCAGTAATGTGCGCTTCACTAAATCGTAATGCAGACGCATTAAGTCCACTAGTCTTATGATAACTGTTCCATAGATAGCCTCCGTCCATTAATTGTGAATATTAAACATAGTGCACTTACTTATTGTAAGAAAAATCTGACTTTTTGAGTTGTGACTTTTTTCTAAAAGCAAAATAGTATTTTCTGAATCTTATATTTGAACTGGCTAAATTTTATAAATCATTTTTGAAAAGCCAGGCTTTACAAAATTTTGAAATATTTTTAAGAAAATGTAGAAAAAAAATCTATAATTTTTTATTACAAAAGAATACAAGAAAAACTTTAAAGATTTTTCAAAAATTTCTTTCATTGGCCATATTGTTTTTTTTTACTTTTTACTAAATAGATTTTATTTTTTGGTGCTTGCAATACTTACTCTGACTTTTTGTGATTACAATTTTTATTTAGCTTTTTAGGGACCCTTTTACAAATAGAATATTATTTTTCTTTTTGGCTTAACTTCGAATAGTACTCAAATTAGGTTTTTTTGTACTATTTGCGAGTTGCCTGATTGGGGTACATGATATATAATTATGTTAATTTATCACTGTTAATGCTAAAATAAAATTATTTCACCTAATTTGAAATAAATTATATTGGCATTTGGAATGGCCATCTAATTCGAAAAATGTATTGGTTTTGAAAAAATTAGTTTAGGGTCATTATTATCACATGACTTGATTCATTCTCATGGCCTACCATGACATCTTAACCCGAGAGTAGTTCCTTTGAAGGAAAGAGACAGAGCTATACAAAGCGTCTAGCGCCATCTCGTTCCTACAGTGGAACTACTCTTGCTTTAAAACGTTATAGTAGGCCACTAGGAAAGCTATATAGAGGAAATCACGATCATCTTGGTTCACAGGGTTATTATTAAATAAATCATTATCATTTCATATTTTTGTATTTCCTAAATTAATATTGTGAATTTGTAAGAGGGTCCTTCGCCTAACTTTAAGTTTAAGAATTAAAACAAATAAAAAGAATATTTCGGAATTATTTGTCGTTTTATTTAAGTTACCTCTTTTCTGTCAGAGGCTATGTCTATTTTCATTCAGGCGCTACTTAGTGCCTACTATCTATTATATACTAGCGGCCCGTCCCGGCTTCGCACGGGTGGAAGTCCTCTAAAACCCGGTCCCGATGGCTACCAACACAACAAAGAAAGAATTATCCGAATCGGTCCAGCCGTTTTCAAGTTATGAGCTTAGCAACACATTTTGCGATCCATTTTTATAATATAGAAGAAGATAGATAGAAGATTTCTGGGTCGATTATCTGTCAGACTAGTACTGACTAAAATCCACGGTGTCTTTCGGTAGCCCTTTGAGTACCGGAGTCGCGGTATACGTATGTTCCGCAACCCCGGCAAGGCTATGGCCCTCTATTAAGAATTGTGTAAGCTCTACATGAACGCAGCTGAAACGCAGCCATATTGATTTTAAAATGACATTTTGAAGCTGTCACCTGTCACTCATTATCTGTGTTCACTTCCTGCCAAGGAGTTTAAGGAGTGAGTACTTCTAACATTAAAACCGTGCCTTAGTTTTTAAGCAAGAGAGGCACACAGCTAGGAGTTTTTTCTCTTTCTGGCATTGATAAATGTTTACACAAAATAAAAAAAATTACCAATATTTTGAAACTTTTTGAGTTAAAGTTTTTTTTAGATGCATATTGGTACAATTATACTACATTTTTTACAGCTTATGATAGTTTTTGTATTCTGTAATGTATTTTAATTACTCATATTTTTAAGAAAACCAAAAAAAAGAACACAAAAATCCAATAATGTTTCCCAAAAAACTAGGAGGTGTATTTAACGTTTAAGATGGCAACATTATGATGTTGTCAAATTCAAATCATTGGTGACGTTTGTAGGGTGACCAATATAAACTGGTTTCCGAGATTAATCCTCTTTAAAGAAAAAGTAATTTTGGGTATAATATAATCTAAGTTAGGTGTGCTAGGTTGTTCCGTTTTACGTTTAGATAATGTGACAGTTGATTTTAATTATTTTTAATATATATATATATCAAATATATATATAATATCTACTTTACGAGTTTCTAACTTTGATTAATTTTTAAATTGGTCTCAGTTATAAAATAAATAGTATGATAATTCGACCAAGAGTGGCTCCTGCATTTTCTAAAATTATAGAATGATAAAACTAAAAAAAAAAATATTATGAACAAACGCCGGCACATCAACCTTTCAACCTTATTACAATAGCGGAAGAGTAATATTCTATTGGTAAAATTTGACAGATTTGAGTAGGTCCACTTGCTGTAGTACATACAGCAAGTGAACCTAATCGAATCTGTCATGTAAACTTTGTTATTTTAACATGTAAACTTCTTCAGAAAATTAGTTTGAGCGAGGTGATGAGACCTAGTAAGTAGTTTTTAATACGTCATAAATCGTAAACTGCAATTTACCTTTCATTCAATGAACAGCAATAGAAAAAAAAACAAAATTATACATATTTTTTTGCCGTTTACATAGATAATACTAAGGAACCCGTCGTGCGCGTGTTCGACTCGCACTTAGCCAGTTTTGGCCACTGACTTTCTAAAGATAAGTTGTTTAAGGTGAAAGCTTCAATCAACCCGCGTTTAAATTTTCTTGCGTTTTTTGCATTTTGCAGGCCAGTGCTAGGTTGTGTGTTACGTAAAATATAATTCGCGGCTGTAAGACTTATCTAGTTACGGAATTATAATCATCAATATCACTAATACAACCCTCCGAGTTCTTTATGAACTCGGCTCGGCGCAGGAACAAAAAAAAATGAACTTAGAGCGTTGTATTGTTGATTTTGTTGGTTATAATTATTAAGAAAAAAATGTTCTTTTAAATTTTGAAACATTGTGGGCTGGTTGGAGCATTCCCCTTGGCTCGTTGGAGCATTCCCCTTAAAACTTTTTTGTGGTGGTTTTCGAAGGCGGTTTTTTTACTTTTTTTTAAACTTTTATTTTACCATATTTAGTTCAAATATTCGACCCCAATTCTTGTCAAATACGTTATCCATAATACCGGTAAAACATCATCCAATGTCCAAGTACACAATAAGAAATGCTCAGTCAACAAAAACTATTGAACGTTTGGTTCAATATTAATTGAAATGATACCAAATGACAGTTATATTTCATCGAACAAAAAGAGAATCATCAAAAACAGTTCACTCAGTCGTAATATTATAAGTACTGTCTGTAACACTATATTATTAATATTATCCTCAAAGTATTGTATCATGGACACTCTATTAGAAAGAAACAGAATGCAGAGCTGTGTGCCTTTCATTCATTCCAAGGTCACCGATTTGGGCTCGTTTTTCTAGTAGGAAGAACGCGCTCCCTATATCTTAAACTCCTTGCTTCCTGCTCACAGCTCTTAGCCTCTATAAAACCGTTTTTGTGTTGTCTCCAATATTGTCCAATTTAATTCAGATTCATCATAACTAATTTACAATGGACGTGTAATATCAGCTTGTATTTTGATAAATAAAAGTCTGGATATTCAATCGAAGTGTTTATTTGGTTGATCACGCCTGACACGCCATACATTCCGTTGCGTATCACAACGCCTGCACCAACAGGTTTTGGACCCAGTGAAAAAGAAAGGTTTATATATTATATATATTTTCTGTACCAAGAGAAAAAGGCGTGCAACGAGGGATCTACGCATAGTTACCGTTGAATTTATCACCAAAAACACTGTTGAACAGATTTTTTTTTTTTTTCAAAGAAGAAAGATGGCGACGCAACCAGCGATACACATCAATAACCACGTGGAGAAGCTGAGTGGTATCTCTTCTTATCCGAACTGGAAGTTTTCATTGAAGATGTTACTCACTTTAGAAGGTTTGTGGGATTGCGTGATCGGCACCGATACTGACGCCGTGCGTGATAGCCGCGCCTTGGCGCGTATTTGCCTGGCACTTCAACCCAACTTGTACCAAATAGTTCGATCAGCATCAAAAGCTAAAGAAGCATGGGAGAAGCTAGCTCATACATTCGAGGACAAAGGTCTATATCGCCGTGTTCTGCTACTTAGACAGTTACAGCGAGTTGACTACAGTAAGTTTAGCAGCATGACTGAATACATAGAAAATGTCACTGGATTAGTTCAGCAACTCTCAGACATAGGAAAAGTTATAGACGACGGTGAGGTAGCTGAAATTCTACTTAGCGGCTTACCGCAAGAATTTGACACACTGGTCTCCGGTCTTGAAACTGCCAATTTAACTAGCTCGCTGACTTCTGAACTAGTGAGAACGAGATTGCTTCAAGAGGAACACAGAAGAAATGGAAAATGTGATAATGATGCTTCAGCCTTTCATGTAAAGAAGAACAAACTTTTCCAATGTGATTACTGCCGAAAACCAGGACATACAGCGAAGCGATGCTTTAAGAAAAAGAGGGATGTGAAGAAGAAAGAAGAACAGCATACCTTTTATGCATCGGCTTACATCGCTCAACATAATGATGTCATCATCGACAGCGGGGCCTCAGCTCACATGATCAATGATGCTAGGTTAGTAAGAAATTTTAAAAGTTGTAATAATAACTCAATTTCTATAGCAAATGGTGGTCAATTAGAAATGTCTGGCATTGGCAATTTAGTTTTGTCTACTGACAAAAATAATATCACTTTAGAAAATGTTTTAGTTGTTCCCAATCTGTCAACGAATTTATTGTCTGTAAGTAAAATGTGTGACAATGGTTTTACAGTAGTTTTTGATAAAAATGGGTGTCATGTTTATAATGAGATAAGTTCTTTCACTGGCAACCAAATTTTAGCTGCTACAAATGTGAATGGTTTGTATAAGATACAGCAGTGCAAGCCGCATGTGTTGGGACATTCCATGCTGGTGCATCCTAGGCAGCAGCCAGAGAGTGTTGATACTGCTTTGGTGTCTGCGGCAGTCTGGCATAAGCGTTTAGGCCATATCGGCCAGAAAGGTATGAATAGCCTACGGGGTGGTGGTATATGTTGTGGTGTCGTTTTTCAGGATGACGACTCGCCAAACAAGTGTGTTCCCTGCTTAACTGGAAAGATGCATACGAAGCCTTATCCGAAGCTTGTGGGAAGCCAATCTACCGTGCCACTCCAGCTTGTGCATTCCGATGTCTGTGGGCCCATTCAAGTCAGCAGTTGGGGCGGTGCCCGTTATCTTTTGACTCTGACGGATGATTGCACTAGAAAAACCTTCGGTTATTTAATGAAAACAAAATCCGAGGTGAGTTCACATATTGTTAACTTTAAAAATATGGTTGAAAAACAAACAGGTTTGCAGCTTAAAATTTTAAGAACCGATAACGGTACTGAATACTGTAACAAAACGTTGACTGATTTTCTTAAAAGGGAAGGGATTATACATCAAACATCGGTGCCTTACTGTCCACAACAAAATGGAGTTGCGGAGCGCGTCAATAGGACGATTTTTGAGAAAGCTAGGGCCATGTTACATGACGCGGGTCTGTCTGAACGTTTCTGGGGAGAAGCAGTGATGACTGCTATATATCTGAAGAACAAGTCTCCTACCAGCGCGTTGTCGGATGACATCCCTGACAGAAAGTGGACTGGACAGCCAGTCGACCTCAGTCATTTGCGCGTATTTGGCTGTGTAGCATTTTCTCACATTCCTGATGTAAAACGTCGTAAACTTGACGCTAAAGCTAAACCATATATCTTTGTTGGCTATGGTGAGACTTGTAAGGGCTACCGTCTCCTTGATCCATGTAATCCTAAAAAGGTTGTTTATTCACGAAATGTTAAATTTTTAGAAGATGAATTTATTGGAGGACTTCACTTTAAAACACAAAGCAGAAATAGTGATTTTATCTCTCATGAATGCATTATAAATAATAATAGTTATACAAATATTGATAATGAAATTTTAAATATTGACTGTGATAATAATAATGCAAATGAAATGAATGATAAAATTATTAATAATGTCTGTGATAAAATTAGTCATAAGTCTACTACGGAATCACCTATTTCAGGATCTGAGAGTGACATAACACCTCCGGTGTTGTCTCCCTTGATGGACCTGGTCTACTGTACTGGTGACGAGGGTGATGTAGGTGATGAAGATGATGTCTGTAGGGACACTGTGTCTTCTCTGCCTGATGCCACACTTCGAGGAGGAGAGGTTGACCATGTGCAAAGTGTTGCCTCTGGCTCGCGTCCCGTCCGCACTAATAGAGGTAAAATTCCGCTAAAATATAATGATTACGACTTATCGGCTATGCTAATTGAGCAGAGTTTGGCAAGTGAGCCTAATACATACGAGCAAGCTACGAAGTCTACTGACTGTGAACAGTGGCTTCACGCCATGAAATGTGAGTATGATTCATTAATTAAGAACAATGTTTGGACATTAGTTGATCGACCGGAAAGTGAAAACATTGTAAAGTGCAAGTGGGTCTATAAAAGGAAACACGATGCCACAGGTAAACTAGATAAGTATAAAGCTAGATTGGTTGCCCGTGGGTTTAGTCAACAAGAAGGTATAGACTACAATGACACCTTTTCTCCGGTTGTCAGACATTCCACATTGAGAATTTTATTTTCCATTGCAACAGAAATGAATTTGCAGATGGACCATGTTGATGTTACCACAGCTTTCCTAAATAGTGATCTGGATGAGATTATATATATGGAGCAGCCAGAAGGTTTTTGTTCAGATAAAAGTAAAGTTTGTAAGCTGAATAAAAGTATATATGGTCTCAAACAGGCTAGCCGTATGTGGAACTTAAAAATAAATAATGTTTTAATTAATAATGGATATACTCAAAGTAAATGCGAACCATGTGTATATATAAAGAAAAATGATAAAGATTATATAATAATTGCTCTGTATGTCGACGACTGTTATATATTTCATAATGGATGTATTAAGAATGTTTTATCATTGTTGAAAGAAAACTTTGAAATACGCCATCTAGGCCAATTAAAAAATTGTTTAGGTATGAATGTCACTAGATATAATAATATAATTGTGCTAGACCAGTCTAATTATATAAGATGTTTGCTAGCTAAATTTAATATGAGTGACTGCAAGCCAGTACTTACACCATTACCTGTAAATTGTAAGTTAGAAAAATCTGATGGGAAGTGTCTTGATGATGGGATATACAAATACAGACAACTGTTGGGATGTTTAATGTATTTGAGTGTGTGCTCACGCCCGGATATTTCATATGCTTGTAGTCAACTTAGTCAATACAGTACATGTTTCGACGTGAGTCATTGGCGCGCAGCAAAGCGAGTACTTCGTTATTTAGCAGGGACAATCAATTATGGTCTTCATTTTACAAAAGGTGCTAACTTTAATATCAGTGCTTATGCAGATGCCGACTGGGCTAATGACTCATCAGACAGAAAGTCCTACACTGGATTTGTTATAAAATTGGGTAACTGCTTGATCAATTGGGAAGCTAGAAAACAGCGTAGTATAGCTTTATCAAGTACAGAGGCAGAGTACTTAGCAATAAGTGACGTTTGCAAGGACATTTGTTTTGTGAAGAATTTCCTGTCTGAAATTATTAACAAAACTTTTGATGTAATTGTATACAACGATAATCAAAGTGCTCAAAGATTATTACTTGTAAAAGAATATTCGCATAAGAAAACGAAGCACATTGATTTGCGTTACCATTTCGTCAAGGACTTAGTACAAAAAGGAAACATAACTGTAAGATACTTGCCTACTAATGACATGCTAGCAGATGTATTGACAAAGCCACTATGTGCGCAGAAACATTGTAATTTTGTAAAATGTCTAAATGTGAGAGTTTGTGGAGCAAATGGTTAATGTTTTGTTGTGTACTTATATTGTTAATGATTAATATTATTATATTGTGATGAATCCTGTTATGTATAATTATATAGAGTCGCTCTTAAGTAGATAGAGTATGTAACTCTTGAATGTAGAGTTTTTTTTTTAAGACTAAATGTAGAGTCTCTTAAATATTGTATAGAGTCAGAGTAGTCTCTTTTTCTCTCATGTAGCGCTTAAGGAGGAGTATTAATAATTGTGTAAGCTCTACATGAACGCAGCTGAAACGCAGCCATATTGATTTTAAAATGACATTTTGAAGCTGTCACCTGTCACTCATTATCTGTGTTCACTTCCTGCTCACAGCTCTTAGCCTCTATAAAACCGTTTTTGTGTTGTCTCCAATATTGTCCAATTTAATTCAGATTCATCATAACTAATTTACAATGGACGTGTAATATCAGCTTGTATTTTGATAAATAAAAGTCTGGATATTCAATCGAAGTGTTTATTTGGTTGATCACGCCTGACACGCCATACATTCCGTTGCGTATCACAACGCCTGCACCAACACCCTCTGTAGTTGGGCCCCCTCATCTTACTGACGCTTTTTGAGGAGCGCGTGGAACACAACGTGCTGTCGACCCGGGCACGGTTCATGGTCGGACAGCGAGTTGCCCTTTACTCGCCGCCCGCATGCCTGCACCTACGGTGGCCGGACATCGTCCAGCGACATCCACCGCCGTGGGCGTCTGCCACTGCGGCTGGGGTGGAGGGAGGACGCTGTCCTCTCTCTCACACGACCCGCCTCCTGCTTCGCGAGCATGAGTGCTTCGCAGAAGTAGGAGACCGCTTCCCTCTCCGTGTCGTTCCGAAGTATGGCCTCGACCAATGCCGGGCGTGAGAGGTTTCTGCCTATTGCCTGCGTGAGGACGCGACGGTGCTCCGCCCAAGCAGGGCAGTCCTACACCGTATGCTCCACCATGTCCTCGTTCCCTCCTTCTTTATGAGACACAGGTACCTCTCCAAGCATCCATGTCCGATGAGGACCTGCGTCAAGTGGTAGGTGTGGACGCCGTGGGACATATCCAGCTACTCCCCCAAGAGTGGTCTTACAGCCGCTGCGGCGTACCCGGTGCTTATCAGGCTTTATTTTTAGTTTTGAAGACCGTTGGGCGGCATGAACACCTTCTTCATGATTCTGTTCTGCTAGTACTTTTTGTTCAGATCCCTCATTCAATTTCAGTACTAAAACCTTCTTCGTGATCCTGTATGAACACCTTCTTCATGATTCTGTTCTCCTAGTACTTTTTGTTCAGATCCCTCATTCAATTTCAGTACTAAAACCTTCTTCGTGATCCTGTATGAACACCTTCATGATTCTGTTCTCCTAGTACTTTTTGTTCAGATCCCTCATTCAATTTCGGTACTAAAACCTTCTTCGTGATCCTGTATGCACACCTTCTTCATGATTCTGTTC
Source organism: Agrotis ipsilon (assembly GCA_028554685.1). Taxonomy (NCBI): domain Eukaryota; kingdom Metazoa; phylum Arthropoda; class Insecta; order Lepidoptera; family Noctuidae; genus Agrotis; species Agrotis ipsilon. The sequence continues at coordinate 6,016,209 of CM052982.1, forward strand.
TCCTAGTACTTTTTGTTCAGATCCCTCATTCAATTTCAGTACTAAAACCTTCTTCGTGATCCTGTATGAACACCTTCTTCATGATTCTTTTCTCCTAGTACTTTTTGTTCAGATCCCTCATTCAATTTCAGTACTAAAACCTTCTTCGTGATCCTGTATGAACACCTTCTTCATGATTCTGTTCTCCTAGTACTTTTTGTTCAGATCCCTCATTCAATTTCGGTACTAAAACCTTCTTCGTGATCCTGTATGAACACCTTCTTCATGATTCTGTTCTCCTAGTACTTTTCGATCAGATCCCTCATTCAATTTCGGTATTAAAACCTGTTCTATTATTTTCGGAAATTGTTTTTTTTTTCATTGTCTTAAAAAAGTATCTTATGTCCGTCTCCTGGCTCTAAGCTACCTCCCTACCAATTTTCAGCCAAATCTGTTCGGCCGTTCTTGAGTTATAAGTGGTGTAACTAACACGACTTTCTTTTATATACACTCGAGAGCAATGAATCCGGGTCACTTAAAGAATCCTAAAAATCTCGGAAACTAAAAATGCTAGGTTAATGCAATAAATTGTATTTAATAGACAATGTAATACTCCTTAAATGAAGGTATTAAAACTTCTTAGTTATTGTAAAGTTCTAGTTATCATAAAAAAAAACAAATTTGAAAAAGGGCCACTTTCGAAGATGGATCTACGAAATTACAGCATTTGGTTTTACTTTTGTTTGTAATCTGTCATTTATGTGGGTACATAAACCATGTTGATAGTAGGTACTCTATATTCATTATTCAAGCTGAAATTATATCGCTTACGCCTGAAGAATGCACCAGAATACTTACAATGCTGGAAACCGGCCGGAGTCAGCGCGATACAGCCAGGACTGTCGGTGTGTCGCTGTCAACAGTACAAAGAGTTCTCCGACGTTACGAAGAAACTGGTTCTAACCTACGCAGACCAGGAACGGGCAGAACTAGGTGTACCACAGCACGAGAAGACCGATACTTGGTGAACACCATGCTTCGAAATCGCTTTCTCACAGGAACTGAACTCACCAATCAGTTTCGACGCCTCGGAGGAAGTAACCCAAGTGCATGGACGGTAAGACGTCGACTTGCTGAATCTAACTTAAAACCCCTTAGACCTAAACTGGAGCGTGGGCATCGTATTTCAAGACTAAGATATGCCCAGAGCCACGTAAATTGGAGTATTGAAGATTGGTCAAAAGTTATTTTCTCCGAAGGAAATTGAGTTTTTTACATATTTTTGCGCATACTGAGATGTAAAAACCAACTAAATTATCTGCCTCATTAATTTTCCCTCTCTTTAATTATACAATTTTTAATCGGCATCCCGTCACGTGTCGCGACGTGTCGCGACGCGCGATAGCATTCGGCTGTCGCAAGGGCCGACCGGCCTCGACCAGCTCCGAACGGTGCGGTCGGCATCCAATCGGTTACCGTCGGGTCCGTTCGGAGCTGGTAAGCTTTGCGTCGTGGAATAGGAACGGAGAGCGCTTGGAGTGCGTACGGATTCCAGCGGAAGCTGTCGTCTGCCGCGGCACGCGGACGCGACACGTCGCGAGCCGGTTGGTCTGAATCTTACCTTAGGCTATCTACTATTACTTATGTTCTAAAGTCGCAGAATACCGGGGAGAAAATGAAAAGGGGGGAATGCGATTGAACCCGCGAGCGAAAATAAATTATTAAATTAAAAATCAAAGTTAAGATTTCAGTCTTTTAATAGAACCGTTATCAATAAATGATCTAACAATATAGGTACATAGCAATTAAAAGTAGTCTTATATAAATCTAATCTATATATATAAAAATGAAACCCGTTTTCCGTTGTCACGGCATAACATGAAAACGGCTTGACCGATTCGGATAATTATTTTTTTGTTGTGTTTGTAACCATCGGGACCGGGTTTTAGACCGGGTCCTCCACCCGTGCGAAGCCGGGACGGGCCGCTATAGTAAATGAAAATCACAACTATATACGATACTTTAATAATTTTTCATAATAATTCAAAGAGTTTTATTAAAAATAGTTAATAATTATTATCGGAAAAATTGAGGATTTATTTTTAAACTTATTAGATTTTGAAGTTATTTTGTTTTTAAGAAAGGGCGTTTACATCTGGTATTGCTGACGCTAAAATTACCAAAGTTTACGTAATGTTTACGCAGCGTATACGTCTTGTTTACGCGGCGTATACATACGATAACATCCTACGCTAGTTGCGATTGAGACCCAATAGTTATTTTTCGAAAATATTCAATACCAGGGACAAAAATTCGTTTTTTTTTTTCATACATTTAAAGAAGGATGGACAAAACGTCCCATCCCTTGTAACACTTCCATCTATATATCAAATGAAAGCACTTGAAAAGTGTATCATTCCATTGTATGACAGCAAACCTGTAAACCATGGGAGAAAAAAGTTATTGAGACTTTTATGTCAAAGTACCAACGATACATAATGTTAGGCAGAAGTCATGTATGTCTTAAATTATATTAATCCATACTCAATACTGTGTGCTAATGCATCGTTGCCATTTCTGTATTAAAACAAAAACACATGATATGCAAAAAAAAATCTTGCTAGTTTCTTTAACCGATTCTCGGACTATCTTCAGCTCGTCCACGGTTCTGAGCCCTAACGATTGGGTTTGTCGACTATGTAAGTAGAAGACAGGCGTCAACTCTATGTTACGTGTTCGCGATCTTTGAAAAAGAATAAGGCACGATCTCCACAATCCACAGAATCGCGGCGATATTATAGTCGTGCTACATATTTCCACATACTCTATATGAACGTGTCTCCACACGGCGATGTTCATAGATTTTCACATGGAAATGATGGACAAAAAGCTATTCAGACACTGTTAGCACTTCGGACACTAATGAAGGAAACCAACAAATGACTTCAACGACCATCAATAGTACACTGGTGATTTTTTTTACTCCTTTGCTTCCTCGTTAGTCAGTTGAGTACCTAACGTTTTGGTTATGGCGGCATATGACAGTCTTATAGCCATGTTCTTCTAAGTAGGGGCTGTGGTAGGGGATTGAGCCTCTAAAGCCTAAATCTAGTTGAAATTCATTATTTTCATACAATTATCACTACTAAGTACTATGATTTTCTTTTAATGAGTCAGAAGTGGGTGCCGCTAAGTCAGCAATGTTACTCTTTCTCATCATCTGTACACTTATTATCATGAGAAAAGCTAAGAGCAATGTTTTCTTCTGAAAATCGAAATTCATCTTTTGACATAAAAGTCACAATATTTTTTTTCTCCTATAGTTTGCAGGTTTGCTGTCATACAATGAAATGATACACTTTTCACGTATTTTCATTTGATATATGCATGGGAGTGTTACAAGGAAAGGGACGGGGTCCATACATTTCTGCCCATTCTTCTTTGACACAAGTAATAAAAAATAACTTAACTACTAAAACTTATGTTAACGCTAACACACTTAAAATACGAGTATAACGAATATACACAAAATGTTCAATTTATAGACAATTGTATACAGGGTGTTTATAAATCTTAAGTTAACAGTTATTGCATGATTCATTTCTATGTTAATAAAAATGTCAAACAAATTCTGTCTCGCATAAAAGAGTCGATTTTATTTTACACCCTGTATACATAATAGTAAAACAATTCCATATTGGCATTACAGTGACAAATCTAGCAACTATTGTGATGCAGTAATATTTTAATGATTAAAAATTTAACTATACAGGGCATTATTGTGAATTTTGGCCGTCAAAATCGGCCTCGAGACTCCTTTCAAGGGTTTTCGATATTCCTTATAGTTTCGAAGATAGAAACGCATGCCCATTTGAAAAATTCATTTGTTTTTCTATATTTTGATTTATTTCATATATTTAAACAAAAATATTGTTCTGCATAAAACAATTAATTTTAGTTTTGTTTTTTTTTTTGTTTAAATATATGAAATAAAACAAAATATAGAAAAACAAATCCATTGATTCAAAAATCAAAGTCAAAATCCTATAAAATATTACTGCACCCTGACAAAAAATTACACTACACATACTTATTTTATTAAAATATTTACAAAACTTATTGCTTTAAATGGAAGAATAAAATATAATTTAAAAAACCATTATGGCAACATTACGTTTCAGAAAAATAATACTTTTTATTATAGACCGATGCTATTAGGAAAATAGCCAAATTGGCTATTGCATATTTTAAGAGGTATGAATGAAAAGAACGATGAATGGGAGAGTGAATGGATAACATTTCATTCACTGGTTTTTTTTAAAACAGGAGGTACAAGTTTTTTGAATGAAATGTACGATGAATGGGAGAGTGAATGATTAAAAATTAATTCACTGGAATTTAAAAAACAACATGATTCATTTCGTAATTTGAAATATAAATAGGCCCTTTTACAATAGAGCAAATATTTTTAACAGTAAAAATACATAAATATAAGAATGAACGAATGAATAATAAACAAAAAATATGGGTGGACGGATGACTATAAAAAATAGATTTTGTAGCAGAGGAATAACTTAACATTACAACAATAAAGAAATGAGCAGCTTTTACTAAATATAATAAAATTAATATTTCGTAAAAGGTTCATTTCTAAGGAAAGCATACAATTCAGTAGTTATCCTATAAAATAGAGTATTTCATAAAAACAAATAAAATTATATAGGAATAAGAGAAAAAAATAAAAATATAAAGATTGGTCGTTTTTTTTTTACAAAAGTGATTGTTTATTCGTTAGAAATGAGACTAATTTTACGAAATAATTATGTTGATTATGTATTGTAATTTTTATATAAAGTTCTGGCACAGAAAGGAGGAGCTCGTGGCTAAATAATTACAGGCGCACAGGCCTATCTACCGGGTTAAGCCGCGCTTGCCGAGGTTGGTCTGTGGATGGGTGACCATCTGTCATAGCGAGTTTCCTCCGTGGCTCGGAAAGCACGTAAAGCCGTTGGTCCTGGCTGTCATTTGTAAATCTTTGACAGTCGTTACTGTTAGTCAGAAGCTCTAAAGTCTGACAACCAGTCTTACCATGGGCTATGGTATTGCCCAGTTACTGGGTTGTGGAGGTCCGACAGGCAGTCACTCCATGTAAAATACTGATATCCAGCTGAATCTGGTTTGACTGGAAGCCGACCCCAATATAGTTGGGAAAAGGCAGGCAGATGATGTTCTGGCACAGAAATATTGACTTTGTATGAAACTTCGTTACTACAAATGTTGCCTCAAATCTTTCATGGGGACCATTTTTAGTACGTACCCGAAAGAATTCATACATTTTTTGTTGGGTATGGATTTGGATTTTCCAAAAGTATCCTATAATGAAGATTTTTTGAAAACATTTAAGTATATTTTTCGTAAAACTAGTATCACTTCTATTCATTTAAGTAAGTATCAGAAATTTTTAGTTTATAATCTACTTGGCACGATCACTACACATCCATTTTTTCGCAACGTAGTATAATAGTACTCGAAGAGTATTGGCAATGTTGGCATTGGCATGAATAATTTGTGCTTGCACGGGCAATTATTTGCGCAATACTTGACTATTTTTTGCGCAATTCTAGGCTTTTTTTGCGCATTTCTTGGCAATTATTTGCGCAATTCTTGGCTATTTTTTGCGCAATTCTTGGCATTTTTTTCACAATTCTTTGTTATTTTGTGCGTTACAACGGGCCGACAACCCCGAGAAAATTACATAAAAATTATTATTATATGGAAATAGGCAAGAATTGTGCTATTTACGTCGAATGCCAAATATTTACTGGCTAAATTTGACGCAATTCTAATTCAATCATTATTATTAATAGTTTCTATCATTCAATATCTTTTTATTAAAAAAAAAACCTTCCTACACGATCTACAAATTCGAATTTTTAATTACAAATAATAATCCCAGTATTTTTATAATTTTTAGAGAGCGTTATTAACACTTCTACTTACAACTTTTACATATAAATTTATTATTAAAAAGAAATTCATATTAATACGAAAAATTAGGAAAAAGGCAAGTCTTTTAACATTTTATTAAATTCCGTTTCAAAATAATATGATAAATGGTAAATGAATGGATGTTCAATAAAAAGTTAGGTGAATGAAAGATGAAAAATGAATGAACGATAATTGAACGAACGAATGTAATTCTCAATCAACGAATAATTTATCAAGGAATATTTTTGGAAAAATCAAGGTTTTAATTACATTCAAATCACATCATATTTAGTAATTTCCACATAGACAAGTGTAGAAAACCGTGGACAGGCAATTGTATTTTAAATCTAATAATACGTCTATAATTTATGGTATTTCCATAGTTATTAGCACAGCACACCGAACACGACCAAAGACAATTTTTATTATTGAAAGAACCTTTTTTTACTTCAACTGTCAAAGCTTTCTCATTTTTTTTGTACAATACCAGTTTTTAAGTTCTCTAAATAGCTCGACCAGAGACAAGACACAACTCCGATTCATCAAAGATTTTTTTTTCAGTTTTCAAGAATCCAGAAAGCCAGAATCTTGTATCTAATCTGTAACCTGTTTTTCAGATCCACTCTGCCACCCAGAATCCATAGTATTAGTATCACTATAACAATGGTGATGGTTCGTCTTCAAAATCTCCTCTTTGCCATCTCTTACTGGCTCATACTGAGAGTCAGGACCCAAACATTTTGACGTTTCAGGATCATTCGAATATACTGTGTCCTGAGGCCTGTCATCATCAGATAATAATGACTCCTCAGTATTGGGGGATAGAGGTGAAATTTGTCTGAAATCAGGCTTGTTCGAGTCCGAACTCGACTGCCTCGGGTGGTCTTTAGGTACGTTTTTGGGGCTAGATCTAGCAATCCGTAATGGACTTATGTGAGAACGCATTTTTGGACTGCCATCGATTCTCATGCTCGAGTTAATCTCGCTCATTCGTTCGAGGCGCGAGTCGTTCAGTCGTTCAATACGGGAGTCATTCATTCGGTCGCTGTGGCGAGTGTCACTTCTGTCACTCAGTTTCGACTCGTTCATTCTTTCCATTCTCGCTTCAGACATCCGCTCGCAAACGCGCGAATCGTTCAGACGTTCACTTAGTCTGGTTTCGTTCATTCTGTCACTGATTCTAGAGTCGTTCATTCTTTCTATCCTCGGGTCCATGACCTCGCAACTCCTAGAATCGTTTAATCTGTCTCTAGAATCATTCATACGTTCACTCATTCTAGTTTCATTCATTCTGTCGCTAATACGCGAATCATTCATTCTGTCACTGATACGCGAGTCATTCAACCTTTCCATTCGCTCACACGCTCTTCCATCATTCAATCTGTCTCTTGAATCATTCATCCGCTCACTCAGCCTCACCTCATTCATTCGTTCACTCAACCGCGTTTCGTTCATCCTATCACAGATCCTGACATCATGCATGCGTTCTCTATCATTCAGTCTATCCCTGGAATCATTCATGCGTTCACTCAGTCTGGTTTCATTCATTCGTTCTCGTTCCATTCGTTCGTTCATTCTCATGGAGTTGTTGAGTTGTTGTTCTATCTGATGCTCTGTCAGTCGTATAGAGTTGTTGAGTGCTTGTCGCATTTTTTCTTGATTTTTCATGTGTTTGTCTGTTTGTCGTGGTCTCCTCTTGGAGCCGACTTGTGGTTGGGGGCGCTGCTGTCGCGTCAGAGTGAAGGAGCCGGTGTCTGACTCTGATGTTGACTCTGGATGGTTCTCTATGGTTCCTACCAAAGCTGAGACGTTTGCGTTCATGCAGCAGTCGGCCTGGAAAAAGAAAGACAAAGCATAAATAAACACACAGACTAATTGAGAACCTCTCGTTTTTTTGAAGTTGATTAAAAATATAAAGCATTTCATACAGGAAAAAATAAGTTGTGGAGAAAGTCAAAAAACATAGATTAAAAATCGGGAAAATCTGTATTTCTCGACAGCTATAACCTTAGAGTCTTCAAGTCAAGAGTGAACAGGTTACTTCTAGACAAGCGTGCTTCACCGTCGACCACATCTTCACTCAACAAGAAATAGTGGTCAAACCAGAACCTATCATCTTTCTTATACATACACAAAAATCAATTACTGTTCGTTAGTCTCGCTAAAACTCGAGAACGGCTGGACAGATTTGGCTGATTTTGGTTTTGAATTACTTATGGAAGTCCAGGAAAGGTTTAAAAGGTGAAAAATATTAATTCAATAATAATAAAAAAAATCGGGGAACAACAAACTAAATGTGAATACCTTAACACTCACATTGCAGCAGCTGGAGACGTCTGCGAAGTACACCTCAGACTCCGCGTTCTGGTTGCTGGCCGCGCGACAGTCCTGCAGCGAGGACCTGGAACAACAACAACTATTGTTTAGCACAAGTACAGGGGGTCGACCACGACGCCTTTTTTTTTTACGTGGTAAAATCATCAAATGAGTCCTCCCCACCCCGGGCTGGGCGGGAGAGACTGTCAGACTTGTACTGACTAAAATTCACGGTATCCTTCAATAACCCTTTATGTTCCAGGGTCACGGTGATGGAATAAGTCCCGCGACCGTGGTAAAACGGCTAGTGTCTAGTTTAAATAAGTATTGCGACGAATAAAAAATATTTGGTTATTAATTGGTCGTAATTAATAATTCCCCTACCCAGCTTGTTACAATACTAACCTTATAGGAGAATGCTTATCATTCTGAAAGCCCAGGTTCTCCTTGCCTTGCTTCTGACACGAATCCGAGCTTTGATCTGAAACTGAAAACAGTGAAACCATTAGATATCTAAATATACAGGGTTACTATTGTAACATTAACAGCCTCTCTACAAAAAGTTAAGTCTTACTACAAAAAGTTTAACATCTGTTGAACACTTGTATAAAAAAAGTGTTACTGCAAAACGGACCTTATATCAACGTGAAATACCGACACTTTTTTTTCATGTGGTAAGACGGTAACAGTCTTACTACAAGTTACACACTTGTCTTAAAAAGTATTACTGCAAAACGGACCTTACATCAACTTCAAATACCAATACTTTTTAGACAAGTGTTCAACAGATGTTTAACTTTTTTGACTGAATGTTCCAATATTTCATGGGTTCAAAGTACTTATAGTTATAAACTACTTTTACTATGAACACAAACCTGAAAGAGCTAAAATAAATCACGTGTTTCATACAAAATAGAATATTTTTCCATTGACAATGTTTGAAGTTTTTTTTTAAATATTTGTGTATTAATTTTCGTTAAACAATAACATACCAAAATAGTCGTACTACACAAAAAAACCCTGTTTAACACGGAATATAAATAAACAAAAATAATTGCGATTCCTAGATACAGCACAAAATTAAAATAAAAATAAAACTTTCTTTACCAACCTTTACTTCCAGTCTTCTGATGCAAGCACTCAATAGCAACCGTATCGTCAACCCTGCAATCTCTGTGTAGGTTACTAGCACTCATGCCCAACCTCTGACAACGATACGGAACTAAATGTCCCCTCAATGTATTAAACCTCGCATCCGGTGGCATATGAGCCAATTCCGCTTGCAAACGAGCCATTTCCGCCACATCCTGAGGAAACATTTGCCCCATGTGCGCTAATTCCGGATTTAGTCTCGCCAATTCCGGATTTAATCGCGCAAATTCGGCTAATTCCGGATTTATTCGGGCTAATTCCGGATTTATTCGGGCTAGTTCCGGGTTTATTCGGGCTAAATCTGGGTTTATTCGAGCCAATTCCGGGTTGGTTAGCCGGATGTCGTTTGGTGGTAGATGTTGTTGGATGTGATAGCTGTTTCTGGTGCATGTGTGTGGTTGTATGGGTGTGGGATGGTCGTGTATGGTGGTGCGGTGCTCCATGTGGTGGTGATGCAGTAGAGTGGCGGCTGCTGGGTCTTGGTGGTGGAGCTGGTGTCTGGAAAAAGGGGAAAAAATGGATTTTGAAGATCAAAAGTTTTTTCGACAAGATTTTGGTCACCTAGTTATAAAGAGAGTTCGACAATCATTTATACGGAAGCAAATAGATATCTTTCAACATGTACTGAATTATGTAATCACAAGCCCATAGTTTTTTAAGCTATAATTTTGGCACATTTAATTTTTGGTCCACAAAAATCAGTGATACTGACCAGTTTTTTTTAATGCCATTCTATGCTTGTTTCATGTAAGTATCATTTCGTTGTATGGGCCGAAAAAATCGAGACTGGGGAGACTACAGATTTGACAGATTTGCATACGGCGGCGGCGTTTACTATACTGATAAATGTGCAACCATCTTATATATCCTCCTCTCCTCCTTGTCACTTTTTACCAGAGGTTGGAATTTGGTAGTTATTTAAGTACTTGCATCGAAATGTTCATATTAATATGGATCTTCCCGGAATTTGTAATACACAATCTCGTGTGGAAAATAGTATTACAAATCTTCTATATATATAAAAATGAAACCCGTTTTCCGTTGTCACGACATAACATGAAAACGGCTTGACCGATTCGGATAATTATTTTTTTGTTGTGTTTGTAACCATCGGGACCGGGTTTTAGACCGGGTCCTCCACCCGTGCGAAGCCGGGACGGGCCGCTAGTAAATAATAATAATAGAAACATCAAAGATAGATTTGACAAATAAATTGTGTAAAAATAAATAAGTTCTTATTTAATTAATTTCGGGATTTTTCTGCTCTTTAAAAGTAATTCCGGATTTATGGATTATGGGTAAATCCTTTATATTCTTGCTATGAAATCAGTGTAAGTACATGAATAACTGTATCTAATTCCGACCTCTGCTTATAGCAACGACGATATATTACTAGACTCCTAATAACAGGCGACCGATGTCTATCAACACATTAGGCAAAAAAGTCTTATATCCGACTTATTTCTCGCACTCCTGTGAGCCGTAAACATACCTTGAGACAGAACAGACCTTGAGTTAGCCAATCACAACGCAGTACCCCGTCCCCTCGCTTACGTAGTACCTCAGCGAGTTGACAGAATAGTTTTTGTTGTTTAGATCGTGCATGCGGAGTCTAGTAATATATCGTTGTTGGCTTATAGTATGTAGACAACAAACATAAAAATCTGCAAGTTATCTCCACTTATGACCCACCTGCTTCCACTCCTGCCCTGAGGACTGTAGGGTGGCGGAGGTCCCCACTGTCCGGTGGCCACGTCGAAACTAGCGGGGGACTCGCCGGAGAAGTTGGACTGAGGGAAGTTACCCGGCGGCTGAGGAGGTACAACATTTCATTACTTAACATGCTGTTCTAGTTTCAACACCACTCGTCATCATCATCAGCCAATAAATGTTCCCACTACTAGGACACAGGACTTCTAACTGTGATATAGGTGGTGGATTATCCACAATGCAGGCCCAGTGCGGGTTGGTAGATGTCACATGACTTTGATTTTTTTGTTCTAGGACATGCCGGTTTCCTCACGATGTTTTCCTTCACCCTCACTGCTCGACTCCTATTGGTCACAGCGTAATGTTTTATAGCCTATAGTCTTCCTCGATAAATGGACTAGACAACACAAAAATATTTTTTTAAATTATTCTAACCAGAAGTTCCTGAGATTGAATCTGATGATGAATGATGTAAAAAAAGTTCTGTAATAATTTTGGCGATTGAAAAAGAGTGTCCATGGAGTTTCTTGCTCATTCTTCTCCATAGAGATCTACGCTTTAGAATGAGCACCTACGGTACTTTCACAGTTTTTATGTCTTGTGACTGGGACTGTAGCACCATAACTATTTATTTTATGTCTTTTGACAATTACGTTTTTTCGAGATGTTTAGATGGTAAACAAAAAAATAGTGCGCAAGAGTTCCAGTTCATTCTGGGTGACCTCGCTCCATATAGATCTCATTTTTATTTCTAATAGCAAACAATAATAAAAAAATACCCAATTGCGTGTCAAAGTACTCACAATGAAGGTGATCGGAGTAATGGGTATTGTCTACACCGATTACTCCAAGGTTTCCTGTCTGATGTAGATATTGTATTAGATTGTTTCCTGATTTTTCAAAATTTTCGTTTGATCGGTTTCGATTAAATTTTCATGGGGCCATTTGGGAAGTATAAGAAAAAGATTTTTTCAAATCGATTGATACATTTAGGTCAGATTCATAAACAATAGAAACAACCTCCTCCTTTTCGAAGTCTGTTAAAAAATGCAATGTTCCTGTCAAAAGTTCTTCCACAAACCTGCACGAAAGTCCCGGAGCCCTGCGCAAAGTTCCCCTGTCCCTGCACGAAGCTGGAGCCCTGCGGGAACGTGCCCGAGCTGTGCGCACGAGTGAAGGCTGCTGGCTGGCTGAAGGAGGCCGGGTAGCGGGCGTCGTAGGGCTGCGACTGTTGTTGTGTGGGGGCCTCTGTGTCGCAGAACCCGTACGCACTGTCGCCGGATTGGGGGACGCCCATACGACAACGGGAGCTGGAGAAATGTTTTTTTAAGATCGATACTTGCGTCCAAAGGCATGCCTTTACGGTACGTACGATAAACATCTGTTGAACACTTGTCTAAATAAAAGTGTACTGTAAAACGACCTCTAAATCAACGTGAAAGTTCGTTTTGACGTTGACAGTTTTTTTAGACAAATGTTTAACAGATGTTTATTTTTCTTATAGTAAGACGGTACTGCTTTACCACAAAAACATAAACGTCTATTGAACGTATTGAACGCTGGTCTAAAAAAAGTGTAGCTATTAAACGACCTCTAAATCAACGTGAAATGTCGTTTTGACGTTGACAGTTTTTTTAGACAAATGTTTAACAGATGTTTATTTTTCTTATAGTAAGACGATACCGCTTTACCACAAAAACATAAACGTCTGTTGAACACTTATCTAAAAAAAGTGTAACTATAAAACGACCTCTAAATGAACTTGAAATGTCGTTTTGACGTTGACAGTTTTTTTAGACAAATGTTTAACAGATGTTTATTTTTAACCGACTTCAAAAAGAAGGAGGTTATTCTTATAGTAAGACGATACCGCTTTACCACAAAAACATAAACGTCTGTTGAACACTTATCTAAAAAAAGTGTAACTATAAAACGACCTCTAAATGAACTTGAAATGTCGTTTTGACGTTGACAGTTTTTTTAGAAAAATGTTTAACAGATGTTTATTTTTCTTATAGTAAGACGGTACTGCTTTACCACAAAAACATAAACGTCTATTGAACGTATTGTACGCTGGTCTAAAAAAAGTGTAGCTATTAAACGACCTCTAAATCAACGTGAAATGTCGTTTTGAAATTGACGTTCAGTACCCTTAGCACGAGTTTTCAGTATTTGAGACGTAAAGTAAACTGGAACTTTGACAATTTCAAATTGACAATTGAAAAAAATAGTTTTTTTCAATTGTCAATTTGAAATTGTCAAAGTTCAAGGAAAAAATTAGTTCCTTCTTCGCACACCAGAGGCGCTGTTCCATTTTTTCCTTGAAAATTGTCAATTTGAAAGTGTCAAAGTTCCAGTTTACTTTACTGCTCATTTAAAGAAAACTCGTGCTAAGGGTACAGTTTTTTTTTAGACAAGTGTTTAACAGATGTTTATTTTTCTTGTGGAAAGGCAGAATGAGTTCGTATTCTTCATAGAAATACTGTATTGTATGTAAATAAACTGAAAACATTGAGTACCTAAATATTGTACAGAGTAAAAGTATTTTCAAATTTTGATACCTATCGAATTAAATAAGGTGAAGAAGTAATGACGCCCATTTACACCCCGTATTTTTTATTTTTAGTTTGAAAATAGTAATTTTTGTAAATAATTTAGTTTTAATTTTTGTATTTAAATGTAGTATGTACATAAATTTACTTTAAGTTCTACTAGCATTACCTTTCAAATATCAAGAAGACTAAATCATATTTCTGATATCACGTACATGTCTTGTATTAACAAAGGGGCTGAGATCTCTCTAAAGCTGACTGTACATTGGTCTCAAAACACGATCAAGAGCGACGTTACAAAAAAAAAAGATAATGTGACACAACTTACTTCTGACTGTTACTCCTGGGCCACGGGAACCAGCTCCACGCTGAAGTCTTCCTACCAGTGCCGGGGTTCGGAGAGTAAAGATTACCTATACGACCTGCGGACCACACCTTATTGATTAAGAACACTTCTTCTATACAGGATGAATTTTTCAACTGGGCGTGGATGGCTATTTTCGAACCTATGAGGAATATCGAAAAACGTTGAAAGGAGTCTCGAGGCCGATTTTGATGAAAACTAAAATTACATTATTAGATTTTAGAAAATTCAACAATACTGGCCAGGAATGGAATCCGACGATTTTGGAAAAAAAAACATCCTGTATTATTACACTATTAAATAGTGTTGCTAATATGGATCAAATTCTGGCAAGTAATGATATAGCAGATATTTATGAAATTGCTATTTTTCTATGTTATTTTATTTCTACTGAGCCATAATATGTTGAAATTATAATATCGCTGTATACTACGCCTAATAAATCTGGAATAAAAGTCGTTGACCCCCTTGTACCAATGTATTCCAATATTTCAAAACGATAAGAAAAAATGTAAAGAAAGTGTCGTAACACGATCAAAACAAACGTATCGTGGTAAGAGGCGGCGTTGATCTTATACATATTTTATTTTGAAATTCGAACGATGGTATTATGAAATTTGAACGATGCATTATTAGGATTAATGACCTTTATACCAGACTTATCTGGCGGACACTAGTCTTGATATCTCAAAGGTTTAAGGCCTCCTTAGAGGGCCAAAGCCTGTCGCGGTCGCGGGACTAACGAGCTACCCTGACCCAGGAAAGTAAAGGGCTACTGAAAGACATCGTGGATTTTAGTCAGTACAAGACTGACAGTCCTTCCTTCCCTGACCGGTTGATAGAATTTATTTGATGAATATAAAATGTTAAAAAAATATTTAAAGATGTACTCACCAGGTGCCCAAAAGCGGTGCTGTAAACTGATATCCCACGCAGGTTGGGCGGGGTGACACTGTGCACAACAACTGCAGTTGCTCTGCAAATAATAATTATCATTATGAGATACGATATTTCAATTAAGTACTACCTGTAAATTATTATCAGACTTGTAACCTGTGAGTGCTGTGCACACCTGTAAGTGACAAGTTCACTCTAGATTTAGAGAAAATTTGTTTTATTACCCCAAAATGTAATAGTGAATAAGTCGTTGGTGTGCCATGAATAAATAAATACGTCACACTCAAATATAAGAAAATACATCGTTTCTTATGCGTGTCGTGTCCGTGTCGTGTTCGTGAGCTGTCCGTGTCGTAATTGTGTCGCGTTCGTGTCCGTGTCGTGACCATGTCGTGCCCGTGTCGTGTTCGTGTCATGTTCGTGTCATGTTCGTGTCGTGTTCGCGTCATGTCCGTATCGTGACCGTGTCGTGTTCGTGTCGTATCTGGTTCGTGTCGTGTCCTTACCTGGACTTGTCTTCCGGCTGAAGGCGCTGCCTGTCCTATGGAGGGTCTGTATAACGACCTGCAACGAAGCTCCAGCTGCTCCCAGTACATCTTCTTGCGTTCATGACTATAACAAGATCAGATATAACGGTCATAAAATGGGCAATATAAAATATACAGACGTTTTTTTATTATGTTCTTCAAGAAAGTTACGTAGAGACCGTGCCACCACTCGTGGCCTTAAATTTATCAAACGAGTCCTCCCACCCAAGGCAGGGCAGGAGCTGTCCGACTTGTACTGACTAAAATCCACAGTCTCCTTCAATAGCTCTTTACGTTCCAGGGTCACTGAAAGCCTGCCAGTGTCGACGGACTAACGAGCTACCTCGTTAGTGCCTCGACCCTGGCAGGCTTTGGCCCTCTAAGTCGCGTCATAATAAGCGACAGGCCTAGCTTTTCTGCTGAACTAAACCTATTTGGCACAGCTATAAGACACACAGTACATTTTGTGTTCGTGTTTCCGGTTGTTTGTGAGGAAATTGTGTTTCTTCTTTCTTGTAGAGCAAAATCTACAAGATTAAATACTCTATGTTTTTACCTCTTTCATAACAACATTTGACAATCCTAAATTTAAACCAAAAAATATTCTGCAAACATCAACCAGACAACAGTCATTCTGACAGAATCTGTTTCAAAGTCTGTACAGAATTCTTTATTCTGAAAAATCTTTAAAAATGTTCAGCGGTCTGGACACTGAGCATATATATAGTGCAAGTATATTTTCAATAGACCGCGTATCCGACGCTGAATTAGCAAGAAATGTAGAAACTCTTAAGAAGCAGGTCAGACTTCTACGCTTAGAGAACGAAGTGCTAGAAGCAAGTATCATGAAACTACAACCATCATTAATGACCGGCGCATACGCAACTTTAGAGTCCGCTCTCAGATTTAAGCAAACAATAAGTAAGACAACCCTCGGCAGTGTAAGCAAGACTTCAAAACTCTATGTAAGCAGCGACCAGAGTGTCTCAGTTGGCGATAATTTAAAGAGCAAATCCAGAATGCTGCAATGGAAAGAATCCTCTATCAGACCAGTATCCTCAGTACGACTTCAGTCCAGGTCAATTCTCGGCGCACCATTACCAAAGGTCAACGTTGAAGAAAAACTAGAACTAGTACATACTGTTATGAAAGTACTAGGAAAAGATTTGAAAACAGCCAGGATGGAAGCTAAGAAAAGACATTGTTACTTGAAAGCACAGTTGGAAGAAATTGATCTTCGAACCAAAGAGTTTGAGCAGTCCACTGCTGAGTTTGAAGAAGAGGTCATGATTGCAGGTATAGATCCTATAACTAAAAGAATACCCGCAGAAATATGGATTCGATTCCTAACAGAGCACGTAAGAAAGATAGATATACAAGTAGGTAAACTGCTTCTTAGAACCAGTGCCACAAATACACAACATAAAGCATTAAAAGCAGATATAAAACGCAAGCAAGAAATAACAGAACATTTAGTGCCAGTAGACTTTGAAGTGAAAAAAATACAAATCCAAGAAGCACTGAAGAAAATAGACAGCAAAAATAGAGACTTTATCAAACAGAAAGCAATGACTGGAGCCGCTAACTTGAATTTAACTGGATACAAGTATCGTATGATGGATCTAATGAAATATCATAGCAAAGTGAAGAATTTGACAGCACAAAAGAAACGTCAAACTGTTGAATTAGAAGCTGAGAAAGCTAAAATGGCCGTGCATGTTGAAAAGTTTCAAAAAGAGCTTGATACACTACGAAACCTAAGAGAAACGTACTTTGAACCCGACATGTTTGAGTACATAGCTTTGAAGTTAAAAATTTGTGGATTAAAACAATCCGTGGAAAGGCTGGAGACTAGTCTTAATTTAAAAAAATATGCCATAACTAGTTATAAAAAGGAATTGTTGAAGTCTAAAGTGTTATTTAGTAAGATAGATTTGGGTAGTAAGGAAGAAGAGACATCGAAAACTGTAAAGGATAGTGAGGTGGAACTCGAGTCAACTGAACTGGTTGAAACGAAGATTTGCAAGCCATGTGGCTTGTTGCTACGTGGGTGAAGAGCAGCAATGATTACCAGATTAGCAGCGTTACGAAAATAAGTTGTTATATATGAAAGCATGAACCCATTAAATGTAGTATATCTTAAAAGATGTATGATGCTAAAATGGTACTTTTCCATATTTTTGTAATTTAACTAGTATTTTATTTAAGGCGTGTGGACCTATTGTACTCCACCTATTTTCTCCAACTGGGTGGAGGACGGAGACTATCAACTTCAGTTTTGTTCTCATACTCCAACTGAAGACGATATTGTACAATGATGCGAAAAATTGCATTAGGCCGTTATCATACTAGCGGTTTGGAAGCGGCTGCGGGGCGGAGCGGACGCGCAGCGCATCCGTCGCGAACACGCCGCGCATCCGTCGCGAACACGTCGCGGACGCGTGGCAAATGCGTTACGTTTTCGTCGCGTGTTTGTACACTCAGTAACAAAATGTATTCCGATGAGGAAACATTGCTGTTGACGTTATTACTTCGAAAACGTCGAAAACGTAAACGAAAGCATCGACGAATTTGGGAAGATTCATTATTAGATTAGGCTGAGGAATTTTTCGCAGAGAGTTATAAGCAATATTCATGTTTTGGAAAAAAAAACTTTTCGGCTAAAAAAAAATTGGATGATTATGCATCTATAATCTGTATCACCTACTCTTATCATATTATGCCAAATTTCAGCGCTGGAGGAATTATTCATACAAAAAATTCCTCGTTGATCTGAAGTGGGGCGAACGTTTTGGCGTTTGTTCGAGGCAGTACAAAATGGCGTCCACTTTGCTGTTCGCGGCGATCCCGTTGCGCGTCCGCAACGAATTCGCTGCGCAACCGCGGCGTGTTCGCAACGCATTCGCTGTGCGGCCGCTCCGCCCCGCAACCGCTTCCAAACCGCTAGTGTGATAAGGCCCTTAGTTGGAGCACGGGACCGGTTTTTGTAGTCTCCCTGCTCCACCCAGGTGGAGAGACTAGGTGACACTATTTAAGAGCGTCTAAGTTTTCATCTTACGTCTTAATTCTGTTATTTTAATTTAAAGAATATCTTATTTTAATTTATTTAAATAAATCTTTAACTCATACATTTGTTTTTATTTAATTATCAAAACCGGCGTGTTTGTATGATAAACCACTTCGATCTTCTGTGCTTTTCCTAGTCGGTAGGACGAGACCCTACCCCATTAGCATGAGCGTTTAGTGGGCGTTAAAAAAGCGCCAAAATAGAACATTAATTCCCATCTGTTCACAAATCAGTCCTTTTAAAGCGCAGCGCTTTTTTTCGAACCGTATTTGATTTTAAGTTAGACGGTGACTTTTACGTTCAGTTTATCTTTTAGTTCAAATTCAGCGCTGTTTTAACGCCCGTCAAAAAAGCGCCCGTTAATATGGAGGCTACAGCTACTCGAATGTCGTCGACAAAATAAGTGCAAATCTATATTCTTCGTCACACCAAAAGCAATAAAAGACGCCGATAAAGCCAATAAACAAGAAAACTTCGTCTATTATAGTCACGAAACACAAAAACTATCAGCATTCGCGTGTTCACCCTACATATTCAACCTCTTTGAAAGGTCAAACACCATGAAATTGGCTAGAAACACTTTCAAAGTGTCATGTCATTTGAATTCTATCACCATGGCAACGGTTGCTAAGCTACCACATATTCCCCACTTACGACAAACTGACAAATCCGCCAAAACACACACGATACAGGTCATTTTTACTGAAAATTTTAAAGAACCGCAGCAAAAATGTCTACAATGCAAACTGGAGGTCGAAGCTGTGTTCTCAGTCAAAACTCTCGCTCTGTGAGCAATGGACGATGGGATACAGATATGGAAGTTCTCACTGACGAAGATCTCGTTAAACTTGTTCAAGACCTCAGAGAAAAAGTCAATATACTGACCCTCGAAAACGAAATCTTAGAAAAAACTATTATGAGGTTAGAACCATCGTTGATGACTGGCGTATACCAAGCCTTAGAATACGCGACCAGGATACCATCCGGAACCTCAGTCACAATGATGAGGGGAGGACAATCTAGATTCGGTCTCGCTGACCAAATATCTTGTGCTTCGAGAATGTTCTCTAGCCCCTCTAAGTACCAGAGCAGTCCTTCAAAGATTCTGGCCAGTCCATCAAGAGTTTCGACTCGAAGAGGAGAATCTAAGACCAAACTCAGCGGCGGCACTATCATCGGCGCTGGAGCGAGAATTAACGTTCTAGAAAGGTCTGAACTAGTCAGCAAAGAGATGGAGATTCAAGTCAGTAACCTGAACAAAGAAAGGAATAGAGGGGCAAAACAACGTGCTCTCTTAAAAGCAAAGTTAGAAGAAGTAGGACTGAAAGAAACTGAGATTGAAAAGGCAAATAAACTTTTCCGTCAGGATGTCTTAGAAGATGGCTGGGACAAAATAGCTCAACGAATTCCAGCTGAAATATGGATCAGATTCATGACAGAATGGATGAAGATATGTGATAGCCAAATAGGGAAGCTGCGACTAAGAACCAGCACTTTAAATACTCAGTACAGCAAACTCAAAGGACAAATTAAGGTAAAGGCAGAACTCAGCGAAAGTCTAAGACCTGTGGACTTCGAGAAACTGCAAATAGAAAACGGAGAATGTCAAAAAGTGATAGAACACAAGTTCCAACAGCTTGGAGAGTTGAAAAAGATGACAGGAGACGCGAATTTGAACTTAACAATCCACAAGAAAGCTATGCAGGAGCAAAATTGTTACTTGAACAAAGTTGTGTCAACGATCAAGAGCAAAGAAATCCAGACGGTACAGCTGGATAAGGAGAGCAAGAAGATCCAGATGCAAGTGGACACACTGTCACAAAGATTAGAGGAAATAAGGAAAGTGAGGATGAAGTACCAAGTTCCAAATGTGATGGAGTATGTCGAGGTGAAATGGATGTTGACAGGACTTAAGCATACGATAAAGATCCTGGAAACGAGGAGACATATCCAGCAGATTGCGGTGGCATCCATAAATAGGAAGCTGCAAACAATGTCTGAGATGAGGAAAAGCTTTTCAGAATGATCAGATACTGTTTTTTGGGAAGGTAATGTATGGGAGGCAAGATTTGTCCAATTGTTTTTTAGTTTACTTTAAGGTAACTTTTATCTTCATTTTAGACTTCAAAAGGGACTTCATTTTTTTTTGGTGTTGTTGTATTTTCTTAATGACTTGTATAACTTTTTAAAAGGAAACACTTGTAAATTGTATTAATCAATCTATAACTAATAGTTGGTTGGTAGCAGTGCTACGGGAGACGAGGTTTTTTGTGATAATTTTCAATTAAATATTTATTTTGGATTTTGATTTTTATTGATCGTTATGTAAAGGGCCCATTGCCGCTGTGTCTCGGCGCATTTCTGGTGGTTGTCACTGTTGATTCTGACTTTCAGGAGTTGCAGTGGTTTGGGAATAGTGTGGTGGTTGTCCAATAAAAAAGAGAGTAGTAAAGTAAAGAGTAAATGAGAGAAGTAGTCTTACCTGAGGAGTTGGTAAGCCAGCATACAGCTAAAGATGCACACGAGCACTGCGCTGACCGACAACGCGAATACGCCGCGTAGGCACCAGTACAACGCGCCGTGGACTACGCCGCATTCTGATACGCCTTCAAATACGCAGCGTACTCCTGGGAAACAAAATATTCTTACAACTGGGCAGACAACAAAAGGGGCCTAAAGATTAGGGTTGAAGGACACATATGAGATTTTGGTCGCTAGTTTCTACGAGGAATACTGCGATACCTCTCCTTTTCTCATGCATTTCTCGTTTAAATTGGTTTAGGCGCATACAAAAAAATGGCAACCTAGCTGCAAAAGGACATGTTCTCAAAATGGCAAATTCTCTAAAAGCCTGATTCGCAAAATGGCAGTTAACCAAAATGGTTCTTTTTTACAATTTTATTGGAAGTATATTCTTGATGACACTCACGTGACTAAGAGAGTGATGAGTATGAATGTTGATGGATGGAGAGGAAGAGGAAGGCCAAAGAAAAGATGGATGGATTGTATAAGTAAGGATATGAAAGAAAAAGGAGTAAATGATACTATGACTTGTGATAGGGGAGAATGAGAAAAAATGTGTTGCGACGAAAAATGAAGAAAGAAACGTGTTGCGACGACCACAAGTAAAATGGGATAAGGGCTGGAAGATGATGATTGGAAGTATATTCTTACAAGGGCTGATTTTTCAATGGTCAGATAACAATAAAATTTTATCTGAGGAATAAAAATGGCGGATAGATAGCTATAAAATAGAAAATATGTCATATCACTATTTTTATTCCTCAGATAAAAGTTATCTGGGTATTAAAAATCAGCCCTAATTAAAAAGAGTTTACTCTTCGATTTAACTAGAGTACTCCAAAATTAATAAAGCAAATAGAAATCTTCGTCACTGTTCGGCAACGGTCGTATTCCCCGAGCGTCGGAAGACGATATGTATAAAGAGTGGTTAAGTGCATTTTCTTCATGCATAACTTAGTAGAATTATGTGTTTTGTAATAACAGGTCTATATAATTCAACACAGAGAGAACACGTGCAGTCACCACCAATATATAAAGACGACTGACGGACCATTGACTGACCGGCGACAGCCACCGACCGCCCGAATTGTTTTCAATTGTTTCACATGATTTGACATAATATGACATTGACTCCTGTTTCTTTCGAACAAGGTGCAAAATGCAAGTGCATTGTTTAGGGCTCTCTTCGATTCAATGATTCGGGTGTTTCCGGGAATACGACAATTGGCGAGGATTTGCATGCGCATTATTAATATGGGAGTACTGTAAGTTGTTCTTTTCAGAAGTAATCCTTTTGCGACTCGGTAACTATTTTGCTTATTAGACTTTCTGCGCCTAAACCTTAAAATCTTTATTGCTGAACACAATATAAATTAAACATTACAACATTTTGAGTGAATGAAATTGAATGAATGAATGGAACTTACCCTCATCATCGGCCGCACTGTGCTGGGTGTCAGGAGGCATTGAGAAGCAAGTGCAAGTACGAGTCAACTTGGTATACTCGCAGAACTTCAGGGTTTGGAGTCTGAAACAAGATATAAAGAGAAATGAGTCATAACAGTCTTTCCCAAACGTTTTTCTGCCGGGATCCCTTCTATTCGCATAATGTTCTTTGTCCTAATATACTTCGGCATAACGATTTTCGCACAATTTGTTTTGGCATAATAATACTACGGCATAATTGTTTTTTGGCATAAATTGTATGTTGGCATAATCATCTTAAAGACTAATTTGTTTTGGCATAAATTTTATTCGCATAACTTTATTACGCCTAATGACTATTAGCATAACGTTAGTAGACCTAATGACTATTAGCATAACGTTAGTGGGCCTAATGACTTTTAGCATAACGTTAGTAGGCTTAATGACTATTAGTATAACACCAATTTGCTATAGTTTCTGTTACAATTAAGTAATAATTATTGTTGGTTAAAAATTTAATATGCTGTGCAGCAAAAGTGACAAACCGAATTGCTGCAAAACCGACTCCACGTAGTCTTGTTTGTCCTACCCCTAGAGTGTAATTTAAAATCGCGTAGGCGCGTAGGGGCGAGGCGGCCCGCGGGCTGAGGAGCAGGCGGCTGTGAGCGAACCGCCGCGGCTGAGGCTGGCCGGCGAAGCCGGCCAACAAGCCGAAGCTGCGGTGGTGAGCGAAAGCCGTCTGCGATGATTAGCACGCGAGGGGCCGCCGGAGACCCGCAGCGCCGGAGCCGTGACAGAAACCCTGCCTGCTGCATGTTGCACGCTCGCTTGAATGCTGCATGCTTGCTTGCATGCTGCATGCTGGCTTGTTTGCTGCATGTTTGCTTGCATGCTTGCTTGCATGTTTACTTGCTTGCTTGCATGCTTGCATGCTGAATGCTTGCTTGCTTTAGGCTTCCTACAGCGAAAAAAGAACCCACAAAATTGTTCAATACATTTTCTTTAGAAATATGTTCTAATATCATTATGCGTAAATAAATTTATACTTTAGGATATTATGCTTAAAAAAGTTATGCTTTAGAACTTTATGCTTAAAAAAGTTATGCTTTAGAACTTTATGCTTAATAAATTTATGCTTTAGAATATTATGCTTAATCATTATTATGGTTACAGAAATTATGCTTAAAAAATTATGCGTAAGCTGTTATGCGTAATTATATTATGCGAAAATATAATTATGCCAAACAAAATTATGCTAAGTTATATTAGGTCTTAAAATTTTATGCAAATGGATAGGGATCATTTTCTGCCATGGCCCCGTAATTTTCACACCGCTCTTTCGTGACGGTTATAACGGGCGTTAAAAAAGCGCCGAAATGGAACCAATCCATTCCGTTGTATCTGTTCATTTGTCAGCGCTTTTAAAACGCGGCGCTTTTTTCGAACTGTATCTGATTTTAAATGCTGGGCGTTGAAATTTAAGTTCAATTTCTCTTTTTCTTACAACTCAGCGCTTTTTTAACGCCCATATAAAAAGCGCTCGTGCGAATGGGGGCTCTTTCAAATATACTCACTTATTCATATGTATAACTGTTGTCGTGATGGTGACCAGCACGCAGGTCAGCGCACACACAAGACAGCAGGCACCCACCACCTTGATCTGGTACAAAAGAACATACAACATTAAATAGTTCTGAAGAAAGAAAGACTGCTCTACTAGATTCTGTAATTTGGTCGATCTAAAAAGAGTGTCCATGGAGTTTCTTGCCCGTTCTTCTCCATAGAGATCTACTCCTTAGAATGGGCATCTACGGTACTTTCACAGTTGTTGTCTTGTGACTAGGACTGTAGCACCATAACTTTGTAGTATTTAATTATATTTTTTTGTCTTTGACAATTCAAAAGTGTCTGTAACTGGCCTACTTCAATAAATGCTTTGATTTTGTTCCGTGATATTTCTTTTAGTTTTGGCAACCCATTAATGGCGGGAATTAATCATGTATTTTGATCCTGGGTATTTAAAAAGACCACAGGATGTGAATCTGCGGGCATGCATATGGCGAGTAATGGGTAACTCGCTGTCCGATCATGGAACATCACCGGGTCGACGTGCGTGCCACAAAGAACTGTCAGCGTCTAACGGGGCTTAGAAGGCCAAAGCCTGCCGGGGCCGCGGGACTATCACCTCAAGTAACCGTGACCCTTAACCAGTCTTGGTCTCCAATCAAGGACCAAAACACAGATCCAAACTCAAGCAAGATCATACAGTAAGAAGCCGCAAAAATTAAACAACAAAAAATGAAAGCATTACTTGAGAAAACATAACATTTCCGTGACAAAAATCAATCTACAATACAAACAATTTTAACGTGTTCGCTGAAGAGACAAATACATAATTCGGAAGCATGAAATTAAGTTATTAGAGACCCAAAATAATTTTCTTAGAGCACGCGAGGTTGCAGTATTTTATGATGGCTCGCAATAAAAGACAAAATTGACATGCGACTGTAAGTACTGACACCAATACCATTCCGGTATTATAACGATGCCATAAAATGATAATTTAGGGGAGAAAATAGTACTTCAAAGGGCACAACGATAAGTGTTATTGAAATTACGGAGAGTTATATTGGAGGACATAGACGTTAGGGTTTGCATGATGGTTTTAACTGTGCATGCATAACCAACCGCAAACATAACCAACAAAAAAACAGTATTTGTCATATTGAGACCCATTTGTATTCAAGCAGCGACATGTACCGGTAACTGTACAGTTTTAACACATACACTACGCTAGGGCTTGCCTGTCGGTTATGCATGCAAGGTTAAAACCATCATGCAAACCCTAACGAGTATGGCCTCCCTTAGAACACATATTATTATTTATAATATAACTAATCTTTACTCAAAATGAAAAATGATGCAATGATAGAGTTGAAAGCTCGTGTAATATTTAAAGACAGAATATTGAACATGCAGTAAACTTAAAACCATATTCCCACAAGATGACAGTCTTGCTCTTGTAAGACAACTTAAGTACGATTCAGACCAACCGGACGGGCCGAGCGGCATTTTACAATGCGGTAAAGAACATTGAAATGTATCAACAGCAATTACAGTTCATATTTACATGCAAAGTTATCTCCGTCGGCATCCCGCAACACGTAGCGACGTATCCCGTTAGTTGCATACAAATATGAACTGGCCCGGCTGGTTGGTCTGAATCGTACCTTACACAGAATGAATTTTTCAACTGGGCGTGGATGGCCATATCCGAAACTACGGGGAATATCGATAAACATTGAAAGGAGTCTCGAGGCCGATTTTGACGAAAACTAAAACTGTATCTTTGGATTTTCGAAAATCAATCATCCTGGCCCTGAATCGGACCGGAACGGAAAAAAACGCATCCTGTATTATTACACAATTCGATAGTCGTTTGTTTTCTTTTTAATAAAACCTTTCTAGACACTACGAATATATCTTGTGTCGTGTGTGCGTTTACAAAATAAACTCACATACACAAACACCCAACCCGAAACAACTACTTCTAGATCATGCAAATATTTGATCTATGCGGGAATCGATCCCGCGACACGCAGCGCAGCAGTCACTGCGCCAAACGTGCCGTGAATAGTTAGCAACACTATAAATAGATCAAAACCTGGCAAGCAACAACTTACCAGGCTTATCCGGCTCGAAGGACCAGGATACTGATACCGGTCCTTCGAACCGGATACAAAAACTGATAAAATCTAACTCATGCAATATTCAAATACGACTAACTAACACACGACAAGCACTATAAAGCAGTGATATAATGAATGACATCGAACATACTTTTCTTACCATATAGCTGTATCTGTTGCGGCGGCGGGCCAGGCTCATGATACACACGCCTGTTAGTACCAACTGGAACAAGGGTATAATCATTATTGACACATCATCATCATAAATCAGCCCAAAGACATCCACTGCTGGACAAATGCCTCTACAGTCTTCATTTGTCAATAATTCTGTTTGTTAATCGAACAGGCTCTTGAGATTCGATCATTATCATCTGTTTATAATGTTCCCACTGCTGGGATACAGGCCTCCTCTCTGTGAGAGGAAGTAGGCCACAATCCACTGCGCGGGCCCGATTATCAAACAATATTCGACACGTAGTTTTTCTTTTGTTACGTAAAACAAGATTGAGGAAAATTCGACACTTTTTAAATTGGCAAAACTTCACAAGCAAGTACAATTTTGACGAGTTCTATTTTTGTAAATATGCATTAGTTTAACGAAAGAATAATAAGTGTCCATTATTTTTAAAAACTCTAGCTGACGGACTTAATAAAGGACATCATTCTGGCTCCATTCTTTTTTGGGCCCTTTTTGAAAGTGACGGAGAAAAACAAAAGTACCTATGAGTGACTATCAGGATAGGCCCAAAATGATGTTATTTGCAATTTATTCATGCTGTCATATCCTATGACATAAAGACATGAGTGGGTTTGTGTTAGCTCTGAAAGACACGGGCATGCAGACGGCGAGTAATGGGCGCCTCCCTGTCCGATCATGACCATGATCGGGACAACGCGACGGCGCGTCATCGCGTCAGCATAAAAACCCCGCCCCTTAACAAGGCCAAAGCCTGCCGGAGTCGCGGGAGTAACGAGTAACCGTGGCCGCGGAACGTAAAGAACTATTAAAGGACTGTTACTGTCAGCCTGTGTCATCCCACTGCTGGTAAAGGCCTCTCCCCATGACTTCCAACTATTTCGATCTAAGGCTAGTGTGAGCCACTGGTTGTTAGTTTTGTCTAGTTCATCCCGCCATCTTCTGTGAGGTCTACCGCGACGCCTTCTGGCTGTGTCAGGGCTCGACTTAGTGGTTATTTTGGCCCACAGAACATTTGTTCAGTTGAAAATTGAGTACCTAGTAAAGTAGTAGTGTTGAAAATTCAGTACCTAGGTAAAAAAAGAAAACATCCACTCGGACATAAGACCAACCCGCACTGAGCCCCGCGTAGTGTAGTAGGTATCGACCGACAGGCTACTTCCCTCTCACACAAATAAGGCCAGTGTCCCAGCATTGGGGACATGTTGGGCTTTCGTCAAACACCAAGGACATTGAAAGACACCGTGGATTTTAATCAGTACAAGTCTGTCAGCCCCTCTTACCATGTCCTGGGTGGGAGGACTCATTTGATGATTTTACTACATTAAAAAAAGCACTGAAAGCCAGTCTCACCATAGCGGCTGGAACAGCGGCGGGCACAGTCTCCAGGTGTTGTGGGGATGCAGTGTAGGCTCGAAGTAAGATGTGCTGTGCTGCCAGTAGGCCTCCCAGCGCGGCCGCCAGGGCTCCACATCCCACGCACCACCACGCGTATTTGCGACGACGGCACGTGTTTTCATTGCCATTGCATCCGACTGAAGCTGTAATAAGAAGAATGTTGTTAGATTAAATTATTTTGCGCGATAGTAGTAACTAGGGAAGTTGACGCCATAAGTAAAGTTTAACAAAAAAATAATTTGTGCAAATCGTTCTTTTTAACCTACTAATCCTATTCTCATTATCATCTGCTTAACATTTTCCCAAGTAATCTTATCCTAAAAAATAAATATTATAATCTTACTAAAATCCTATCCGACTATCCCATCCTACTTCCTACTATCCTATCGTATTAATCTTATCTTACTAATATTATAAACGTGAAAGTTTGTTACTCTTTCACGCAAAAACGACTGAACGGATTTGGATGAAATTTGGTACACAGATAGTTTATAATGGATTAACTGGATTAACACATATAATAGTTTTTATCCCGATTTCATGTTCCTGTGGGATAATTTTGTAGTTGAAGCGGGTGAAGCCGCTAGCATCACAGTGTTAATAATTTGACTTTTGAATGCAATCACTTATTTAAATAAAACAGTGATATCACAATCATAAAGAGAATTTAATTGACGTTTTCTTCAAATGCAAGTAAATCTTGTGCACCTCACTGTATCTTTCCAGTCCCTGAGCCGGCAGGACCCAATATTTTTTAGTGATAAATCATTAAAAGAATCCTCCCGCCCAGAGTGGTGCGGATGGGTCTGCCAGACTCTTACTGAACAAAACATCTACGGTGTTCCTTTAATAAATAGCCCTTTATGTTCCAGGGTTACCTGATTAAACAGGCCTGCGACTACAGACATTTAGGGGAATGCTCCAACCAGCTCCTGCGCCTTTATGAACTTGGAATGTTGTACTGATGATTTTGATGATTATAATTCTGTAACTACATACGTCTTACAGCAGCGAATAATATTTTAATCAACGTACAACCTAGCACTGGCCTGCAAATTGCAATTTCGAGGGCTGGTTGGAGCATTCCCCCTAATTTAACTATCAATTTTTCACATGGCGGCAAAATCGTAACTTCGAAGTAGCAAATTAACACAAAAATACCACGAAATTGATAATCCAATCCTTGTTAGTTAACAGTTCATCAAACTACCATAAAGTCAAATTACATCAACAGTAAAAACTTTTTACTAAAACCGACAAATTTTTAATTTACCGTAACATAAAACTTATACAATGTTACTATCAAACTTTGAACGCAAGATTTACAAATATTCCAACCACGATCTTTCGACTGTATTTTTTTTTAATTTTTTTTTTTTTTGCTACACAAAAGTGGCTTCGTTCGTGATCAGAAGCAGAGTTTTTTTTTACAATAACAAGCCTGTCTTTGTTAAATTGTTATAAAGTTTTATGGGTCTAGGTAGTTATTTGTGAAGAAAAGTTTGAGGCGCTCCATCACGGCGAGCATTCACCTGTAATGTAACATAATAGTACGCGATTTGATGTCTTTCGTCACTGATGAAACGTTCGAATCTGTAACTTTACATTACATTTTAAGGATTTATTCTATAACATATAAATAATGTATAGTCCTCGCCATTTAAGTGTGGAATAAAGGTCATTGATCCTAATAACGCATCCATCGTTCGAATTTCAAAATAAAATGTAAGGTCACGGTCGCCCCTTACCACGATTCGCTTATTTTGATCGTGATACGACACTTTCTTTACATTTTTTCGAATGGTTTTTAAATATTGGAATACATTGGTACACGGGGGTCAACGAATTTTATTCCACACTTATCTGGCTCAAACTATAGTCTTGAAAACTCTCTTTCTGAAAAGATATGTGTAATAAAAAAAACAGTTCAGATCTAGGTTCGAATAAACTACCCACAAACATTGCTATATTATCTTTGTTTCATCATCTGCCTGCCTTTTGCCAATTATATTGTGGTCGGTTTCCAGTCAAACCAGATGCAGCTGAACATCAGTATTTTACATGGAGCGACTGCCTATCAGACCTCCACAACCCAGTAACTGGGCAATACGTTACCCCATGGTAAGACTGGTTGTCAGTCTTTCGAGCTTCCGACTGTTAATAACGACTGTCAAAGATCTACAAAATGACAGCCCCGGGACCAACGGCTTAACGTGCTTTCCGAGGCAAAACTCGCTATAACAGACGGTCACCCATCCACAGACCAACCTCGTCAAGAGCGGCTTAACCCGGAAGATCGGCCTGTGTGACTGTAATTATTTAACCAAGAGCTCTGCGTATAACCCAGGGTCGCGGAACTTATTCCATCACCGTGACCCCGGAACATAAAGGGCTATCGAAAGACACCGTGGATTTTAGTCAGTACAAGTCTGACAGTCCCTCCCGCCCTGCCCGGGGTGGGAGGACTCATTTGATGATTTTACCACTTAAAAAAAAACTATCTTCGTACAATAATATAATTTTCGTTCAGAAATATAAAATTACCAAAGTATGGTGGCGGTGGCACATAATGTTGCGGAACTTCGGCAGCAATTGTAGATCTTGGTGTGGATACTTGGTATTGTACTACTTGCATAACACCACACGATTGCATCACAAACTTACTAATCCGTCGCCCATTTTAATAATAATAATCCAACAATTAATTAAAAACAAAAATAATCAAGACAAAAAAGCAAAAAAAAAATACAATTTTTTTTTGACGTCAGATTTCCCGCCCTGTCACTTTGTTTTTTTTATTTTATTTTTTAATAACACTCGCACAAGTCACGACGTTCCAATTCCACCGTGAACTTTTAAATCTCGCGCCTTTTCTATAAAATCGATATTTACACCCCAAGCTAGCCGTGCGTAAAGAACAATGACCCCTTTACATATAACAACAATCGTTTTTACAATCACTGGCTGGATTTAAGCTCGTTTCTGTCATCATTTGATTTAAAACTTATCAATTCCTTTTTTAATTTGAATTCCATAAATTCGCGTTTTATTTTTTTCCCCCTTTCTTTTGTTTTTTATCACTTTATAACACAAATCACGTATACTTTTTATCTTTTGAAGTGTTTTTGGTCACAAATGTTACTAATTCACGTTTTATAACAGTTTTTTTTCACAATAAACAAATTCTCCTTGCATTACTGAGTTTACGTTGTAAGGTTATGTGATTTGACAATGGCCGTTTCGCGCAGAAGCAATGGGGTTCTTTATGTGGCTCAGGGGTCTTAAATTAAATATAAGTATGGGAATGTGACTTATGGATTTTGTTGTGTGCATAAACTGTATTACTGTGGTATAGATACATAGGTACATTTTTTTGTATAAAACAGGTAGTTTTGTGCAAAAAGGTTTGATATGTGAATAGGAACTTTTTTTATATAATCTTTAAACCTGAATGACATATTCGTTCCTTTTGGTGGGAAACTATTTCGCCCACATATTGAAAACATTTCTATAGACTCTAACAATTCGTTTTACGTTTTTTATTTGAAAAGAAATCGATAGAATAAACGTAGATTGATGTCCGGAAAACATTAAGCATTGGTTTAACAATAAAATTCTATGGCTCCGAATTTTGCAACGCTTTTCAAATGGACATAATAAAAGAAACTGTAAGATTCCTTGACGTGTTTAGGCTGGTACCTGTCGTTATTTAAACAGATCTTGTGACAGGTAAGTACTTCGTCATAAATCAAGGTTTCTATCTTCTCTATTCAGAGTTCGGTAAAAAAAAGTAAAATAAGTTTCCCGCCAGTCAAAATGTCACTTGAATTCGAAATTAGAAATTCGAATGGCTTCAACTTTTTGCATGCACTAAAGTAGGTTGTAGTTTTCATAGACCATGTTTTACTTTTATAAGTAACGGATGCGTCTGCTAACGTACATTGTCAGTAGCTGGTTTAAGCATTTTGACGGCCACCCCGTTAAAGGACCAAACGCGTGACAATTGAGTAACCGTGACTCCGGAACATAAAAGGCTATTGAAGGACGCCGGAAATGGAACTTTGGAACATTAATTGTGGTCAAAAGTCAGTTGGCTAGTATAAGTTGGGGATCCTCTCCAAGGTGAGAAAAGTACTTCACGCCTGAACAGCTACTTAACTTGTATTATATAAACCGCAGGCCCGATCATGCATGGAGTACTGCTCTCACCTCTGAGAAGGGTCCGGGGTTATGGGACATCTCGCCCACGAAGAAACTGGCCCGCAGGCCAGTGTCCCTTTTTTAAAATGTGCATGGGTAGATTCGCCCGAACCAAAATACCAACATGACACAGTTGAATCGATTTACAAACGGGCCAAGAAGCTTATCGGCAACGATCGACTCTGGACGACTCTTAGCTGTTCAAGGATTCTGCACCAGGTGGCCTAAGATGACGTCATAAAGTGAGACTAGTTCCCTAGTGGGAACGAGATGGCACTAGACGACTTGTATAGCTCTGTCCCTTTCCCACTACTCTCGCTGGTAGGCCCCAATGTCTAAACACGTCCCCAAATACGCACGAATTCGTACCTTCTGTACAAGCACTTACAGTATAAAATACCTTACTCACCATTATTCCTCCTATTGGTAGCTGCGAGTACGCTGGTCGGTGGTCGTGGAGGTAGCGCGGGGGGTGTGTCTGTCTTCGCAGGAGGAGGGGGGCCGGGGTCGTCTGCGCATGCGTATTGTACCGATGCTGGCTTACATGTGCAGGCCACTTGGTACTGGAATGTGATAACGAGATGGTGTTAGGATGTTTGTGTCTGAAGGTTCTTTTGTGTAATCCAATTGGTTGATTTCTCTTTTAGTCTTATTGGTTGATATTTCTCCGTTTCTCCGCAACTGTGGACAGACAGCATTACGGTCTGTTCAAGCCTTTGCCGCATTAAGTGGTGGCTTAGCGCGGAGATAAAATGCATAGAAATGTTTCAAACATGCCACGAAGTGCCGTCAGAATCGAATTCGTGTGCTGTTTTTTCGAACGGATAAGCTGCAGCGGCGTGCGGTGTTCAGTACCGTCAGCACGAGTTTTCAGTATTTGAGACGTAAAGTAAACTGGAACTTTGACGACTTCAAATTGTCAATTTTCAATTTTTGAAAAATTGGTTCCTTCTTCGCACACCAGAGGCGCTGTACCATATTTTCATACAATAAACGCTGTAAATACTGGAAAAACTCTGTAAAGTAAAATAGAGAAAACTCGTGCTAGGGGTACAGAGCGGCGGGAACAAACTACAAAAGTATGAAAGGGACGCGACAAAACCGCAGTTCGGACTGCGGTGTAATAGTAGGAACTTCAGTAACTGCCGCCAATCGCTTCTGTGGCTACGTGGCATGCACAACGCTCAGCCACACCGCCATCCGCATTGGCCTAAAATTTTGGAAAAGTGCCTAAGGCACGCTGAAAACTTGTTGAATACGCGCGTTACCAATTGCCAATAGAATAATCTAGGAGAACACTTTTACTGGAAACAAAAAATCGCATCTTTAAATTGATTGATTCCTTGTGTTAAAAAAATAGATAAACTTACGTCTAACTTCGTTCAAAACCACTTTTGCAGATGATTTTTTGCAATTGAAGAAGTATTGAGAAAGTTTTCAGCGTGCCTTTCGCAAAAATTGCGGCACTTTTCAGCTAAGTACGCCGCCCATCGTGAACGGGCTGATCGAGTATTATGAGAAATTCATAATGCTCGACTCATTATGCTCACCTATTACTCATCAGAGATCCTGTCTCCTCATAATATTATAGTTATAGCTGGTTGTAACTCCTACCTTGTGCAAATCCGAAGTGACTGAAGCGCTGGTGTCGCACTCAGGGCACGCCTCGGGCGCCGGCGAGCTGCGAGCCGACGTGACGTCACCCAGCGACATCGTCACCGGCACTTTGCTGATGCTGGAAAGAGATGGCAAGGGTTGAGATAGAAGATAGAGAAAAATAAAGAAGCCTTGGAGTGATCCCCAAGGCGATTGGTCATTGCTTTTCAAAAATTAAAAAACAAAATCAAATCATTTATTTCAAGTATATGTTACAGACATGTTTGAATAGTCAAAAGACAAAAAAAAACTATAAAAGTAGTTATGGTGCTACAGTCCCAGTCACAAGACATAATAAACTGTGAAAGTACTGTAGATGCCCTTTACAAGGAGATCTTCATGGAGAACTAATGGTTAGAAACACTGTTTAAGGCTATCAAGGTTTGTTTCACAATTTACATTACAGCGCCCGATTGAGTTCATTGAGTCATCCCGCGATCATGGCGCTTGCAACAGCGTCGAAATATCGGGAGCTCAAAACAATTAATAATCACGGAAGATATCCCGTAAGTGACATTTTAAATTATGGTGAGAAACTCCATGGACACTCTTGCAAGATATGGATGGAATTCATAGAGGATTGGACAATGTGACTAATTTCGTGAGAAGGAGCTCGTGGCTAAATAATTACAGTCGTATTGACTGATCTTCCAGGTTAAGCCGGGCTTGCCGAGGCTGGTCTGTGTATAGGTGACCATCTGTCATAACGAGTTTCCTCCGTGCCTCAGAAATCACGTAAAGCCGTTGGTCCCGGGTGTTATTTGTAGATCTTTGGCAGTTGTCAATCACAGTCAGAGGCTCGAACAGGGGGGGGACAGTTGCCTACATCAAGCTTAGCGATAAATGAAGAAGCGCCATCTCCATTATTGAACGGAGAAACATATGTTTAGTTTTGTCTACGCACCAATAGATGTCACTGTAATAAAATTGTAAAAACAAACATGTTTATTTTTACACTAATAAAGTTAGTTTAAATATATTTAAGTATTCAAATAATCATTTAAATGTTGATCTGTAATATCTTTAATTCATTTAATATTACGGAATTAATAGCAACTCTGCCCCGATATTCACTGGTCTCCACATCTGATTTTCATGTCTATGACACGTTCAAAATGGCTGCCACGTCCGTAGCCTGCGCACACGCTTGACTATGTTTTGCGATTGTTTTACGAGTTTATCCTAGTTTTTGTGATAATAATTATCTTCGTTATAAACTCGAGTCGAGATTACTCTTCCGTTTCGGTACTAAGATCCAGAATCTGTGATTTACTTCGTGATAAAGACGCTATTTTGTTTTGTGTTGTGAACTTGTGACTGCCTGTAGTGAATGTTCATCTGTTCATCATTGTTGTTAATATAATAAGTTCAAAAATTGAAAAATAGAAAATAAAGAAAACGAACGTATATTACTTAGTTGTTTTATTCAATTTCAAAACTTTTTGCATTTAGCCAGTATTTACCTGTACCGAACTTTGTTGTTACTTTCTTGATGTGAATATTTGATTTCTTAAATAATTTTATAAAGATATTCCGCAAGAAAGTTTGAACAAAATAGTTCGGTACTGGGAAAAACTAGGCTCATATAAGTATATCTAAATATCAATTACATTAGTGTGTGTAGGTAAAAGTGTGCATGTGTGAGTGTGAGATTGATCGGTAGTTCTTGTTCAGAAATGGAGATGGCGCTTCAATGATGTCTTGGTTAAAAGTCACGAAACATGGCACTCTTTTCCTTTTTATATTATAGTACTCTGTGGGCTCGAAAGTCTGACAAACAGTCTAACCATGGGGTATCGAAAATTGTAACCTTTTATGAAGTCGTAATAAGAATACAACCTACCTAGCCTACAACCCTACTTTTAATTCCAATAAAATATCAATTAAAATAGTCATCATTAAGAAACCATTACCTACAATAAAACAGTAAGATAAAATCCACATACTTCTACTATAAATACATTTGCCATAAAACAGGAATGGCGCGCAAAAAACGAATACCAGCGTTCTCTATGGCAGCAAAAACAACAGTTAATCCATCTACATCCGTCCTCTATGGACACATCCGGTGCGAACAGCTGTTTTACCCGACTAAACAACAAAAGAGGTTCGTTATTACAGCAGGCTGTATTTTATTGAATGGCGAATTTGTTTAATGGAAATTAAGCTTTTAAGTTTTGTCGATATTAAAAAGGTAGGTTTTTTGTTATTTTCCCTTTTCATTGCTTGAATAATAAGAATTCTATCATCATCTGCCAAGCCTTTTTCCAAATATGTTGGGACCAGATGGGAATCCAGATGAATACCAGTATTTTACATGGAGTGATTATCTGATACCTCGATGCACGTTCCTTGCGTAAACCAAAATTGACGAAAATACGACGCTTCTACAAATCGCAAAACTTCACTCGGTCGCTTTGCTCGGTCGGTATTCTTTATCATTAGTCATTCATTTAAAAAAAAAAAAAACACGCGTTCATTATTTACCAATACTCGATGAGTATGAATATTGATGGATGGAGAGGAAGAGGAAGGCCAAACAAAGGATGGATTGTCTAAGGAATGATATGAAAGAAAAAGGAGTAAATGATACTGTGACGTCTGATAGGAGAGAATGGAAGAAAAAACGTGTTGCGACGATCACAAGTAAAATAGGATAAGCGCAGGAAGATGATTACAGTAAACTAATCTACACGGTAGCGTGTCAAGCCAAGTTCTGGCGAGCAGCACCATTTAGAGCCACTTTTGACCAGCGTCCATAGTGTTAAACGAGAAACGGTAACTGGAATCCCAACCCTACGCATCGTGGTACATCCTTAGTGGAGCAAGCAGAGACAAGTCAGGGTGACGTATGTCAGCGCGGTGTGATTTGACATGACCGGCAAATTCAAATTCCAAGATGATAATTATATTTTGTTGAATAAATGGTGGATTCAGTAATGGAGCAGTTTTCCATTTAACAATAGACATAGCGTTAGACATAGCGTACTTAGAATGGCACCATACTCAACCAACTTCCACTGGCCAAACAAGTTATAACCATTTTTTAGAACGTCTGTACGCAAATGGCATTTATGGAGATCAAAATGAGGCCAGGCCTATCACTCGACGATCTAATAAACTGTATTGTCTTGTCTTAAGAGTTAAATGTCGTCGTGTGGCGGATTTAGTAGCGTTATTATCGTTTTACCTGGACGGTAAGAAGGCCACTTGGTGGTAATTTTATCAGTTAATAGTAGGTCACTGAAGGTGCTTAAGCTTGTACTTAGTATCCGTGTTCCCAACGACGATATATTACTAGACTCCTAATAACAGGCGGCCGATGTCTGTCAACACATTAGGCAAAAAAGTCTCATATCCGTCTTATTTCGACCACTCCTGTGAGCCATAAACATACCTTGAGACAGAACAGACCTTGAGTTAGCCAATCACAACGCAGTACCCCGTCCCCCTCGCTTACGTAATACCTCAGCGAGTTGACAGAATAGTTTTTGTTCCTTAGATCGTGCATGCGGAGACTAGTAATATATCGTCGTTGCTGGTAACTAATCCCCTTCGCTAACTATACAGCTCGTACCTACAAATTGCTATAACAAACATTAACACGATCGGCATTCAACAAGCAATGCTAATGTTTGTAACTGGTAGATTAGTTATGACTGTAGCGCGTTGCACTTTGATCTCAACACGTTTAATGCGGTTTAATTTAAGAAGGACAGTGTCTATGGTCAAAAGGCGATTGAAAATAACGTTCAGGAATAAAATGCTCTGCGCTTATTAATTTTTAATAGTGTATACTATCTTTATTATGGTGGTTCTCACTGCATGGTTCTCATAGTACTTTACCAATACAAAATTGTCTGGACTTTAAAAGAGACTGTGACCTCTGAGTTTGTTTCGGATGTTTCTTCTCAGAGTAGTCAGGTACGAAACACCGGCCCCATCTAGTCTAAAATAGTGTCTTTTTGACGTGTAAAAGAGTTTGTTATAACCAATTTGCTGAATAAATATCATTTATCATTTATATCGTTAGACTTATTTTCAAAAGATCATCATCTTCCTGCCCTTATCCCATTTTACTTGTGGTCGGCGCAACACGTTTTTTTCTTCCATTCTCCCCTATCACAAGTCATAGTATCATTCACTCATTTTTCTTTCATATCCTTACTTAGACAATCCATCCATCTTTCTTTGGCCTTCCCCTTCCTCTCCATCCATCAACATTCATAGTCATCACTCTCTTAGTCACATGAGTGTCATCCTCATCACATGTCCATATCAAGATGGACGATTCCCTTTCATTTTTTCTGTAACAGGCGCCACTTTCAAACTGCCCCTTATAAACTCATTCCTTACATCATTGAGCTATTATTACTACGTTTAGAGACGACACCACGTATCACCACTGTGTCCCATCCAGGATGAGACAACGCGCACAAGTTCATTCAGTTGTTTGACAGCTCTGTGGCGTGCTCTAGGCGCGCGCACTCATCCTGGATGGGACACAGTGGTGATGTGTGGTGTCGTCTCTATACGTAGTAATAATAGCTCAATGGTTAACATCCTCGTTTCCGCTATATAGTTTCAAATGACAATAAATGTTTATTGAAAAGCATAGACAAGTGTTTAAAAGAGGTCCATGACGTCACAATTTGTCGTCATCAACTAAGCTGACCTTATTTGAAACCATGTTGAAACGCATTATTTTTACGAAGTAGACATTTTTATTTATATCTTGTATTGTCTTTCTCTCCGATCGAACATCGACACAGATCGTTCATTCACTGAATGAACGATTGAACGATTACGCGCGGTCATTGACCTGGACAAAGTGGTTTGTCAACAATTTGTGAGTGATTTTTTGTTGTTGTTTTTTTAGCGTGGGAAGACGAGATAATGCCTAGTTGTTTTTGAAGGCTTGAAGTCTAGATTTTAAGTATTGTTTTTAAGCAAGGGGTTCTATGTATAGATATCTTTTTTTTTCTTTTATTCATGTACAGTTGTACACCGATTACTCCGTGGTTTCTGGTCCGATTTTTGTGGTTATTTTTTTATTACAGAGACGATGTAACTGCCGATACTACGGAATACAAAATTCTAGTGCACAAATCATTGACGTGGCTCAAAAGGTCGTCGTGTGGTCGGCTTCCAGTAGAACCACATGCAGCTGAATATCAGTATTTTACATGGAGCGACTGACTATCGGACCTCCACAACCCAGTAACTGAGTAATACGATATTGTTGGTAAAATGCTTTTTTTAATCATAGGGGTAACAGACATACATCATCTGTAAAGACTTATGAAATACAGCCGTGACAGACGGACAGACAGACAGACGGTCAGCGGAATCTTAAGTGATATAATAATATGGGTCCCATTCCAATTTGGGTACGTACGAACCCTAAACAGGGTCATATGAGGTGGTTGACTATTGCAAGAATGCTTCATGCTCCTAACATTACAAAAATCCTCCTTAAAAAGACTTGTTGTATCTTATACAGGTTACCGGTTATATCAATAAAACATTCATTTTCAAATATAATAACCATGTAGTTCCATTTTTATTGTCACTCCAAGAATCAACCAGAATCAACCACAGTACAACGTAACCATAGAGATACATCTTTTTGTTACCACAGATTATTAACACATTCTTAAAAGAACTACAATACAACAAGACTCATGCCTGCTATTGCGATCATAGTAATGAAAAACCAAATCTGCTCAATCGGGGCAACACACCCACACAGCATTCCTTCCTGTCCTGTTATACTGCGGACCAACGGCCAAAGGGGCTTTAAAAATAAAGTATTAATCTCCTTTATCCATACCGCCATTCATAAAACCTCATAAAAATATAATAATGGCGGCAAAACTCCTAAAAGAGAAAAGATTAATTGCAAAGGACCGCTCCAAAATGTTTTTGGAGCAGGTAACATTGTCTATGGTTCTTTTTTTTTAATAGCTTGTTTGTAAAGGCACCTGGTATTATTATTCTTTAAATATTGGCACAATAATAGTTTCTATCCGACATTCTTTGGTGGTTAGCAGAAAACGTAATTGGGTGATGAATTGATGATATTTCTTGATCGACTTGAAATCGAGTTCCTGATTTTAATGGTTCTGTGGGTGGTTACCCATAGGCTATTTTACAAAAAACATAGCCTATTTTTCTAAAAAAAGGTTAGTCCGAAAGATACATTAGCAAAAAATATTGGACCCGTATATTGTCTTTCGTTTAATACACCAAAAGAGACGAAGATATAAATGCTAAAAATAACATAACGTTACTCGGTCGGTATAATTTTACAGGCGTTATGACGTCACAATAAGCCCCCGCTCCCGAATTTCGAAGCGTTTTCTTTTACAATATTGATTGAAAAAAGATACAGAAAAAAGTGTTCATAATTTTTCCATTCTATCTAACTAACAGACGAACTAAACAGAGTTTCTATATATTTATGCAGTAAACTACTCTATTTTATCCATCTGGAAGTTTTTCCGAAAGTCTGACAACCGGTCTTGCCAAGGGGTATCGTATAGGCCGCGGCAACCCCTTTTTGTAAAATCATCAAATGAGTCCTCCCACCCCGGGCAGGGCAGGAGGGACTGTCAGACTTGTGGGTACTGTCTAAAATCCACGGTGTCCTTCATAGCCCTTTATGTTCCGGAGTCACGGTGATGGAATGAGCCCCGCGACCCGCTGCATCCCCTTGCGTTCGGTATTGGTAAGCGGTCGCCTCATTCTACGAATCAGTTACGCTTGCGAAGTCCACCTCACAACCCAGTCCCCGCAAATCTAATAATCCTCCCGTCCCGGCTCCCCCCCTTGGTGGCAGGACTCATTTGACGATTTTACAACGAAAAAAAAGTAGTCGCGCAAATGATGCTTGTTAAACACCTAAGTAGAACTACTTGAGTTTAGAAAAACCTGTTAGACCTAAGAAACGTGTACCACGTGTTAAGTGCAAAACCCGAAAGTCTGGAAACCGGTCTAGCATTCTAGTATATCAGGTTGCGAACTCAGAGGACAGATGGCAACCGTTTCATATGTTTTTTTTTTAATGTCACAGCACATACTGACATTTTTTTTATTGTTTTCTCTATTCAGAAGCTCTACCCCTACCCCTCTAAGCCTGCGCGCCTCGAAGAATGTTGGCACAATGACGGGCCCCCTTTATGAGGGCCAAAGCCTGCATACCGCGACTCCGGTACATAAAGGGCTACTGTAGGACGCCCTGGCTTTTAGTCAGTACGACTCTGATAGTCCCTCCCTTTCTGCCCTTGGTGGGAGGACTCATTTGATGGTTTTACCAAGTAAAAAAAAAGCTCTGACAACCAGTCTTACCGTGGGGTATCATATTACCGAGTTGCTGGGTTGTGGAGGTCCGATAGGCAGTCGCTCCTTGTAAAATACTAATATTCAGCTGCATCTGGTTCGACTGGAAGCCGACCACAATATAGTTGGGAAAAGGCAGGCAGATGATGATTTGGCATTAACCCTTTCGGACATTTTTTTTTTTCTAAATAATTCGGTAGGCGTCTTTGAGAAATCGGACAGCAAAAACCGATGAAATGAGAACCTTCTCCTTT
Organism: Agrotis ipsilon; assembly: GCA_028554685.1. Taxonomy (NCBI): domain Eukaryota; kingdom Metazoa; phylum Arthropoda; class Insecta; order Lepidoptera; family Noctuidae; genus Agrotis; species Agrotis ipsilon. The sequence continues at coordinate 6,057,443 of CM052982.1, forward strand.
TTTTAAAGTGGTAAAAGACCATAATTAAGCCAAACGTCGGACAAAACACAATTATTAACATAAACAAACAAAATACTACCCATGAATAGCCCATAAAGACTACTTTCACTCGACCTCTGACATGCGAACTGAACCGCTATTGTACCACTATCTATGTACAACGTACATTGAAATTACGACCTTAATAACATAGCATGGCACTTTCACTGGGGAAGTAAAACAAAGGTAGTGGTTTGAAGTAAATTATGAGCTTTTAAAAACAATGTTTGTGGGAACTGCTTTTGAAAACATAAAATTAGTTTATCTTTTTTTTTTTAGCGTGGTAAAATCATCAAATGAGTCCTCCAACCCCGGACAGGGCGGGAGGGACTGTCAGACTTGTACTGACTAAAATCCACGGTGTCCTTCAATAGCCCTTTATGTTCCGGGGTCACGGTAATAGAAATAAGTCCCGCGACCCCGGCAGGCTTTAGCCCTCTGAGAGGGGGCCCCGTCATTTTGCTGGCAGCTCTTTGAGGCGCGCGTGGAACACGACGCGCCGAACCGGGCATGGTCCATGGTCGGACAGCGAGTTGCCCTTTACTCGCTGTCCGCATGCCCGCGCCTATGGTGGCCGGAGATCGTCTTGCGACGTCCGACGCCGTGGGCGTCTACCACTGCGGAAATTAGTTTACCTACAGTTAACTTAGGAGCTTGTACGATATACAGCATTTAATTCAAAGTTTCAACCGTCATTTAACAAAAAGTTAAACATCTGTCCAAAAAAATGTAAAATCATATTTTAATTTAATAAAAGTGACCCTTATATCAACGTCAAATGTCGTTTTGCTGTTGACAGTATTTTTATACAAGTGTTCAACAGATGTTTAACTTTTTGAAGTAGGCGGAAACCGCCTTACCACAGAAAGATAAACGTTGAACGGTTGCCTAAAAAAGTGTAACAGCAAAACGACCTTATATCAATGTGAAATGTCGTTTTGTCTTCGACAGCATTTTTATTTTAGATAAGTGTTTCTTTCTTCTAGTTAGACAGAGTATAATTTTAAACTTCATTTTAAGCGAGCGAAGCCGCTGGTACATGCTAGTTGGGTATAAATCACAAGAACAATATTATTTTTTAAAAAATGCCTTGCAAACACACATAAACAAACAAACAGACCCGTAACAACTACTTTTTACAAAACCAGCACACTATTCCCAAACCACTGCAACTCCTGAGAGCCAGAATCAACAGTGACAACCACCAGAAAAGCGTCGAGACAATGAAGCTCGACGTGTCTCCGAGAATGAATTTAACTGTCTTGGATCCTGCAACGAAATTAATCAGAAAAGAATAGTGGAGGAGTAGGAAAAATAAGTTACAACTACTTGTAGATCATACAAATATTTGTACATACGGGGTTCGAACCCACGACACAATGCGCAGCAATTTCACAAGATGCTCTCATTAAATTCCCTCCTCGAGGTCACTGGCCTGTGTGTGAGTCTTGGGTCAATTAACACTGCCAGACAATTGGCGAAATTGTGTCATATCACTAACTGTCACTTCTGAATTAGAGAATTTAAATGGAGAGTGTAAGTTCTATTAGAGTTCTATGTGTGCGGCGGGTAAGATAGAATCCAAAATTGGCTTTGCAATAGGGTATTTTACTGCATAAATAAATTGAAAATCTATTTAGTCCGTCAGTAATAATGATGCAAAATAATGGACACGTATTTTTTGTTTTTTTTTTTAAACCAACGAATATTGACAAAGACAAAACGGTTCCAAATTCGGGAGTGGCGCTTGTGACGTCATTACGCTTGTAAAATTGTAACGACCGAGTGATGTTTTGTGATTTTTAGAAGCGTTGTATCTTCGTCAATTTTAGTTTACGAGGCAAAAGTTTTTTCTTTTGTCGGGTCTAATATTTTTAATAATTTATATTTCGGACTAATAAAAAAAATGAGTAAAATACCGTAAATCGTCGCGGCAGACCTCGAAGAAGATGGCGGGACGAGCTTGATAAAACCAATGACCAGTGGTCCACTTTGGCCCTGGATCATTAAAACTGGAAGTCATGGGGAGAGGCCTTTGCCCAGCAGTGGGATGATGTAGGCTAGCGGTATCAGTATATTAGGCCTATTGGTCTAGTGGTTAGTGACCCTGACTGCTATGCCAGAGGTCGTGGGTTCTATTCATACCCAGAAAAAATGTTTATGTGATGAGTATGATCATTTGTTTTGTGTCTGGGTGTTATTTATCTATAATATTTATGTATTTAAATATCTAAATAAATATGTTTCTCAGTTGTCTAGTACCCATAGCACAAGCTCTGCTTAGCTTGGTACTAGATGGCGTTGTGTGATTGTTGAGGAATATTAGTATGTGAATCCGTCTGATTTGAATCAGTAAGGCCCAGCTAAAATTGTGCTAATCGTGGTGTCAGTAAAACTCTAAAGTGCAGATAAGGGACTTTTTAACAGGAAATCAGCATTGTACAAACGTGCCTTTACAAGCATTTTCACATCACCCACAAGGTCAGCAAATTGTGGGACAATCCTTTGACAAAACATAAACGACATCAATGTTAAGCAATTTTCAAGCTTACGCAATGTACTACAGATGTTAATTTTGAAATTCCATTGTTTTAAGTAAGCAATGACAAAGTTCAAAAGTGGTATTGCATTTTCTAGTACTGAGTTGTGAAGGTCAGAGCCACAGTCAAGTAGTCTATCCATGGATCGGGAAGTGGACATTTTGGGAAATGGACATTTAAGCCTGAGCGCGGTGAAGGCTACAAACATCAGGCATCAGAAAGCATCGTGAGGAAACCGACATGTCCTATGTGCTAGTATTATGTGACATCTACCAACCCGCACTGGGCCTGCGTGGCGGATTATAGTCTCAACCTTTCTCAGAGAGGAGGCCAGTGTGAAATAAAAGAAAAAGAAAAGGTCACGTAAGTACTTTTTATTGTTTTTATAATATTAGTATATCTTTAGTTTGTAGATAAAAAATATTCACTATTTTACACCTCCTCGTGTCCAACAACATCTGTTACCCAATTTCGCCTCAACACACAATATTATAAAGAGAGGGGTCTGTCAATTTAGCAGTAAGTACCACTAAAGACCCTCTGTTCTGCACAGTCAGTCGTTGTTAGCGTTATTTGATCCCAGAGGTCATCAACTGATGTAAAAGATGATAGTGTTTTGCGAAATTATGTAGTTAGAATTGAGTTTATTTTTATTTTATGCATACTTTTGGGGAATTCTTGATAAAAATATAGTGTCCTATTTGTTTTCCAATGGTATCATTTCATTGCATATACATTTATTAATGTTAAACATTGAACCTCATCGCTACGGAGGTTCATTCACCCCCAGAATACTTAGGGCGTTTGGGCACTACAAGGAATTTCACCGTCAGGCAGTCCGATGTCTTACAATCGTCAAAGAATTTCAATGAATTCTCAATGAAAGTTAATATAAATCTTACTGCCGGACAGTACAATTCCGTGTAGTGCACAAAAGCCCTTAGTGTAGCTTCGGGCTTCGATATGCCCGTGACGTAAAACAATGCTTTACTCCCTCGATGCCTAATCTACTAATACTTGCTCAAACAATATCAAATTCTAAGCCACTGCGATTCATATCCGCAACAATATTAGTTTGGAACCTCGTGTTTTTGCTTTTAACGTCGGTAACTTTCAAATAGATTACATTGAAATAGTAGGTGCTATCGAGTCACGAGTCTGGTAACAACTGTGGGATCATATTACACAATGTCTGCGGAGAAACTAAGTATATGAACTTGCGGGATAGTTATTGTAACTATTTTGTAGCATAGCTTGACCCCTGGTAAAGAATTTGTGGGGATAACGGTTTTCCTCATTATTTCGTACTTGGTGCATTTAAAAAAAATAGCGATGGGTTCAAAAAGCGGTTAAAAAATAATGAATACGTATTTTTTTAATTAATGAATATTGACATAAATAAAACGCTTTGACATTCGGGAGTAAGGGCTTGTGACGTCATAACGCCTGTAAATACTGACCGAATGACGTGTGACGTGTAATTTTTTGAAGCGTTGTAAATTCGTCATTTTTAGTTTTCGTAACAAAATAATAGTAGATTACGCACCAAGGGAGTAAAGCATTGCCTTACGTCACGGGCGTATTGAATCCCGAAACTACACTAAGGATTCTGGGGTGAACCTCCGTAGCGCAGCGAGGAGGTTCAAGTGTTAATTCCCGAGTGAAACGAGGGAATTAAGTTAAGAATCCTTAGTGTAGCGAGGGATTCAAGTCAGCCCAAGACAAGGCAGCTTTACTCCCGAGGAGCGTACTCTGCTTTTCACACCTACTGCAAGGAAATAAATTCGAATTTTGAAATTTGATGTGGTACGACAACCTTCGAACGTGAAGTTGGCACCACTGTAAGCGATCAGCTGTTGCTGCCAGCGGCCGCCATTACTGATACGACTCCTTGGTGAAAGTTTTCATACGGTTTTCTTTGAGTTTCCAAATTCAAATCACTTTATTCCCACGGGAATAATGAAATTCAGTACATATATTATTCCCGGCTCGAGCGAGGGGGAATAATGTCATGCTTTACAGTAGGTTTGCCTGACGTATAATATGACATTTACGAGCAAGTAGTGTGAAAAAAATATTATATCAATTATTTTTTTAATATCTCTCTTTCGGACTTTTTTGAGTAAAATAACCTATTTTCCATCAAAGCCAAGTGACACCGGCGTCGGACGTCGCAAGAGCGAGACGATCTCCGGCCACCGTAGGCGCGGGCATGCGGACAGCGAGTAAAGGGCAACTCGCTGTCCGACCATGGACCATGCCCGGGTCGACGGCGCGTCGTGTTCCACGCGCGCCTCAAAGAGCTGTCAGCAAATGACGGGGCCCCCTCACAGAGGGCCAAAGCCTGCCGTGACCCGGAACATAAAGGGCTAATGAAGAACACCGTGGATTTTAGTCAGTACGTACCTCTCGCCCTGCCCGGGGTGGGAGGTCTCATTTGATGATTTTACCAAGTAAAAAAAAAAAAAAAAAGCCAAGTGACACGGAGCTTTTTCCTCGCTAAACTCTAAAGGAAGCATTCCCCACACATTCCATTACAGAACTATGTAAGTCATGCCGAACAGAAGGCAACGGCCGGACTATTAGTTCCGAGCGAAGTAACCCAACACTTAGCATTTGATGACTGTGAGAACTGAGAACGCAGCCATAGCGTTTGTTATTATATCAATCGAAATGGCGGGCGCAATGACAGCGGGCGCCATTGTTGTTGTCATTGTTTTTTTTTTTTAATTTGGCAATGGTAGTTAATTGCTTTATGCCTTGTTATCATAGATCCGTGTAGTAACTACAATATTTTAATTGCGAAAGTGAGTTTGTTACATTTTAGCAAGAAAAAAAGTTAGTTGGTTTTATAAAGCAATCATTTCGCCTTAATTACTTTTAATTGAGATAAAGAATAGACTGATAGATTTCTATTTGGGTGGTTTATTCATGATTTAGTTAGCTTGATGATTTTGAGAACGCAGCCAAATGGCGGGAGCGACCGCAGTAAAAGTGGCGGCCATTGATATTGTTTTTGTTTTGTAATTATTATAATACATTTATTTTTTAATGAAACAATCAATTTGCCTATAAAACTTGATAGAATTTAAGAAACCTTTTCCCTTTTCCACATGATTCATCGTGTTATCTCTTATCTTAATATATATAAATCTCGTGTCACAATGTTTGTCCTCAATGGACTCCTAAACCACTTAACCGATTATAATAAAATTCGCACACCATGTGCAGTTCGATCCAACTTGAGAGATAGGATAGTTTAAATCTCAAATTTTAGACCGGGTCCTCCACCCGTGCGAAGCCGGGACGGGCCGCTAGTGTAAAATATAATTAAGGAAATAATGTTTTACAGCATGATTTATTCAAACATCTTTTCAGCATACCTTAGGTTAACTGACATCTGCCAACATCACCACGAGTTTTCTTAAAAGGTAGGCAATCGTTCTTAATTTTTTTTAGGTGAAACAATCCGCAAATGAATCTTCCAAGCCATGGTTAAGCGGGAGGGACTTTGTTACACTCGCTCCTAAGTACTCGTTTTACGTTCAATCCCTCGAAATCGTTCTTATTTGTACCTGAAAATAGAGACACAAGAGTAAAGTTTCACCTTTTCTAAATTACATAAAGCTAGTGGTCATGCTTGAGCCATCAGAAAAAAAACTCGATTCGATTATCAACAGTTCAAAATCTTAGAAGACAGGAAGTGTTCCACAATCAAAGAATAATAAGGTGAATGATATCGTGACAAAAGAAAATCATCTATCAAGTGTTTTTATTACACAACAACTTTTACAGAAGCAAATACAGATTCTTCAATGGCTTTTGTAAAATTATACTGTGACGATGTTCTTGAACGTACCCTTAAGAATTCTATATTAAACAATAAAATGTGGTCAATTTTCGAAAGTCACACAGTTGCAATCCAAAAACAACCTAAAAATTTCGAAATAAGGATCATTATATAATGTTAACAGACTTGCCAGTGCTACCAACGTTACAGCAAAATTGGTTTGGGTAACTGTGATTTGGACAACAATGAAAGAAAGGACAGCTATAATAAATACGATGGGGTGGTGCGTGAAAAAATTCGCCCTCAACAAGCACCTATAGACAACAAAAAAATGAAAGGAATTTTGACCAGCATCCTTAAGAAAAAAAAAATGTTACCTGATGTAACCTTTATAAAGATTCAAAGAGGGATACGGGTAGACAACATCAATGGTAGACAACGTGGAATTGGGGCTGTAGGTACGCGGATTCTGATTTTGAAAATAAGTTGTTGAACAGGTAAAGAAACGAATGCTGTAGAGTATTTAGTTTGATTCCTTAAATACTTTCTTTCCAATGGGAGATAACAGATGAAAATTTAATCATTATCTGCCTAGCCTTTTGTCCGTGAGAGGGCTGGGGGATGTTTTTAACCGACTTCTTTGTATACCTACTGAACTTTGTTTACATACCAAATTTCGGCTTTCTAGCACTTCAGGAAGTACCCTAACATTTTAAGGTCTTTTTCCCAATTATCCTCTTCCTCCTTTTTAATTACCAACATTTTACAAAGACTCACTGAGGATGTTATTGGTCATAAAAAAAACTTCCTGTAAATAGATAAACAAATACAATTTGACCATGTTGTTAGTGTGCTTGAAAAAAAATTAATAAGGATTATGTCGTGTAACTTTGAGAAATGCCTTTTTCGTTATTTTATTTACTTTAATTTAAATTCTGGACATGTAACTATTTATTGGCGAAAGACAATTATTATGATACACACTCCGTATTTTATCAATAATAAATTAGTTAGTTGAAAATCGTCATCTGGTAACAACATTATTGACTGAATTTGGATATTCTGACAATTTTAATACTGTAAATGTAAAAAAAATCACGATCGTTAGCAGTGGAATTCCCTAGCAATAGCAACAAGTAACGAAATGTAGACAACTGACTAGGTGGATAGACAATCTCGTTAAAGTGGCTGGAAAAAACTGGATAGACATGACAAAAAACCGCCAAGTGGAATTGGAAGAGACCTACACTCAGCACTGAGCAACTAAGGGTTGAAAAAGAAGAAAGATAATGCATAACAATAATCTCGTAACCATAAGTTACTGAAAACAGTTGTGAAAATGGAACAAGAGATTGCCACTTATTTAGACCCTAAGACCTTATAGCCCTGGGAACTCGCTGTCCGACCATGGAGCATGCCCGGTCGACGGCGCGTTGTGTTCCACGCGCGCCTCAAAGAGCGTCAGCATAATAACGGGGCATTTTTAGAGGGCTAAAGCCTGCCGGGGTCGCGAGACATACGTATACCTCTACTCCGGTACACAAAGGGCTACCGAAGGACAGGACACCAGTGGATTTCAGTCAGTACGAGTCTGGCAGTCCCTCCCACTCTGCCCTGGGCGGGAGGACTCACTTAATGATTTTACCACGAAAAAGGTGGACGTGGCTGAACAGCGATGACAAAAAAACTGCCAGAAGTGGAAAGATTTGGAAGAGACTTAGCATTTGGGTGACTAAAGCTTGAAGAAGAAGTAAGAAAGAAAATGCAGAGGTACAAATTGTCTCGTATTACTTAGACCTAAGACCCTGTAGCCTTGCAACAAGATGACAAGACGACTGACATAAAATACAAAATGAATGCAGCACGGAATGTGTCCAGCAATGTGTACGGGAGCTTACAGCTTGCAGGCAATGACAGATGACAAATTCCAAAGTTCCTTATTAGTTTCACAGAAGTGTTGATAAAAAGTTGTATTTAACAAGAACCAATTAATCAGGATTCCGGTATTGATGTTGGTGATGGAACGTTGATTTGAGGGCAGCTGAACGGGATAGTGAAGAATTCGAAGAATGTGAGAGACATGTTAACAAATCTTTGAGAACTATTGAAATGAAATGATGAAATGGTGTTAATTTATGCAAGTTATATCAACTCTTTTATATGATTCTGGAACGATTCACCGACGACTAGATTCTACAACGATGCACCGACGACCGGTTCATCATTGGACGTTTCGTCGACAGGACGATTCACTTATGGTCGTTTCACCGATAGACTCTTTCACCTTTGGACTTTTCGCCTATACGACGATTCATTTATGCCATTGTTCATCGATAGAACCATTCACCTATGACCTAGTACATCTTTTCACAAAACTAGGAGAGGCCGGTGTTTCGTACCTGACTACTCTGAGAAGAAACAGCTGAAACTCAGAGGTCACTGTCTCTTTGAAAGTCCAGACATTATGTAGATCAGGTTATACGAGTTATTTCTTTACGGTCAAAGTTTAAAGAAAATGTTAGTGCAGTACCCCATGACCTCGAGAATAACATATTTTAATAGCTTAAAAACTACCGTTATATGTACACCCACCAAGATACAAGCCACTGTTACATATAGTGTACACAATAGGCACAATATGCAACATTTTTTGGCTCTTGTAATATTGATAAGAAATAACAGTACATCATGGAATGAGATAAAGCATTTGACTACCTACATAGCAATCAATTTTTCTTGGAAGAGCTTGAACTGTAGAAAAATAGTGGGTTTTATTTTGGGACGTTTAAATTGCCTTCTAAAGCCGCAGTTCACATATAAAGGTTGACACTCTTAGCCACCAGCCTTCTACTAATAAATTTTGGAATCCCGCAGGGTGGTATTTTAGGACCATCCCTGTTTCTTTATAAATACGACATTCTTAACAGTTTTAGATGACTCAACCGTGGTTTAATTATTTTGGAACGTCAGGGTAAAAGATCTGCATTCTATAGATCACTATTTTTTTTTAACTGAACACTTGAAAAAATACAAAGTTCTTTAATTCCTGCTAATTATTTCATAAACTTTACCTTATGCCTGTAAAAAATACTGTTTTGCTTGGTTTTTGCTGGTCCTTGCATGTTTTATTTGATTTTGCATCACAATTACTTTCTGATAGCAATGAAATAACTGCCCAAGAACTGTTATTTTGATTGTCTGTTTTTCGATTGAAATATAGCCATGTTGCCAAATGGAATAACTTTGTCTATTCTTGGTAGAATGAGATAGACTTGGTCATGCTACGCGTGCAGCAGGGCTATTGGCTAACTTTATAGGCACTGACCAGCAGTTTTCAACCTGAACTTTGATGACTTGATACCTGTGCGGGCGAGGTGGAGTGCCTCAAGAGCATTAACATAGTTGATTTTAAGGAACATTTACATTAATTATTACTTTGCAAATGCAAAAGCCAATAAGTACGAAATTTATCTTTTGACAGCTATTTGATGCTCACCACACAGACACCGAGATACGCAATAGCCCCGATGGCAAATTTTAAAAATATACCTATCGACATAACGAAAATATCATAAAGTACAAGTTCTAGGTAGAAGTAAACAAAGTCAAAACTATAAAGACTGCTTCAAAGAAAACAAAAATTAGCATCAAACTTCATACAATTGTTGAATTGCACTACACATAAGTTATTATTGCCATGCAGGCAAAGAGTTGTAATTCTGAGTTTGATCCTATGACCTTAGTTTAAATTAATGCATTAATTGCACAATGAGAACAATTCTTAAAGAACCCAAAGGATATCTCGAAAGGAAGTCGAAACAAAAAGGTTTTATTCTCCATTTTCTAAATTATTATAAACAATTTTTACTAATATAAGTAAAATACAAGGATTAAAAATATCAATTATCTGAAAAATTCTTGAATAAATAAATTATTCATAGAATGCAAGCCATTTCAACGCCCACACACACTTCTTTTTTTCACAAAAAAAAAATGAAGCAAAGATCCTACATCAAACATCCTCGTTACCGGTCGACCTAACAACTAACGAATTATACCGCTTACTTTCAAAACTAGTTTACGTTTTCTTTGTTCTTCACCGGTCATACGTTCATATTCTCACGCCTTTAACTAGAACTAAATTTTAACTGAAAATTATAACCTAAAACTTACCATAAAGTTGAAAAAAGAACAAAAAATCCTGTTTTCGAAACGTAACAGCACTCGTTTTGCACACCACACAACAATTTTGAATTTCGAAACTAATTTTGTAAATGGGAACACATGTCAGGCGCTCGGTCACACATACACTGAGTTAAAACACTTATCTTGCATTTATTTGTGCGTTTTTCATTGAAAACTATGATTTTAAGTTACAAAAGTACAAAAAAGTTTTTATTAAGACGCGTACGGACCGCGCCGCGTCGCATTTTCACTGGATTTGACTCGAGTTAAAGATATTTTTACCTGTGATGGCAAAAAAAGTTTTGTTCGAACTCTGAGCTTAATTGACTGGCACAACCAAATTCTGACCTTATCCGCCCTCATTTAAAGTCTATTTCCCTTTGCAGTCCACAAATTGCATTAGTGTGACCATAGTTGTGGAGACTGCTGGACAAATTTATGATGTAAAGACAAGTAAATAAGGTTGAATTTCGCATGGTTATTGGCCCAAAAGCTTCGTCTTGAATCGTATGCCTGTGGATATATGGTGGGCAGTTGGTCCGATGCAAAGATTCTAAAAGTTTTTTTTATTACCATTTCGGCCATTTTGGATTCGGATGGTTTAATTACCACGTTTTGAAACTGACGCGAGAATCTCTTGATATGACAAAGGAATTTTAACAAGACGAACAGTCCTACTATCCTACTGGATGGATGGATGTTTGTTACGCTTTCACGCAAAAACTACTGAACGGATTTGGATGAAATTTCGTACACAGATAGTTTATAACCTGGTTTAACACTTAGGATAGTTTTTATCCCGATTTTATGATCCCGTAGGATATTATTTGAGTTTTTAGCGGGTGAAACCGCTGGCAAAAGCTAGTTAGTCAATGTATTTGAACTTTGAGGTTTGCTTTCCTGTTTCCTTATTAAATACTGTTTTATTTATAAATAACATACTCTCATTTTATTTTCTTCTGTGGTTATCGCCGTATTTTAAATTTTCCCACTTATTTTATTACCTACGTTTTTAGATTTCGAAAGCTGTCCGTGTATGGGTCTCATAGTCAAGTAGTTTTGGGTGCCTATTATGGTACCTATGTATTTATAAGCCATATATCTTTTTTTATTTATTGCTACACACTAGGAATTTCTTCCTGTATCGTGGGTGTGTTTACAAACATAGAAACTCACACACACAACCACTCACTACTTGTAGATCATACTTAATATTATTTGTACCGTACGGGAATCGAACACACGACACGCTACGCAGCAGTCGATAGCTGCGTCAACCGTGTGCCGTGAACTGTGTCGTCAAACGAATACAAGAATAGCTATAACATACTTTTGTATAAAAAAAGCATCATATCAATCCTGCCACCCATTACTGTCAGACTTGTACTGACTCAATTCGACGATGATCCTTCAATAGCCCTTTACGTTCGAGGGTCACGTTTACCTAATGAGACAGTCCAGCAACCCCGGCAGTGAGCATAATATACCTAAATACAAAAAAAAACTATGTTTTTTTAAGTAGGTTAAATATTATTTAGCCTTGCCATTACCCAATACTAACAAGAAAAAATTACACAATATCTGTTTATTTATAAATCACAACCACAGCTGAACCACATCCGTTGAATTTCGTCTTAAAATAGCGTTGTATACCATCAATCAATGTCTTGTTATATAGGACACAGATGGACACATCTCCCGCAGAGCAAGGGAGGAAGTTGGTGAAATAAATTGTACTTTTCAGCGTAAAAGCCAGTTTGTACAATATCCCTTTATATTAAAAAAAACGTTCTCAATACACTAGGAATTTCTCCTGTGTCCTTTTTTTTATCACTTGGTAAAATCATCAAATGAGTCCACCCCGGGCAGGGCGGGAGGGACTGTCAGACTTGTACTGACTAAAATCCACGGTGTCCTTCAATAGCCCTTTATGTTCCGGGATCACGGTAATGAAATAAGTCCCGCGACCCCGGCAGGCTTTGGCCCTCTAGAGGCCCCGTCATAATGCTGACGCTCTTTAAGGCGCGCGTGGAACACAACGCGCCGTCGACCCAGGCATGATCCATGGTCGGACAGCCAGTTGCCCGTATTTGCCGCCCGCATGCCCGCAATTCTCCTGTGTCTTGGGAGCGTTTACAAACAATAAAGGTTGAAGCCAAACGAGCGTAATTTTTGAGTCATGAATCGCAGAATTTCAGTCGTTTTCATAGAAAGTTTCGCGTCGAGTCTTTTGTTTTGTATGAAAGTGACCGAGCTAGCTATCTATATCTATATAACATCACAAAAAAAAATATTGTTTTTTTTTTTGTTCAAACAATTTGTATGAAAAAATATTTTGCAAAATTTGACCAAGTTCCGCCGTCCCGATTTTTTTCTTCCGATTCAATGAAATTATCCTTAGATGAAACAGAGTCGAACGGCATTAAAAAATATTTTTACCAATTTCACTCATTTCTGTGGACAACTCACACTTGACCAAAAATTAAAAACGCCTAAAATGTCAACATCAAGAAAGAGCTAAAGGTTCCTAAGAAAGTTTTCCCGTATCTCTTGTAGATGCGGATTTCTCCCTTTTGGCCAATTTAAAAGAAAGACCCTGAATAATCGTAAAAGTCGGATCGAAAACTTTGAGCACCACTCGCTAGGACCCGTGGCAGCGCAAACAGGTTTCAAGTAGAAATAATAAGCGGCCGCATGATACGAAATTAAACCGTTCTCATTGCTATCTGAAGTCCGCGTCATCGCCACGCAACTCCGACATGCTGGCTGGACGAAACAATTGATGTCAGCTGCTTCACTGAGCCTCAAATCTTCTATTACAATATTTTCTGAATGGTCTATCATTGATTTCATAATAGCGACGGTTAAAAGGAAATTGGTTATAAGCGACAAAATCAAATTGTTCAGGAGAGCAGTTTAAAGTTTCAAAAAGTAGAAAAATGGACATAACTTTTTATGTAATTGTCATACCGTAAAAAGCGAAAAAGTCATCGCAGAGCCATAGGAGTAAGCGCATTCGAAATAGCGATTTTTTTTAAGTAAAATGGCATTCATAAGTCATTTTCGACTAAAGTGTCGCTTATCCCTAGCCCTATTACCTTTTAACCGTCGATAGGATGTGACTCAAAATAAATATTAGTCCGAAAGTGTGGATTCAAAAAATGTTTGAACCGTCTAAAAGAAAAATCTTTTGTAACGAATACCAAAAACGATAGACGCTTCTAAAATCACAAAACGTCACTTCGTCAGTATAATAATTTTAAAAGCGTTATGACGTCACAAGAACAGTGAAGAGCAGTTGTGGCTCAGTGGTCTCGGTCCCGACTTAGAGTTGTAGGTCGTCGGTTCGAACCCGGCCAGGCGCATTTTTTTTTGGCAGGCTTTGGCCCTCTGAGAGGGGGCCCCGTCATTTTGCTGACAGCTCTTTGAGGCGCGCGTGGAACACGACGCGCCGTCGACCCGGGCTGCGTCCATGGTCGGACAGCGAGTTGCCCTTTACTCGCTGTCCGCATGCCCGGCCAGGCGCATTACGGACTTCATGTAATTTATTTCACCACTGCTCTCATAACGTTGAAGGAAAACATCGTGAACGTCCTAGAACCAAAAATTGTGTGACATCTAGCAATCCGCACTGGGTTCGTGTGGAGGATTATATCCCACTCCCTCTCACAGAGAGGAGTCCTGTGTCCCAGCAGATGGAACATTATAGGCTGATGATGAGTAAACTATCCTATTCTGCAATCTGAGCAGATTTTCCACATTATACACATTAAACCTTGAATAATTATCACTATTATCTATCTACTTACGAGACGATGAGGTGGCAACCGGTTTGTTATTACAAGCCATTGTTACAGATTTACTCATTAATTGTCGCCGTGATTTCGGTAGGTAGCCCCATCCTACAGAAGAAACCTTAAGTCTTCTTTATGTCTTCAAAACTATTTGTAACCGACTTCAAAAAAGGAGATTCTTAAAAGAGGTTTTAAAGTTAGTCCAAGATTTTGCAAATCTAATTGGTCCTTCAGTTTTGAAACGTATTTTTTTTTAATCAATTAACGTGAGCTTTTCCTGATGTCAGAACTATCAAAAATTATGAGTAGAAGGGACGTATCTGATTTTTTTAATGTGAGTCTGTTTGTTATGCCTTCACGCTTAAATCGCTGATCCGATTTTGATAAATTTTTGTATTTACAGAGATAAATGGGAAACTAGAAACAATTATCATAGGATTTTTGCATACAAAAACACGAAAAGAGCTACAGTTAGCCAATTAAATAAAACAATAATCAACAATGAACTGAAAATATGATTTATTACATTTCTCTACTTACAACTAAATCATAATTTATATTTTCCACTGCAGATGTAACATTGTCCTGTCTTGCTGGTGATCCACCTTCTCCTGAAGATTTAGGCACTCTTCTTGGGCACCCAGGGCTCTATCTTTGCTCTGGTGGTGCTGTAAGGAACGTATTGGCCGGTAGTGCCTGACATGTTCTCTGTGAAGTCTGCCATCCACTTGTAATTGGGTCTGCTGGGGTCCTGAAATTTGGAGAAAAGAGTATTTGATTAAGTTGAGGCCTATATCTTTGGATATATGAGTATCAGACCCAAAAGGATAGCTAGGCCAGAAGGGTATCAAACCTTGTTTGAAGCCCATCTAATCTGGTCGCGGCACTAACGAATTACCATGACCACGGAACTTCAAGGGCTATAGAAGGACACCGTGGATTTTAGTGACTATAAGTCTGACAGTCTATACAGTCCCTCCCGGTCTGCCTTGGGTCGGAGAACACAATTGATGATTTTACCATGATATTTGTAAAGCATCAAAACTTTTTAATTTTTTTTTTTCCCATAACTTTCCGGAGCCACGATTACCCGTTAGTCCCGCGACCCCGGCAGGCTTTTAGCTGACAGCTCTTTGGGAATATCAACACGACGCGCCTCCGGTCAGACAGCAAGTCGCTCATTACTCGCCGTCTGCATGCCCGCGCATACGCTGCCTGGCTGGAAATTGGCTTGCGACGTCCGTTGACTTGGGCGCCTCCCATTGCGGCTGGGTCAAGAAGTGAACGCTGTCACATCCCTCACCCTCACGCGACCCGCCTCCTCTTTCGCTAATGCTTACCTGGTGTGGGGGAAGATCAGTTTTGTAGTGAAGCCAGCCGAACCATTCAGCGGGGACCTGAAACACAATGTTGTTAATTAAAATCATAGCATTGAAAGGTATGAAATCAATGAGAATTAGTATTGTCTTGAATGAGGTAAGAATTGTATCACCAATCAATTGACATACATACGACTCCTACACTAGAGCAAGTCTACTTATGTCTGTAGACTGTTAGATGGTAGATGGAGCAGACATGTGCTAGTGTGGAGACGGCGAATGAGCAAACATAGTTTAGGACACTTTGAGGCAAGATAGATGGATGACTTGAAGATTGTGGCTGGCAGCAGATGGATGGGGACTGCCCAGTACCGGGACAGCTGGCGCTCTATGGGGTAGTTTTATGCTCAGCAGTGGACGGCAATAGGCTGGTAATATACTACACCAAACCTAGAGTCACTCAAGAAGCAATAGAAAAAGCTATGCTCGGAGTTTCTTTTCGGTATAAAATCCAGCGATGTCACCGACATAGCTCGTAAAATTTGCAAGTTGAAGAGTCCTGTCATTGTGGCTGTCAGAGACACACACGTTCCTAAACTAATTTCGCGATTTAAGTTTAAAACCGTGATATTGTGCCCCAAAACAGTAAAAAAGTGTAGTTGAAGTGCTTTAGAAACTGTGCTATTGTTATCTAGTGTTTTCCCATCATAATAACTCTAATAAAGTGTATTTAAACATAAGAAATTCAACCAGTGAAAATCTTCTACCCACATTTTGATTTATATTCTCGGCCACTTGTCAAAATTTCTAAAATGTCATTTATGTCAGTGAAAAAAGGGTTGCCAACTTCAAATCAGTGTTACCTCATAAAAATCTAAATTACCCTAGAAATTATGGATCATGTTACGGAAAACCACACTGGAGTAATTGACCAAGCTCCAGTGTTAGTGAATACTACTGGTAACAACAGTAATAAGAAATTAGTGCAGCAAGCTTTTCATCCGAGCTTATTCTTGTCAAGACCAAGATCCTCATCAGTAGGTGGCACAACTCAGGTGGCTGCGCCTAGAGATGAGTTCGATAACACTAAGCTTGATAATCAACCTAGTGAACGCAGAGTACCTGGCCCTCCAACATGGCAAAGAGTACCAATAAATAGTTACCCCAAAAAGCGCAAGATATCATCCAGTCCACCAATGGACGCTGTCCAAACAACCAACAGGTTCAGTGAATTACCAATCGATCTAACTGAAAATGAACCTTATCTAGATGTGAAAAAACCCACGAAGCCCCCACCCATAATATTATATGGAATAGAAGACCTGAACAAACTGACGGAATTGTTGGGAACAGTAGCTGAAAAAGATCAATTTACATATAAATGTGCTAACAGAAACCAACTTCGAGTAAACAGCGCAGATGTTGTGGTCTACAAGAAGCTGATAGCCCTTATTCGCGAAAATGGGCTCATAGGCCATACCTTCAACACAAAGGACTCGAGACCCTTTAGAGTGGTAATCCGAAACCTCCATCCATCCACGCCATTATCAATAATTAAAGAGGAAATAGAGGCAACGGGGAACACAGTTGTAGGAGAAATTATCAACGCCAAATATGGCCCCGAGAAGAAACCTACTTCAACTTTTTTCGTTAATCTGGCTGCAGGACCAAATAACAAAGCGGTAAAAGATCTTCGCTATATCTATCACCAGTCAGTCATCGTTGAGGATCCAAGAAAGAAGAAAACGATTGTACAATGTCAGGGGTGCCAACAATATGGGCACTCAAAGAACTATTGTATGCGCCCCTACCGTTGCGTTAAATGTGGGCAAGCGCACAAGACATCTGAATGCCAGAAGCATGATCGCGAAACTCCTGCTTTGTGTGCATTATGCAGTGGCCCGCACCCCGCTAATTACAGAGGCTGTGCGGTGTATAAAGAAATTTTAGCCCGAAGAACAAAGACGACCGCACCCATCACCGCACCATCACAGATAGCTAATATAAACCACGAAATGCTTGATGCACATAATATGATAAATAATAAGCAGATACCATCTATTACCAAGCCTAAAGAAATGGTTAAAACGTACTCAGAAACTGTAAAGACACGTAACAGACAGATTCAAGAAGAAGATGCCAACGATTCGAGAAAAACAATTAATACTACAATTGAGCAAATGCTACTGAAACAATCAGAAAAATTTGAACTTATCATACAACAAATGAGTACCTTAATGGGCCTCATAGCTAAGCTCGTTGATAAGCTAACATAATGGCGTATACAACTCTTAGAATAGCAACGTGGAACATTAATGGTTTAGCACCCAATAAATATGCAATTGAATTACTGATGATACAGCACAAACTTGATATAGTCCTTGTATCAGAGGCACATTGCACATCCTCTAGTTCTATCAAGTTTCAAGAGTTCCAGACATACCTGACAAATCATCCTGATGGTACTGGCCATGCAGGTACTGCAATAATTATTAGGAAAACTATAAAACATCACCTTATGCCTGAGTATAAGTACAACCATTTGCAAGCAACAACCATTGCAGTTGAAGATCACTTTGGATGCTTGCTGGTGTCTGCGGTTTATTGCCCCCCAAAATATAAAATTACGGAGCCTATGTTTAATCACTACTTTCAGACACTTGGTAGTCGCTTTGTGGCTGGAGGTGATTGGAACGCCAAGCATACGTCATGGGGTTCTAGGCTTACCAGCACTAGAGGAAGACAACTAAAATTGAGCGCAGAAACTAATAACCTCCACTGGGCATCTTCTGCCGAGCCCACATACTGGCCGACTGATACAAATAAAACTCCAGACCTCTTAGACTTTTTTATGATCAGAGGCTTAGGTAGACACTATACAAAAGCAGAAAGCTGTTTGGATAGCTCATCAGACCATACTCCGGTCTTGTTGACAGTGAGCACTATGTTAATAGATCGTAAGAAGACTGAGACACTGTACAACAGACATACGGACTGGAACTCATTCAGAGAGCTTATAGACAGTAAATTAGAACTCAAAGTAGCTCTAAAATCCGCAGATGATATTGAAGATCAGATAAAGATATTTACATCTCTAATACAAGAAGCCTGCTGGAAGTGCACTCCCGCTCTGAAATCGAAGAGTAAAGTTCTCAATGTCCCGCTACAAATAAAGAATGCCGTTCTAGACAAGAGGAAATTACGACGCATCTGGCACCAAAGTAGACATCCACATGATAAAGCACAATTTGATAAAGCGTCAACGAATCTTAGAGATATGATCAAAGACTGGCACAATGACACTCTCGAAACAAAGCTGGAAACGCTCACAGCTACTGTTTCCACTGGCTACTCTCTATGGAAATTTACTAAGAACTACGACAGACCAATACAGGCAAAGCCACCTATTCGAGTAGGCAATGGCTGGGCTAAAACGGATCAAGAAAAGGCTAACGCTTTTGCTTGTCATCTATCAAAAGTCTTTACTCCGAATGATGCGCAGGACAACTCTCACGAAGCTCTAGTCACTGAGACTCTTAATCAAGCTATGCAGCTTTCACTACCTCCGAAACCAGTCACACCGAGAGAAGTGTGGAAGACTATAAGGGAACTCAAGGATAAGAAAGCTCCGGGGTTTGACCTGATAACTAAAGAGATTTTGATCCAACTACCTAGGAAGGCAATAGTGTTCCTAACTATTATATTTAACGCAATTCTGCGAGTGCAATATTTTCCCCAGCTATGGAAGATGTCGCAAATAATAATGGTACATAAAGCGGGAAAATCGCCTAATGATTCTACATCGTACAGACCCATCAGTTTGCTACCAGTTACATCTAAAGTCTTTGAGAAGATCCTGTTACGTAGAATCCTGCCGATCCTGGAGGAAAATCAAATAATACCCCACCACCAGTTCGGGTTTCGCCAGCAGCACTCTACGGTGGAACAGGTACACAGAGTCTATAACAAGATAAGACAAACACTCGAACACAAGGAATACTGCTCTTCAGCTTTCCTAGATATCCAGCAGGCTTTTGACAGGGTCTGGCACAAGGGCTTACTATTCAAAATTAAATTGTACCTCCCTCACTCATATTATTGCCTACTGAAATCCTATTTAGCAGATAGGCTATTCCAAGTAAAGGAAGGTGAGGAAACTTCAAAGTTTTATAACATATTGGCTGGAGTTCCGCAGGGATCTGTGCTGGGACCTCTCCTTTACACCTTATTCACAGCGGATCTCCCGCAAGTGGACGGTGTCACCACCGCTACGTTTGCTGATGATACAGCCATACTAGCCAGCAGTACTGACCCAATACGTGCCTCAGAAATGCTCCAGAATGGACTAAATGAAATCACTAAGTGGCTGCAAAAGTGGAAGATCAAAGTTAGCTCGTCAAAATCGGTACAAGTAACCTTTACCTTGAGAAAAGGAAACAGCCCCCCGATAACACTAGATAACACCATATTACCCCACTCTGACTGCGTTCGGTACTTAGGATTGCACCTAGATCGAAGACTGACATGGAAGCGCCATATCAAAGCCAAAAGAGAAGAACTAAATATACGATACAGAAACCTCCACTGGCTGCTTGGACGTAACAGCAAACTCTCCATAGACAACAAACTTCTGATCTATAAGACAGTATTGAAGCCTGTGTGGATGTACGGCATACAGCTTTGGGGAAGTGCCAGTAACTCGAACATAACAATCCTGCAAAGAATGCAGAATATAATTCTCCGCACTATTAGCAACTCACCTTGGTTCATCACTAATGATGAAATACATAATAACCTCAACATGTCTACTGTGAAGGATGAAATCAAAAGTTCTACGCAAACCTACCAGCAACGGCTGCAAAATCACCCCAACCCCCTTGCTTCACAATTAAAACGTCGAAGCTATACAAAAAGACTACAAAGGAAAGATGTCATCAGTAGTGATTGAGCATCAGTAAGGATAAGGAGTAGATGGTCTCACTGGAGATCACACTCGCCGTGACAAGATCCTACATCAAATCTGCTTAAAGTGGCACTGATTGCAGATAAAAATTACAAAAAAAAAAAAAAAAAAAAAAAAAAGTTGAAGTGGCAATGGGCAGGCCACATCGCTTATAGAACTGATAACCGATGGCGAACAAAAGTTCTCGAGTGGCAAACACGCAGCATAGGCAGGCCTCCCATAGGTGGACCGACGACATTGTGAGAGGCGCATGCAATCGATGGATGCAAGTGGCGAATTGTCGTACGGCGTAGCGTTCTAATGGCGTATAAAGGTCGCTGGATGCAGGATGTTTCCAACCGGTATATGTCGAAATCTAAAGGGGCGGCTAGAAGTAGTAGTTGATGTCCTATGGCTGAGATGTGGGGTTCTAAGGGAGAGGCCTATGTTCAGCAGTGGACGTCTTCCGGCTGATGATGATGACTATAGCAAGTACATAAATTGTATCCTCACCTGGCTACCATCATAGTTCAAGTAAGCCTTGTCATTGTACTCCACCCAGCGGTTCCTGCCATAGAAGAAGCGAGGGTTCTCATAGTATTTGTTGCCATATTTGTCCTCTCCAACTAGCTTGCCGTCTTTCAACTCATCTTGTCTGAAAATATGAGTATTTAAGATTTATTAATTTAATTGATAATTTTGCAATTAACAACAATATTATTAATTTTGTAACAATTATTGTATGCCTAACATGGTGGAGCAGTGCAAGAGCACAACAAACTCTAGAACAACTTTTTACACCACTGTCTCTTAATAAAGATCTTTGACTATGACTATTTTTTTTTATATTATTCCAAAAAAAATTACAACTCGAAGTTATTTACTTTGCTTTATGTCGTATTATTGTGGTGGTGTTTGCATTTTACCATTGTTATGGATTTACCTTTATTTTAATTCTTTTGATATTTGGTCAGCATAAAGCAAAAATCGTACCAATTGAGGCAGGATTGATAGGATTTTGACCCTTTCGTATTGAAGCAGCGACTTCATAAAGACACAAAATACCGAAAAACTAAATAGTGTTCAATTTTGTTTTACTCGTTATTATTCACAGAATAAAATCAATGTAATTCTGCACCTGTTAGTAAGAAAATATATTGCTGCTTAATCCTGAGACACCACAAAGCCCGTATATTTGCCAATTACAGGTTTACGTACAAAGTCAATAGCAAAGGCGTAATGCCAAGACGTTTAACTGTAAGTTGTGTACTACAACTTAAAGTAGATACGTCCTCAATTTTAAGGATATAAAGGACAATTTCAACGTTATTCAGTCATAAAGTCATGTTAAGTTCAAGAAACTGCGTAAATAAAAGCTTTAAAACTATCAGCTGAGTAAAAATCTGGCATAAACATAACCTTAAATAAATTACATAATAAATCAAATTATTCCTTACCTGTACAGTTTGTACAAAGAACTTCTTATTCCACCATTCTGGCGGATGATATTAAAGAACGTTGTGAGTTTATCAAGCGCAAATATCTTCCCTAAGGACATTTTTTAATAAGTTTTCGTTTTCGTATCCCAGTGAAAATATTGATTGACAGCTTTGATTTGACAGATAGAAAACTTGGTGTTGCTGATTAATTATTTATATTTCTACTAAATTGTTGTTATAGATATAGAGCAAGGACCGAAAACTCGTCATCTTCCTGCCCTTATCCCATTTTACTTGGGGTCGGCGCAACACGTTTCTTTCTTCCATTTTCCCCTATCACAAGTCATAGTATCATTCACTCCTTTTTCTTTCATATCCTTACTTATACAATCCATCCATCTTTTCTTTGGCCTTCCTCTTCCTCTCCATCCATCAATATTCATACTCATCACTCTCTTAGTCACATGAGTGTCATCCCTCCTCATCACATGTCCATACCAAGATAGACGATTCCCTTTCACTTTTTCTATAACCGGCGCGACTTTCAAACTCCCTCTTATAAACTCGTTCCTTACTTTATCCATTCTTGTCACTCCACACATCCACCTTAACATCCTCATCTCCGCTACATGCAATCGTTTCTCATCCATCTTTTTCACAGCCCAGCATTCCGATCCATACAATACGACAGGTCTAATCACGGATTTGTATATTTTCCCCTTTAACTTGAGGGGCATCCGTGGGTCGCAGGTTGTTACAGTGACCTGTCGCCATTTCATCCATCCCGAGTTGATCCGGTGTGTTATGTCCCGGTCTACATCGCCATCTCCTTGGACAAGCGACCCGAGGTACCGAAAGTCGGAAGAGACTGGTATGGGCGTTCCTGCAAGAGTAATGGGCACAGAACTGGAGAGACCGCCGAAATCTGTTAAAAATCAGTGTAAGTACTCATAGACTTATACCATCACCGTAACCCCGGAACATAAAGAGCTATTGAAGGACACCGTGGATTTTAGTCAGTACAAGTCTGACAGTCCCTCCCGCCCTGCCCGGGGTGGGAGGCCTCATTTGATGATATTACCAAGTAAAAAAAAAAAAAAGTACTCAGAGACTTAAAGTATGGACTGAGCAATGGCCGCCTAAAATTGACTCCACTATCTTGCATCGAAATGTTGGCATAAATAGACAATCTTGTGTGGAAAACAATATTCAAATAAATAAAAATAAACAAAAACAAATTAGACAAAAAAAAAACGTGTAAAAGTAGATAACTTTTATTTAAAAAATGACAGGATTTTGGGCATATCCACTTTCTTCTTTCGTTGTATGAAATCAATGTAAATGAATAACTCTTCTACCTTATTCCATCCTTTAATTATATGGAATCTTTTTTGCAAAAACAAAAACCATTTGAACAAATATGATTTAATTATAACTAACAATATTTTTCTTATCATTTTGTGCTATAATTCAACACTTTTATCCTTTTTATGTTTTTTCTTTGTTTTCGTTTCGTTAGATATTACATTTCCCGCGTCACTCGTTTCCACAAAATCTTCTGTAACTTCATTTTCTCTGTTCTTCTTTTTTTTCTTAGGCTTAGAAACCTCTTCATCTTCTTCGGGGATCACTTCAATTACACGGAAATCTTTTTTCTTTTTTAATTTTCTACTAACTTTTCCATCTTTTATCACACTGGCAACACTATTATCATCTGTCACTTGACTTTTAACTGGCAAAGGCACATCTGATTCAGCCATGTTTGTCAAATTTCTTTCAGTTTTTTCATTACTGTTACATCTTTTTCTTTTCTTTTTCTTCTTCTTACGTTCTGTGCTATCTGAGTCACTATTTAGATTTATATCTTCAACTTGTTCTTTTAATTTCTTAGCATGTGAATAGCCATTGTACTTTGATTGGGACAGCAATAACGCTTCTTGTTGAGCTATCCTTGCTAATTTTCCTGTAGCTTTCAAACCATGACGAGCACCTCTGAAAAATAATGAAAAGAGAGATATAAAAACAAACTTCAAATCAGGCACTAGCACTATAGAAGTTTGATAAAGAAACAATGAATGGAAATTATTCTAAAATCCATTTTCTTAAAATAAAAAAATACGAAGGGTCTGTCAACTGTCAAGTCCAACCTGATATAACAACCCCAAGACCACATGCTTAGTAGTAACACTTTCTATCACTAAAATGACATACCAATTTACTGTAACTAAATAGACAAATCAAAAAAAGTTTGCGGTCACTGTTTAAAAATCGAAATCTTATTTCCTATGGTAGATTATAATTATGATTTCTTCATATTTTAAGATTCTTTATTTATACAAAATATAGATTTAGAATATAAAATAGTTCAACTAATTTTCCATTATTTTTAAAACCTGTTCTGTCCCCCACTACTGGACAGAGGCCTCCCTCCACCTTTCACAATACTGGGCGTCTTCCTTTCAGTTCGGACGGAACTTGTCCAGTTCGTTCCGTTATCTCCTATGTGGCCTGCCACAACCTCGCCTCACTGTCTCAGGGCACCAGTTCTGAGCTATTTTGGCCCAGTTAGAAAAAATCAGCTTATGCCAGTAATCACATCTTCAATGTGCATACAAAATAAAACAGATACTAACTTATGAGCAGTTCTCCCCTCACACTTCGCAAACAGCTCCTCATCGGTCATCTTAAACACATCTTTCTTCTCCCCTTCTTCCTCTGACTCCACTTCTCTCACTCTCTCCACGTTGCTAGCACCGTTGGTCAACACCGCAGTTCTGACGAAGTAATCAGCATATTGTTCTTTGTTGTCATTATCTTTTGCTTTCTTGTTCAGTTTCCACGTGCTGTTCGTTATAACGAATTCTGTTTCATCTTTCGTTTTTATTTTCTTTGTTTTACCGTTTTTTTCTTTGACCTGGAATGTTTGAGTTGGGGTGGGTTAAAATTAAACTATAAACTCTCAGTGGTTTGATTTTTTTGCTAATTCAACTACTACCTATAATCTTTGAGATAGTGTGATTTGTGTAGTAGTGCAGTAATCAGCTGCACAGCATGAGGTGGTTTTGATTCCCACATTCAAGAAATATTTGTATGACCAGGTAGATTTTTCAAATCAGTTAAATATTTAAAAAACTGTGCAGAATAAATATTTAAGGGAGCTCTTTTACAACAGACATGATTTTTTGACATTATTATAGATAATGATATGGAACCCATCAGTGTAAGTCTGTTTTATAATATTCATATTTTAGAGACGGTACCTCAACATTGGCAGCAGCCTTATCATACAGTGTAGTCCACCAGTGCTCATTAAACTCTGCAGCAGGATCGTGACCAACCCCGGCCGCACTGCGCTTCAGTTTAGGTTTGAGAGCCTCTGACATGCCATTTTCATGTTTACCAAGTCCTTTACCTGAATATAAAAATGTTTTACAATATTATTGTTTTGTGTCTTTAGTGTGTTCAGAAAATCATCAAATGACTCCTCCTGTCCTGGGTGGAGCGGAAGCACATAGTCCTACGGAACAGAGGGGACTGTAGACATTTGGGTAGCTTTCAAAGGTGTTTTTGTAGGTATACGATAATTTTAAAAAGTATCCTACAACAAATAATTACCATCGGTCCAGCCGTATTTCTCTAGTTGTTTGCGTGCGAAATCCATAATTGAGCAACTTAAAGAGTTTTCATCACATTTGTTTCACTTTTAAAGTCTCAAAATAAATATAAATTAACAGAATTTTACAGAATATAAACATAACCTAATTACGAAGCATGGTGTCACAAGCACAGATGATTAGGTTCAACCATAGACTAAAAGTATGGACTGTGTAATCGCTGCCGAAAATTGACCCCTCAACTAGAAAGAGAGAAATAGAAGAGTGGGTGGGTCCTATATTTCTGTTACAAGAAAGAGATAGGTAGTAGCTCTCCTTCTAGAATACGGCCCGGTATTGCCAATTTTAGATGTCAGTTTGCTATGGAAGGCGCAGTCCATCTTTTATATCTATGAATGATACCAATGATACGTTTCATTTCAAGCATGGAATAAAAGATAAAGCCTAAGAAAATCGTCATTTTTAGTGCAATAATTTATTTTTGTTACTTTCCCTCGAAAAAAAAACAGAAACAGTAGAAAACGGTCGGGGTCAATCCAGGCAAAAAGGAAGTTCGGTTTGATTAGGTTCCTTTAAACCCCGCAGACAGAAATAGGAGCCCCGCGAGTTTTTTGCCACAAAAATCTTTACTATTCGCGAAGCAAACGTTAATACGCGGAATAAAATTAAAAAAAACAACATAATATATAAAATAAAATTATAATAACAAAAACATGTATTTACTATTCAACTTGGCTAAAACATGGTCACTATTTAATTAGGGAATGCATTTATTTTGTGTTTTTTTTTACAAAGATATTTTGGCGTGTGGAATATCGTACCGAAAGCTACCGTGCACTACATCCCAACGTACTTTTGTATATATAAAGCACCGAAAGATAAAAAATTACGTACGTCTGGCTTTAGTCTTACAATTTGATAGTAAAGCTGACCTTTTTAAGTAACATTCGTTTAGAAATATTGTAATAAGACAGGAAAACGGTTTTAGTTTTGATATTGGCCACGCGCCAAAAGTACTTTGTAGTAACAATAAAAACTTTAGTCTTTTCCGCTTCCTTTCGGCGTTACGTCATCGTCGTCCAAATCGTCAATAACGGACTCATTGTTGCTGTAAATAAAAATATAAATAACATCACATATTATAGTCCAGACATTGTTATTTTACGCGTGATATATGCGACATTAAAAGTGGTCGCACATTTAGCCGCGTTTTAGAATTATTCGTATGAATTCACATTTAAATTTATCCGCACCGTACGCGCCACATACCGTACGCGTAGTACGCGTTGAATGTTAGAATTCTTCGTATGAATTCACATCAGACCTCATTATGTTTGTCCGCACCGTAAAGGCGCTCCCTCACCGGGATCATTCGCGTGTAATGTAACATCATAGATTCGAATTCGAGCATTACAATACAGTACTACCACCCTGACCGACGAGCAATCGCGTACATTTAGTATAGATTTGTTTGATCTCGATTGTTCTCCTTCACCGATGAAATGCTAGAATCTGTAACGTTACATTACAGGTGAACGCTCGCAGTGAGGGAGCGCCTTTAGCATATAAAAAATTGTAGCACAAAATGCTATCAAATAGCGGAAGCAAAAACTACTTCAATGAAAATTCAGTTCAAATAATTAACAATTATAATAAAGTTATAACAAAATCAGTCACTCTTAATTTACTAAGTATTTCAAACCATTTTTATTGGGTGAACTACTTTTTCTTTTTTCTATAATTTTCATCAAGCAAATCGTCTATTGTCTCTGTCGTCAATTTGGAAGCTGTTCTGCAAATATAAGAAAATCTTAGATCACGACATTACTAATTAAACGACGAGGATATGAAACTTATTTCTAGGAGGAAATATTTGATTGTTTTTGTATTGAATAGGCTCCGAAACAACTGGACTGATTTCGAAAATTTGTTCACCAGTTGAAATAGGTAATTTAGTATCAACCATAGACATATAGAATGGACTGAGCAATACCTTCATGACATTGAAAACTCTCTAGAGAGACTATAAAGCGATTTTGCAGCATTCAAAGACAAAATACTCTGGGGACACAAAATTTATTTGATATTTTCTTTACAGCTGAATAGGGAACGCTCTATCCATTGAGTGTGTCTATGGTAACTACGTCAACCATCAGCACAGAGGAAAAGTTCAGTAGATCAATTTAACAAATAAACAGTGTATTATGGTATAATTTTTATGTACTATTCTGTAGTCTTTTAATATATATTAACTTAGCTTTAAAAGCATTTTACAGCATTAATAGATAGGCAATATCAAAATACGGTAATTGACACCTGTTTACCTGTTTATATTATAGAATAGCACTACGGAACCCCTCACTGTACGTTCAGAAATACTCTTTGCCGGTTTTTTAATGTACAAACGCCGCAGACTTGATGGGCTGGCGTTCATCAAGTCTGAGGCATCCACAAGTATCGCGCACCATCCACAAGTATCTAAGCACGGCTGATAATCTTCATACAACGAAACGCTCGACGTAGCGCCATATTGTTTTAATGATGACTGACGTTTGTGGTCGTCTCTGATTGGCCGTCGCAGGCGCTGGTAGGCCGCCATATGTTTTTCTTTCATATGACGTGTGTCTGACATTTGCTAATATTGATCTCTAATGTTTATCCTGTCCGCTTTTTCTGTAATAATAAATCCCCAGTGTGTCTACTATTACTTTTACTATTTGCAAAATGTATTACGAGTGCTCTGTTTGTAAATTTTCGCGACAGGACGCTATTTGGCATCATTTCCCGTGTAATAAGAAAAGAATCGCTGTGTGGTTAAAGTGTCTAAACTAAACCGTGATGATCTGCAAGACTGCAATCGTTATCACCTGAAAAACTTCCGAAGCGGTTTTTTTACAAAACACTTCGAAAAGAAGTTCATTACGTCTAAATCTCGTCCAAGTCTCGGCAGTGCCTATCCTTTCCTGTTTACTGAAGATGAGATTTTGAGTGGAACAACAACTCGACAGTATAAAAGGTAAATATTATGATAAAACATCAGCTATCATTACTTCTTGCTTTCTTAATCTTACTTCTAACAAAATTTGTTAGGATAGATGGATGTTTGTTACTCAGATTATTATAACATAATAGGATACTTTTATCCCAGGATTAAATTCCTGTCTAATTTTTATCATAAACGCGGGCGAAGCCGCTGGCGATGGCTAGTATAAAATATATGTTTTGAATCCTAAATTGTTATTTAGTATGGTTGCTAAATTTAAACAGCGCCACCGTGGTAGGAGGCAGAGATATATTGTTCCTTTAGTTTAATAGATCTTTTTAAGATAATTTATTATACAGTTACATGATAAAATAATATGTTTTACTGAATACATAATAATATAATGTTTTCATAAAACTCAACTGATTTACACTATGTGACTACATAAAGCACCCACCTCATTCATTGGAGTGGGTCCGAGGTTCATAATATTTTTTTATAATAAACATTGTGTTTCTTCTTTTCCAGCTCATTATGCAGATGGAAGACATGTGAAAATCTAGAGAATAGCAGTTGTAGAAAAATCAGCTCACCATCGTTTTGGAAAAAGGCGATTGATAAAACCATCAATATACGGCAGTAACAAAATACTAAATTACCCATCCAAAGGTGCAGTGAGGTGTTTCGGTACAGTGATAGTAGCTCTTAAAAATAATGTTGCGTCAAAAGGTTTACAACAATGAACTGTTACTATGATAATTTTACATTTATTTAATGATTTTCGTTATTTGCCTACGATGCAAAATCAAGCATTCAAAAAACTTTAAAGGAAATTGAAAAATAAATGTTTTAATATGTAATTGTTTTTTATTTATTTTTTTTCCCAAAATTAATTTTCAGAAAAGTTTCAGTAATATAGCAATATCGAATACGGCGTTTAGGCTGTATACGATTATTCCTTTGCCATTGAGCAACAGTGATTTAAAAAAAAAAACAAACGTCATACACCATTAAAACTCAAAAGCTGTCAAAAGCCTACGGCGAAAATTTTTGTTCCGAAGTTGGCAGTCTGATACGTAGTATCTCTAAGTAGTCTGTGTATCTAAGTGCTAGTGCGTTATAAATTCAGCTAAGCTAGAACTTGCTAACTTCATCTAAGATATTTTACTGCTGTTTAACATTGCCAAATTTAAAAAAAAAAACTGCTACAGATAAAAAATCATCAAATGAATCAATCTACTGACCTTTACCTGAACTCTACTCATGGTTGGAATCGAGCTTAATTTCATTTTTATAATTATGGTTGGAATCTCTCTGAGACCTTTCCAAGTATTTCAAGCCGTGCGGACCGCTGTTACTGTAGCTCTCCAAGTGCGGTCTGCGCACGAGTTCCGGTTTGAAGTTTTTTAGGAAGTATACCCAGCAGTTCACAGGTTCCCTGGAAATTATAAATGTTAATTTAGCAGGAATTTAGGTAAAATCGCTCAAAATAGTGATACCCAGCAGCAGCAGAGAATATAAATAAAAGCTACTGGTTGCAAATGCGTCTGACGACCACGAGGTCACGAGGGGGCAGTCCTGCACCATGTCCATATGCTCCACCATGCTCCACCGTGTCCTCCAGAGTAAAATCCAGAAATGTCCCCATCCTATGATTAACTCTTAAATTCTGCTGCCTCTAGAGGCAAATGAGCGAGGAAGAAGCTACCAGAACACTCTCAACAGGGTGGAGGACATCCCTGTCATCCTCCCCTTTAGATTTCCACATATACCGGTGGGAAGCGACCTGCATCCATCGTCTTCCGGTGACCTTAACATTAAGGATTCAACCTAAAAAAAACAGTTTAGAAGATTAAACACACACTTACTGTGTGTCTTTGGTCAAGATTTCATCTATTTCCCGTATGTAATATTTTGGGTGGTCTTCTAAAATGTCTAGATTACCAAGCATTTTGTCGTCCACTTCGTATACTTCTCCTGAAAAAGGGGAAACCATCAACAAATAAATAAATCATGGCGGCAACAGAAATAAATCATTTGAGAAAATTACAACTGTCTGTTATGGTTCATGAGTTACAGCCTAGTGACAGATGGACAGAAAGACAGACAGACGAACAGCTGAGTCTTAGTAGTTTTTTGGTTACTTTGGTTGATTTGAATTTCTTTAATATTTAAAGTTCATGAGCTGGCACTTGTCTCAACAATAAATGGCCTGGACTCCACCAAGGCAGAGACAAGAGAAGAAGTGTTTGAATAACCAATCAGATTTCCACCAAAGCTAAACAGAGAGATGTGGATTTTGATTGCTTAAGAAGAAAGGAGATGTGTTTGAACAACCAATGAGATTTTCACCGAAGCTAAGTGTAGAGATGTGGATTTTGTGGATTGATTATTCATCTCCTCTCATCTCCTCTTTGATGGAGTCTGGGGCCTATCTACAACAATTCCTTATTGAATTTTTAATCTTGTTTTAGATGTAAGTCCTTTCTCTTTTTTGTGTTTATTTTTATTTTAAGTGTTGTGTGAATCGTGGTCTCTTGTGCGCCAAATAAATGTTTTTTTCTTTCTTTCTTTCTATCTCACCTTGTACATGATGCCCGTCTCCAGGTGAATGCAACAAAAACGGTATATTGTACTTGGTGGCAATTATGAGAGGGTACTTCGTTTTTGTGATGCCATCATTCAAATATTTCCCGATGCCATTTTTCTGGTCTTCCAACCAATAGTGGTTCGGTTCACCTTTCTTCAACGTGCCGTACACAAAGACTTTGTGCATCATCTGGAAGTTTGAGAAATGAGAACTTATAATTAAATAAGTAGAGGAATTAAATTATTTAAGTAAACACAGATTCTGTCAGTTACCTATCCGAGTCAATGTGCATATTTCTGCCTAAACTTATTGTGATCACAGATTTGTTTTTATTTTCTATCAAATGGAACATCAAACAAGAAATACATAAAAAGAGACATTATCATCATCTGCCTAGCATTACTTAATTATACCGGGGCTACCTTCCAGTTGAATTGAATGCAGAATACATTTTACGTTGTATCTGAGATATGTTTGATCTTGACTTGTATAGGCCAGAGGTAATAGAGACTTAAGTCTACATAATAAGAAGCAATATGTAATAAAATTAACACACCCAACCTACACTAGGAATTTCTCCTGTAACATGTTTTTCTGGTTTTCTCCTGTAATGTTATGTTTTTTTTTCAAAAATTTTGCAGCCCACATCTCTAGTGTAATTTATAGGGGGCACAAACAAAAATGTTAAGTGCTCGTAAACATCCAACTGTTCAGAAACAGGTACAAAAGCCAGAGCTCGATGTAGGCATCCACTGATCACTGATATCTGCCAGCATGTTCCATACATTTAGAATCTTAGGAACCATATCGCCCATGTTGGACAGTTCAATGCAGTCAAATTTATTTCTGATAATATTTAAATAATAAACCCAGCATCAGTAGCAGTTGTGGGACTCATTTCATTACGGTGACCCCGGAACATAAAAGGCTACGGACACCATGGATTTAAGTTGGCACAAGTCTGTCAGTCCCTTCCGCCCTGCCCAGGGTGGGAGGACTCATTTGATGATTTTACAACGTAAAAAAAAGTACCAGATGGGCAAACAATCTGATGAAGACTACAGGATTGTGCTGTATGCAAGCTGATACCAAATGATCATTGAAAACATTTAGGAAAGGCTTATTTTCAATTGTGTTGTGGATGTCGTACTCAATGTCCTACGGCTGATATGATGATGATGATTAGTGTTTAATCAGTGGTTCATCATATAAGTTGTGTTCCCTATCAGGAAGATGTTGGGAAGATGTATAAAAGTGATGCTAAAGAACGATGGAAGGTTTGGAAAAGGAAAAGGGAGGACTCACGGATCTTAGGGAATGCAATTGCAAACATTTAGGTTTTAGAACGGAAACTTTTATAATATACATCAGTCTAGCGTTTTATTTTTTTATCTTAGCATAAATGATGTAAAATTAAATCGAAAAACTACCCTTGCTTGACAGAAAAGCTTTTCTATCAGCTGAAAGAAAGACAGCAGCCAAAATATTTTTAATTCTGTTCTGTCAGTGTCAAATGTGTTTTGTGGTAATGTCATTGTGTCATCATTTTGTTTTGATTCTAATATTTGCCTTGGTCTTTAATTATAAAAAATATTGAATGTCCTATTTAATTTCTTTGATGTTTCACTACAACACAACTTTATAATTATCACCGCTTTTCAAAAATTACTACCCAAATAAAAACGAATTTCCGAACGACGATTAGTACCGTTTACTTTACCAACCAAATTGTCAATAACAGTTTTCAATTAAAAATATTTTGAAAATATCATGTCAATTAAAAATATTTGCGAAACAGAACATGAAACAGTTTAATTTACTGATGTTTTTTTTATTTCTGGAATCAGAAAACTAGATAAACAAACAACAATAACAAAAATCTTTTATTGCCCATACAACACTGAAGATCAAAGTTCACTTCACATTGAAATATATAAACTTGAGAAATGGGCAACACTGGTTCAGTCGAAAATTATTCTCTTCGTGCGAAGTTAGTGCCGGTGAAAAATCCATTGTATTAATTTTTGAAAACATGTGTTCTAATCATCTGTGACTGTGAAATAGTTTTGTCGTGTTAATATAACAGTTATTCAGTTCGATAACGTTGTTAAAAGTTTTTCAAGATGAGGTTAGCTGGGGCTATTTTCTCCAATGTTACGAAAATGCTTGATTTCTACTCGCAATTCAACCCTTCGCCGCTGTCTATAAAACAATTTATAGACTTTGGTAAGTACTTATTATAATTTGGCTATAATTTATTGTTTAGCAATAAGTTCAATGTAATATCAAGGTCGATCTTAGCGATTCACACCTGACCTTATTTGTTTTTTTTTCGCCAAAAGTATTTAGTGTAGAAAATTATCGATAATTGGACGTCTTGCCGTAATCCAGCGGCTTCCAGTAACTTTCTGGAAATTTATTTACATAACAGTACCTTTATCTACTTTTAAAATTTAGTGTCAACTTCGGAAAATGTACGACTTTTTTAAATATTATTTCTTCTGACCTTGGCACACTGCAGCGGGTTGCATTTCACATGAGCGGCCATTTGAATCAAATTAAATATTCATACACAGCTTATCGGCATATCGCCGTTACTAATACCTGTAAAACTTACGATTAGCACCAGATAACACCATGTTTTTTTAACTAGCCTAGATGCTGGTATGACATTATTTTTAAATCTCTATTTAGTAATAGTCTCTCATTTGACAAGAGCCTGCTGGTAAGCAATGCTGTGGTCTATGGTAAAGTTTACTTGTCCCAAAGAGGGACGAAAAGAACAAAAAAAAAATCTATGGTAAAGCATGCTTGCCTAGAAGTAACTTATACACTCCTTACTTTAAAGACCTCAAGGTTGTAACTAACAAGAGTTACACACACCGACAGGGAATTACACTCCTTAGCTGTGTGTACAACAAAAATGGTAAAAAGTCATCTATGAAAGGGTGGGAATTGTGTAATACCAATGGCACATTACCATACATACGTCTAGTAGTCCAATGATAGAAAGGGTGTGAGCAGCAAATGTGAAATCAAATTGTGCAAGTCCATAGCACACTCCCCAAAGGCTTAGTTTAGTTCATTTTAATGATGGCAAGAAAAGTAGAACTGAATAAAATAAAATATTATTGTGCTTCACATTGAATATTGTTTTGATGAATGGGAAGCATCATTTTTGTTTTTTAAAAGTGCAATATAATTCTCTTACTGTTATTATTTGACCTCATCCCGGGACTGTCTTATCAAGTAAATATGGCCTGAACCTAAAAGGCTATTGTAGTGCAACACTAAAAAAAAAGTAAGACCTAAAAATAAAAATATCCTCCTGAAATTACTGTCTTTTTCCTTCCCAAACAAAATGTTCAATTTTCCATCAACGTCAAGCAGCATAATAATAACAATAAAGCCAAAAATAACTCTTGTATTCTCATAATAATGTTATGTAGGCCACTATTAAGTACAAAGTATGTACTGAATTAGGTTACTGACTCACTGCACTGCCTGTTTTGTTACGCATTGTGCACAACTGCATTTAAAATGGAACAGACAAGGGTTGCCAGTATATTAAATAAAAATATATATTTAAGGAGCTAGTGTGACACTAGCTAGGTTATGGAGGATACATTTCTCTATGGTTTATTTCTTTTTACCAATTCGCGCCAAAAACTAACCGGGATGTTCCTGCATATTCTATTCTCGTTGGTCTGCCGCGACCTTGTGGAATTCAACTGCATCTGGTTAAGATTGGAAGCCATCCTCAAAATAACTGAGAAAATACAGATTTTGTTTAAGAAAATTTTTTTGTTTACTTTCGAAAAGAAAAAACGAATAAACATGTCACGCAAGAATGCATCGCTATTTTTCAGAAATGCCGAATCGAAATTTAAATGTTATGGTTTAAAATAACTAGTAAATCATGATTGAAACACAACTACTCGAGAAACTTTGTGTTCAAATATTTTATGACTTGTGAGCTGATTACAAAACTAACGAATAGCGTTGGGCGCCATCCGGATATTAAATTCCGTTCAGGAACGAACGACTGACGGGAAGACCTCAAATTGCTTGTATACTTTCCCGCCAGTCAAAGACCGAAATAACCTCCTTTTTTTGAAGTTGGTAAGAAGGTCATTGCATCTGCACTGAAGAACAAAAAAACGTCAATGGCGTCATGGTCACCGGCTTGGCTCAAATTATTTGACAAGACGTACCTACCCTCAATATGATAGAAGATGATGAAGACATAGGCAGCTGATAACTTATTTTACACTAGCTGTGCCCGCAACTTCGTTCGCGTGTATGTCGGAATTGAACAATGTATTTTTTAGTTCTAAGTTAATTCAGGCCAGTCCATTCCAGTTATTTGAATAATCTAGTTTTTCTATTCGAAGTTAGATCGCGCGACTGACGTACGAAATCAATGTGTGAGACCAAAGAAACTTCTGAAACACTTTAAATTCAAATATCTTTTGATAGACTGAACCGATTCCAATAAAACAAAAACTAAGTTCCTCTCCAAGTTACGCTTAATCGTTGTGTATAAAAGTTATCTACATTAATTTCGTATATTTTACGTGATACCTGGACAAATACACAGACAAACAGATAAACAGACAAAAATTCTAAAAATGCTAGAAATGGGTTCTATTGGTTGTCCTTTAATACCCTGGCTATATTTTTTGAGTTTTTATTTAATGTACAAAAATAATTTTTCTACAATTTTATTATATGTTTAGATTAGATAATAGTAAGCTACTCTCTTTTTGAACCCCGTACATCGTTTATTCACTTTCGAGCACCTGCAATTTTCGAACGCACGTAGGGATCCCGCAAGTTGTCGACGTTTTATAAGTACCCTCATGAGCCTATATGGAATAAAAACAAAATCATTTTGTTAGACCTTTTTTCCCCGCCAAACGAAAAACATACCGTTTCCAGAGTAGTGACAGCCCCGTTTTTCGCGCCAGAATGCCGTATCAAGTTTATTATTGTTACAAAACCGGGGTTTTGTCAGGCATCTCCCCATATCGTGTTGCATTTAATCATGTACACAGGGCTACACATCAAGCTACACATAACTAGTTTGTCTTGGTCTCGCTTTGTACGATTTTTACACACAATGAACGGCCAGCTAATACTGGTCTTGTATGGCTTGATGTGT
Organism: Agrotis ipsilon; assembly: GCA_028554685.1. Classification (NCBI taxonomy): domain Eukaryota; kingdom Metazoa; phylum Arthropoda; class Insecta; order Lepidoptera; family Noctuidae; genus Agrotis; species Agrotis ipsilon. The sequence goes on from CM052982.1 coordinate 6,093,842, forward strand.
AGCCGTGTGTACCCCTTTGTCAGATGTCACGGATAAGCATTATCAATATTATGACTTTACAACAAAGGATTTCGTGAAATTATTGTATTTTAAAGTAATAAAATTTTATTGGATAACGTACACATTTTAAGCATGTGAAGAGTGACGAATTTGTTGAAAAATCATGAACAAATGATTCACATTGCTAAGGCTGCGTTTCCACTGAGGCGGAACGGAACAGAGTGGATAGCGATTCACCAATCACAAGGCTTGAAATCCACATCTCTTCTCCACTTAAGCCATGTGATTGGTGAATTGCACTCCACTCTGCTCCGCTCCGCCTCAGTGGAAACGCAGCCTAACACCTGGTTGCAGGGGCCGCAGTGTTCTCCTAATGTTTTCCGTATTCTTAACTATTACTGTAGATCAGAAGCCCAGAATTGGTATAGAATGGTGTACAATCATTTTATGTCCATCTTAGGTCTCCCAGATGCCAGAGCGTGGTGATCAATGCAAGTGCTTTGATAATAAAACATCTTATGAACTGGGAGGCATTGGTACCAAAGTTTGCATAGCACCTGAATAAATTCCATTTCAAACTGAAGACTAGTTTTCTTGTTACAAATATGTCGACGTCGGAAACTATTTCCGTATTTCAATCAACATCCATCATAAACTTTAGAACAATAGGATTCTAAACGAAGGCGAAGATTACGAATATGTATATCATATTGGATTTTATTCCTTTCTCAATGTATGTTGAAAAAAGAATACCGGAGGAAATGAAGCAAAAGACAAAAGAAAATTAGATTTTTCGACGTTTCGGGACAAAGCCTGCGACTTTATGACGCGAATTCCCTTGTAGGTTGAAACGTCTCATCTTGGAATTTCCTGTCCTAGAGATTAATGTCTGACAAAAATGTCTGTAATTTCCGACAAACATCAGATCCCTCCCAAGGTTTCTTAAGACGATTAAGGGATTATTTCTTAAAAATTTTGAAGCTTCTTTCTTTCGCCAAGCAGTAAGGATAACAAACCAGAAAATGTATTACAAACCCAGAACTGTGAAATCAGTTTTTCTTGTCATAACACCACAAAAAAGGTATCTTTTAAAGGTACAAAAGGTACTCGTTTTAACAGTACAAGACCATTGAGCTATTACTACTACATATAGAGACGACACCACGTATCACCACTGTGTCCCATCCAGGATGAGTGCGCGCGCACGAGTTCATTCAGTTGTTTGACAGCTCTGTGTACTCTAGGCGCGCGCACTCATCCTGGATGGTACACAGTGGTGATGCGTGGTGTCATCTCTATACGTAGTAATAATAGCTTAATGTACAAGACGTACTTTTTCTCGGATCAATAACTTATGCCCGTATATGCATAACGTCATACAATAATCTAGCATTACTAGATTCAAGGCATTTGATTGGTTGATACTAGATTTAAGTAACACTTGGGGTTTGTTGGAACAGATAAGTAGCAACCTGAACAGCTCTATGGTTACTTGCCTAATTCAAGGTCAAATACACAAAATATACAATTGAACTCGACGAAGATCTTTTCAATAAACTAATAGTAGGTCATGTGCTCTTTCAGCCAGAAATCGATAGCATACGCTTTGAACTACCGTCCTCTCCTCATGACCCGTTACAAAATAGTATCGCCCGATTAATATTCCATCTTCATCCTGATCCGTTTCCTTTGGTGCCTGCTTGTGGTTTGTCATATTTAAGACTCAGATAGGCAAATAGGTCGTTAAGATTGTAACCCAGATAGATTATTAATTTCCGGCGTTTCTAATAGGCTTTAAAAAACTAATCAACAGTCTCCCAAGTCCCGAAAGTAAAACAACCCTTGGATCTTCCGAATAAATAATTACTTTGTAACTAGTTTCATTCACTTATTACCTACCCTATTCCAGCTAACCCTCGTTGAAAATACACAGTAATCTACTGTCTTCAATTCCAGAAATGAAACAATCACTGTGTCTTTCAAACAACGACGATATATTACTAGACTCCTAATAACAGGCGACCGATGTCTGTCAACACATTAGGCAAAAAAGTCTTATATCCGTCTTATTTCGACCACTCCTGTGAGCCGTAAACATACCTTGAGACAGAACAGAGCTTGAGTTAGCCAATCACAACGCAGTACCCCGTCCCTCTCGCTTACGTAGTACCTCAGCTAGTTGACAGAATAGTTTTTGTTCCTTAGATCGTGCATGCGGAGTCTAGTAATATATCGTCGTTGCTTTCAAATAAATGACTTTAAAAGCAATTTCATTCACTTTATTCCCCTTCCTTAGTAGACCAACCCTCCACCAGTATATTACGTAAGTTTAAAGACCCAGGGATACACAAAGGTCAGATTACGTAACCACCAGACGTACGTATAAGTACCAACCTAATAAAGATTCAAATGCTTCAAGAGTTCTTCATAAACTATTGGAAAGGCGACTTTAATTTCTACGCTATTGTTATCAAGATTCAAGTTTTATTGTTGGAAGCTGTTGAAGTTTTCTTCGTCCTTGTTGAAACTGGAGTGATTTCTGAACTGTGCGGATATTGGATTAATCAATCAATCAACTACCTCATGAAACCTTGTACACAATATCAAGTGACACTCCCGTAGCCATGATTGACGACTATCAAGGGAAAAATTCAATTTAAAATTCTCACGAGCAACCAATTTTGGATCAATAATCCGCAAAAAATGTTAAGGATATGCAATAAATCAGTATTTTTCCTCATATGGAATATCAGTTGGACTGATTAACTGGAATTTGTGATCCTAAAATAAAATCAGACTTCGGGTTACAAATGAAAATTGAAAAATATGAGCACTTACGACTTAGACGCAAGACAATTTCTATGGATGTCTAAGATAAGCTCAGTTGTTTCATAGTTTTTCCTTCCTCAGAACTCCTACAAAGATGTCAGTCTCCACTCCTCTAAATTACGACTCAAATTACTAGACAATCATTTCGTTAATTGGTAACTAAACGAAACAAACTTGCGTACGTGATCAATCGTGCGTTCGTCAAGTCTAAACAGTATCTTAATTTTGTGAAGATATTTTCTTCTCTAACTTGAAATTGAAAGACCTAGTTACGTAAACGGCTCACGTAGAACTTCTAAACTTATTTGTAAAGTATTCGTGATGTCTGCAACAGATATTGTAATAATTTATCTTTGAGAAGTCCTTCAGACCTTATTTTAGCTTCTGTAATCAGGTTGATGATATTTTAAGTGGGATTTGGAACATGCATAACTGTCTGTTCCATCTCTTTTGCCCTCTCTTCATTTTCTTTCGTTCTGAAACATTCCTCGGCACTGCCTTAACGGTGGTGGAATTTTGGGCTCATAAAATCTGGAATAATATTGCGCCAGAATCTCCAATACTCGTCATTATAAGCCCAATGTTTGCCATTCTGTCCAGAAATAAAACATTTTGACTAGCTTATTAAAGTCAATAACAAGGCTGTTATTGATTCGGCCACAATAACATCTTTACCTGTGTGTTTTTCCTTTTTATTAAAATGGTTCCATTTACCTCTCGATCAATAAATCTTGCTTATATTAGGTCGTAAGAACGTACTTGTCTTATAAGAACAGGACGCAATGAGTAGCGTTTATTTGATTAAATTCCAAAGAAGGAACATAACATGTCGTATTATGTCAATGTCATGTCCAGAATCTTTGATCTCCATGTCATCATCACCATATAAATGTTCCCACTGCTGGGACAAAGGCCTCTCTGTGAGAGGCAGTAGGCCTTAATCCACCACGCCGGCCCAGTGTGATCTCCACCTGCCTTCTTCTAATTTAGTCAAAGAAGTGTTAAGAAAATTAACTAATCTTAGCTATCTCTACTAGTACCTAATATTTCATAGTTTACACTGTAATCGTTAAGTGCAGTAAGTGCTTAGCAAACACGATTTACTAAATGCATTTATGACACGCCACTCCCTTTATGGTCGTCGAAGGGCAGTAAGGGATTGTGTCATGGGGACGAGCCGTAGCCTTTCAAACTGTCAATAACATATTGTTTGTGCCAAGGTTTATGGGGGAAAACGTTTATTTATAGCAATAAGTATTTTAATATACCTAAACAATACATTTTATGTCGTTCTTCGAATCTGTTTATGAGAACTCGTCGTCTTATTTTTAAGAAACAATTTTCCTCATTATTTTGAGCAGTTGTTCTTAACCGGTCGTCCCTGGAAGCATCCCAAGTGTCCTCGAATACAAACAAAGTGACCCATATGATACGTGGAACGAACTGCCTGTGATCAGGTCTTCTTTTAAGGTGGGTTTTAAAAAGCAACTAAATGATCTGGCTCATTCATTTTCCCTCTCTTTCAATTAAAAAGGTTTTGAAATGCCTCAAACACTTTTTTGGGACCAAAAAAATAGCATATTTAAATATGTCTAGCTTCGTTCAAAACTACTTTTGCTTAGCCAGGCCAACAATTCAGGGTTTAGGAATAATTGAAGAAGTATTGAGCAAGTTTTCAGCGTGCTCCAAACACTTCCATTCCTAGCTCATAGGATATTTATTTAATCTGAGCATGACACAATTAAAATGCTCAATAAACATAGTTTAGTGGGTCAATAGCCTAATAAAACGCCACGAAAGTGTGGTTAACAGCGCCACTTTGTCACTATTAAAGCTATCTACTACAAAGCTTTTACGCTCAAGGTCATATCAAGGCTTTGGCATAGTTCTGAACACAATATTGCGGGGTTTGACCTTGGCTAGAGGCTATTTAACCGTGGGAATAAGAATATAGGGTATTCTGACATGTGTGGGACAAATGACAGCTGAATAAAGATGGCGGATATAATTCTATTCTAGATAATTAAGGCAATTACAAAAAACTACGTGCTCATGCTCACATTGTATTTTGCGTACCTACATTTCATAATAAAATATGTATTAAAAATCGTCTTAACTGTTGCCTGTGTTCCCTTCGACTATTATTGTACCCAAAATTCATCAAAATCGGTCTAGGGGTATAGTCATGAACGCGTAACAAACAAACTCCCTTTTGTGTCAATAAAATTAGTTAAGATTGAAATGTAAAGGGTGAAAATTGGCATCTATTTTCCGCTACAGTGGGTGGGGCTGTTTACTTATTCATAATTTATTTTATTTTGCCGTGGAAGTCTTGTCAATAACAAAGAGCGTTCATAAGAAATTGTGTTTTCTTGGAAAATGTGGCGGTTTATTTATATTTATAGTGTAGGATTTTTCTAATGAGATTTCTTGTAGACAACCTATTTAAAATTAAAAACTGACAATCCTGTCTCAATTCGACTGTATTTTTTGATGTTCCTCACCCCGTAACTCACGATTGAGGCACTGATTTTAATTAAAATTCTATTTTTGTTCGATGCAATATAGTATATTGACATTAATGATTTAATAAAATATTTTTTTGAGTTCGGATCACAGGTTTTCATTAAATTCAAACTGCTTTTAACTTTAAAATGGAGGCCTTTTTTGAAGTCTGTTAAAAAACAATTTTAGCCATATTTTTAATCTGACAAAGACATTGACATAACAACGAAAAAAAAAGCGATTGCACAAACAAAGCAACAAAGACAATAAAACGTTACATCCGTGATAATAACTTTATACTTTAACAGTATTTTGGCGGCATTCCGCCATTTTTGGCGCCGTGCCACACGTCATCTCTAGGTCAATGTTGCCACTGCATCCATAGCAGAGCAGACGTCTATAAATAGAGAGGCTTCCTGTATAATTAATTAATTATATAAAGAACGAATTAGATAGTGACGTAGTTTTCCTTTTTTACATTAAAATATTTATTTTGGGTCTTTGCAGTCATGTCTTATTTAGCGTTGCCAGATGTTCCGATTATGGCGGGACGTCCCGATTTTTTAATCAAAATTAAATGTCCCGCGCGGGATTAGCTTAATCCAGCTATTGGTGATGACTTTGACTTTTATTTTTCAAAAGACTACTTGCAGACTCAACTACCTGGTTATAATCTACTATTAATTATATTTCCAAAAAATCATTCCATAATTTTCTCGGGCTTTCGTTATCCTTATAAAAGAATAGTAACCATAAACCAAATTTTCAAACAAAACCTTTTCCAACAACGAATGAATTCTATAGTTTATAAGTGTTCTTTGGACAGTTACATAATTATAGTGCTTTTAACTAGTCTGCTACGAGTTGGGTTTTCCGACAGTCCTTATCACGAAACTAACTTTGAACGACTATAAAATCTAGGTCAGCGAACGCCTTCTGTCAAAAACAATTTCTATCTTGTCTGTGGTGAATAATTTAATGTTGGAGCGAAAAGGGAATTTTATAGTAACACAAAATATTAGTTATTCTTGAAGGTTCTTTGTAATTTTAGAGATTTCTGAGAATCTGAAATGTGGAAATTGAAAAGCGAGTCGAATCAATACAATCGTGCATGTGGTGTGCGTGAAGATAAGAATTATCAGCGGACTGTGTTATTATAATCGATTTATTTGCTCAAAGAGCTGCCCAAATTGATTGGATCAGGACAGGACAACTCTGTCGCATACTAATCCAGCTAGCTATGGACCTTAGCATACACGGGTTCGCGGCGGATCTCGAAAGAGATCGCAGAATGTAATGACGATTTTTGGTTTCATATTATGGCAAGGAATAGAATACACTGCTAAAGTAGACTTTTAGCCTCTCTGTGGTTTAACTATTGTACCTCTTTTTAAAATTTTAGTCCTTCATTTGTACCATTGTATGAAATACAGTTGCCTTCGACGCTTATTTATTAATTTACTTATTTATCTACGGAACTTTCAGTTTTTATGTCTTGTGACTGGGACTGTAGCACCATACCTATGTTTAGTACTAATTTTATTTTATGTCTTGACAATTCAAAAGTGCCTGTAATTGACTTAGTTGAAATAAACGATTTGATTTGGTGGAAACAAAGTAAAAAGCTGCGTCACTATATTTAATAATATTGGGGTAAGTAACCTCGAAACATACTGACGATTGACTAGATCTTTCCAAGGCATTACCCTTACCATACTTATCAAAAACCTTAAATTTTAACAAATAAGTGACAAAAACCAGGTAGACGTTCTCAGAAATCTTGAATCAACCTTGCGATTAAATTTTGGACTTGACCGACACACGACGGTGAGTCACGGTTGCAAGAACGAAGTAAATAAATAATTTGGAGTTATCTCTATATTTTATACCATTTTATATTTATTGACTTGTTTGTTACACGTCAATAAATATAAAATGGTATAAAATAAATAAAGAACGTGTCCTAGTCCTTGTTTATAAGTTGGATAGATTTTGACAGTTGTGGCATAATGTTACATACCTTTGCCGCATTATGTCGTAAAGAAAACATTGATTGTCATAGATGAAATTTTTATGGATGCATTAGCTAATTTTTACACAAAAAAATCCTAGATGTAGAGTAAATATTTTAATTCAATTCAATTCAAATTCAAATGATTTATTGCAATCCTTAATGTACTTTAATTGACAGCATTTCAAAATGGACACGACCTTTAAACAAAAATACCGTTTGTTTATTTTCAATTATTTGTAGCCTTTTTGACTTAATCAATTCTTAGAACAAACATTCGCAACATTTCCTAGACTTTGCTTCGTCATTCTAAAACAAAATATTGATTATTTTCAAAGAGACGGCCTATTGTTTACAAACAGTACAGTCATCCCTTTATCCAGTTGTAGTCTGCCGTAGTGGAAACTATTCCTTTGTCTTAAATTGTTTGAAAATAATCTTTGTGTTGCCATAATAACGCTGTTTCTAAGAAATATTCATAGGTCGTGTCAAAATAGTTTCTGTAGGCATGAAGTGTTTCATGAATCTGGCAAGAACCAGCCAAATGTATTGCAGTGAAAATAGAGATTACTATGAATCAAGGAATATCGGATATTTATAATTATTACTTGAATGGACTTCAGTAAAAAAATTGAGTTTCAGTTCTAAATATGGGGAAGCCCCAAAATTATTATGAAGTCTACCTGGTCAACTGTATTTCTTCATTTATCTTAAAATTAATTATTTTTCATTAAAAAAATATAAAAAACCGAATATACTTTCGGTTAGCATTCAGACAACCAAATAGAAATTAATTTTAGTCAAATCATCTACAAGCTTAATTGCGGTAGTTTCCACACCAGGACTCAAAAGTCACGGTCCACGGCCATTTTAAATTGCTGGAGAATAAAAGTCACTTGCTGGCCAATAAAAATGAATCAATGTGACAGTTCTAAACTCGTCTAAAAATAGACGTCATCACTGTTAGTGACAGCTTCCTAGTTTCGACGGTCCGGTTTTAAAGTGCATTGGGGATCTAACTAACCTAATAGAAGTGTTATGTATGACGGAGTTTCATTTAGGCATTATTGATTTGTCTCCATTTCTCCAGGATCCTGACCTGAAATAATGGGAACAACACGAAAGTATACTCTTTCAAAAAAAACAACGTTCCAATTTGGTTCAACGACGATATATTACTAGCGCTCCGCATGCACGATCTAAGGAACAAAAACTATTCTGTCAACTCGCTGAGGTACTCCGTAAGCGAGGGGGACGGGGTAATGCGTTGTGATTGGCTAACTCAAGGTCTGTTCTGACTCAAGATATGTTTACGTCTCACAGGAGTGGTCGAAATAAGACGGATATAAGACTTTTTTGTCTAATGTGTTGACAGACATCGGTCGCCTGTTATTAGGAGTCTAGTAATATATCGTCGTTGGGTTCAGGCATCTTTGAAGAAATGGAGTAACAAAGATGAATAATTATGAGGGAACAAACAAACATACACACATACATACAGGTCAAAATCATAACCCTCCTTTTGGCTTTGCCTTTTTGGGTAAAAAGGTACTGACGAATTGAGAACCTTAATTGAAAATGTTTAATATTCCGCTTTACGTTGTAATAATGTGTTAATAACTATGTTAATAAAAACTTATACATAACAAACCCAGTGACGGGAAATAATTTCATTGACCATCTGACATTATGCGGTTGACGATATAATATTAATGAAGACTAAAGTAGCTACAGTGTTATTAATTAATACTAATAACCAACACGTATGCCTGTGACCAGTCACGTAATATCGCATCACAAACATTGTGTCTGTTTACGCCCGCCATTTTTATTGTTGTAAACCTCGACCTTTTTGCACTTGACTGATTAAATTGCTCTTGTGGTGATCTTGATTATGTTGCCTGTTTAAAAAATGTGGTATAAAAAGAAAGACATTGTATCTGCGGCTTTATTACGTAACAAAGTTACAGAATATTTATAAACAATCTTGTTTGTTTTATTCCTTCATTTGTAATGCTTAGATGTTCTTTTTATAGTGCCATCTGTTTATTCTGTGGTTTCCTGCATTAACAATATTAGCATACACTGATTTTTGTCCATTATCTTTATGTAATAAATATGCGCCCGATGTAGATTTCCTAGCGTCCGTATCCTGGCTACTTTTCAGTGACCTCTGAAAAGTAGCCAGGATACGGAAAATTGAAGGTTTTGTCTATGCAATTATAGACGAAGTTATGCTGACGAATACCTTCCGGAGACATTATAAAAGACGGGACGTTTGACTTGTATCGGAAATCTCAACTATTGGAGTCTGTGCCCGATCCAGTTCTCGAGAAAGACCATGTCACATTGTACTGCGATCCTATCATTACAGAACGGACTATTATCACCAATAACTTTTAAGTATTATCCAAGAGTCGATATGAAAGCATTTCCAATGGTTTGAAAGCCATTTCCCTAAGCAAGAATATCTCACGAACAGCACAGTGAAGTATGCAATATTTATATTCTAGAAATAGCCACCACAAGCGGATGGCTAGTATCCTACTGATTAGCAAGCGACCTCGTGTCGTGTATTTGTTTACTCCACGCGTTGGCCATACTAAGTAGCAAACTACTAAGTAACTCATCTACATAGTGTATCTCTTGCACTTGCAGGAAAAGTACATCAGGGAAGATGTAAGTTTAATTATGTCTTCCCAAATTAGTTTTGGTCTATCCACTGATGGAACGGGCGTATTGGGAGGTATTGTGAGTGCACAAGCGTATGCGCAGGCATTGCCTAACACTCTGTCTGTTTCCCTTCTTACTCTCTTATTTCGATGTGATAGCAAGGCAAGGGAAAGAGCAGACGTGACCTATGGTTTACCGAGCCACAAGGGTATCGAAGCCAACCTCATGACTCTAGCTAGCGCCTGAGAAAAGATGGCAAGGCAAGGGAAAGAGCAGACGTGACCTATGGCTTACCGAGTCACAAAGGTGTCGCAGCCAACTTTGAAACTCCAGCTAACGCTGAGAAAAATCGGTCGACAAACTCCCAAAAAAAAACGGCCCGATATGGACTTCACGCTTCTACAATAGAGCTTGCGAGAGCTAGTCTAAAATGGATGATTTAATAGACCATTCCCGATGGTTATGAAATGACCCTGACGTAATAGAAAACCCGTGTGAAGTGCAGTGATCTGGAAACCGAGTTAAAACATCGCCTCGTGCGAGGATGTCGACGTAGCTTTTCCCCGCAACTTCGTACGCGCATAACGTTTTTTAGCTGTAGGAATTTCGGGATAAAAACTATCCTATGTCCATTATCGGCTTTCAAACTATCTTCGTACCAAATTTCATCCAAATCGGTTCAGTGGCTTAAAAGCGTGAAAAACAGACAGACAGAGTTACTTTCGCAGTTATAATATTAGTAGGGATGAGTCAGTGATGGTGCGATAGATTGCATATCCTTCCGACTAATTGGCAAGATTAGCTATTAGAGTGCTGCGAACGAAACGCGTATATACGAGCTAATCTAATGTTAGCGATACAAGATCTAGTTTACCGTCATTTGGCAGCAAATTGGAAACTCCATCCAGTAAAATTGACGGTGCATATGTTTGCAAAAGTGGACTTTAGGTAATGCAACTCATTATTATCCTATTAATATTATAAACGTGAAAGTTTGTATGTACGGATGTATGGATGTTTGTTACTCTTTCACGCAAAAACTACTGAACGGATTTGGCTGAAATTTGGTACACAGATAGTTTATAACCTGGATTAACACATAGGATAGTTTTTATCCCGATTTTATGTTCCCGTGGGATAATTTTCGAGTTGTAGCGGGTGAAACCGCTGGCAGCAGCTAGTTTAACATAATTTATAGACATTTTTGCATTTTTAAGGAATCCCTCTACAGTCTCTTGGCTGTTGTAATACCCAAAATCTGTCTGATTCCCCATTTTATGCCATTTTCCTTAAATATGTCTCTAATTAATGAGACCCAACAGTGTGTTATGCTGTTTAATCTCTCATTTTCTAGATTTTCTGATGGCCTACCATGAGGTCTTAAAGCGAGAATAATTCCAGTGTGGAAAAGAGAGAGCTATACCAATCGTCTAGTGCCAACTCATTCCCACTCGGTCACAGGCCACTTTTTTTTTACGTGGTAAAGTCATCAGATGAGTCCTCCCACCCCTTACTGTCAGACTTGTACTGACTAAAATCCACGGTGTCCTTCAATAGCCCTTTATGTTCCGGGGTCACGGTGATGGTATAAGTCCCGCGACCCCGGCAGGCTTTAGCCCTCTGAGAGGGGGCCTCGTCATTATGCTGACGCTCTTTGAGGCGCGCGTGGAACACGACGCGCAGTCGACCCGTGCATTCTCCACGGTCGGACGGCGAGTTGCCCTTTACTCGCCGCACAGTCACAGGCCACTTGGAATCTATTCTAATTGAGGTTATATGGAGGCTCATATTTAGAACTAGCTGTTGCCAGCGGCTTCACCCGCTACAACTCCAAAATTATCCCACGGGAACATACAATCGGGATAAAAACTATCCTATGTGTTAATCCAGGTTATAAACTACTAGCTTCTGCCCGCGGTTTCACCCGCGTCATGTTAGGAGTTTGGTCCTATAGTCCCGTCTCCATCAGTTCCCTTGAAGAGCGCTATTTCTGACGTCGTGGGTATCTTCAGTGGTGGCTGGGGCGAGAGGTAGAGGATGTCTTTTCCCTCGCGCATTCCGACTGCTAACCATTCCCCTTAATTGCCACTGAATCTTGAGGTACCTACCTCCCGAAACGAAAAAAACGAAAACCGGTAGGACTGCGTCAGACTGAAGGTGAGGACGCAGCCCGTAGCCTTTCCAAACGCTCCTTAAAGTAGGCCGGTCAATATCGACATTAAAAACCAAACATTGCAAGCGCGCATGTAACTACGATTCTTTTATATGTTGTTAGGTCCCTTTAGAGTTTAGAGTATTTAACACCCAAGTTTGCAACCCTGATAACCCTGTTCTGTCAATGTCAATGTCGAATCAAAATCGCACTTAACCAGTTTTTAGTATTTGTTGTTACAGCGGCAATAGACACACATCATCTGTGAAAATGTAACCTATCTAACTATCACGGTTCGTGAGAAACAGCCTCCGAAACATTACATTATTTTATAACATCTTCAAAAACCAGCAACAAAACCACGTTTTTTGTATGGGAGCCCCCCTTTCTTTTACGTGGTAAAATCATCACCACCCCGGGCTGGGAGGGACTGTCAGACTTGTACTGACTAAAATCCATGGTGTCCTTCAATAGCTCTTTTGTTCCGGGGTCACGGTAATGAAATAAGTCCCACCACCAATGAGAGCCCTCCTTAATATTTATTGTATTCTGGTTTTTAGTATGTTTTGTTATAGCAGCAACAGATGTACATCACCTGTGAAAATTTCAAATCTCTAGCTATCACGGTTCATGAGATACACACGCAAAAACTACTGAATTGACAGCACAGGGTATTCAGGGTTGCAAATTATAACAAAATGGTAGTAACATGCGCGTTTGCAACGTTTGATGTCGATATTGACCGGCCTAAAGAGGGGTTTTATCGACGCAATTGTGCCAGGCCGTCATTATTTTGTCGCGGTATTATTTTGAAACTGTGATATCTCCTAAGATATTCATTGAAATCAAATGATGTAAAGGGCAATTTCGTTCAAAATTAAATGCTTGTGATGATTAACGTATTCCCGCACGCGCACCCCCGCCTTGGTGACGCTCACTTCGCAACGGACCGTGCAGCAGAAATCGTGATATTTTAATTTCGCCATAACTTCGAAACTAAACATCAAATTTTAATCATTCAAAGACCAAATATCATCTACATTAACTGTACTTAATGATGAAATAAATTATTTTGATAAGGATTAATAGAATGAGTAAAATAAATGCGTTTAAAAGTAGTCCAAAAAATTCAAGATTTTTGATTTAAAAAATGGTTGTTGTGCCTCACTCGACATAGATAGGTATAGTGTGTCGCGGAGTTTTTTGTAGATATTTATAAGATCTACAACTAATTAGAACATTTCATAGTTCTATCTTTTATAGTTTAGGCAGCGTACGCAAAATAAGTAACTTTTCTGGTTGATTTTTTACACCTTGTGTCCGAAAAACCCAAATATATTACGGAACCCTATTTATTTCCAAAATAAAATTTAGTCTATGTTACTCGTGGATAATGTAGCTTTCGAATAGTGAAAGAATTTTTGAAATCGGTCCAGTAGTTTTTGAGCCTATTCATTACAATCAAACAAACAAAGTTTTCCTCTTTATAATATTAGTATAGATCTGTGTACCAAATTTCAGCCAAATCCGTTCAGTAGTTTTTGCGTGAAAGAGTAACAAACATCCACACATACAAACTTTCACGTTTATAATATTAGTAGGATTATACATTTACGGTGCATAGTAACAATTGTGTCTACGAGTCATATTATTATGATTCTCGAGTTTCACATTAATGTTTCCGTTTACAATGCAGTTCTGCGTCATTCAATTCAATCCTACTATCCTACTAATATTATAAACGTGAAAGTTTGTATGTGTGGATGGATGTTTGTTACACTTTCACGCAAAAACTACTGAACGGATTTTGTTTAAATTTGGTACACAGATAGTTTATAACCTGGATTAACACATAGGATAGTTTTTATCCCGATTTTATGTTCCCACGGGATGATTTTCGAGTTGCAGCGGGTGAAGCCGCTGGCAGCAGCTAGTCTAATAATATTTATACATATAAAAACAGTTTTAGTGGCTTTAATAATCATCCTTGGTAAGAGTTGGTTTTGATCTAGAATTTCCTGTTTACTTCATACGTAATATGTTATCATGCAGTGGAATTGCGCAGATGCAGAATGTAAGTTTTCACGTCAGTGTGAGATCCAAATATACTCGTAACTGTTAAGCCCAAAACAGACTCATGGCGAGAAACCTCGAGAACACCCGCATTGAAGCATGAATGTGAAAGGTTCTTTACATCTCTTTTACTTCTCTTCTCGAAGAGACATCTCGCCTTGAGTCTGTAGGCTACATTAGATTTAATATGGATGCCAATTTCTAATACACAATGGTTTGAAGCCATTTTTTTCACGTGATGATGATTATCATCATCTTCCTGCCCTTATCCCATTTTACTTAGGGTCGGTGCAACATGTTTTTTTCTTCCATTCTGCCTATCAAACGTCACAGTATCATTTACTCCTTTTTCATTCATATCATCCCTTACACAATCTATCCATCTTTTCTTTCACGTGATCTAATGCCATCTTCATATTTTCGTAGTTTTACTAAGTCCTTGGACTCTTTTGACGTTTCGTTTTTAACGCTAACGTATTCATGCCAGTGCAGTTTTCTATAATATTTTGTCTAGCCTTTTCTCAATATCAGATTGGTTACGAAAAGGGAGAAGTTGACGTCGTGGCAAGTCCAACCTAAGATGGCGGGCATGCGGACAGCGAGTAAAGGGCAACTCGCTGTCCGACCATGGACCATGCCCGGGTCGACGACGCGTCGTTTTCCACGCGCGCCTCAAAGAACTGTCAGCAAATGACGGGGCCCCCTCACAGAGGGCCAAAGCCTGCCGGTGTCGCGGGACTTATTTCCATCACCGTGACCCCGGAACATAAAGGGCTATTGAATAACACCGTGGATTTTAGTCAGTATAAGTCTGACAGTCCCTCCTGCCCTGCCCGGGGTGGGAGGCCTCATTTGATGATGTTACCACGATAAAAAAAAGTCCAACCTAAGATGGCGAGATGACTTGGACCGCTTCATGAAAGACTGGACCACAGTCGCAGAAAGCCGTGAGAAGTGGAAAGAGTGGAGGGAGGCCTTTGCCCAGCAGTGGGACAATATAGACTGATATCTTATACATATATAAAAATCAATTGCTGTTCGTTAGTCTCGCTAAACTCGAGAACGGCTGGACCGATTTGGCTCATTTTAGTTTTGAACGATTTCTGGAAGTCCTGGGAAGGTTTAAAAGGTGAGAAAAAGAGGCGGTACGAAGTTTGCCGGGTCAGCTAGTAAGTAATAATTTTTCTCAGTTACATTGGGGTCGGCTGATACAACGTAATGAAGGAGCTTGACCGTATCAATGATACGGGACTCAGTTACATCTGAAGACAATGATAAAAATCTATCAGATCTTATCGTACAAAAATAAGTCCAAAGTCCTTTGAAATTTAGTTGTTATCAATTGTTGATACTTGTGGTTGATAAAATGAATGGCTTTATAAGTGCACTTCAATCAAATCTTATTAGGGTTGCCATTTTTATTATCTGTTTCGCTAATACTATCGCTGTTGGCATGCAGTTTGTGAACAGGCCATGAGCAGTGATATAAATGAATAGATACGTTACCTTCACGACATTCTATCTTCAAAAACGGCACACTAACGCACGCATGAATAACTAAATATTGCAATAGCACACTACATCACGATTAGTCGCTAAAGTAGGATGACATCGCAAGTGAAAAAGAGACTAATATAGTCAAGGTTTGTCAATTGACCACATTTGAGCGCGTATAACGTATCTACACCTTTTTACTTATAATATCATTGTCCATGAGCGTCTATCGCAAATCATTTTCATGCTGCCAAATTACGTAAAGAGGAATTGCAACGTTGCAATTTCAACGTCAGTTGTATGATCATTCTTTCTTTCTCAATGAGCGTGACGCTTAAATGTCCTCGCCATCCCCGTCAATCTAGTATTCCAGAAAATGTTGCCAAGTCACATAAACGTGATTTCTGAACGGAAATTCGAATTCATCTTTTTCAAACGGTTTTATACATCGTCTATCGGTGTGTCATTTGCTGTTATTTATTTCCTTTTTACGATTATTTTTTAATTGTTAAATTATTTGCATCTATATGCGTGTATAGATGACTTACGAGTCGGTCGTGGGTTCGAACCCAGCCTGGTGCTTTACTTTGTGTAATTTCTTTCATAACCACTACTCTCAAAACGGTGAAGGAAAACATCGTGAGGAAACCGGCATGTCCTAGAACCATCAAATTCGAAGACATGTGACATCTGCCAACCCGCACTGGGCCCGCGTGGTGGATTATGGCTTACTCCCTCTCACAAGAGAGGAGGCCTGTGTCCCAGCAGTGGGAACGTTATAGGCTGATGATGATATGCGTGTACGGCTGAAACAGAAGCCTCTTAGTAGGTACTCAGTCTACGTATATCTACAGGTAAATGTACTTACCATTATGTACGTCCCTTTAATCGCAGACACCGCGTGACCAGTCACCTTGACCGTATAACGTACTTCCTCGCTCGCCCTAAGTACATATAATTATATAAATACTTCCTGTTCCGACCTTATCGTGATAAAGACGATTTTATGTCAAGAGACGCTGCTATTTATAGTGGATTAGCTATCTAATGATGATGAAGTGATCCGACCGATATCGGCCATGATAACTGCTTCAGCTCCACTGCTAGACTCTTAATAACAGGCGACCGATGTCTGTCAACACATAAGGCAAAAAAATTTTATATCCGTCTTATTTCGACCACTCCTGTGAGCCGTTAAAAAACATACCTTGAGACAGACCAGACCTTGAGTTAGCCAATCACAACGCAGTACCCCGTCCCCCTCGCTTACGTAGTACCTCAGCGAGTTGACAGAATAGTTTTTTCTTCAATTGAATTTCGAATTTGATATTGTCCAAAATTGGATTAGCGGATTAGCATCTGCAATCAATGACGTTTCGTGTCTATGGTAACCTTTTTGGCGGGACGGGGCACTCGTAGTAGACGTGGGCGCCGCCTTGAAAATTCTCGGCGGCGGCCTCAGACCAACAAAAAAAGAAAGACGGCGCGCCGCGAACATCAAAAGTGAAGCCACCTTTTTATCTATGTGTGTATCGATGGGTTGCCATTTGTTAAATTTTTTCCCTATAATCTGGGGATATTTTTGAGGGTATGAACTAGTAAATAATATTATATTATATTGACTATACGAATAAGATATTGTTAAGTATGGTATTGTGCCTCAATTGTTGCGAAGGACTCTACTCCAAAAAAAAACTTATATTTTCAATCAACTTTATTCAATTCAAAAATACCACCATAACAAATCACTGACTCAAAGAAAAAGTAATACCTTTAGAAATAAATGGTAACGAAAACGATTTTTTTTAAATTGCTGCCTTTTAGATTTTATTGTTAGTGAAATTGTTTCTTGTTTGGAAAAGTGGTGAAATCACGCAAAATACGCGCATCTGACGTGTCGTTGCGGATACCAGCCTGTTTGACAATACAAGTGGTGAAATCGTATATTTAAGTATTTTTCAATGACACATTTAATTAAATTGCCTTTATGCTCCTTACCAACTGCAATCATATTTCTGTTAACCCATTATTAACCGAATGGGGAAATTTTAAATCGTATTATGGCAACCCGCACACTGTATGTCACTGCTTTCGTTCGTTGAGGTTTTTTGTTCCAAGTAACCTAAAATTCACAGTTTATTAATAGAGAATCGATGTTATTTCATGTGCTTACAAGTCAAAACTGATTCCGTGAGACTTTTTATGTGATTTGCTGTTGTTTTTGCAACTTTTCACTACACAGGAAGGCATAATTCTATGTTTTAAATCTAAGTTTACTTGACGACGACTCGTGACGAACTAAGAGCGATGAGCATGGTTTTAGTGTAGGTGTGTGCGTGAGCGTATATGTTTACTTGCAGGAGCACGGTTTCGTGGCTTCACTTATGATGTTCGCGGCGCGCCGTCTTTCTTTTTTTGTTGGTCTGAGGCGGCGGCGCACTGACCAATTTCAATCGGCGGCGGCGTGGCGCCGGCGGCGTGGTTTTCTATTACCTTCAACTATAACTCGAAATCTACATACTACCTTCTCCCTACTATCTTCTTTATACCGGCCGGCTCCGTAATGTCGTTTCGGGCGGAAGATAGGTTTCGTTTTTTTTTGTTTGTTTGGCATCTTGTAGGTCAACCTCTAGTAGGTTGTGTATTGCGCAACCGGACTTTTCTGTGGATGCTTTGAAACTTAGTTAAAAATAAGCTAAGCCACCACATGCTAAGGGCACCTCCTTTGGGGTACAGACCTCAGCTTAGGTCGTCGCTGGGGTAGGGGAAAATGTCAGCCCTAAACAGTACAGTAAATACCTTGTCCTGATCAGGTCATCAGGTACAAAAAAAAGCTTAAGTCAGAGAAGCGAGTACTAAATAAGAAAATATGCAAGTTGGTGCGACGTGACCTCTGAACCACCAATTAACGCGGAATTGAAAAGGCAATACAAGAAAATCGGGTTGTTAAAGTGTTCGCCCAACAGCTGAAACGCTCGCATCTGACGAAGCTTAGATCACCTAATGGCCAAAACATAACCTCAAAGCCGGAGATCCTAGCTGAAATAAAAGACTATTAACGTCGGTTGTACGATAGTCGTGGTCCACAAGCCCCTTCTTCAAAAGATAACCGAGACACTCTGACACGACACTACACCGATGAACTGCCGGAAATAAACCTAGATAAGGTGACGATGGAATCACTTTGGAGCTTCTGAAAGCAGGTGGAAAGCCCGTACTTCAGGAGTTCCAAAAGCAGGTGATAAGCCCGTACTTCGAGAGACACTGGGAGAACTCCAAAGGCGTGGAACAGGAGTATAGTGATCCTTTTTCAAGAAGGGCGACAAAACCCTATTGAAAAACTATCGTCTCATATCACTCCTCCTGAGCCACGTGTATAAACGATTTTCGAGGGTCATCACAAACCGTCTTACAAGAAGACTTAACGAGTTTCAGCCTCCGGAGCAGTCTGGTTTTCGCCGAGGATTTAGCACCATAGTCCACATCCACACAGTAAGGCAAACTTGCATCTTTGCTCTTCGAACTTCTGAATAACTAGTCCACATACAGAAGTCCGAAGAGCATAACCAGCCCGTGCACTTTTTTTTTATCGTGGTAAAATCATCAAATGAGTCCTACCACCCCCTTACTGTCAGACTTGTACTGACTAAAATCCACGGTGTCCTTCAATAGCCCTTTATGTTCCGGGGTCACGGTTATGAAATAAGTACCGCGACCCCGGCAGGCCCTCTGAGAAGGGGGGCCCCGTCATTATGCTGACGCTTTTTGAGGCGCGCGTTGAACACGACGCGCCGTCGACCAGGCATGGTCCATGGTCGGACAGCGAGTTGCCCTTTACTCGCTGTCCACATGCCCGCCCCTATCCTTTGACTCCGTTGAAACTTGGGCTGTTCTACAATCACTGCAGCGATGTCAAGTGGACTGGCGGTACATCGACTGCTGAAATGTCTGTATGACGCCACGACTATGAGACAGAACCAACAGTCTAAACATAACCTGCTGCGCAGGGGGGTGACATGTTATATCCTCGAAACTGTTTACCAATGATCATTTTGGATGAGTCAATCACGAAAACAAATACACGTCTTTACGCCACTCACGCCGCGCGGTGAATGTCGGCGGCGGCGGCGGCGTGCGGGTGGCGCACGGCGGCGCCGCGCCGGCGCGGCGCCCATATCTAACTCGTAGATAAAAAAAAAGAAATTAATAAAAAGAGATTCCTACATGGCATTCAAGACGAAGCCCCCACATGGCTCTAATATCTATAATCTGACATTAAATTTATATCGAAACATCAAAAAACGCGTCAAATATTATCAAAAACATACCTTTAATACGCATTGGATAAAACTAAAGTCACAAAGATAAAACGTAATCTAAAAGATATTCGATAACTGATAAGTACACAAGCCTTGCATGACCAGTATATCCTGGCCTAGCTCAGTATGATCTGTCAGACTAATTAACGGTCACTTTATACTGGTTTAGCATAGCTTAAAATGCGAAAATATTATTGTTTGCGAATTTGCTTCAGGACAGTTTTTTAAGTCTTAGTTCATTGTCCTTGGGTGGTTGTGATAATTTTAATGATAAAAACGACAGCTGATAACAAAATCAGCTGTTTTTTTCGCGTTAAGTATTAAAGCCTTGTGTTAACATTACTTTGCTACTCACTTATGCCATCGGTTTTGCCCCAAAGAAATATTAAAAAAAGTAGCTTCAAAACCACCAAAAAAAGGTTAAAATAAATTAACCGATTTTAAAAAGAGTAGATTCTCAGTTCGATCTGTTCTTTTGTTTGCGAATAAGATCTCGTGTTTGGATGAACCGATTTTGATGCGGTTTTCAGCAAAATGTAATTTACAATCTGGCTGGAGAAGGCTTAAGTATAATGGATATCCCGTGACGTTGATTGCATGGATATCCGTTTTTGCTTACTTGCATTTTTTTTATAAATTCCATTCGTGGCTAGGACTCTATTATTTAATTAAACTTCACCATTATTATTAAACAAAACTTAGATAATGCAAATCTGCATAAAATTACAATTTTCGCAACGAAATTAATACCTCTAAATATTTATGAATGAGTCTGACTGGAGGTCAAGTCTGGTGACGCAACGATGAACCACGGTCAACAACATATCATATTATGAATGAGAGAAAGCAAATAAATGTAACAGAAAATGTGACTTTGAACCAGTACCCCTAGCAAGAGTTTTCACTATTTTACTTTACAGAGACTTTCCAGTATTTACGGCGTTTCTTGAATGAAAAAATGGAACAGCGCCTCTGGTGTACGAAGAAGGTACTAATTTTTCCTTGAAAATTGTCAATTTGAAATTGTCAAAGTTCCAGTTTACTTTACGTCTTAATTACTGAAAACTCGTGCTAAGGGTACTGAGGTTGGCTGGAGAGACGTCACGGCGTCCTGACCTATCGTATGACGCAGGTCCTCACCGGACACGGAAGTTTCGGGAGGTACCTGTGGCTGATGGGAAAGGAGGAAACGCCGGGGTGTCACCACTGCGAAGATCGCCCGGAGGACACAGTAGAGCATACGGTGCAAGACTGCCCAGCTTGGGCAGAGCACCGACGTGTCCTCACGGCGGCGATAGGCGGAGACCTCTCGCGCCCGGCATTGGTTTCGGCCATGCTGCGGAGCGAGACGGAGTGGGAAGCGGTCGCCGCCTTCTGCGAGGCAGTAATGCTCGTGAAGGAGGCGGCGGGCCGCGAGAGAGAGAGGACAGCGTCCTCCCTCCGCCCCAACCGCAGTGGTGTACGCCCACGGCGCCGTACGTCGCAAGACGATCTCCGGCCACCGTAGGCGCGGGCATGCGGACAGCGAGTAAAGGGCAACTCGCTGTCCGACCATGGACCATGCCCGGGTCGACGGCGCGTCGTGTTCCACGCGCGCCTCAAAGAGCTGTCAGCAAAAATGACGGGGCCCCCTCTCAGAGGGCCAAAGCCTGCCGGGGTCGCGGGACTTATTTCTATTACCGTGACCCCGGAACATAAAGGGCTACTGAAGGACACCGTGGATTTTAGTCAGTACAAGTCTGACAGTACCTCCCGCCCTGCCCGGGGTTGGAGGTCGCATTTGATGATTTTACCACGATAAAAAAAAAAAAAAAAAAAGGGTACTGAGGTGTAGCTACCTCCATATCAGCCGTATTATTTATACGGAGCCCCCAAGTGTTAAGGGCCCTCGATGATTGGAATTAAAATAAAAACATAAGCCGTCTTACCACACAAAAATTAAACACCCTAAAATAAACAGAATCTAATTTTAAACAATTACAGCCGCACAGGCCGACCTTTCGGTTTAAGCCGCGCTTGCCGAGGTTGGTCTGCGGATGTGTAACCATCTGTCATAGCGAGTTTCCTCCGTGCCTCGGAAAGCACGTAACGCCGTTGGTCCCGGCTATCATTTGTAGATCTTTGACAGTCGTTATTGTTATTCAGAAGCTCATGACAACCAGTCTTTCCATCGGTTATCGTATTGCCTAGCTAGTTACTGGGTTGTGTTGTGGAGGTCTGTACCTCTAGCACGAGTTTTCACTATTTTACTTTACAGAGTCATTCCAGTATTTACAGCGTTCCTTGTATGAAAAAATGGGACAGCGCCTTTGGTGTGCGGGGACGGAACTATTTTTTTCTTTGAAAATTGTCAATTTGAAATGGTCAAAGTTCCAGTTTACGTCTCATATACTGAAAACTCGTGCTAAGGGTACTGTAGGCAGTCGCTCTATGTAAAATACTGATATTCAGCTGCATCTGGTTCGACTGGAAGCGGACCACAATATAGTTGGGAAAAGGCGGGCAGATGATAACATTTGCATAAGATATTCCTATTCTACTTGTATCAGAGGAAGTTCGAACAAGATTGAGGTACCTACTTACTCGTATATTCTGGAAAAATATCACAACACAATGGCACCTTCGACTCGTCGATACTTTGTTAGCCGTCATGGCGGACAGACGATTACGTAATATTTACCAACATAACACCACGTGTACCAACACATGGCCAGACGTTAGACACACACACAAACACACAATGTACTTATTGATAAACTAGCTTCTGCCCGCGACTTCGTACGCGGATCTTGTTGCTTATGTCAGCGACAACGGGGTCGTCAAAATCGAAGTTCTGCAAAGTCTGATACCCAACTCCAAGAACCCGGGGTAAATAATTAATGGGAGTTTGACCTTTAGAATATTTTTTTTATTTCAAAAAAGAGCTAAAGGTTCCTAAGACAGTTTTCCCGTATCTCATAAAGATGCGGATTTCTCCCTTTTGGCCAATTTAAAAGAAACACTTGGGCTTTTGTTGTTCAACATTGCGTTCCAGATCTCCAATTTTTACACGTCAACAGAGAATGCTCATCAGGCTGATCAACTCTTTCTTAGACGTCGATTCTATATATGTTATAGTTTAGCTGGGCTTTTGGTGTTCCACATCAGGTGTTCCAGATCTTCAATTTTTATATGTCAACAGAGAGTACTCACCAGGCCGAACAACTTGGCTAAGACGTCATTCCTGTATTTGTTATAGTGTAGCTGGGCTCTTGGAGTGCCACATTAGGTGTTCCAGATCTTCAAATTTATTCTCTCAGCAGAAAATGCTCATCACGTGGAACAATTTTTGCTATGGCACCATTTTTGTATCTCTTACAGTTTAGCTAGTCTGTTGCGGTTCTGCGCCAGGTGTTCAAATTTCCAAAATAATTTATAGCCTATGTTTTGACCAGATTTAATACCTATACAACAAAAAAAGAATCATCCAAATCCGTCCAGTACTTTTTGAGTTTATCCCGGACATACATACAGACAAACAGACAAAAATTCTAAAAACTATATTTTTGGCTTCGGTATCGATTGTAGATCACACCCCAAGTATTCTTTAAAAAAAATAATCAATGTACAGTTTTGACTTTCCTACTATTTTATTATATGTATAGAAGATAACGACTCGTGCTATTTGATCGATGTTTTATCTGTTTCATAAATTGGTGTTTTATTATCTTTCTAATTTTAATGGTTTTATTTTGGTAGGTACTTGGGATAAAGGGCCCTGAAGCCATGCCAGAAATATTACAAATTAAAAGTGGACTAGGACAAAAAACTAACAAGAATAATGAATAAACTATTAAAATTATTTTCCACAAAATATTTTATTGCTAAACGTTATTTTCAAGTGATAGTTGATAGACGAAGATCATTGACACTCCTTAATTGAACCGCTTATTACGATTTACGAAAAACTAGCTTGTCCCCGTGGTTTTACCGTCGCTGCTCCGCTCCTATTGGTCGTAGAGTGATGTTATAGCCTATAGCCTTCCTCGATAAATGGACTATCCAACACAAAAAAGAAGTTCCTGAGATTAGCACGTTCATCAAACAAATAAACTCTTCAACTTTAAAATATTAGTATAGATACTGTGGGATCATTTTAGTACTCCACATCTATTATTTTTCTTTGAAATCCTACTAACAACGTCGTCAATAATTTGCAAAAATGTTATTTTTCGCATTGTCTTTGATAACATAATGTATAATGTTTACAATTTGAAATCCGGTTACTACATCTCAACATTTGTTTTATTTAAATTAAGTAAACTGACGTATTTAAAAGTAAATATTATTGTTGGAGTTACACGTAACCAGTATTAGACCTGTCATGGCGGCGCTGTCAAACGTCACATTTATGTCAAAATTAGTTGCTTTTCTTTTCGTGTGTAGCAATATAATCTTTTGTGTTTATCTCAATGTTATAAAAAGATTACAGGCAACAGGGGAGGTTAGGCAATAAAAAAGTAAGATGTCATAATGAAAAACAGTCATTCACATTAAAGATAAGTTCAGATAGCGAATAATTGTTTCCCAGAAAGTATTTTGATAATGTTGTTTTTTTTTCTCGAATTAACACAGTTATTTTTGACGCTGTCCTGCAAGTATTTTTTATTGGAACTGCGGGGCTATTGTGTATCTCGGTATCTGCGTGGTGATCATCAAATAGCTGACAAAAGGTTAATTTCGTAGGTATTGGCTTTTCCATTTGCAATAAAACTGATAAATGTAAATGTTTGCTAAAATCAACTATTCTAACGCTCTTGAGACACTCCACTCCTCAACTTAGCCTCATATAAGGTATCAAGCCATGCAAGTTCAGTGGACAACCGCTGGTCAGTGACTATCAAGTTAGCCTATAACTCCTTGTGGCTATCTGGAAATCACTTTTATATAATGGAGCTCTCACGCAAATTAAAAAAAAAAGGAAAATCTCTATGGTTTGAAAATCTTTTGGGCAGTCACCTTTCCTTCATCTTTCCATTACTCAGTACAAAAAGTTTCGAAGCAATGATTGTTAATACAGAACAGGCGTGTTTTTCAAAACATCGTAATTTGCGAATTGGCATGTCTTGAAGAATTTGGTTTTTTATTTTTTACACACAATACATATTAGTATTTTTAAAACAAAGAGGTGTGTGTCACTCTCAGTATAACGCTAAAACATACGTTAATTATGTCATATTGATTGCTGTAGGCTTAGATTATAAAATGTCCAGATTCTTAATAAGCCTCTGTGAACTGGAGGCAAAAAAGGAAGAATAATTAGCCCCTATAAAATAACTTTTCTTTCTTTTCGAAGTGAAATTACCTTGACAGCAGTGACAGACTTAGATTAAGATTGCTTAGAGTCCGCGCCACCACTCATAAACTGCGTGAAATTCGAGGTACTAATTTTTTAATGGAATTTTATGTATTGATAATGGACACTAGCATCGCGTCAAAAGGGCCAGTCGTGGGTGCTTGTCTAGCCTTGTGTCTATGGCCATCAACCGGACACAAAGGCTTTTCATTACAAAAAAAGAAAACGTTCGAAATTTCGAATGCCTTATGACATAATTTCACAGATAAGGTTTTAATTACCGATGTTTTTTAAAACATTCACGGAACGTGTCGTTACGATAAGATTGTTATTACTTCGTGACACCTCTCAGGGTTATTAAAACTTGACATGGCGTGGTGATAACAGCTGTTTTAAAAAGCTAACCGACATCGGAAAATTAATGTATTCTCAATTTGAAAAAATCCTCTTCTGTTTGTTTGGATGAGGCTCTTGGCTAAATAATTACAGCCGCATAAGCCGATCTTCCGGGTTACCCCGCCCTTGCCGATGTGGATGTGTGACCATCTGTCATAGCGAGTTGTCTCCGTGCCTCGGTAAGCACGTAAAGCCGTTGGTCCCGGCTGTCATTTGTAGATCTTTGACAGTCGTTACTATTAGTCAGAAGCTCTAAAGTACTTACCAGTTTTACCATGGGGTATCGTATTACCCAGTTACAGTTTATAGAGGTCCGATAGTCAGTCGCTCCATGTAAAATACTGATATTCAGCTGCATCTGGTTCGACTGAAAGCCGACCACAATATAGTTGGGAAAAGGCTACGTAGCTCTGTTATAGGATCGCACGCTCGCTCGACGTCTCCGGTCAATTCACCTTCAGTATGGCTGACAGGTACCGACCAGATACTACGCCAAAATGAACGCATGGTGTCATCATCTGGCAGATAACCGTCAGCCACACCTTGGTCTGGTCGCTCCCAAGACCTGTAAACCCACCTTTCATCTCTTTGGAACGTGCGATTCTGATTATATCGTTCCACACGTCGCTTATACCTACGGATACGGTTTGCCCATGCACACACTTTCTGTTTCAGGAAGTCGATGCGCTCCGTGACACGGGAAAGGTAATCCCGAGGATTTATATCAGTCCCCGAGAACGCCCGTCTCACAAAGCGCATCACTCTAGGGCGAGTGTTGTGTTTATTATTATTAATTTATTATATTCCCTTACAGAAGTGCTAACAGCATGTCATTCACGAGTATGACATGAGTCGTAGATAATATAAACGCGATTATGTAGTGATTAGTTTTTCAATGCACTTTCAACCTTTCGATGATCATTATTTTGCCGCTTGTCTGTCACTTATTAATGGCTTTCATTTTGATAATCGAGCAAGTTAAACTGCGATATTTAATCATCTTTCTGCTACTACAAATGAAAACCCTCGCGGACGCTCCCCGGACGTCCTCTAAACTAGGACAAATCCGGGGAAACCCGGACGGATGGCAACCCAAGTCTAGGCAAGCTATACACAAATCGCGCTCCGCGGAACCCTGGGGCTCCGCTAAACCTAAGAATACAGCTACAAAATAATCAAACATGACCTGATATAAGAATTTAACTCTCTTCGATCAAACCTAATTAACACGTCTCATTATTTTTGTTTCACTTTTTTTTGGTTTTTCATACACTTTTATTGCAATGTGATTCCCTGTTATTGAAGAATGCACTTAACTTAATGCTTCAATTTGAGGTTTGGTCAAAAATTTTGCTTTTCAAAAGGGTGCCGCCACCGAAAAGTTTCAGAACCACTGGTCTAGGCTATCAATAAGACTTCTATCTTATTGTTTACAATATTTACAAATGTTTGTTTCACAACAAGTAGCATTGTCTTTATTTGAGGTTAAGTAGATAAAACTACAAACAATACTTGAACGAAGGATGAATGAGGAGTGTTCTTGTTCATTCAATTGCTATCCGAAGGGAATTGTCTTTCAATTACTTTTGTGAATTCAGAAGGACCACTTACTATTGCTATGGGAAACATTTTCGGGCATGCGGGCGGCGAGTAATGGGCGATGCTCGACGTCGACGGCGCATTGTGTTCCACGCGCGTCTCAAAGAGTGTCAGCATTATGACGGGGCCATTCTACAGAGGACCAAAGCTTGCGGGACTAACGAATTACTGTGACCCCGGAACGTAAAGGGCTATTGAAGGACACCCTTGATTTTAGTCAGTACGAGTCTGTCATTCCCTCGCTCTGCCCTGGGTGGAAGGACTCATTTGATGATTTTACCAAGTAATTTTTTTTGTTAAACCTATATTGTCCCACTGCTGGGCAAAGGTCTCCCCCATAACCTTCCACTCTTCCCTTTGTGCGGCTTTCTCCGGCCAATCACTCTTGAATGCGTCTAGATCGTCACGCCAGCGTTTTCTAGGCCTCCTTCGGCAACGACGCCCATCCGGCACCCACTGCGTAACGACTATAGCTTAGCGATCCCTTTAAAAAAAAAAGAAAAATAGAAAAAAAAAATGCATTTAAATCTAGAATGAAAACTGGCCACTATGGTTGGTTTAAAAGGCAAAGAGAAATAAAATCACAGGCATTGAGCTATTATTACTACGTATAGAGACGACACCACGTATCACCACTGTGTCCCATCCAGGATGAGTGCACGCGCACAAGTTCAATCAGTTGTTTGACAGCTCTGTGTTTCGTGCTCTAGGCGCGCGCACTCATCCTGGATGGGACACAGTGGTGATGCGTGGTGTCGTCTCTATACCTAGTAATAATAGCTCAAAGATCACAGGTAAAAAAACCCTTTGAGTGTTTCTTACTGGTAATTGTTTATGCTTATCCGCACTTCATTAAAAGCGCATTTCCAATGTAAATTAAGCAATTATAGAGTTCAAACACTTACCTAATGTATGTGTAATGCATTGTTTTATCTACCTCGTGCATTATTGCAGTACATATTGCTTCAACTCAGGTTTCAGCTGACTCACAGTCAGCTGAAACCTGAGTTGTTAGAAACCTTGTGTTTATTTTAAATTTTATAGGTACTAAAAAAAAACAGTTTCGGAAAATCTACATACTAACCTTTACAATTAGAAAACTGTAGAAAAATCGTTTTTGTACATCAAAATAAAATCCAAATAAATAGCTAGGGTGTGAAAGGACAACCAATAGAACCCATTTCCAGCATTTTTAGAATTTTAGTCTGTTTGCATGCCCAGATTTAAACGCATTGGGATCATTTTCAATGTAACATTGGTTGTCTTACCTGCTTATCATGCCAAACTTGCTCACATAAATTTTTTGACAGTTCTGTTGTTCAGAGCTGTCAAAGCGTTGATCTTTTTCTCCAAAAAATTTTAACGGTTTTGACATTGACATCCACAGAAATATTTTTTTGACAGTATGACCACTTTAAAGTAACTAGGTGGCGCTGCTTGTCAAAAGAAAATGAATCGTAATGTCAAACTTAGTACATTAAGAGCTGATTTTTCAAATAGTCAGATAACTTTTATCTGAGGAATAAAAATAGCGATTTGACATATTTTCTGTAGATAAGCTGTCAAACTGACATTTTTATTCCTCAGATAAAAGTTATTTGACTATTGTAGTTTTGTTTTTCGCCGTCAACACAGATACCTAATTTATTATGAAGTGTACTTTTGTATTACTGTGTTCGCTGATAGAAATGCCACTTTTCTCTAGGCACACAACTATCAGAAATAAAACTGTAGCAGTCAAAAGATTTGATGATAAAAAAAGAATATTACAAAGACCTAAACTACATCTTTGTGGACAATTTCAATAAGATGTTTACTATAAAAGCTAACTGAAACGTCGGCTTTATCAATAAATTCTGTTATTGAGAAATAGACGTCATATTGACCAAAATATTAACACCTGAATAAAGAGGTTTCTTCTAATAGCAAATGCAAAAATAACCAATACAAAGTGTTTATTTGTTCAACAGTTAACGTCTGTGACGTCTTAAGATAATATTTTGCATAGAAATTAGCATCAGACCCTCCTCCGTTTCCATCTCGTGCTATAATAATAAACTTGAAAATAGAACAGTATTTATTTTGAATTTAGAATTATTAATTTGAAGTTTCGAAGAATATTCCGTGGTGTTGACAACACTTTTTGTTAAATGTCATTTAGAACAGTAAATGTCAAAGTGTCAAAAGTGAATAACCTATGGATTTATAGACAGTGTGACAAGGATCTTGTAGCACTTGGGTTATAAAAACAAAGTATTTATATGGAGGCAACTACTGGCCATAAAAATATGATAGGTATACCTACTAAGTTGAAATAAAATCATTGGAACTTGCCAAGTTCCATTGATTGGATTTCAGCTCTCTTTTAGGCGAATACTTAGCCGACAGAAACTTGGCCCGGGGTTTTTAACAGGTATGTTTGTGGTGGGATTTCAATACATGTCATCATTTTTTTTCAAGAAATCTTAACAATCTAATCCACTACATGACACTGGCAGAGTAGTCGAAGGACTCAATTGCCAAAGAAAAAAAAAAAAACAATCTAATCATCTAATGCCAAGTTTAGATGCACTTCCAGTTTGGGAACGAGATGGCGCTAGACGTTTTTCTCTGTCTCTTTCCCACAGTAGGATAACCCTCGCTTTAGGACGTCATGGTAGTTTCTGGACTATAATCCATCTATCAATCTAAATCTTCGTTAATCAAAATCGACGAAGCGAAAGTCTGTCAAACAGGCTTCACTGTCTTGATAGTCAACCAAGGGCGAAATAAATGGCATTGTTATGCTATAGATAAATAATAATGTCTTTGTGATGTTATTGTGAAGTACATAACAGATTGTGGACATGTTTTGTTTGTTATAATAACATTATGGTATCAGTTAGCTGTTGTGATTGCTATAGAAATGGCGTCGACCTTGCGATGTTTACGATCTCTGGTGATTGATAATATAATTTTGTTTTTTACTCTATCCGGATTATTCTGGATTTATCTGAGTTTTTGGACGAAACTGTACATTATCTGTGACAACTCGAGAGCTCATTCTGACTTGCAGTACCTACTGCATTTTTGAGGTATTCCACATAGGGAATCGCTGACAGTGGCACCTGACCTACTGGCCCTTTATTTATTCTACACCTGCTGCTGCCAGCGGCTTCACCCGCTGCAACTCGAAAATCATCCCGTGGGAACATAAAATCGGGATAAAAATTATCCTGTGTTAATCCAGGTTATAAACTATTTGTGTACCAAATTTCAGCCAAATCCGTTCAGTAGTTTTTGCGTGAAAGAGTAACAAACATTCATCCACACATACAAACTTTCACGTTTATAATATTAGTAGGATATAAACCATCTGTGTACCAAATTTAAACAAAATCCGTTCAGTAGTTTTTGCGTGAAAGAGTAACAAACATTCATCCACACATACAAACTTTCACGTTTATAATATTAGTAGTAATCCTACTTGGATTAGTAGGGTTGCCAGGTCTTAAAACCGAAAAGCCGACAGCGAGCGCGGCTGGCGTGCGAGTCACTCGCTTGCGCTAGAGAAGGCAGATAGGATACTAAATCATGACTAGTATAAAGAATTATGAAACTAAAAAAGCCTAACAAAAGCCGGACAGGCCGGACACGGTCTCATTTGGCCGGACACTCAACCAAAAAGCCTGACTGTGTCCGGTTTTATCCGGACGTCTAGCAACGCTATACATAAGGCTCTTGTCAAAATTTTTTCGCAGGTGCCAGGTGGTATTTTTTTTTTATCGTGGTAAAATTATCAAATGAGTCCTCCAACCCCGGGCTGGGCAGGAGGGACTGTCAGACTTGTACTGACTAAAATCCACGGTGTCCTTCAATAGCCCTTTATATTCCGGGGTCACGGTGATGGAAATAAGTCCCCCGATCCCAGCAGACTTTGGCCCTCTGTGAGGGGGCCCCGTCATTATGCTGACGCTCTTTGAGGCGCGCGTGGAACACGACGCGCCGTCGACCCGGGCATGCCAGATGGAAATTTGGAATATTTCTGCTGCAGAAACTTCAAATAAAATAGTTCGACAGAAGGAGGAGTACGATGTGAAATATTCTTTGCTTCATTTTAAAAGCAGAGATTCAGTTCATTTCACACCAAAGATCTCGGTTTACGCGATCACGATCAAGTTTCCGTCCGATATTATTACAAACCGCAGGTGTCGCTAGACTGTACGGTATCATGTTCGGTTTAATACTCTATCCCTCGGTTTTAATGAGGTGTTACTTTTCATTTCAATTCTGAGAAGTTGTGCAACTCTAGGGCCCAGATAAAGAAAAAAATATACTCATTCAAAAAGTAGCGCCATCTATGATAAAATGAATAAGTCAATGTGATCCACAGTTTCCACAGATGGGATTTCGTAGATGTCTAAGATCTCCAGTTCCTCATAGAAGACTAGCTCACCTTCCATCTTATACTGCGTGTCCTGCGATCTGCACCCTGATGACCTTAAGTCAGCATCATGATGTGGAGTTTAGAGAGATACAACGTAGTTGTTATCTGAAAGGATGATCTTCTACAGACTGTACTTCGGAGAGTGTGCCCAAGAACTCCACGACCTCAACCCGCCAACCCCCTTCTATAATCGCACGGCAAATTACCATCCCTAACTTATTGCTATTCGACTAAGCTTTCCCAAACGTCTTGTAATGCGGACAGCGAAGTAGTGGTACTCTCTGCCTGCGTCTATATTTCCGAAGGCATAGGTAATACTTATCCTAATCTCTTAAATGTTAGAGTCATCGTCGTTGGTTAGAGTAAACAGGCTTCTTCTGGGTAAGCTCGCCCCATCGTCGACCTTGTCTTTGTCACCCTTGACCTAGACTAAGGTCAAGAGCAAAATCATCGTACCAAAAAAAAGTTAATGGTTTTCTCCTACTTTGCTAAAGACTTCTAGATTTTTCTTAGTCAATCATCTACACAAGTGGCGCTGTCTTTAGCCTCCTTTGACAAACCCAAACAAACCATAAACACACATTATGCAAGAGAAAACTACTTTCTTAACCTTCAACGCAACAATGACAACCTTTACGTTGTAACTACGTCACAGATAACCCACCTGATGTGGAAATGGCGGGAATTTTGGCGCGAAGTCAACGAACGCCGGCAAAATGGCGTCTTTATTACGTTACGAGAAGCGTCACAGTGGAAACATTTTGTCAGACGATTTATTAGAAGACAGTGTGGAAAAAATGTGTCACCTTTTTGTTAATAGGACAGAAATAACCTAATCTTTAGTTAAAAGGTTGTTGACATTATATTACGCCTTAGAATATTTAGGCCTGAATCCCTATCATTGCAGGGCAAATGCCTCTTCATGGCTTCATTACATATTTCGAATACCTACTTAGCGTGTTATCTAGAAGACGGAGAATTTATTTCACAGGCACTTTGAGCAGTGTCCATCAGCCCTTTTAATTTGCGGAATAACGGGAGCCACAGAAATAGATTTTAGCCGATTTTTAAGACCAGCACATCTAGACTCCAGGCCATATCTTTCGTGAATTTCCACTTGACCAAGTTTTGCATTTTACAGACTGTCATGCCTTGGTTCTTCTTTTTTACGTTAGCTTAAACTGATCCCTAATTCCTCCAGAAGCTCTTCATTTGTGCCATCTTAAAAACCAGTCCGTAGTCGCAAAATAGGTTACATTTATCTCTTTAAACTTTTTTGTTTTCACTAAAAATTCTAGCATCTTCCGTTCCAATTTACTATCAACATCAGCTGTTTTTAATGACATAGTATGACAGTCTTGATAAAATTTATCGTGAAATGGGTTATCGTTGTGTCAAACTGGTCAAGTAACAGGTTATCATTGAAAAAGTTGATAATAAATTGTTTTTACTATTAATCCACCTTTTTCCGGATTGTCTTCATTGTCTTGGAACCAAAACCCTCTGAAATCAATTGTTCTAACTGAGGCATTGTCATACAGTTTCTTTCATTCTAACAGTCGTAAAATTTCTTTCATTCTGACACATTATTTTTATAACAGTCTGCCAGTAGCTTTCAAAATTAAACGAAAAGTGAGTAAAATTGCATTTGGGTTGTCATTTTATGTATTTTTTAATTGGAAGGACCATCTGATGATTTAAGAATAATATTACTTGACCAATCAATGTCTTGTAAACTTCAAAATAAACATTGACCTACCATTATTTTGTTTTCTAAAAACAGGTTACGTCCGTCCTTCTTTATTTCTTAATCCCCAAAAATATCTAAAACAGCTAGCGAGAAACGTGGACTTTGTACAAGAAATGTCATCTTTAAATAGCTTACACTGTATTTAAAGAACTTTCCTATTTATAAAAATACCCGCAAATAAAATCTAATTTGAAAGCACTCGTGTGATTATAGATGTACAAAGTCCAATTCAGCTATCGCAGTGCTACACCTCTCACGTGCCAATCAATATAGTCTGTATATGTTTATATGGATGATTCAATACTCTGATTCATTGCAAGAAAGAAAATTCTGCATCTTCTCCCTGTTTTCTCAAATATATATATAGGTTGGCTTCGTGTATTTTTTTTATTGGGACAAACCCACCACACTATTCCCAAACTACTGCAACTCCTGAAAGCCAGAACCAACAGTAGCAACCACCAGAAAAACGCCGAGACAATAAACCTCGACGTGTCCCGGAGAATGAATTTACCTGTCTTGGATCCTGCAACGAAATTAATCAGAAAAGAATAGTGGTGGAGTAGGAAAAAAAAAATCTGCTTCCTGTATAACTGGATGCATTTTACATGCTGAAATTGCCCTATTCATCCTCCACAACTTAATAACTGGGTCCTTACCCATTCAATGATTCAAGTACAATTATTAAGCACTAGCTGTGCCCGCAACTTCGTTCGCGTGGATGTCGGAATTGAACAATGTATTTTTTAGTTCTAAGCGCTTAATTCAGGCCAGTCCATTCCAGTCCATTCCAGTCCATTCCAGTCCATTCCAGTCCATTCCAGTCCATTCCAGTCCATTCCAGTCCATTCCAGTCCATTCCAGTCCATTCCAGTCCATTCCAGTCCATTCCAGTCCATTCCAGTCCATTCCAGTCCATTCCATTCCAGTCCATTCCATTCCAGTCCATTCCAGTCCATTCCAGTCCATTCCAGTCCATTCCAGTCCATTCCAGTCCATTCCAGTCCATTCCAGTCCATTCCAGTCCATTCCAGTCCATTCCAGTCCATTCCAGTCCATTCCAGTCCATTCCAGTCCATTCCAGTCAATTCCAGTCAATTCCAGTCCATTCCAGTCCATTCCAGTCCATTCCAGTCCATTCCAGTTATTTCAATAATGTAGTTTTTCTATTCGAAGTTAGATCGCGCGACTGACGTACGAAATCAATGTGTGAGACCAAAGAAACTTCTGACTTTAAATTCAAATATCTTTTGATAGACTGAACCGATTCCAATGAAACAAAAACTAAGTTCCTCTCCAAGTTACGCTTAATCGTTTTGTATAAAAGTTATCTACATTAATTTCGTATATTTTACGTGATACCTGGACAAATACACAGACAAACAGACAAAAATTCTAAAAATGCTAGAAATGGGTTCTATTGGTTGTCCTTTAATACCCTGGCTATATTTTTTGAGTTTTTATTTAATGTACAAAAATAATTTTCCTACAGTTTTATTATATGTATAGAATAGATAGATAGATGTGGCCTTGAACTTGCTATATAAAAGTAATCATTGTCAAAAATCTTCCAACAGCATAACGTCGCAAGACGATCTCCGGCCACCGTAGGCGCGGGCATGCGGACAGCGAGTAAAGGGCAACTCGCTGTCCGACCATGGACCA
This sequence comes from Agrotis ipsilon, assembly GCA_028554685.1. Classification (NCBI taxonomy): domain Eukaryota; kingdom Metazoa; phylum Arthropoda; class Insecta; order Lepidoptera; family Noctuidae; genus Agrotis; species Agrotis ipsilon. The sequence goes on from CM052982.1 coordinate 6,129,069, forward strand.
TGCCCGGGTCGACGGCGCGTCGTATTCCACGCGCGCCTCAAAGAGCTGTCAGCAAAAAATGACGGGGCCCCCTTTCAGAGGGCCAAAGCCTGCCGGGGTCGCGGGATTTATTTCTATTACCGTGACCCCGGAACATAAAGGGCTACTGAAGGACACCGTGGATTTTAGTCAGTACAAGTCTGACAGTACCTCCCGCCCTGCCCGGGGTTGGAGGTCTCATTTGATGATTTTACCACGATAAAAAAAAAAAAAAAAACAGCATAACGTGCTTTCCAAAATTCCGATCCGCGGAGCAAAATTCGATTCCTTAGGCCGACTCTAGAAAAGCGGAGACGAGCTGAAATGTTTTTGAATAACCAATCCGACATCGGTCCGCTCACCTTCGGTGGAAATCTGATTGGTTACTCAAGCACATCTCCTCTCATCTCCGTTTCGGTGGAGTCTCGGCCTACGAGAAACTGTATTGCTAAACCATAACTGCTTTTAATTTAATGGGTTACCCTTGAAGTTCATTCGGCTGCTATTTATTGAGCTACCTTTGTTATTTATTGTGGATAGCGACCATGATAGTTTCCTTCGATCGTCCTTTGATTTCACTTTCTGTTTCCTTCAAGCCTCGGTAAGCACGTTACACTGTTTGTCCCGGCTGTCATTTTTAGATCCTTGAGAGTCGTTACTGTTAGGCCTTTCGTACACTAGGCGACGCAGACTTTGGTATCCAGATGGCTATCGCAACACAAATCCATAGAAGTTCGTACACAAGCACACGTCAATGGATACCAAAATCCAAAAGGTATCGGAGACTTGCGTCGCCTAGTGTTCGAAAGGGCTTAGAAGCAAGAAAGTTTTGAAAATCAGTCTTGTTAAAAGGTATCGAATCACCCCGGTTACTGGGTTCTGCAAATCAGATAGATATTCATTTAAAATATTGGTTTAATTCAGCTGCATCCATTTCGACTGGAGGCCGACCCAAAACATTGGGATAAGACTAGGGAGATGATAATGACTCTACAGCCATACTACGTCACATTTATGATTGATCGATTGTCTCTGGAAATCTATCTACAAAGTCACCTTTGGCTGCACAAAGTACACACAAAACATAAAAATATTTGTGTATATTTTTGGCACAAGCCATATTTTGAAATCAAACAAGAAACCAACTGTGAATCATTCTAGTTAAAACTAGTTCTTATAAGTTTTACATCTAGTCTAAACCAGTTTCAGCCGGTATCTACTTTTATTTCATTTTGGCAGATACTGTTGTGTTTTCTTGCGGAAAAATTGAGTTTTATTTTCAATTCGACCTCTAGCAATAAATCACTGAAAGCTTAATTCAATTTCACGCATTATTTTAGGCGTGCTGCTTGTAAACATGAGCGACACCCTGCGAAAGGCAGAGACTGAATGAGCAAGCTCAGGATGGTGGGAGACAAATAGAGTACATTGGGAGAGGCCTATGTCCAACAGTGGACGAATACGAGCTGATGATGATGTGTAGAAACATAGAGACACGAACGATAAGATTTTCTAGTAGTGTCGTAGACATCATCCTGTTACAATTTTATTAAACGTATTTATTGTATCGAAACTTTCCACGCGTTGTCTAAGAATTTCTTTTCAGCCCAACTACTAGAGGGAAAATAGATTGGAATATTCCGTGATTATGTTGCTACGAGCTTACACCACTTCTTTAGTATTGCCCCTTCTTTTTCTCTAATGACCTTTTACTGTCTTTATTTTTGAACTAGCTTCTGTTCGTGACTTCGTTCGCATTAAGATTTAGTCCCAGACCGGGGGCCACCATCCCATTGTCCACCCTCTGCAACTTACTTTTTCCGACTTACTAGACAAAAATTGTGATAGCTCATCCTTTTTTTCGACATTCTTTACACCAACCTCAGGTTAGCCAACTTACTATTTTTTTAAATAGTCTATTATGTATCATGCTGCAAGGTAAAGATTTTTTCCAATCAAACATTATTACTTTGTGCAATTTCTGGCCATATTTACCCCGTGAGCGTCAAAGTAAGCGGCAAAACATACTGTAATAGAATTGCAAGTCGAGTAACGGAAATCTGAATGACAGCATAGTATTCTATTTTTAAAACCTTGTTTTGTCTAGCGCCGTCTCCTTCTATCAGTCAACGATCTAACTTGATCTTGACCTCGATCTCTGTCTGGCAGAATAAAGAAGCTCTGTACACGAGGACACTGCAGTGTGTAACGGTCATTGTCGCTCTTGTTTGTATGTATGTAAGCAAACATACGAAAACAATAGGAACATGTGCGAACGCCGCAATATACTCCACAAAAGAATTAGAATGATTGCACTGATAGATTGATTTCGTAAGTGAATATTGATACATATTGATTTTTTATTTCATATTGGGACTTATTTCCATCACCGTGACCCCGGAACATAAAGGGTTATCGAAGGACACCGTGGATTTTAGTGAGTGCAAGTCTGACAGTCCCTCACGCCCTGCCCGGGTTTGGAGGACTCATTTGATGATTTTACCACGATAAAAAAAAATAGTTATTTGTTATACAAGAGTGCAAAGTTGATTTTTAACCGCGTGCTCAATTTTGATGACCGAGCAAGCGAATGATTCTAAAATTGAATCACGAGTGCAACGAGTGATTCAAAATTAGAATCATGAGCAATAGCGAGGGAATCAAAAGAGCACAAGGTGAAAAATCTTTGCACTCGAGTGCAACACGTAACTTTTCATCCCACCTCAGCGAGGAAATGACTAAATGCAAAAACAAATTAAAACAGATGTACATTGTACAAACACAAGATAGACTTTTATTTCAGTTTAGGTATTAACTAAGACATTATTATAGAATAGAATAATTTTTAAATTAAAACAAATAATACTTAGGTAGTAGTTGAAAACTACTACCTAAGTATTATTAAGTTTCTTATTTTTATCTTGGTTTGTCATAATATAAAAATAAGACGTGAAAGGAAAACCGCACGAAGCAAATAAAAAAAGGTAAAACAAAGTAATGAGCCAAGAATGTTCCGGGTCTGAGATTTTAACAAAATAATATTAGATTAAGCTCCAAGGGAGGCGTATTGAATTCCGAAGCGATACTAAGGATTCTGGGGGTGAACCTCCGTCCGTAGCGCAGCGAGGAGGTTCAAGTGTTAATACCCGAAAGAAACGAAGGAATAAAGTTAAAAATCCTTAGTGAAGCGAGGGATTCAAGTTAGCCCAAGGCAACGCAGCCTTACACCCGAGGAGCGTACTCTGCTTTCTCACCTAAGGCGAGGGAACAAATACTATTTTTAAAATTCGAACAACCTTCGAACGTCAAGTGGGCACCACAGCAAGCGATCAGCTGTTGCGGTCATCGGCCGCCATTACTGCTGCTACTCTTTTGTGCATACGATGTTCTAAATTCAAATTTACTTTATTCACTAGAGGATAAAAACGGCTTTTACTCACTTGAGGATAAAAACGGCTTTTACGGTCAGATATCGAAGAGCAAAAGTACCCTTTCCGAGATGGGGGGATGAAAAGAATATTGATGTACTTTTTTGAGGGACAGGTTGAGGGTGGAATTATCATCAAATTGGTCTTCTTGGTGGAGTGATACGATGTAAACGAAGTGTACACTAAACAACTTTATAGCGCAATTGATAGTATAAAAATGTACGCCTTATAGTGCACAAAACTAATATAGCCGAACGAACGTTCTGTGTTGTAGACCACGCGAAGGTGCAACGTTGAAATTAAAATGCCTATGCCTACTATTAGTGACCTAGTAAAGCCTTTACTGTAAAGGCCTCTGGAATACAATGGATGCAAGAAGCATAGAACCGACTTGCCCTTGGTTAAGTCCAGGTAGCGTTGCCAATCGTCCGGATAAAAACGGACACAGTCAGGCTTTTTATTTGTGTGTTCGGCCAAATTAGACTGGCATGTCCGGCTTTTGTTCATCTTTGGCTGGTTTAGTTGAAATGCCCCTTGCTTTCATAAAAAAAATGTTGGTGTTATACTAGGACTAATAAATGAAAGGGGTCCAGTCCATTGACACAAATGTCCGACTTAACTGACTGGTCTGTTCCATGTTACGGTTTTAAGACCTGGCAACCCCGAGTCCAGGTGTTACAGTTTTTCTGCTGATTATGATAAAATGATGAAGTCCCCAAACAACATATGTCTTGGAGTAAACAACCTTGTTCTTGAAATTTACGCTGTTTATTCTAGAAAATTGCGGAAATCCCAACACTTTTAGTATTTCGGCTTCGGCATGTCGCCAACTGACACCTAGACTATTGGAGTACTGGCACAACACACGATGAATAATTCGAATGTTATATGTACACAAGGCTACACATCAAGCTATGCAAAACCAGTATTAGCTGGCCGTTCATTGTGCGTAAAAATCGTACGAGACGAGACCAAGACGAAATGTTTTTGTATAGCTTGATGTGTAGCCGTGTGTACTACACGAAAAAATATTGGTTATTGCGAATTTCTATAATGTTGTTTATTTGCGAACTGACAATTCTTTTATGTTTTAGTTACGGCTGATTTTTCAGTAGCCAGATAACTTTTATCTGCGGAATAAAACTATCGGTGTGACATATTTTCTATAGATAAGCTGTCAAACCGCTATTTTTATTCCTCAGATAAAAGTTATCGGACCGTTGAAAAATCAGCCCTTAGTGTTTTCTATCTTATCATCTTATATCTTATTGATTTCTATTTTCAAAACGCTTACCTTTAGTGAACTTTTTTTCGAAAACTATCCGTATTTGAATAGGAGTTACTTCTGGACTGTTGCTCAATTTAACTAATTACGTGAATCTACAGAGGCCAGAGGCAGTTAAATTAAAATTATCCAATCCGAATGAAAACAGTGCTGCTGTTGCCTAAATAATGGCAACAATTATGTGATTACTAGAACTACTGCAAATTAAGAGGAATTAAATGACTATTCCGTAGTCGACAACATGTTGACATGGTTTTTTTTTTGTAATTCACAGTAATTATATCAAAACAGATGGCAAAAACCGGTTCCGCTATTTTGTTTTGCACAATAGATAGGTAGGTATCTGGCAGAGTGTTTTATAGTCTGTACTCGCGAAATAATTATCATGTAAAGAGCAAAACAATGGCTCACGTTTATTTTATCCGTCACGTTCTGTTACATAATTTTTCTCGTCCCTTTTTCGACTTAGTTATTTCAGACAAGTTCAGGAATTTATTAACTTTACTCCTGCTCTTCTTTTGTAAGAATCTGATTCTGATCCCTTATTGGAATTTCGTTGGGCACGTAAAATTGGCATTCAATAACAATCGACTGCCTATACATACCTATAATACACAGACTTCTCAGAAACTGCACCAATAGCAAAGTGCGCAAGTTCTGCGCCAAAAGCCTCTGTCTTCGGTCTCCATTTTGCTCATTATTCATTGTTCATACTTAAAATAACGCTTTCACAAGTTAATTAACGTTATATTGGTTAGATTCCCATTTAAAAATATTAACCAAAAACAATTTATACAAAAACTAATTTTATACCATGGCAACTCTCCAGTTCCCGCCAAAATCACCGTTGACAGCTGACTGGACTTTGGACCGCCATTTTGTATCTGAATTTGAAGGACATTTATGTTTATACCCTGTGCCGGTGCAAAGTCCAATGGCCGATTAGCTCTTGTTTTAGAAAGAGATGGAGATATTAAGATTGTTTTTGAATGAAAAACATTACCTGGTTTTTTTAAATTAAATTAGTTGGCATAGTTTTGGGCTGATGCAAAGACAACATTTTCTTTCGTATTCGTGTTTTCCAAGTATGTTTGAAATTGAAAGTATTCCAATTTATCATTCTGTTCTTACAAAACAGCCAGTGACTTCAGAGAAATGCGGTAAATACCAGGAGAATTATAATATAGAAGAAAAGAATTATATTTATGAGAATTTTAATAATTGTTTTGTGTTGCGCTGACCCTAAGGAGATGAGGCCAGGAAGATGATTAAGGGCCGGCCCTCACCCGCGCAATGGCGCGCCCTGGCAGATCGGGAGCGTCACGACATGCCGCGGCATCCCGTAGCACGTCGCGTCATATCCAGGCATCACGTGGCACGTCGCGTCATACCGCAGTGTCCCCCGGTGCGTCGCTTCATGCCGCAGCATCCCCTGAACGTCGCGTCATTTTGCGGCATAGTTGGGTTGAAATTTAATAAAAAGTAACTTGAGCTGATAGAAATAAGATGCAAATTAGGTAATTTGATTAATTCCTAGTAAAATACACGCCGTGAAATAATAAAAAAGGAAAGACGAAATGCACCAATCATGTTGGTAAATAAATTCCGATAGTTTAATAATTAAAATACAATCAATATAAATAATTTATCAACCTACGCTATTGTTTACGAAGTTATGTTGACCTACAAAATTTGAAAAGTCACCTGTCTTTCTGAATTACCACAAGTGTTCGTCGATTTTATAACAAAAATGCTTTTGTACATTAAGCTATTATTATTACGTATAGAGACGACACCACGTGTCACCACTGTGTCCCATCCAGGATGAGTGAGCGCGCACAAGTTCATTCAGTTGTTTGACAGCTTTGTGGCGTGCTCTAGGCGCGCGCACTCATCCTGGATGGGACACAGTGGTGATGCGTGCTGTCGTCTCTATACGTAGTAATAATAGCTCAATGTTTTTGTATTGTTTTTTTTTTGTTGAATCATCTGCATGACAGAATAGGTAATACAAGTTTTAAACGTCATTGTGCCACGCCCCTCTTTTTTTATCAACTAAGTTGTTGCCAGTTGCCGGCGCCCACTCCAAAATTATTCCACGGGAATGTTTTATATCCTAAGTGTTTGTCCACACTGGAAGCCTAGCGCGTCGGCGGTGGCAGGCGCGGTGGCGGGCGCTGCGGCGGGCGCTGCGGCGGGCGCGATACGTGTCCACACTGCCGATCAAGCGTTTGTTTTTGTCGCGGCGACTTCAGGTGTTGCAAACCGGTGGTACCATGTAGAATCTATAAAACTTGTTTAAAGAAATTAATATTATTATTTTGTACAGGTTATTTAGGATTGAATACAACTCAATTATTAATCATTCTACATTTTTCTACTCAAGTACGGTAAAAATAATTTAAATATGTAGAAAACATCCAACGGTAGTACTTTAGTGCATGTTCTGGTAACTATATGGTGCTACTAAAAGACCGAAAAGGTTAGTTACACCTGCCACCCGCCCGTTATGTCGGTTGTTGCCTAGCAACGCCTAGGCTCGCAAAATCGCTTGTAACCACCGCGCTAGGCTCCCCGCCTAGTCACTTCAATGTGGCCACAAGCGGCGATTTCATACATTCATTATTATCGCGCCCGCCACCGCCACCGCGCTAGGCTCGCAGTGTGTTTGAGGCCTATGTGTTATTATTCCAGAAATTCAGACTGTAAAGTATTTCTGAGCCAAATATTAGGATCCGTTCAGCAGTTCTTGACGTAATTACGTACAAACGGCTACACATCAAGCTATGCAAAACCAGTATTACCTGACTGTTCATTGTGTGTAAAAATCGTTCGAAGCGAGACCAAGACAAACTGGTTTTGTATAGCTTGATGTGTAGCCTTATGTACCTTACAAACATAAATCCATTCAAACGTCCGTCGTCGTACTTTACATTTTAGTTTATTCGTAAAACAAAATTTGTGTTGAAAAATTAAACCTACATTTTTTTTTTCATTTCGCGTTTTACGTCAGGGAGATTTGTAATCTCGACCAATACTTTCTGTACGAGCAAACCCGTACATTTTGTATTGTTTAGTAATAATGCTGACGCTTGCACTCACGATGCGATGCAGCGCGTCCTAATTGTCAATTTATTACTTTAGTACCAATAAATCCGCGTAACTGTATACATCGTTTTACTTAATCAAATTCCCTAACCTGGGTCGCGGCGCGTACTCACAACAATTTAACATTAACAAACAAGGTGTAAGGTAACCACCATACACTTTCGTTGTAGATTATTATTTTATCCTCCACAAAATCCCGATCTCGAATAATAACTCTAAACCAAGATTGTGCTCATATTTTTAAGCTAGCTTCACACGGCGCGTGATATCATACGCCGCGCCGCGCCCTATCACGCGCCGTGCGAAACGTGTGTTTAATTTTTTGACGAAATGTTAAAAATCTAAAGGATGTAACAAATAGTTTATCCTATTTTATTATCTGTCTCACTTTGTTGAATGTACAATACAAAATATCAATGTCCACGTAATGCTGCATCGGTTACATCACAACTTAACATATACTTAAAGTCAATACTGCGACCCGATCACGATCACCTTGAGACTAGATAATTTATTTAAACCTACTCCTGTTTTTGTAGTCGCCTTCCTCTGTGTTTAAATCCGAAATAATCCCATATCAAGTTACTATCAGGATAAAAAGTATCCCAAGTCCCAATGTAGGTTACTCTATCTGTCTGCCAAGTTTGATTGAAATCCGTACCGCCACTTAGGCATCCGTGAACGATATAAGAAGTATAAAATAACAAGTGTCAAATCCGTTCAGTCGGCAAAGACGAAAAGGTGGCACAAACAAACATAATCGTTGTAATAGTGGTAATAGTAGGTTGAACTAGTATTATAAAGCTTGCTTGTTGTCATGTGACTAACCGGTTTCGTAGATGGCAAAACAATTAGCACAACTGCAAAAGTATGAGCGAAAAACTACATGAAACGTTGATCTCCGTTTTTTGTTAGAAGTGGAGTGGGATCTAAAAAATCAACTTGATTGAGACCGAAAATTCGAAGATATTATGACATGTGAGGTCATTAATACTATTGAATTAGATATCAGAAATTTGCATAGCGTTAATAATGTTCTCTGCAGTAGCAGTAGCCTACGACGAGGTGTTGGGCAGTAGCTCATTTTTTTTTTTTTTTTTTTTTATGTGGCAAAATCATCAAATGAGTCCTTCCGCTCTGGGTGGGGCGGAAGGGACTGTCAGACTCTTACTGACTAAAATCCACCCGTGTTCCTTCGGATGCCCTTTACGTTCTGGGGCCACGGTATCCTGGGTTAAGAAAGAACCCGCGACCCCAGCAGGCATTTGGCGCGAAACACGACGCGCCACCGACCCGGGCTTGGTCCTCGGTCGGACGGCGAGCTACCCATTACTCACCGTCCGCAAGCGCGCTCCGCCGCTGTGCCCTCTGCTGATCAGAGGGACACGCGTTGGAGCGTCCACAAGACAGGCTATTCGCATACGGGCAAAGAGACCCCTTAGGCACACAGTTCCTAAGGGAGGGTTTTTGCCCGCATCCCAGGGTGCACCGGCCCGAAAAACTGGTCTTCCCCCCGGACGTATCCGAGAGGGAACTCCAGTCCACAGGCGCACGTGGAGGTTTCCTGTCTTAGCACCCCGGGCAGTAGCTCATGGGGTCGAGTCTCAAAATACAACAGTTGTAAAATCAGCAGTACTAGTACTGGAGGTTGCAGCAGGTATCTTTTTCCACATAATATTGTACTCCTAAACAGTCTCTTACTTATATCAAGATACCGCGTCTGCCTGTATTCATAGATAACTTGACTCTTGTTTGTATCTAGGGCTACGTGAGTGCAACTTAATGCCGGCAATGTTATGTTTAGAGCTAAGTACGTTCTTGTGCGAAGTTGCAAGATATTTTATGAGTATCTAAGACTACATTTTCACAAAAATTGTTACGAAGAACAGTTGTTTGGGGACTTTTTTGTAATTGTTGGCATCCAAATCTTGCTTGTTATTTATTGATTCTTTTACTGGTTTTTACCGTAGAAATGAAAACTTTGTGATAAAAACATGCGATTAAACGAGCTTACTTATGACGCGATGCTATAATTCGACCGATTTTAACTACAAGGGACAGGATGGCGATGTTGTTAAATATTTGTAAAATTTTGTGTAAATTGTAGACAAAAATAACATGGCGGTGTTATTTTGAATAAAAAAACATCCGTGTACTAGCATACGCGATAAAAGTTCGTATCAAGGTTATTCTTAATTTAATCGGTCAACAACAACTTGTTTCTCCAACCCACTATCAAGGCACAGATAACGCATGTCATTTTAAAAACAAGTTCTGCACTGCACTGACAATGGACACACCTTCTTCTTTCTTTATCAAGAGTCGTTTAGTGGTTTGTTTGAGGTATTCCTGTATTCCACATAGGGCACTTGGCACCTGCGAAAATTTTGACATAAGCTCCGGTGCCATTGTCAGCGGGTGCCCTATGTGGAAAACCTCGTTTGCTTATTACGTCAAAAATGTTCGTCTTTTGGAGTTCAAAAACTGACATCCTGTCTAACTAAAGGCATTCGCTAAATTATGATAAAACGCCATTATATCTTACTACTCCTTCACGCGATAATTGGCAATGGACACATCGTTATGAAACTGTTTACTCCTTTAGCATAGTTATCAAAAACAGATAATGAACTCATTTTAAAAACAAGTTCTGCATTAATCTGGTTTGAACTGGTTTGGCACCCAGTGCAGTGGACACACCTACTTTTTTTTTGTTAAGAGTCGTTTTATTTTTGTTTAATAGCAATGAATATTGCTACTAAATTATTTGGCCCACTTCCATTAACAGAGGAGGCCTGTCTTTACAGTGGGAAACTGGAGGGAAACATTGTAACCTAAGTTTATGTGTCAGCTACTTTACGAATGCGAATAAATAACTGGAGCCTAAACTCAGCTTAATAGAGCAGTGGTGGCCCAGAGGTATCAGCCTCGACTTACGAGTTGTAGGTCGTGGGTTCGAAACCAGCCTGGCACATTATTTTGTGTATTTTTTTTCAGCACACAGTTGTGCTCACCGCTTTGAGAGCAGTCTCTCAAAGCGATGAAGGAAAACATCGTGTGGAAACCGACATGTCACGAAACCAAACATTCGAAGACATGTGACATCTACCAATCCGCACTGGGCCCGCGTGGTGTATTATGTCCACTACATTCCACAGAGAGGAGGCCTGTGTCCCAGCAGTGGGAACATTTATGCCTGACTCGTGATATCACGCGTCGTGAGAAGCTAGCTTTAAATCGACTAAGTTATGGACGACAGATCCAGATCAGGCAGTCGCTCCATTTAAAATACTGATATTCAGCTGCTTGCGGTTAGACTGGCATCCAACACAATTGAGAAAAGGCTAGACAGCTGATGAGGGTACAAGCTTGTCTGCTGACATCTTATCCTGACAACTTTTTACCAATAACTTTGTAAAGTCTTCTTTTTGGCTTTCAAGATGACACATGACTGCCTTCCTTAGCCTAATGCCAAATAGAATTGCTATAGAATCTTCTAGAAAGAATAAAAACATACTACGAGTATCTATTTCTTTATGTTAAATTGTTTTTGGTAATGTAATAGAAAGATATAGGATAGTTCAACAAATGTTTTTCTCTCTTTAGAGAATATGGCAATTTTTAAATGATAATGTTCAGTCTATACTCTTTGTTTAAGGTTAAAAATGAAATCCGTTTTATTCAGCCTTAGTTTAAGCTTCTAAGCACAACCAATTTAATTGGAATCTGTGAACAACTTTCCGATCCGTCGGCTCAGAAAATGGTAACGCAGTGTGGTGTGTAATAGCGAATACATAGCTTTAGTAAATAATCATTTAACTGGGGTAAAGGACGGTGAAATGAAGGGTGAATTAGTTAAATTGAATTTCACGTACTGCCTACGCATTACGCCCACGGAATAAGGTTCAATTTTCTACTTAATTTCATGAGACATTTTGCATAGTTCTAGAATTTCTTGTCACTTTATTTAAGCCATATACGATCAGGTGTCTTACCATGACGTCAAGCCTGAGTAGTTCCACTGTGGGAAGGAGATGGGGCTAGTAGATTTGCATAGCTCTGTCTCTTTCAAACGGTGGAAATCCTCACGTATTAAGACGTTATAGTACGTTATTATATTTTAATTAGAGTTATTCAAGCTCTATGACTAAAGAAGTATCGATCTGACCTAAAAAGAAGCCAAATAATAAGTAATTACAAAGTCTATGTGCCTATGTACTGAAAATGTCAAACTTCTATGGCCTCGTAAATCTAATGGCTGTGTGTGCTACCGCTGAGAATATGGCAAAGTGTTTTTTGGGTTTTTCGATTATGAACAAAACGAATTGTTAGTTGCTTTGTTATAAAGCTAGCTTCTCACGGCGCGTGATATCACAACTCGCGGCTACACGAGCTCGCTAAGACGACATTTAAAAATGAGACGCGCCCTGCGACCGTGCCTGTGACCTGCGACAGTCCGAGTCGCGCCTACAATGATGAGTCGCGCGATCGTGTCTTATTCTGCATTTTGACAGTTCATAACAATGGCGCTGATCGCTAGTTTCAACGACGAGACATTACTAGACTTCGCATGCACGATATAGGGAACCAAAACTATTCTGTCAACTCGATGAGGTACTACGTAAGCGAGGGTGGCGGGGTACTGCGTTGTGATTGGCTAACTCAAGGTCTGTTCTGTCTCAAGGTATGTTTACGGCTCACAGGAGTGGACGAAATAAGACAGATGTAAGACTTTTTTGCCTAATGTGTTGACAGACATCGGTTGCCTGTTATTAGGAGTCTAGTAATATATCGTCGCTGTCTAGTTTAGTTTCAATGTCAATTAAAAAGCGAAAGCAATTGTGTTACACAGTAAATAAATACCTCCTGTGTTTATTAATATACAATGTGACAATTTTACCAAATATGTACTCTTAAAACTAGGTCAATATTTACTTTAAAATGGCGAAAAGTTGTGATCATTAAACATTGGGTTTTCACCAAAGATAAAGTCGTTTGCTATATGTTTTTATTATGACGTTAGTTTGTTCTATGTACATATTATTATTTTAATTAACGATATAAAACATAACCATAACATTTATTTTCCATTGTTTCAGGTCTAAATGCTTGCGAGAGTAAATCGTTTCTCTTTCTACGGAAAGAGCTGCCAGTCAGGTAAATATTAATTTGGTATTATTATTTCTCTTAACTTTTCACATAAATAAATAAAAAAATCGGTTTAGTTAGAGTATTGAAAAATAATGGAACACGTATTTTGTCAAATCAATGTAAGTATATTGACAAAGTTATAACGTTTCGAAAGTCGGGAGTGGGGGCTTGTGACGTCATAACGCCTGTAACATTATAGATACCGAAGGAGTACCTAGATAGAGTTTCAATTTATTTTTACAGTAAACTGCCTTAGTATTGTAGTCTTTAGGTGATAAAAAGCATTAGACATTAACTTCATGGCAATAAAGTAGAAATTGCCGATGCAGTAGCCTGACGCATACCGAAACTTTTTTATATTACTACGATCATAAGTATATCATGGAAATTTCTACTTTATTGCCATGAAGTTAACGTCTATAACGCTTTTTATCACCTAAAATCCTTAGCCGTGCCGATGCTGATACTGGGCGCCGGCCCTTAGATATGATTCTAAACAAAATTTGTTGGTTACATAAATTCTCATTATCAAATTACACAAAACCCAGCGGGCTCACTTGCGTGAAAAAAGATTTTAAGACGACCAGTACCCCAAGCACGAATATTTGTAGGTTTCGTGTCGCCGCCGTATCGTGCCGTCGATACAATAACGGAATACAACGAAAGTCAGAAGCACGAAGCACTTCCAAATTAGTACCGAGGGCGCGATACGAAAACGTTGGTGACGTCATACTACGTAACTAGGGTTGGGAAAAATAGAACGAATGATCCTACACTTGAATGAATGTTTCGTTCAGAAACTGGATTTTTGTTAGAAAATTAGTGAGTTTAGGGCATTTAAAATTTTAATATTGTTCAATTTATGACGCAATACAAAGGAACTGCTGAAATAGTTAATATTTAGTTAGATAAATGGCATAATAATTAAACGAATTACTAAAAAGTTGTGTTTGATTTGACTGCGTTCCTAAACGAACGTCAGTCATATATTGTCAAATCTTTCCGCCGTCATGAGGTTTCAAATCAATATTCAATGATTATGTTGATAAAGTTCGTTATTTTTCTGTGCGCTATTTCAGTAAACTGAGATAACTAAATTTAAGTATTCTTAATGGAGTAAATAAGTAATTGACACACTGATCAAGAAGGTTCGTTAACTGGTTGAACAGAAGGATCCCCCATGATCTTCAATGATGAGACGAGCCCCTCGTTTGGAGATTCGGTGAAGAGCTTGAATAATAGACAGTGCTTCTCAATGAGGCTTACATTATGAAGAAATTCCTATCTTTGAGGTTCTAACTAGCTATACATTGAACTGTGTTTCATAATAACAATATGTTTATTTTGTATTTTTAAATGTAAATGTTTTAAATCTTTATGAGTAAACGCGCATGTGACTTTGTTTTTCTGGTTTTACGTTATACTGCTGGACCGCTATTGAATAGCACAGGGTAAGTGGAGCCTGGAGACGATCGTAGGCTAAGGATCATATTTTGTCATGACATTTATATAAAATGTAATGAAAAAATAAAGAAACGCTTTATGAATGTTCTGTGTTTGATGATTTTATTTATTTTACTAATCATGACAATAATATCAATCAATGAATCATGCAATAATGAGGGCCATCATAATACGGTTGCTAAAAGATCTATGTAGGTAATCCTGTCATGCTTCCCGCACCCGGTATAATATGTGCTTATTTTTTGTCAATTATGGCAGCATAAATATAATGGTAACATATTAATATAATAAATATTGGAGTACACATTCATTTTCTAACAAAATATATCAACACAATCACTTAAATTATAATTTTATGTTTAATATAAACTCGGCGAAAGTTTTCTCACTGTCAAATTGAAGGTGAATAAATATTCGTAAAACTCGTAAGCCAGCCTTCGACAATTACGAAACTACCCGTCATTTTTTGCGTTCGTGCTACCTATTTTCATACAAATGGCTCAAGATACGTTTACGTTTACGTACGAAGATGATACGAATCTTACATTTATTTGTTCGTGCTCTCAAAATTAGTTCAATTTACGCTCACCAGAGGCGCTGTTCAAGTTCCCATACAAAATGCTGCACGATACGGCGGCGACACGAAACCTACAATTATTCGTGCTTGGGGTACAGGATTAAACAGAATTAACAAGATCATAAAGAGTAATACTCTGTGTTTATTTTTATAATCCACGACTTCTCGAATTAACAGTCATTGTTATGTTTATAACGTTTTATCAGTTAACCATAAAGCCACTGGATTTTTAGCTCAAATAAAGAAAAAATCTCGAAACTTCTCGAAAGAACGAGAATTTTGGTTAGTTTCCTCGTGGCTAAATAATTACAACCGCACAGGCCGATCTTCCGAGTTAAATCGCGCTTGCCGAGGTTGGTCTGTGGATGGGTGACCATCTGACATAGCGAGTTTCCTCCGTGCCTCGGAAAGCACGTAAAGCCGTTGGCCCCGGGTGTCATTTGTATATCTTTGACAGTCGTTACCGTTAGTCAGAAGCTCTAAAGTCTGACAACCAGTTTTACCATGGGGTATCGTATTATTACTCAGTTAATGGGTTGTGGAGGTCCGACAGGCAGTCGCTCCATGTTAAATACTGATATGGGGCCGTTCAAATATTACGTAAGCAGATTTATTACAATTATTTACCCCCCCATCCCCCTTGTCAGCAAAAGTAAGCAAAGCTTTTACCCCCTCCCCCCATGCTTACGTAAACATTTTTCAATTAAAAATGTATTTTTGTATATTATAATTATAATGTTATAATTATAATTTAAAAAATAAGAAAATTGATTTAGAATAGAGATTAAATTTTACGTATGCGTGTATATTTGCGGGAATCCCCGAAAATGCCTTCGTTTTCAAGCATAGACAATGTGAGGGTTGCCATTCCTGTAAAAAAGGAAATAACTATCGATGACGTAATCATCATCTGGACTCCCCTACCCCCCATGTCATCCAAAATAAGCAAAACAAAGACCCCCCCACCCCCCTATAGTGCTTACGTAATACTTGAACGGCCCCTATCCAGCTGAATCTGGTTCGACTGGAAGCCGACCTCAATATTAGTTGGGAAAAGGCAGGCAGATGATGTATTGTGATGGTGACTTTGTTCGTTATCCTCCTCTTAACTGCGGACGGCGAGTAATAGGCGACTCACGGACCATGCCCGGTCGACGACGCGCCTCAGAGAGCTGTCAAGCTTCGGCCCTCTAGCGGGAGCCGTCAGAAGACAGGCCCCCCTATATGGCCAAAGCCTGCCTGGGTCGCGGGACTGTCTTATCAGTTAACCATGACCCTGGAACAGTAAAGGGCTATTGAAGGATCATCGTGGATTTTGGTCAGTATGAGTTTGACAGGCCCTCCCGTCCTGTCCTAGGTTGGAGGACTCATTTAATGATTTTAGAACGTAAAAAAAGATGGTTATATGCTAGTTATAGCTTACTAACTGTTGCCTGCGGTTTCACCCGCTACAACTCCCGTGGGAACATTAAATCGGGATAAAAACTACCCTATGTGTTAATCTAGGTTAGAAACTATCTGTGTACCAAATTTCATCCAAATCCGTTCAGTAGTTTTTGTGTGAAAGAGTAACAAACATCCATCCACACATACAAACTTTCACGTTTATAATATTAGTAGGATAAGTACATATTCTTCAACTCAAAATCAAAATGTATAGTGAATCTACAAAAAGGAACCCAAAAAAATCACTCAAATTATTTTAACAAATCCAGTCTCACCTACTTTTGTATATTTAAATCAGATACGTTAATAATGATCAGATACGTACAATAATACGGGTATTATCAATATCTTTGACAAAGAGGTTAAAAATGCCTACCACTCTACCTATCACTATGTGGGGTACATCAAGTGTTGTGATAATCAATCTGGAAAGTTCCGGGCAGAGCCTTGAGATAATGTATGTATGTTAAGGTGGCGGATACAGTGATGAGGCGGAAGCGATTTCTTATCGCTGTTTGAATTTAATTTTCCCGTGAATTGATAATAACGGAATTTCTATGTAGAAATTGAACATTGCACATAGGGCCGAAGAAGGAATAAGGTGGATTTTCGGTCTATAACATTCTGACATTCCCGTCCGCTCCACCCACGGCGAAAGGACTCATTATTTTGATGTATTTACCACCTCATAAAAAAAGGAATTATAGCACGTTTAATCAGAATAATTATTTTATCAATGTCATCCCTCTCAGTTTCTAAATCCACTTAATAAACCGCTTACGCTCTCGCTAGCTCTTATCACTGTATATCAGCCGACCATGACGCATTGTTTACGTGTGAATCAAGGTCTTATCCGTTGAATCTGTCGTTGTTATGTTGTCTAATCATAGGTTACTTTGTATTCTAGATTTAATTATTAAATCGTTACCGCTTACGCTCTCGCTAGCTCTTATCACCGGACACCGTATCTCAGCCGACAATGACGCATTGTTTACGTGTGAATCAAGGTCGTATCCGCTGTCCGTCTCTTTGTTATGTCGTCTAATCTTAGGTTGCTTTGTATTCTAGATTTAGCGATTAAATCGCTGTTGCTCACGCTAGCTCTTATCACCATATCTCAGCCTAGGTATGACGCATTGTTCATGGTCGTATCCGTTGCTGTCGTTGTTATGTCGTCTAATCTCTGTTATCGTAACGCTAACGTTACGATAACAACTGTCAAAGACGTTGCCCACACAGCGCAGCGTGGGTGAAAACGTGCGCTGTGTTATGCTCATTTTTATTTTCTCGTTTCTCGATGTTTTGTAGTTTTTTTTTCTGAATTGATTTCGCAACTTTTCACTGATGTTTTACTCTGTGATAGACAGCACGTTTTCTGTTAGGCCTGGATAAACAGTCGTTACTAAGCCAAAGCCAAGCCAAAATCAGTCCTTGGCTACGTCAAATGTTGGACCGACTATTTATCCAGGCCTTAGTGAAGGGCATAACGTATCTGCCGAGTCCACTTTTCCAATACAATTTTTGTCTATGAACTGTTTAGAGAAGTTTTCATCATCATCATCAGCAGCCTACAATGTTCACACTGCTGGAACTACGAGAGGGAGTGGGCCATAAACCACCACGCGGCCCCAATGCGGGTTGGTAGATGTCACATGCCTTCAATTCTTTGGTTCTACGACATGCCGGTTTCCTCACGATGTTTTTCTTCGCCGTTTTGAGACCAGTGGTAATGAAATAAATTACACGAAGTAATATACCAGGTTGGGTTCGAACCCAAGCCGATGCCACTGGCCCACCACTGCTCCCAAAGAAGACAGTTCTTTGAGAAATATTAATTTTAGAGTATTTACATAAGGATCTTATCCATTGGTGCAGTTTAAGTTGTATTTTCAGCGCCCCAGAGAAAAAAGGTGTGTGTATCTTTCGTAAAAAGCCAGCCCAGTTACAACTGACAGGGTCGCGGCTGACGAGCTACCGTGACCCCGGAACCGCAAGGGATATTGAAGGACACCGTGGATTTAGTCAGTACAAGTCTGACAGTCCCTCCTGCCCTGCCCTGGGTGGGAGGATTAATTTGATGATTTTACCACGATAAAAAAAAACTCACAGTCATAAAGACCAGCACTACATCTACATAAAAAAGAAAGTGTCTAAACCTCACCTCCGTCCTGTAACAGTTGTAACTCCGGCGACGCCAGGTAGTACCTATCACACAGGAACCTCTCGTTCTCGTACGCGTCCCGTACGTAGGTACGACCCTAAAACCGAACCCTGAAAAAAGCCAAGATACAGCAATTTATAGATCACATCGTGCTCACATCTGAACAACAACGATATGTACGAAACACGAGTGTAATTAAATCGGAACTAATCCTCTAAAGAACTTGTTTTTATGTTGTATTGTTATAAAATAATTGAGCAATAAAAATCTAGAAACAATAGTGCTTCACAGTAAAATATAAAAATCGTGATATATCTTTATGTACTTATTATCTTAGCTCGGAGTTGGTAGATTGATTTATATACAGGGTGTTTCTTTTAAATGGGCCAAAAGGGAAAAACTTGCATCCATAAGAGATACAGGAAAACTTTCTTAGGAACCTTTAGCTCTTTTTTGATACTGATAATTTTGGCGTTTTTATTTTTTTGGTCAAGTGTGAGCTGTCCACATAAATGCGTGAAACTGACCAAAATTTTTTTTAATGCCGTTCGACTCTGTTTCATGTAAGGATCATTTCATTGTATCGGAAGAAAAAAATCAGGACGGCGGAAGTTGGTCAAATTTAGCAAAATATTTTTTCATACAAATTGTATGAACGAAAAAAAAAATCTATTTTTTATTATGCTGTTTGATTTACTTTCATCTAAGGATGAGATAATTGTATGGGCAGGAAAATATCTGAACAGTAGAAGTTGGTCAAAAATAGAGTAATGTTTCTTCTAACAGCATAAAGTTGTATTAGCAGTGTCAGTATTTCATAAGATTTGACCCACTTCTGTTGTCCGGGCATTTTCCTTCCCATACAATGAAATGGTCCTTACAAGACACTAAATAAAAGGGTATCATAAAAAAATTGGTATTTTTTTTCGTTCATACAATTTGTATGAAAAAATATTTTGCTAAATTTGACCAACTTCTGCCGTCCCGATTTTTTTCTTTCGATACAATGAAATGATCCTTACACGAAACAGAGTCGAACAGCATTAAAAAAAATTTTGGTCAATTTCACTCATTTCTGTGGACAGCTCACACTTGATCAAAAAAATAAAAACGCCAAACTTATCAGTATCAAAAGAGAGCTAAAGGTTCCTAAGAAAGTTTTCTCGTATCTCTTATGGATGCAAGTTTCTCCCTTTTGGCCCATTTAAAAGAAACACTCTGTATAATGTAGTTGTATGACGAAGTGTTACATAAATCATGACGGATAAGGTAAGCGTCCACAGGCCCGCATCGCGCGTATTGAACGCATCACATCAAACGGATTAATAAGGCCCGGTATCCACCAAAGCGGAGAGAAGAGGAGATGTGTTTGAATAACCAATCAGAAGTCAACTCTAGTCAACTGAAGCTAAGCGGAGAGGAGATGTGGACATTTGATTGGTCACATCTCCTCTCCTCTCCGCTTTGGTGGATACTGGGCCTTATTAATCCGTTTGATGCGATCACGTAATCCACCAAGGATTACGGGCCTAAGACTGCTTCGTCCACTGTATCGGTAACGATCGGTTTGCTGTTGCCACCTTTATTCGGATTTTTGTAGTGATCGTACGGGCGGAGTGTTTGTGAGAATGGAAAGCGATAGAGAAGTAGTCGCGTCCACTGATCGGCATTTCGTATGATCGCATGTAGGCATTGCCGTTGAGCAATCCGTATCCGTACGGTGCAGATCAGTGGACGCTGTTGAATGAGTTTTTATATTATAGCAAACTAAAATCCGTTACGTGCGATGCGTCCGATATGTGTGATGCGGGCCTGTGGGCGCTTACCTTAAGCCTTTTTTCCGGGATTTCATTTTACTACTTACGGGATTTTTATACGATTTGGCTGGACTATGAAATAAAGATAGCTTCACGGGCGCCCACTCACACGATTATAAAAAAGTTTCTCGAAAAATGTTATGTTTTATTTTGAACAGAATCTGGGTCTTTTATAATATAAAGGCAGAAGGATTGTAAAAAAAATGCATAATTATATTACGAGAGGATATATAAAACATAATAAGCCTCGTTACATAATACCTCTATGTACAGATAACTATTTATTTCCTTATT
The DNA here is from genome assembly GCA_028554685.1 of Agrotis ipsilon. Taxonomy (NCBI): domain Eukaryota; kingdom Metazoa; phylum Arthropoda; class Insecta; order Lepidoptera; family Noctuidae; genus Agrotis; species Agrotis ipsilon. Next base: position 6,149,818 of record CM052982.1, read on the forward strand.
AACTTCAGGATGTTGCAATTACGTGCGCTAACACTTAAATAATTCCCAAGGTGAAATGTTATGTGTTTTTCAACCATAAAATATAAATAAACAAGACGTGAAATAACAAATAGATGTAATAAAAGTAAATACATAAAGGTGGAAAGGACTGCTCTATGTACGCTGTGTGGGCGATGACAACGCCACCTAGTGACCAAATTATTTCAGGACGAATGGTCTGTCAATACGATATTATTTACTAAAAAAATATATATATTAACCCGAAATATAGACCATAAATAAATATTTTTTGACCCAGTTTTTTTTCTTTAGTAACGTCAACAAAAAATAACGAAGATACAAAACTTCTAAAAATCACAAAACGTCACTCGGTCGGTATAACAAGCATTGTGAAGCATTATTTACAAGCCTTATGACGTCACAATCCCCGACATCCGAATTTCGAAGCGTTTAATCTTAGACTAGATTCGATGGCTTTTATCGTTATTTATTCATTTTTGCCACCGACTTTCGAAAAAAAAGTTATTTTACACTTTTTTGTTCTCTATCTGGTGCATTATTAAATTCTGGACCCACATAGCCTGGAATGTTCCTGCATTTCATATCAACTAATCATCACTGCGCATGCGCACTGCACTCTTTATCGCGCTCTGCGATCATGAATAACGCAATGCTCATTTGTTCGTGAAAAATAAACGCTCTTTTAATAATTACACGAAACGAGTGGGTTACAGAGTCAGGCTGCCTGTCTTTTTTTTTTATCGTGGTAAAATCATCAAATGAGTTCCCCCACCCCGGGCAGGGCAGAAGGGACAGTCAGACTTGTACGGACTAAAATCCACGGTGCCCTTCAATAGCTCTTTATGTTCCGGGGTCACGGTGATGGAAATAAGTACCGCGACCTCTTCACTTCAAGAACTTTCCCAAAAAATCTGAACGCCCAAAACTATATCCATCCCTTACATTCTTCCAGGTTGGCGAACATCATGAAAGAGATAGCGCTGCTGCCGGAGAACCTCCTGCGGATGCCCTCAGTGGGGCTGGTCAACCAGTGGTACGAGAGGTCTTTTGAAGAGATCATACAGTTCGAACAGATGGAGCCGGACCCACCGATATTGAGCTCGTAAGTGTTTCCCTATAAGGAGAATGCATCAACCAGCCCGCGAAAATCAAAATTTCTTGCGTATTTTGCAGGTTTTATGTTGATTAAAATATTATTCGCGGCTGTAAGACCTACGTAGTTACAGAATTATATTCATCAAAATCACCAATACAACCCACCAAGTTCATAAAGCTCTAGGAATGACTTTTTCTTGTTTCTAGGCCTTATGAACTCGCCTCTAGCGACTCTTAAATTAATACGCGATAGACTCACAATCCTGACCGGATATTCATGGGACCATCTGGGAAGTACTCTTTCAAACAAAAGACTGAGAAATTGGAACACACATAGAAAAAACGAGAAACTGAGAACAGGTCCCTTTTTTTAAATCATTTAAAAGTATGATGGCCTATCATGACGTTTTACAGGTACGAAATGGCGCTAAACGACTTGTATATCTCTGTTTCTTTCCCATAATATAAACCAGAGAGTTGGCAACGTCGCTAATAACTGTCAAATATTTACATGGCAATGTTACTGTTTGGAAATAAGAAATAAGGCTCTGTAGTGCACTGCTTAAATTGATATAGGAATGCAATTAAAACACTGAATTTGATGTTGTAACCATTTCAGGTGTATAAAAGGCATTTGGAAAGTTCCCAAATGCGTTTCTACATCTAAAACTATGTATTCAGCGTTACGATATTAATTATTGCATTCCCTAATCAACATTTTAGTACACTACAGAGCGATATTTCTTATTTTCATACAGTTTTGCAAAATTAATTAATACTTGCAATTATTTGACGGCCATTTGCGACGTTGCCAGTTTTTAGAATACGCGCTCTTAGACGTCTTGGTAGGTCCCCAGGTCGTTGTCTGCTCCTTTGAAACAACAAAGTATTGACAAGTATGACTTGCTAAGTCTGAAATGCTGAGTCAACGCCACGAGTTCTAAAGAGCCCTTCAAGCCAAAATGAACTTTAAACCGTCGACGCAGCATGACACTACGAAACTATACTATGTATAAGGCATATTAATAAAACAAAACGTGTATGTTTCCACGCTTTTACTGGTGCCAACACGAGGTATATGATGTGCATAGTTTTCCCTATCGCTTGAAACTTAGCCAAGTTTGGTGATCCGTTTCATGCGAATTTTGCATAGTAATTATTGTAGGTAGATTTTGGAGCTCGTGGCTTAATTATTACAGCCGCACAGGACGATTTGCCAGGTTAATTAGCGCTGGCCGAGGTTGGTCTGTGTATGGGTGACCATATGTCATAGTTACCTCCGTGTCTCGTAAAACACGTAAAGCCGTTGGTCCCGGCTGTTATTTGTAGATCTTTGACAGTCGTTAGTGTTAGTCATAAGCGTTAAAGTCTGACAGGCAGTCTTGCCATGGAGTATCGTTTTACCCCATTACTGGGTTGTGGAGCTCCGATAGACAGTCGCTCCTTGTAAAATATCTACTGATATTCAGCTGTATCTGGTTCGACTGGGAGCCGACCACAATATAGTTGGGAAAAGGCACGCAAATGATGTGTAGGTAGATTTTGCGGCCTTAGTTTGTGACCTTGCGTGTTTTGCAAAAAGGTGGAAAATGCGTCTAATTCTTCTCTCTATCTTGTTAGGGGAACAGGTTCTTGTGCAGATTTGAATCTGTAAAAAAACAGGCAGAAGTTTGGAAACATCTCACGTTCATATTTTTGAGGAAAGAAAATTTCAGCTACGAGTGGGACTTGAACCTGCTTTTTCTGGTACTCCAGACGCCTTACCAATTAGGCCATCGTAATACACTCGTTTTGTAGAAGAAGATATAAAATTTCACGTTCAATTAAACCCTTTCACATGATAAATTGTCATCACTGAACAACCTTCAATAGTTTATCATCATAATATTTTAAATTAACCTTTCCATCAAAATAATTCATCTCTCTCCCACCAGATTCTGCGAGCGCCTAGTCCACATCCGCAACCGCCACGCCGACGTAGTCCAGACCATGGCCCAGGGTGTACTGGAGCTGAAGGAGTCACATGAGGTGGATCCAAGCACTGAGAACTCCATACAATATTTCCTCGATCGCTTCTACATGAGCAGGATCTCTATTCGGATGCTTATCAATCAGCACAGTGAGTTTCTTTTCTCATAAATTGTAATACACAGGTCGATCCTCCGGGTTAATCCGCGCTTGCCGAGGTTGGTCTGTGGATAGTATGGAGTTTCTTGCCCATTCTTCTCCATACAACCTACTACGCGAATGGGTGTAGAATCAATCCCATCCCATTTCCTTAATTTAAATTATTCGACGTTTAAAAGTGCCTCTTTGATGGCCTAATTGAAATAAATTGTTTGACTTTGATAGGTGACTATCTGTTATAGTTATAGCGAGTTTCCTCCGTGCCTCGGAAAGCACGTAAAGCCGTTGGTTCCGGCTGTTATTTGTAGATCTTTGACAGTCTTTACAGTCAGAAGCTCTAAAGTCTGACAAAACAGTCTTACCATGGGGTATAGTATTGCCCAGTTACTGGGTTGCGGAGGTCCGATAGTCAGTCGCTCCATGTAAAATACTGATATTCAGCTGCATCTGGTTCGACTGGAAGCCGACACCAATATAATTGGAAAAGGCAGGCAGATAATTATGAAGTCGAAGTTTATGGATGATGAATGGAAAGGTCTTTTAATGTTTATCGCTCATTTTCATGCCCATATGTCCAAGATGAAAGAATCATCATCTGTCTAACCTTTATGACTTTATTGTGGTCGGCTTCCAGTCAAACCGGATTCAGCCAAATACCAATATTTTACATGAAGCACCTGCCTGTCGGATGTTCACAGCCTATCGTATTGCCCAGTTACTGGGTGTAACTGGACAATACAATACCACATGCGGTAAGACTGGTCTTCCTTCTAGAGCTTCTGACTAACAGTAACCACTGTCAAGTATCTACAAACGACAGCCGGGACCAACAGCTTTAGGTCATGATCACACTTCATCATTCAGAACGGTTCCCAAACTTTTATGGACTACTGCCTCCGAACCAAATTAGAAAAATCCAACACCCCCTTTTACATAACGCTTTGTTGATTTTATCAATTTTATATGTATGTAATAATATACATAGTTACTGGGTTGTGGAGATCCGACAGGCAGTCTCTACATGTAAAATACTGATATTCAGCTGCATCTGGTTCGACTGGAAGCCGACCACAATATAGTTGGAAAAGGCAGGCAGATGATGATGATATGTATGTATTAATAAATACTATCGTAACTTTTTTTGTCCTTATCAATAAAGCCTCAATCTTCCCACCCCCAGCACTTCTCTTCGGTGAACAAATCGGCGTGGGTCCCCGTCAGGCCTCCGTCACAGGCATGGGCGTCGGTGGACGACATATCGGGTCGATAGACCCCGCGTGTGACGTCGCGGCCGTCGTACGGGACGCGTACGAGAACGCGAGGTTCCTGTGTGATAGGTACTACTTGGCGTCACCGGAGTTGCAGCTCTTGCAGGACGGAGGTGAGGGTTAGACACTTTCTTCCAACGACGATATATTACTAGACTCCGCATGCACGATCTAAGGAACAAAAACTATTCTGTCAACTCGCTGAGGTACTACGTAAGCGAGGGGGACGGGGTACTGCGTTGTGATTGGCTAACTCAAGGGCTGTTCTGTCTCAAGGTATGTGTACGGCTCACAGGATTGGTCGAAATAAGACGGTTATAAGATTTTTTTGCCTAATGTGTTGACAGACATCGGTCGCCTGTTATTAGGAGTCTAGTAATATATCGTCGTTGATGTAGATTTAGTGCTGGTCTTTATGACTGTCAGTTTTTTTTTTCAAACGTGGTAAAATCGTCAAATGATTCCTCCCACCCCGGGCAGGGCGAGAGGTACTGTCAGACTTGTACTGACTAAAATCCACGGTGTTCTTCAGTAGCCCTTTATGTTCCGAGGTCACGGTGATGGTATGAGTCCCGCAACCCCGGCAGGCTTTGGCCCTCTGAGAGGGGCGTCCGTCTCGCCCCGCAGCATGGCCGCGACCAGTGCCGGGCGCGAGAGGTCTCCGCCTATCGCCCGCGTGAGGACACGTCGGTGCTCCGCCCAAGCGGGGCAATCCTGCACCGTATGCTCGACTGTGTCCTCCGGGCGATCTACGCAATGGTGACACCCAGGCGTTTCTTCCTTTCTCATTAGACACAGGTACCTCCCGAAACATCCGTGTCCGGTGAGGACCTGCGTCACGCGGAAGGTTAGGACGCCGTGATGCCTATCCAGCCACTCCTCAAAGAGGGGCCTTACCGCCGCTATTGCGGCGTGCCGTGGGCTATTGGCTAACTTGATAGTAACTGACCAGCGGTTGTCAACCTGAACTTGGATGACTTGATACCTGTTATGAGGCTAAGTTGAGGAGTGGAGTGCCTCAAGAGCGGAATAGTTGATTTTAGGGAAAGGCTATGTGTCCATAAAAAATGCACTAAGCGTTTCTAAACGTATATAAATATGATGCTTGGAAACGCATGGTGATGTTGTATGGGAAGAAAAAATTGGGCCGATTTCAGTACATCACCAAAGAACCTTAGTTTCCTCACTTCCACAACATTCTTACGCAATTTCACTGACAGTCCTGTTGGTCTAGTGGTTAGTGACCCTGACTGCTATACCGGGGGTCGTGAGTTCGATTCCCACCCAGGACAAATGTTTGTGTGATGAGCATGATCATTTGTTCTGTTTCAGGGTGTAATTTATCTATAATATGTATGTATTTAGAAATATATAAGCATGTTTATCAGTTGTCTAGTAACCATAACAAAAGGTCGCGGGACTTATTTCCATCACCGTGACCCCGGAACATAAAGGGCTATTGAAGGACACCGTGGATTTTAGTCAGTACAAGTCTGACAGTCCCTCCCGCCCTGCACGGGGTGGGAGGACTCATTTGATGATTTTACCACCAATAACACAAGCTCTGCTTAGCTTGGGACTAGATGGCGTTGTGGAATATTATTATATTATTTTTTTTTTTTACACATTATTATTATCATTTCCCCTCCAGTAACATCAGAAAGGCCCATGCCGATCGTTTACGTCCCCTCTCATCTATACCACATGCTGTTCGAACTGTTCAAGAACTCCATGAGGGCTACCATGGAAACCCATGAGAGCAGTCCGCCTCCCATCACTGTCAACATCGTGAGGGGACAGGAGGATGTCTCTGTTAAGGTAAGAGAGATCTTATCTGTACCGAATATAAGGTTGCTTTTTGTGTCACTTCGTTAACCTTGTGTATTGCAAGGAAGAAAAAAATGGATTTTATTAATTCACAAAATATAAATAAATAATAAACAGTACTTAAAAGAAACAAGAAATTGAAAAAATATTTAATAGGTTATATTAGATCCGTATTTTGTTATTTAATATCGTCCCTGTTGCCTGTAGTATATGCAAACTGAATTATAATAAAAAAAGCGAAATATGCTTGTCATTTCCTTATTGTTGATCTGAACAAATATGTTATTTGTTGCATTATGAACTTTCATGTAATGTAAGTTTTAGAAGATGGCTGAAGGTTTCAGGTACTGGACAAGTTTAGTAGGCCACTTTGACCTAAAATAGGGTATTTTACTGCATAAATAAATTGAAAATCTATTTAGTCCGTCAGTAATAATATTGAAAAATAATGGACACGTATTTTTTATTTTTTCAAATCAATGAATATTGACAAAGATAAAACGCTTCCAAATTCGGAAGTGGGGGCTTGTCGTGACGTCATTGCGCTTGTAAAATTGTACCGACCAGGTGACGTTTTGTGACTTCTAGAAGCGTTATATCTTCGTCAATTTTGGTTTACGTGACAAAAGAAAATAAGGGTCTAATATTTTTAATAATATATATTTCGGACTAATAAAAAAATATGAGTATTTGACCCTATTGAAAGTCATGGAATAACACATGCTGAAATATTAAAAAACAAGTGTTGTGCATTCTTTGACCAAGAATTTAAAATCAAGTGTTGTGTTGTGTAGTCCATGACCGAAATCCAAGTTCCGCAGATTTAGGGAGCTTGCTCTTGACGATATTTACAATTTCTACTAACTAAAAATGAAAATCGTCCTTGCTACTACGATATAATGATGCAATTCGATTGACTTGACGTCGTCGTGGCGAGCGTGTTTTGTTTTTGATCCGAAGATAACCGCACGTTTTATGTCATATGTCGTAGTGGCAAGGATGATTTTCACTTGTAGTTGGAATCGGTCGAATTGTGTGGCATCGCGCCATGAGTAAAGTCCCTTAGTTGAAAAATTGTTATTGATGCAAATGCTACCTGTTTCCAGCTGTCAGACCGCGGCGGTGGTATCCCGCGCAGCGTGTCAGACCTGCTCTTCAAGTACATGTACAGTACAGCACCACAGCCTTCCAAGTCTGATGCCCACACCGTACCGCTGGCTGGTAAGTTATTATTTACTTTATTTTACACAAAGCTGACAGACTAATATCAAAGTTGAATTATATTTTATGTTTGTGGGCAATTGCTAATTACAAGCTTCCACATATATTAAGATGATTTTTGAGGAAAGAAAAATTCAGTTGCAAGTGGGATTCGAAAACGCTTCTTCTGGATAAGTACTCCAGACGCTTTAACCAACTAGGCCATTGCAACCCAAGGCAAGCTGAAAATTTTTTGATTGAGAATTTTCAGCTTGCAGGTGTGGGTTTCGAGTCGTGACGATACGCTGACGGAATAATCGCTCGTCGTGAAATTTCTCCGACGGTAGAAGGACGGATACGCCGCGATTCTCTCGCTCGTGGAGAAGGCGCCTAATTATGAGCATTAAAATTACTATACATATTGTCAAAAAAATTATACTCGTAATACTTTTTTCTCCTTCCTATATAACATAGACATGTTTTCTTGTTATAGCTTACAGGATTTATTTAGAATGATAAATTATATAAATAGAATAAATTATAATAATTGCATGCTCATATCTTTACATATACTATGTATTTACTTTGTGTCCGCACGGTTGGCGCAGTGGTTGAACCATCGGCTTCTGCGCTAAGTTTGGGTAACATTATATACTTTTTCACACTACTTGCTCGTAAATGTCATATTATACGTCAGGCAAACCTACTGTAAAGCATGACATTATTCCCCCTCGCTCGAGCCGGGAATAATATATGTACTGAATTTCATTATTCCCGTGGGAATAATGTGATTTGAATTTGGAAACTCAAAGAAAACCGTATGAAAACTTTCACCAAGGAGTCGTATCAGTAATGGCGGCCGCTGGCAGCAACAGCTGATCGCTTACAGTGGTGCCAACTTCACGTTCGAAGGTTGTCATACCACATCAAATTTCAAAATTCGAATTTATTTCCTCGCAGTAGGTGTGAAAAGCAGAGTACGCTCTTCGGGAGTAAAGCTGCCTTGTCTTGGGCTGACTTGAATCCCTCGCTACACTAAGGATTCTTAACTTAATTCCCTCGTTTCACTCGGGAATTAACACTTGAACCTCCTCGCTGCGCTACGGAGGTTCACCCCAGAATCCATAGTGTAGTTTCGGGATTCAATACGCCCGTGACGTAAGGCAATGCTTTACTCCCTCGGTGCGTAATCTACTATTTTTTTTGTAGGACTTGCTTAATTTTAGCTTTGATAGGAAATGTTTGCTTAAATATAAATATTAAATAACGTGCTTTGTTAGTTTGTGTAAATATATTCAGCGCACACCAAGTATGACAGGACTTTTTTATCGTGGTGAAATCATCAAATGATCCCACCCAGGGCAGGGCAGGAGGGACTGTCAGACTTGTATTGACTAAAATCCAAGGTGTCATTCAATAGCCCTTTACGTTCAGGAGCCACGGTAATTCGATAAGCCCCTCGACCCAAGTATGACGGGACTGGAGTAATTTTGTTTTTTTTTTCTAGTTCGTCAGTTAGAATATTGAAAAATAATGGACACGTATTTTTTGTTTAAATAAATCAATGAATATTGACATAGAAAAAACGCTTCCAAATTCAGCAGTTTCGCTTGTGATGTTATAACGCTTGTAAAATTGTACCCACCATTGTGATTTTTAGAAGCGTTGTATCTTCGTCAATTTTGATTTACTTAACAAAAAAAAAATACCTGTCCAATATTTTTTTGTAATTTTTATTTCGGACTATTATTTTTTCTTTAAGTTAATAATCCTGTTATATTATCCCAGTGTATGTCTATTATCCCAGTTATTATAAGACTCTATTAAGGTCAAAGAAGTGCCCTAACTTTTAGTCCATGGACTTAGGGACTTTAGCCATGGTGCGATTCGTGCGATATGCAATTTCTACTAGCTAAAAATGAAAATCGACCTTGCCACTAAGAAATAATGATACAATTCGATTGACTTGATGTCGTCGCGATCGTATTTTGTTTTTCATCTACCCGTAGATAACAACGTGTTTTATGTCATATGTCGTATTGGTAAGGTTGATTTTCACTTGTAGTTGAAATCGGTCGTATCGCGTCGCATCGTCGTCGGGAAGTTTCCTTAGTCTATGTACTTATTCTGATGTGTCCCCCCCAGGCTACGGGTACGGTCTCCCGATCTCGCGGCTGTACGCGCGCTACTTCCACGGCGACCTCATGCTGGTCTCCTGCGAGGGATTCGGCACTGACGCTGTAATTTACTTGAAAGTGAGTCTAAATATCTATCACATAAAGTTGAAAATTGAATGATGACTTTAGAGCATTTTCGTCTTGAATAGAATTTTCAACTTTATGCTTTAATAGAATAAAGTTAAAAGTCTATAGAGCCCTCATTCTCTTTACTGACAATAAAACAGAGATTTTTCATCCAATCCAAATTAAATAAATGTTCCTGCACTTTGAGAACAGTGGTGGCCCAGTGGTATCGGCCCCAACTTACGAGATGTAGGTCGTGGGATCGAACCCAGCCAGGTGCATTCCTCTGTGTATTTTATTTCATCACAACTGCTCTCAAAACTGTGAAGGAAAACTTCGTGAGTAAACCGACATGTCCTAGCACCAAAAATTCTAAGACATGTGACATCTACCAACCCGCACTGGACCGCGTGGTGGATTATGGCCCACTCCGTCTCTCAGAGGGGAGGACTGTGGCCCAGCAGTGGGAACATTATAGTATTATATGATCATTGACATTTTATTAAACTTATTTTAAATTCGGCTGGCCTGTTGTCTAGCAGTGGTTCTTAACCGGTGGTCCGTGGACCACTGGTGGTCTCTGGAAGCATCCCAAATGGTCCGCGGAGCCATCTGTTTGACAACATACAATGAGTCGCCCACCGTGACCCGCGTGTCAGTTGCAACAAGCAGCCAGAGTTCTTCTCAAAAAGCAAAGAAGGAAGTTAATAGAGAGTATGAAACTATGAACAATCTTCTATTCTATATCTATCTATATCTATATCTTCTATACTCTATACTTAAAATAAAATAGTAGGAAAGTCAAAACTGTACATTGAATATTTTTTTAAAAGAATACTTGGGGTGTGATCTACAATCGATACCGAAGCCAAAAATATAGTTTTTAGAATTTTTGTCTGTTTGTCTGTATGTATGTCCGGGATAAACTCAAAAAGTACTGGACGGATTTGAATGATTCTTTTTTATTTGTATAGGTATTAAATCTGGTTAAAACATAGGCTATAAATGATTCTGGAAACTTGAACAACTGGCGCAGAACCGTAACAGACCAGCTAAACTATGAGAGATACAAAAATGGTGCGATAGCAAAAAGTGGTCCACGTGATGAGCATTTTCTGCTGAGAGAATAAAATTGAAGATCTGGAACACCTGATGTGGAACTCTAAGAGCCAAGCTACACTATACCATGTACAGGAATGACGTCTAAGCAAAGTTGTTCAGCCTGATGAGCACTCTCTGTTGACGTATAAAAATTGAAGATCTGGAACACCTAATGTGGAACTCCAAGAGCCCAGCTACACACATATAGGAATGACGTCTTTTTTTTGCGTGGTAAAATAGCCCTTTATGTTCCGGGGTCACGGTGAAGGCAATAAGTCCCGCGACCCCGTCAGGCTTTGGGGGGCCCCGTCATTTTGCTGACGCTCTTTAGGCGCGCGTGGACACGACGCGCATTCGACCCGGGCATGGTCCATGGCACCGGACAGCGAGTTGTCCTTTACTCACTGTCCGCATGCCCGCGCCTACGGTGGCTGGAGGTCGTCTTCCGACGTCCGACGCCGTGGGCGTCTACCCACTGCGGTTGGGGTGGAGGGAGGACGCTGTCCTTTCTCTCTCGCGGCCCGCCCCCTCCTTCACGAGCATAGCTGCTTCGCTGAAGGAGGTGACCGCTTTCCACTCCGTCTCGCCCCGCAGCATGTCCTCGTCCAATTCCGGGCGCGAGAGTTCTCCGCGTATCGCCGCCGTGAGGACACGTCGGTGCTCTGCCCAAGCTGGGCAGTCTTGCGGCGTGCCCGAGGAATGACGTCTTAGCAAAAGTTTTGCAGCTTGATGAGCACTATTTGTTTATGTATAAAAATTTAAGATATAGATCACCTGATATGGAAATCAAAGCTATCACTAATTTCACATACAGTGAAATTAGTATAGTGAGTATTTTATAATTATACAAATTATAAAATAACATAAGCTGGGATTTCTTCCACGCAGTAAAGGCGGTAAAAGTTTAGGACCGATTTTCGATGACGATGAATATTATTGTACTCTACTGGCCAAAAGCCATTTTTTTTTTTGCCGGGCTCTTGGAGGGGGTAATAGACTTTTCAGATCTTAGATTTTGACGATCCCGTTGTCGCTGGCATAAGCAACAGGATACGCGTACGAAGTCGCGGGCAGAAGCTAGTAATATCATAAAACCTGAGCTGTTGCTCTGAATTTACCCATCTTATAAAAAAGAAATGTGTGCTTTAAAAAATCCAAACCAGTAAATCAACTGAGGCCTTATCATGAATTCACAGTTTTTGTGACGTAAAGTTAACTGGAACCTGGACTTTATTTCAAGGAAATACTTAGTTCCTTCTTCGTACACTAGAGGCGCTGTTCCATTTTTCCATACAATAACCGCAGTAAATACTTCAAGCAAGTACACTGTAAATAAAACATTGAAATCTTGTGATAAGGGCTCCGGGTGGTCCATGGTAACAGTGTCCATGATATCAAGTGGTCCCTCATGGCTAAAAGGTTAAGAACCACTGCTTTAAACACATTTTTTTTTTATGTAGAATCCTTCTCTTAATTCCTATGTAGAAAACCACACGGGAATCTACCCGGAAACGCCATGTGGAAATCCAGCCTGGTTTCCTGTATTTTTTTTTTTGATAGGGTGAGCTTATAACGAAATCTGGTGAAATATAAATCTCAAAGAAAAAAAATGTTAGTTGTAAAAAGTCTGGTTTATTTTTTCAGTTCTTAAAATATGGTACACTCAATATCCTATATATGTTTTATAATAAAACAAGTAATAACTTTTCCTACTTAGTAAAATCGTATGTAACGTCATTCATTTCAACCATTGACCCTAAGATGATTGTACCGTTTGAATCAGATAGTTGGATTGCGTTGTTTACGCCAACAGTTGTTGGGCCAATATTTTTTGGAACGTTCCCGATGAAATGAACGTCATTCATACTCATGTTGGTGCCTAAAATAATTGTTGAATTCGAGTTGCTCTTTTGTACAACATTCCCGTGTAGATAAGTACTGCCAGTATAATCGTTTTCCGGTTTCCTATTCCGAAACTCTTCGAAAGAATTATAAGTGTTTTCCGGTTTCCTTTTGAAATACGATTCCAAAAAGTCTAATGCACTATCTTCCTCATCTTTAGGTCCATTGATTGATAGTTGATCCGGTCGCGGATGAGCACTTGCTGATCCACTCAAAAATGCTGTAACAAAAAATAACAATAAGAATATTTTCATTGACCTCGTAAACAAGATAAGTGCTCTGTTATAAAATCTGAAATTCAAGTCAATAGATTGGAAAGTAATATACATTCAGGTAACTCAGATGTAACGACTATAAATAGCACTTTTAGAATTTACGCACATCCTCCAAATGACACTAAATAACAGTATTAAAGTTAGTCATCAATATTTTAATAAAAAAAACTATCAATGTTCAATATTTAAAAAAAACTTTTTTCAAAAAAAAATTAACCTCTTTCAAAAACAACCACAAAAAAGGGTAAAATAACCTACAAAATAGCTTTTCTTTCGGAAGTCGGTGGCCAAAAGACATCGAAATAATAAAACAAAGCCACCGACTTCCGAAAGAAAAGTTATTTTGTAGGTTATTTTACCCTTTTTTGTGGTTGTTTTTGAAAGAGGTTAATTTTTTTTTGAAAAAAGTTTTTTTTAAATATTGAACATTGATAGTTAATTTTTTTTTGAAAAAGTTTTTTATTTTACTCTTTTTAGTTTAAATATTCAGCCCAAATTCTTGGCAAATACATCATTTTCTTACATGTACACTAGAATTTTGTAATCCGTAGCAACCGGTATTAACATCGCCCATGTTGTGTACATAAAAGAAAAATCCAATAAAATTCCCTATCTCAAAAAATGCTGAACAGAGTTCGATGAAACTTGCAGTATTCCCTAAGGTGAACAATCCCTAGTACAACAAAAAAAACAATTTTGAAAATCGGTTCACAATTGGCGAAGTAATCGCGTAACAAACACGCAAAAAGTAAAGATCATCATGTCATCCAAGTAGGCGAAATTAATAAAAATGCTCACAAAATAAAAAGTACTGAACCAAATTTGATGAAATTTTTATGGGACCACACTGCAAGTATCCTGCATCGAACAAAAAAAGAATCACACTAATCGGACTAGAAAGCTCGGAGTAATCGATGTACATACATAAAAAAAAAAAACATACCGACCGAATTGAGAACCTCCTCCTTTTTTTGAAGTCGGTTAAAAATTTAAGTACCATCAGGCTACTTCGTTAAATGTCTTTTAAATTCTGAAGAAAAATACAATTGCTATTTTTAATTTGTATACTTACATAATAAGCCGACGGCCAGAACAAAGAGCGTAATGGTGGTCTTGGCGAACATCTTGTTGTATGTGCTACCGCGGTAACGCTGGAGATGAAACTGTGAAGCATCGATTGATGTTTTTGCTTATAAAGGAAAATGTGACGTATTTGCTCTGTCGCCACCGCTAACAAGCTACTTAATTAGAATTTTTATAATTGGGAAGTCCAGTGACTCATAGTACCTACTTCCTGTAGGTATCACACATGTGCGTGTGTTTCAGCCACGCACAACATGTGTGATACCTACTGGAAGTACACATTTGATGTCAACGTCATTTGCTGCATGATTTCGTCATCATTGTAATTTCTGTATGTAACCAAATAAATAATAGTTCTGAAAAACTAAAAAACACACTTTTTATAGAAAACCATACTAAAAAATAGAAAATAAATTTAAATTTTAAGAATAGTGTAAAAATTTCAATAAATATAAATTAATAATAATGTGAATAAAAAAAAAATATTTCATTTTAAAAAAAGCGTGGGGTGCATGGTGTCAATAGTCTATACATACAACATGTCCCAAAATTCAACGATAAACCGGCACCAGAGGATGGACCTACTAACGACCACTCGAGAAAAAAAAAGAAAAAAAAATACCTCTACTTTTTTTTAATTATTCTTTTTTTTAAGGTACTTAAAAAAATGGAAATTCTTCGAAAATGTATACCCCTTAGGTGACTTTTAACTACCATGACCATAATTTTTCAAATATTTCAGTTTTTTTGTTTGTATCGGCAACCTAAGTAGTACTTACTACTATTCACCATGATTCACCATTTGAAAATTACAGAATTTTCGTAGTTTTATACAAAAAAAACAACCAAAAAAAATTATTTCCTTAAAATTTTGAAAGATTTTAACGTTCAGTACACTTTAACTCATCGTAGTGTAAAAAAAAAATATGGACACTACTATGGCAAGTTTTTTTAAAAAAATAGCGCAACTAACCTAGATTTTAAAATGGTATAATACTTTAGGAAAACTAGCCACAAAAAAAATAATGACACTTTTTCTAATCAAGAACCAAATTTCATAAGTTGTTGTTAATAGTAATCACTTCTACTATGTGCCCAAAATATCATTTTTTTTTTTAAAGTAGGTATTTTTTTTTTTCTCGAGTATTCATTCGTAGGTCCATGCTCTGGTGCCGGCTTATCGTTGAATTTTGGGACATGTTGTATAATAAAACTAGCGGCCCGTCCCGGCTTCGCACGGGTGGAGGACCCGGTCTAAAATTTGAGATTTAAACTATCCTATCTCTCAAGTTGGATCGAACTGCACATGGTGTGCGAATATTATTATAATCGGTTAAGCGGTTTAGGAGTCCATTGAGGACAAACATTGTGACACGAGATTTATATATATTAAGATATACATATAATAAAATAGTAGGAAAGTCAAAACTGAACATTGAATATTTTTTTAAAAGAATACTGGGGATCGTGATCCACAATCGATACCGAAGCCAAAAATATAGTTATTAGAATTTTTGTCTGTATGTATGTCCGGGATAAACTCAAAAAGTACTGGACGGATTTGAATGATTCTTTTTTTTGTTGTATAGGTATTAAGTCTGGCCAACACATAGGCTATAATTTATTTTGGTAAATTGAACACCTGGCGCAGAACCGCAACAGACCAGCTAAACTATGAGAGATACAAAAATGGTGCGATTGCAAAAATTGTTCCACGTGATGAGCATTTTCTGCTGAGAGAATAAAATTGAGGTTCCGGGACACCTGATGTGGAACTACAGGAGCCAAGCTACACTATAACATATACAAGAATGACGTCTTAGCAAACTTGTTCGGCCTGATGAGCACTCTCTATTTACATATAAAAATTGAAGATCTGGAACACCTGATGTGGAACTCCAAGAGCCCATCTACACTATAACATATACAGAAATGACGTCTTACCAAGAGTTGTTCAGCCTGATGAGCACTCTCAGTTGACGTCTAAAACTTGAAGATTTGGAACACCTGATGTGGAACACCAAAAGCCTAGCTAAACTATAACATATACAGGCTGAATTTTTCAACTGGGCGTGAATGGCTATATCCGAAACTATGAGAATATTGAAAAACGTTGTAAGGAGTCTAGAGGCCGATTTTGACGAAAACTAAAACTGCATCATTGGATTTTGGAAAATACAATATTCCTAACCAAGAATCGAACCCCCTGATTTTGGAAAAATATGTACACCTGTATAATTACACCATTCGATAGTGTTGCTAATAATGATCAAATTCTGAAAAGTAATCATATAGGTACGGCAAACTTAGGGAAAAAGTTTAATTAAAAGAAAACTGGTCAATCTTCAATTACTGTATTCGAAACATAAGTTAATCGATTCTTCTTTGAAATAGTGCTATTTTTTGTCAAACTCAATAATTTCGGATTGCTGAATACAGTGCGATAGTTGAGACGTCAAATACAGTGAAACATTGAAAACAATGAAATTTTACTATTTCGAATAGATTGTGGCTCCGTAGAAGTAGAGTAACATAGAAAAATAGCAATTTCATTAAAATTTGTTATTTCCTTAAGTTAGCCGTATATGGTTACTTCCCAGAATTTGATCCTTATTAGCAACACTAGCGAATGGTGTAATAATACATGTGGTCAAAATCGGCCTCGAGACTCTGTTTTTCGATATTCCTTATAGTTTCGGATGTAGCCATCCACGCCCGTCATCCATCAGTCTAATGAGTACTCTCTATTGACGTATAAAAATTGAAGCCCACCTACACTATAACATATACAGGAATGATGTCTTAGAAAGAGTTGTTCAGCCCGATGAGCACTCTCTGTTGACGTATAAAAAGTGACCCTGACTACTATGCCGGGAGTCGTGGGTTCGATTCCCACCCAGGACAAATGTTTGTGTGATGAGCATGATCATTTGTTCTGTGTCTGGGTGTAATTTATCTATAATATTTAGAAATATATAAGTATGTTTATCAGTTGTCTAGTACCCATAACACAAGTTCTGCTTAGCTTGGGAATAGATGGCGTTGTGTGATAGTTTTGGAATATTATTATTATTGAAATAATAAATTATTTGTTTTTTTACAGGCTCTATCAAACGAAGCGAACGAGCTCCTCCCAGTGTTCAATAGAACTTCGACAAAGTTCTACCGACCCGTTACCCAACTAGCAGATTGGTCCGGCTCACTAAATACAAGTAATTCACAATGCAAGAACCGAGATAAAGTGTCCCCACTCTCCGCACCCGTGTCCCATAGCCTATAGTCCACACCACAGGAGTGAATGTTACCACTCCTAAAAAACAGGTAACTTTTTTTCATCTGGCAACATTTTGTTTGAAACGTCAAAATTTGCTTGAATTGACCTGGTGAGAGGAGATTTAGAAATTAGGAATACCAGTGCTTTTTATTAGTTTGGTTTATGGCGCTAGTTTTATTGGTCGTTTGCCCGCATGCGGATGATAGATGCGGGCGTGGTCGAGGACTGCCGTCTTCATATTAACCTTGTTTGGTTTTATTCAAATTACTCTTATTGTAATCAATTAATTACCCGAATGCGGGCAAACGACTAAATGTCATTGCGTCATGATTCTTACATAGTTTAATTTTTAATTGGATGTAAAAAATAAGAATTGGCCGGAAGAAGATAGGATTGTGAAAATAATGGTTTCAGGACGAAATTTTTGACATGAATTTACTTGTAATACTCGAACACTTGTAATACTTTTTAGTTTTTCTTGAAAATTTTGTATTTTTTCAGAAAAATTCTTTGTCAACAATTAAAATGAAATATATTATGAATTTCGTCATGTTTCTTAAACATCTAAAAAAAACAAATATATTTCATGTCTTAGACCAAAGTTCTCTGAAATTTTACATATACTATAAAAAAAAACGCCTAAAAATTAAGAACAGCAATAAAAAGCACTAAAAATTGGCTATTTGTTTTTAAATTTGTTGAAACTAAAATTAAGTAAAAGATTGCCATAGAAAAAAAATGGTGTACAATTTTTTGGTTAATAAAATATATTTTTTGTGATACTCGGAGTAAAAGTTAAGATAATGTTTTTTGGGCTCGCAAAAGGACTGATAAATATGAGCTCTGCGGTTGTTTTGTGATTTTGTTTTGAAAACTTATTAAACAAGAAATACAGTCGACAATTTTTTTAACTAACTCCAAAATAGGGGTGCCATGCCTTCAAAATGCTTTACATACTTTTAAAAAATTTCTTGAAACAAAATCATTTAACAACAAAGATCAAGATGCCCTGTCATTACCTAGTTTTAATTTTACCTCAGTGTTAGAAAAGGATAGAACACGTTCTGTATATTCCGTCCTCTTCTTACAATGAAGTGAAAAATAAAGTTTTAATGCTTTGTGTATTTTGAAAGCTGGCAACGTCGCATACTGTCAAATATTTAGCTGTGTTGATGTATTTATTTTATATTACTAAATGAAAATCTTTAGTACTAAAATATTGAGTTTAAATTGCAATAACTAATATAGTTTACGTTTACACTGAATATTTACTTGTAGGTGTAAAAATGCTTTTTGTACATCTAAAACTGTATCAACCTAGCCAGTATAGTTATTGCAGTACTAAGGCCGAGATAGAAAGTTGTTGCTGAGCATCTATTGAAAGTACTACTTCAGAAAATACTACTTTGGCTTAGCTAAGCCAAGTATCTGCTTCGGGATAAATAATCGTTTCTATAGGCATTGTTTGGCTTAGTATGGGCTAATGTCAAATCCATGCTTAGTGCATCGTCCATGCAAAGTATTGGCGTAATATTAGATTGGCTTCCATCAAAAGTAAATACATACTAAAGTCCAGTCTATTTATTCTTCGATCGTTGCTAAGCACCGACTTAGGCTTAGCCGTTGCTTAGCTACGACTTTATCTCGGCCTTAAGTCTACATAAATTCACCACAGCGATATATTTGACAGTTTTTTTGCAGTGTTGCCAATTTCAAAATGGTCATATTAGGTAATGGAAAAGGCCAAGGTAATGAGGAAGTTTAAGTAAATTAATTTACTCTATTAATGTTTTAGAATTAGTACAGATATCATAGTTTGTAATTTAGTGTAAGGCAGAGTGACTGTGACGGAGTTCTTGATACTTTTAGTTATAAATTCTACTTACTTTTTTATTTAAATACAGTCAAACCTTTTTGGACTTTTTTTTTTTTTAATTGGTTTGGTCAATTTTTCAAAGTTTATTATACAGGGTGAATTTTTGAACTGGGCGTCGATGGCTATCTCCGAAGCTATGAGAAATATCGAAAAACGTTGAAAGCAGCCTCGAGTCTCAGGCCGATTTTGATGATAACTCAAACTGCATCATTAGATTTTAGAAAAAATAATAATTCTGGCCAGGATTCGAACCCGCTAATTTTGGAAAAAAAACACACCCTGTATTATTACACCATTCGATAGTGTTGCTATTAAGGATCAAATTCTGGGAAGTTATCATATAAAAAAACCCACCCACGCCCAGTTGAAAAATTCATCCTGTAGATGGCGTTACTGTAGCTAAGGCCTAATCTGTCATACGAATTAACGCAATTTTATTATCAAAATGGCAATAACAGATTCAATGATTATGCTTGGAACAAGCATTATCGCCAATAGTTTCAATGTTGCCATTCTCATTGTAATTATGTTTTAAAGTAATTTTATTTATAAATAAAATAGTCAAACTCCTGTAAAACTGATTTTTGTAAGTATGAGATCTCGTACAACATTGTATATCATTACGATACGATTTAGATACTAGTAGAAGCTAACTAAATTGTTTTATGACAAAGAAATATGTACTTTATTTCTTTCCAAATGGAATATATTTTTGAATAAATAAATTAAATTATGGTGGAACTAAGAATAGTGGTGTAGTTACGGGAATGTAAAATGTCTTGAGTTATAGTTTTATAACTGGTAAGGAGTAAATAAATTATGAGTTATTAGGATGATTATTTACAGATAATATACCTAATTACACTGACACTAAGGGCGGTTTTTGATTAACGCATTTGCGGCGCGTATAAGATCTTTTGAGGCCTTAGTCCCTTCGTACACGACGCGACGCAAGTCTCCGATACGTTACGACTTTGGTATCCAGGCTACTATCGTAATACAAAACCATAGAGGTTCGTATACAGGCACACGTCAATGGATACCAAAGTCGTATGGTATCGGAAACTTGCGTCGCCTAGTGTACGAAGGGGCTTAGTCGACAGGCATTATCAAATATCATGTCAAAATGAACATATTGTTTTGCTGATCACATTTAAGAATACATAAATTTTTTAACCGACTTCAAAAAGAAGGAGGTTATCAATTCGACGGTATGTTTTTTTACTGACACAATTTTTTGCTTACAATGCCATAAAAATATTTATTGCAATTATCTACGCTATTTAAGTACAATTACGAACAAAGTAATTTGAAAGATTACACGAATCTGTAATGCAATCGTAAATGTCATACAAAATTAAACTGTTTAATTTTGCATGATGTTGAGACAGTTTCAACAACATTTATTGGAAATATTCTGAACGATTAATGTAATTTTAATATCTTATACGAATTAAAGCAATAATCCATAAATCAAACTATAAGATGATTTGTAAAATATAAGTCACCTACTATTACCGATTATGAAATAAAATATATAGTACGATTATTAATTGTAGTCAGTAAAATGACAAGTGCAACTGTCACTGATACAATGAAATTTTGTACATTTCTATAGTGAACAAATGTCATTTTACTGTCATTTTACTGACTACAATTATAAATCGTACTTTATTTCGTTCGAAGTTTTGATTTTCTTCCTGTTCTCTGTTAAATTACAAAGAAGAATTTGTATTTCTCTTCACGAAAGTTGTAAATACATACATTATTTCTCTGAAGTTATCAACAAATTCTCGACAATGCTGCAATGAAATAGCTATTTTTTATGACTACTAAAATATATTATTAGAATATAAAATAAACTATAATGTCTACCACAAATATTGTTCTGGAAAATCCAGATGTAAAATAGCACCTACGCATAAATAAAAAATATTTTTGTAAGAATAAAATGTACTTTTAAATCTAAAGTATGTACTTTTCTTTTGTAAATAAACGCAATGCAATAGACATAATATTTACGTCACTGAAAGTCTTCTCAATGGAATGAAAGATCGACCACGGCTGCGATAGCTTAGAAGGTTACGCACCTGGAGTAGTTTGCACCTGGAGTACTTTACGCCTGTAATAGTTGGTACCTGTAATAGTTGGTACCTGGAGTACTTTGTACCTGGAGTACTTTACGCCTGTAGTACTTTGTACCTGGAGTACTTTACGCCTGTAGTACTTTTTAAGACAGACGCAGGTGCGAGTTAGTTATTTCCGAAATAAAATCCTATGTATGCATAGTAATAATTTATCTGTCTACCTGTTTTTTGTACCTGCTGGTAATCTAAAAAAAAAGAAAATAATTATTACTCATCTGCATTTTACACTTTTTCTTATTTAAGTTTTATTCCAAAATCGATATTGTGTAATTTAAATAAATATAGTTATTAAATATTGCGTAGAAATGAAATTTAGTGGAGAAAAATAAAATAATTTTATTAAAAATAAACTTTTACAAAATAGAATCTGTGTTTTAATTTAGCTCATATTCCATTCAACATATTGTAATTCTGTGTACGTTTTTCATGGTCAGTACTTCTATTATTTTTATTTGAAACGGGACCTAACCACTGGATCGAGTTACATAACCCTTAGTTCATTTCGACAGAACGCCACACACAATATACCTAGATTGGTACGTGAAGCGATTGAAACAACGACGATATTTTACTAGACTCCTAATAACAGGCGACCGATGTCTGTCAACACATTGGGCAAAAAAGTGTTATATCCGACTAATTTCGAGCACTCCCGTGAGCCGTAAACATACCTTGAGACAGAACAGACCTTGAGTTAGCCAATCACAACGCAGTACCCCGGCCCCCTCGCTTACGGAGTACCTCAGCGAGTTGTCAGAATAGTTTTTGTTGTTTAGATCGTGCATGCGGGGTCTAGTAATATATCTCGTCTTTGGATTGAAATCACAAAATATTAAAAAAAAAATAACCATCAAGGGTCTGGCACTTCGTGATTCAATTTAAAAAAAAAACGAACAAGGACGAAAACTACTTCACAAGCGTGAAGTACAAAATCGTGTTGTAAGTGAGACGAGTGACAATAGTAGTGGTATCGAACGCAAAAAACGAATAAGAAGGAGGGTAGACCGATTTGTCTGCTCATAAACATCCACCCGCAATATCTTCAGTTCATCCGTGATCATGGCGCTTGCAACAGTTTAGAAATATCGGAAACTCAAATAATGGTAAGTAGGTACCTATTCCGTTTTAAATCTAAATACTTAAGTAATGCTGCGTTAAAAACTTGTTATGTTTTTAGTTGTAAAAGTAAATGAGTCCTTTCCCGCCCTCGTGGTGCAAAAGGAACACGATAGATTTAACCGTATAGTTCGGTACCGGCCCCTTTTTTTTTTATCGTGGTAAAATCATCAAATGAGACCTCCAACCCGGGCAGGGCGGGAGGTACTGTCAGACTTGTACTGACTAAAATCCACGGTGTCCTTCAGTAGCCCTTTATGTTCCGGGGTCGCGGTAATAGAAATAAGTCCCGCGACCCCGGCAGGCTTTGGCCCTCTGAGAGGGGGCCCCGTCATTTTGCTGACAGCTCTTTGAGGCGCGCGTGGAACACGACGCGCCGTCGACCCGGGCATGGTCCATGGTCGGACAGCGAGTTGCCCTTTACTCGCTGTCCGCATGCCCGCGCCTGCGGTGGCCGGAGATCGTCTTGCGACGTACGGCGCCGTGGGCGTACACCACTGCGGTTGGGGCGGAGGGAGGACGCTGTCCTCTCTCTCTCGCGGCCCGCCGCCTCCTTTACGGTACCGGCCCCTTTAGGGGCGCGACAAGCTAACCTACGCTGGCTCAGTAAGTGCCCCTAAAGGGGCAGACGTTGTAGTCATACGACATCCTCATTATAAATTAAAAAAATATTAGATTCTCTGCGTTTAATCCTATGAGTGCACATTAATTAAGAATGTTTAATAAAAATCTGATTTGTTCACGCCATTATAACTTTTTTTATGTTTGTTTATGTTTGTGATTATGCAGATACACACCTTTAGGGGTGCCAACACCCATGGGCATAATACAGATGCATTAAAGTTAAGCTATCTCACCATTAAAATGAACTATACGTATAAACCGGTATCAGTAACTGGTATATTCGTACATATGGTTAATTACCAGCTATTGACATGTCATGTCAAAAAAATGGTTAGGTATTCATACATTTGAGTGTACCAGATATTGACCCCATCATTTTAACAAGTTAAGGCTCATTAAACCTTGAAAATCATGTGGAAAAGCATTATGTCTGTCTTAAATAACGGATAAATACCAAACTCTAAGGAATCTATCGTCTAAAACTGAAATAAAATGACTGAAAACAACCTTCAGCTTAGCAAATCATAGGTTTACGGACGCAATATCGCTTTATTTAAATTTTCTGTGACGCCGATATATTACAAGATAAATTATTTTTCATTTTATGTTTTCTTTATGCAGCACTGCAAGAAGATTTATTATTATTTTTGATAAAAACTGTTAAGCGGTCAATAGTTGGTGGAAGGTCAGCAGTTGGGTACTTGACCCTATATCGATAAGAGATTAAGAGTCAACATGCTAATCTATTTTCGGCAATGACGTTATTGTATTTCGTCAGCTACGTCCCTGATAGCCAGCGCTTTCTCAGAAGTAGTTGATTTCTAGCAATTACGGTTAATTTATACATCAAGTTCTAACTAAAATTTACGGCCGGAACTTGAATACAAGTTAACAATCAAACTTGTAGTTAGATTTCCTTTCAACTTTACTACAATTTGACGGAAATACTTGTACAGCAAGCTTTGACGTTTATTAGCAGAGTAAGTAATAGGTAACTAATACAGCGTGGGGTGCTTTTTAAGATATTATCAAAATAATAATCATTCTACTCATATCTGTTAATAAAATATTTATAACTAGCTTCTGCCCGCGACTTCGTACGCGGATCTTGTTGCTTATGCCAGCGACAATGGGGTCGTCAAAATCGAAGATCTGAAAAGTCTGATACCCAACCCCAAGACCCCGGGTAAAAAATTAATTGGAGAATAAAAATTTTATTAATATATTTATCATCATCGAAAATCAGTCTTAAACTGCGACCACCTTCACTGCGTGGAGGCAGGGCCGGTCCTAGGGCGGTGCGAGCGGTGCGACCGCACCGGGCGCCTTCTAAGGGGGGGCGCCAAAATGATCCAAAACTTGAAACAAAAGACGCTCGATCTAACACGCGAGCCGCGCCGCAACCGCGCCTCTAGGCTGTGTATAAGGTCGCTACCGCGCCGCCACCGCGCCTCTAGGCTGTGTATACGGTCGCTACCACGCCGCCACCGCGCCTCTAGGCTGTGTATACGGTCGCTACCGCGCCGCCACCACGCCTCTAGGCTGTGTATACGGTCGCTACCACGCCGCCACCGCGCCTCTAGGCTGTGTATACGGTCGCTACCGCGCCGCCACCGCGCCTCTAGGCTGTGTATACGGTCGCTACCGCGCCGCCACCGCGCCTCTAGGCTGTGTATACGGTCGCTACCGCGCCGCCACCGCGCCTCTAGGCTGTTTATACGGTCGCTACCGCGCCGCCACCGCGCCTCTAGCTAGGCTGTGTATACGGTCGCTACCGCGCCGCCACCGCGCCTCTAGGCTGTGTATACGGGGTGCTAAGACAGGAAACCTCCACGTGCGCCCGTGGACTGGAGTTCCCTCTCGGATACGTCCGGGGGGAAGACCAGTGTTTCGGGCCGGTGCACCCTGCGATGCGGGCAAAAACTCTTCCTTAGGCACTGTGTGCCTAAGGGGGGTGAGTAATGGGTAGCTCGCCGTCCGACCGAAGACCAAGCCCGGGTCGGTGGCGCGTCGTGTTTCGCGCCAAATGCCTGCTGGGGTCGCGGGTTTTTTCTTAACCCAGGATACCGCGGCCCTGGAACGTAAAGGGCATCCGAAGGAACACGGGTGGATTTTAGTCAGTAAGAGTCTGACAGTCCCTTCCGCCCCGCCCAGGGCGGGAGGACTCATTTGATGATTTTACCACCTAAAAAAAAAAAAAAAAGAGGCTGTGTATACGGACGCTACCGCGCCTCTAGGGTGTGTATACGGTCGCCACCGCGCCTCTAGGCTGTGTATACGGTCGCTACCGCGCCGCCACCGCGCCTCTAGGCTGTGTATACGGTCGCCACTCCGCCTCTAGGCTGTGTATCTGGTCGCTATCGCGCCTCTAGGCTGTGTATCCGGTCGCTAACGCGCCTCTAGGCTGTGTATACGGTCGCCACTCCGCCTCTAGGCCGTGTATCCGGTCGCTACCGCGCCGCCATCGCGTCTCTCGCGGCCGCAGATGTCCGGCGCTGATTTTATTTTTCGTGGATAGTGAATGATCTAGCTATCATATACTCACGCCATACACTCAACATATTAGTACAATTGAAGAATAAAAATGAAACGTGATTCTCTCCATACAAAAAAATCTAATAAAATTTTTTTCATACAAACTATCAACTTTAGAAGAAATTTGAAAAATCACATAAAAAAAATCGCATCTATATTGGAACTTTGTTGCCTATGTCCACTAATTTTCGATATGGGACCACTGTGCGCCACCGCGCCTCTAGGCTGTGTATACGGTGGGTCAGCGGCGCGTTAGCGACCTGACAATTATTAAAAATATGTTTCAGTTGTGGTGGACAACTGAAAAATAATTTACCACCAACCGATTGCTTTTTCTGGTTGAAAATAAATACTGCCTAAAGATTATTTTTTTAGAGGGGCGCCATTTTTAGTCCTCGCACCGGTTGAAAATGTTAGTAGGACCGGCACTGCGTGGAGGTAATCCCAGCTTATGTTATTTTATAATTATACAGTGAAATTAGTGATAGCTTTGATTTCCACATCAGGTGTGCCAGATCTTAATTTTTTATATATCAATAAATAATGTTCATCAGGCTGAACAACTCTTTCTAAGATGTCATTCCTATACATGGAGGAATTTTGTAATGCCACCTTTTTTTTTTTTTTTTTTTATCGTGGTAAAATCATCAAATGAGACCTCCAACCCCGGGCAGGGCGGGAGGTACTGTCAGACTTGTACTGACTAAAATCCACGGTGTCCTTCAGTAGCCCTTTATGTTCCGGGGTCGCGGTAATAGAAATAAGTCCCGCGACCCCGGCAGGCTTTGGCCCTCTGAGCCCCGTCATTTTGCTGACAGCTCTTTGAGGCGCGCGTGGAACACGACGCGCCGTCGACCCGGGCATGGTCCATGGTCGGACAGCGAGTTGCCCTTTACTCGCTGTCCGCATGCCCGCGCCTACGGTGGCCGGAGATCGTCTTGCGACGTACGGCGCCGTGGGCGTAGACCACTGCGGTTGGGGCGGAGGGAGGACGCTGTCCTCTCTCTCTCGCGGCCCGCCGCCTCCTTCACGAGCATTACTGCCTCGCAGAAGGCGGCGACCGCTTCCCACTCCGTCTCGCTCCGCAGCATGGCCGAAACCAATGCCGGGCGCGAGAGGTCTCCGCCTATCGCCGCCGTGAGGACACGTCGGTGCTCTGCCCAAGCTGGGCAGTCTTGCACCGTATGCTCTACTGTGTCCTCCGGGCGATCTTCGCAGTGGTGACACCCCGGCGTTTCCTCCTTTCCCATCAGCCACAGGTACCTCCCGAAACTTCCGTGTCCGGTGAGGACCTGCGTCATGCGATAGGTCAGGACGCCGTGACGTCTCTCCAGCCACTCCTCAAAGAGGGGTCTTACCGCCACGATTGCGGCGTGCCCGTGTAATGCCACCTGGAGGGAAAGTACTCTTAATACTGCAGATAGAAATATTTACTCAAAGGAAACATTCCTTTATTTTTGAATAGAAAGCAAACTGCATTCAAATATTTTCGAAAATTCTCTTCTCCCATACCCGGGAATCGAACTGGCTAACATCTGAAAAAATTATACCCTGTACTTTTATTGCATCGATCGTCAGGTTCAATTATACGGACGAAATCTCTCTAACAAACATGATAAATTAAATGAAAAGAAAATCAGGAAATCTGAAGTAACAAATTCAATGAGTCAAGTTAAAGCTCTTTAACTAACATCCATCTTTTGTAATTCAGACTCCTTTGCGACATACTCGTAGCTATATGTATGAGGTAATTTAAATATGGAATGTTAGATTAAAAATTGAAAATTAAATTTTAGCCGGTTCGATTCCCGGGTGTGGGAGAAGAGAATTTTCGAAAATCTTTGAATGCAGTTTGCTTACTATTCAAAAATAAAGGAATGTTTCCTTTGAGTAAAATTTTCTATCTGCAAAATTAAGAGTACTTTCCCTCCAGGTGGCATTACAAAATTCCAACCTGTACCTATATGTTATATAGTATAGCTGGGCTCATGGAGTTCTACATTAGGTGTTCTAGATCTTCAATTTTTATACGTCAATAGAGAGTACTCATTAGACTGAACAACTCTTTCTAAGATGTCATTCCTATAGAGGGTAAATTTTTCAACTGGGCGTGGATGGTTATATCCGAAACTATAAGGAATATCGAAAAACGGAGTCTCGAGGCCGATTTTGACCACATCCTGTATTATTACACCATTCGCTAGTGTTGCTGATAAGGATCAAATTCTGGGAAGTAACCATATACGGCTAACTTAAGGAAATAACAAATTTTAATGAAATTGCTATTTTTCTATGTTACTTTACTTCTACGGAGCCACATAATCTATTCGAAATAGTAAAATTTCATTGTTTTCAATGTTTCACTGTATTTGACGTCTCAACTATCGCACTGTATTCAGCAATCCGAAATTATTGAGTTTGACAAAAAATAGCACTATTTCAAAGAAGAATCGGTTAACTTATGTTTCGAATACAGTAATTGAAGATTGACCAGTTTTCTTTTAATTAAACTTTTTCCCTAAGTTTGCCGTATATGATTACTTTTCAGAATTTGATCATTATTAGCAACACTATCGAATGGTGTAATTATACAGGTGTACATATTTTTCCAAAATCAGGGGGTTCGATTCTTGGCTAGGAATATTGTATTTTCCAAAATCCAATGATGCAGTTTTAGTTTACGTCAAAATCGGCCTGTAGACTCCTTATAACGTTTTTCAATATTCTCATAGTTTCGGATATAGCCATTCACGCCCAGTTGAAAAAATCCGCCTGTATATGTTATAGTTTAGCTAGGCTTTTGGTGTTCCACATCAGGTGTTCCAGATCTTCAAGTTTTAGACGTCAACAGAGAGTGCTCATCAGGCTGAACAACTCTTGCTAAGACGTCATTCCTGTATATGTTATAGTGTAGGTGGGCTCTTGGAGTTCCACATCAGGTGTTCCAGATCCTCAGTTTAATTCTCTCAGCAGAAAATGCTCATCACGTGGAACAATTTTGGCTTTCGCACCATTTTTGTATCTCTTATAGTTTAGCTGGTCTGTTGCGGTTCTGCGCCAGGTGTTCAATTACCAAAATAAATTATAGCCTATTTGTTGGCTAGACTTAATACCTATACAACAAAAAAAGAATCATTCAAATCCGTCCAGTACTTTTTGAGTTTATCCCGGACATACATACAGACAAACAAACAGACAAAAATTCTAAAAACTATATTTTTGTCTTCGGTATCGATTGTAGATCACACCCCAAGAATTCTATAAAAAAAATATTCAATGTACAGTTTTGACTTTCCTACTATTTTATTATTATGTATAGACTATTGACACCATGCACCCCACGCTTTTTTTAAAATGAAATATTATTTGTTTTGTATCAATATCCGGAATCCATCTTGAGTCAAGCACCTGTCTTTCAGCCTGTTGACAGCGACTTCCGGTACCTCTCCGACGGTGGCGCCCTCTATACTTACCGTTGGTACTAAGTATTTCTAGCGCGCCTCAGGTGATCACCCGATTTATCGTCATTATAGCGTCGTTTTTCGCGCCGTTCGGTTGATAGCGTTATTTTAAAACTTCGCGAAAAAGTTACCCACTTATTTGAAATTAAGTTTGGTAAAACTATTTTAGTTTAAATTCGTGAATTTTTACCTCTCCGTTGTTATTATGGAAAATCCTAATAATAATTTAGAGCCAGAATGTGATTCTGATGGCTCACTATCGCGTAAACGTCGTTCCCCGGCGCCAAATGCAAGAGATAGTGATAGCAGTTCTTCAGAAAGCAGTGGACCCAGCCCTGAGAAACGCAAAGTAAGGAGGGACTCCCAAACCGTGAGTTATGCACACTTCGAGTTTTTGTCGCAACAAGTGGCTTATTTAACAAATATTATTACGAAAAATTACGTTCCTGAAAATAATTCAACTTCAAGTGCTAATGCAAATATTAATCCCAGTTCCGTACCCACACATGATTTAAATTTACGACGACCTGAAAACTTGTCCAAGAATAACAAACTTCAGATTTTATCGGAAGTCGGTACAACAGTAAAAGATCCCACCTAAAGCAAACGAAACATACCTTAGAAAAATAACAGAACTACAGCGTTTCAAGCGTGACGATTGGAATGCCATTCGGTTTTCGGATGCACAAAAGAAATATTTAAGTACCCCCGGTTTTGTAGAATTGAATGTTAACGATGAATTGAAGCGTTTTGAATCCGACATGTTAAAAGAAGATTCGCGCTCATATTTGTTGGAAAGATCTTTTGCTGGATTAACGAATGCTTTACTTTGTCAAAAAAATGAATTGCAAAAATCGTTACAATCATTGGTGGATTGGTCAAATGAGTCTAGAGAATCTTTGACACCCAACTCGTTATTCGAAAAAGTAGAATCATTGTTTTCGAAAGAATCTGCCTATAGTGCTGTTACTGATGATTTATTGCAAATAGTGTGCGGCCGAAGGGCCGATCTAATAAATGTTCGTCGAGAGGCCATGTTGCGCCAAATTTCCGAAAGTTTTCATCGCGATGTCCTTAATAAAATACCTCCTAGTGCAGAATATATTTTTGATGATGAGGCAGTTCAAACCTACCTCCAAAAAATTGGGGGGGTGGATAAACTCACTTTATCGACAAAATCAATACCCCAAACATATGCTAAAGAAAACTTTTATAAAAATCAAAAACCATCGACTAGTAAACAAGCGGACGACAGGTTTTTTCGTCGAGATACCTATTATAAAAAACAAAAACCGGCCGCTTCACACCAGAACAAAAACCAAACGAGCAACCAACGATATAAACCAAAGGGTAAGAAATCGCAATCGCATGCTATCCCTAAAAACAAGCGTCGCGAATGACTGTCGGACATTTCAAGGCGGCTGTCTGAAGCAATTTCAATATGCTTGGAGCAATCTGGGTGCGCCAGACAAAATATGTCGATTGTTGAACGGGGCACGCATACCCTTCATAATCAAGCCGCCACTAATATTTCCGAGTCCCACAGTTTTAAAATGCTACAGAACCAAAACCTCTCCAAGTATGACAATAGAAATCGAAAAGATGCTCGAGTCGGGGGTACTGGAACCGGCAGAACAGACGCCCAGTTACCTCTCCACATTCTTTTTGGTACCCAAGTCAGATCAGACCTTTCGTCCAATTTTCAATTTGAAAAAACTAAACCAGTTTGTAGTAGCCAAGCCATTTCAACTGTTCAGTCACTTCCGTGTTCCGAGTTTTTTACAACAACAGGATTGGTTGGCCAAACTAGATCTGAGCCAAGCATATTTCCACGTGCCCATTGCACAGCAGCATCGCAGGTTTCTGAGGCTAAATTATCACCAAAACGTACACCAACATCAGCTGCTCCAGATGACGTGTTTACCGTTCGGCCTTTCATCGGCTCCCAGAACTTTTGCTTCGATAACCAATTGGGTAGCAGAATTCCTGAGGAGTCACAAAATCAGGTGTGTAATTTATTTGGACGATTTTCTTTTGGCAAACCAGTCAAAATCACAGCTGGAAGACGACATTGCATTCACAGTAAAGATACTCCATGTACTAGGCTGGACAATCAACTACGAAAAGTCTGTATTGGTTCCGACGCAATGCCTCGAGTTTCTCGGCATTACATGGGACACAAAACGCAACGCAAAGTCCCTGTCGGAACCGAAGTGTCTAACGCTACGCAAAGCACTTCACCAACAGCTTCAATTAGCCAAGCGGTCCCTCAAACAGTACCAAACGCTAATGGGGAGACTGAACTTTGCAACGTTCGTGACTCCGAGAGGCCGCCTTCACTGTCGTACTCTGCAATACTACAGTCGACAGCTGTCGGTGAAACACCCGTATCGGTCGATCACTGTTCCTCAACCAGTTCGATCAGAGATGGAGTGGTGGAGTCAGGCCATAGGAATGTCGATGCCGATACACATGAGCTCAGTGACGTCACAGCTTTTGACCACAGACGCATCGGACATCGGATGGGGGGCTCAATTAGGCGACACGAATATTGTGGGAACCTGGACAGATTCTCAAAAGGTATGGCATGCCAACAAAAAAGAGATGTTTGCCGTTTACGCAGGTATATGTCAGAACCAGCAGCAACTTCAGGATGCACAGGTACTGCTGCAAACCGACAATCGGACAGTAGTCTCTTACATCAACAAGGAGGGCGGCACAAAATCCAAGAAACTGCTGTATCAAACTCGACAACTTCTTGCTGTTCTTGACAAGCACAACATTCATCTGACAGCACATTATTTTCCGGGCAGGTTCAATGCCGAAGTAGATGCTCTTTCTCGGCAGAAGGCGTGTCCAGAGTGGCATCTCACGAGGAAAGCAACGACATCCATTTTTCTCAGGTGGGGAACGCCGGAAATAGATCTCTTCGCATCGAAAACAGCCCACGTAGTACCAAAGTACGTGTCACCGGATATCACCGATCAGAAAGCTCAACATCACAACGCATTCTGTCACCAGTGGCATTACAAACTAGCGTGGCTGTTCCCACCACCAAATTTGATACCGCGAGTTCTCCAACATCTGAACCAAGCCAGCGGAGACTACATATTGATTGCCCCACAGTGGAGCAAGGTATTTTGGCAGGCGGATGTTCAGCAGCGAGCGCGACATCCCCCTTATCTGATTCCAGATCTACCCAGCACTCTAATAGACACCAGAACAGGGATGCACCCGCCGCAAGTACAAGACCTACACCTGGAAGCATGGCTGATTTCGGGTGGCAGGATATTTTGAAGGACTGGACAGATCAAGAACAAAAATTGTTTATGTCAAGCTGGCGAGGCTCCACAATCAATACCTACAGACCGGTGTGGCGCAGATGGAGGCGATGGTGTGAGTCCCATTCGATTAATTTTAAATACCCTAATGTTCAGCAGGTAGCTCGATATTTAGCACATTTACATTGTGACATAGGTCTTGCGTACAGAACTATTTTGGTACACAAATCTGTTATCTCAACTTTCACACACATAACGTCTAGTATTGATTTGTCTTCAAATTTCTTTATCAAACACATTTTCAAAGCTATTTCCGTTGCAAAAGAAAAATCTGCTAAACCACCTATTTGGAACCCTAAAAATTTATTGCAACATATGACTGCTTACAATTTTGATGAAAATAATATATTTCAAGTATCAAGACATGTGGCTACTCTTTTGTTGTTGGCATCAGGTCGTAGGGTTCACGACCTTACTCTGTTGCGAATTGATAGCAATAGCTTTGTCGATGAAGATTCTACTATTGTATTGTGGCCTGCTTTCGGTTCTAAAACAGACAACCATAACCACAGACAGTCTGGATGGAGGCTTAGAAAACACCCTAATAAAAAATTAAATCTGATTTTTTGGTTAAGGCAGTTAATATGTATTACTTCCAACTGTCGAGGAAATATAAAACATTTATTTATTACAGTTAAAGGGGATATTAAACCTGCGTCTAGAACTGTTATTGGTGGATGGGTTAGATCTCTTTTAAAAGCTGCTGGTATTGATGCAACTCCAGGATCAGTAAGATCCGCAGTTGCTTCTCTCAATTTCGTAGAGAATTTTCCTATTGATCAAATTCTTGCAAACGGTAACTGGAAAACGATTCACACCTTCCAGAATTATTATCAAAGAGAACTTTTAAATCGCAATGATTCAAGTGTTCCCGATAATTGTACATCTTTGTCTAATTATTTTGATCCTGTTGATTAAAAGTACCTACTCATTAATTTATCGAATTCATTTATCTTGTTTTGTGACTATAATTATGTGTCATACCAGAGTTTATTTATATTACATATACATAATAATAATATGTTGCATTTTACTAATCCAATAATTTTGCACCCATTAAACACATTATAGCGTCTTTGGGTCTAGCGCACCAGGTGATAACAAACACATCACTCAAGATGGATTCCGGATATTGATACAAAACAAATAATAGAGAGTTTTACATAAAATAAAACTTACCTATTATTTTTCATCAATATCCGGAATCCAGGTAAGGTCTACCTGGTGCATCATGAGTTCCATAATGACGATAAATCGGGTGATCACCTGAGGCGCGCTAGAAATACTTAGTACCAACGGTAAGTATAGAGGGCGCCACCGTCGGAGAGGTACCGGAAGTCGCTGTCAACAGGCTGAAAGACAGGTGCTTGACTCAAGATGGATTCCGGATATTGATGAAAAAATAATAGGTAAGTTTTATTTTATGTAAAACTCTCTATTTTTTTTTTATTCACATTAGTATTAATTTATATTTATTGAAATTTTTACACTATTCTTAAAATTTAAATTTATTTTCTATTTTTTAGTTTGGTTTTCTATAAAAAGTGCGTTTTTTAGTTTTTCAGAACTATTATTTATTTGGTTACATACAGAAATTACAATGATGACGAAATCATGCAGCAAATGACGTTGACATCAAATGTGTACTT
The DNA here is from genome assembly GCA_028554685.1 of Agrotis ipsilon. Classification (NCBI taxonomy): domain Eukaryota; kingdom Metazoa; phylum Arthropoda; class Insecta; order Lepidoptera; family Noctuidae; genus Agrotis; species Agrotis ipsilon. The sequence continues at coordinate 6,183,983 of CM052982.1, forward strand.
CCTGTAGGTATCACACATGTTGTGCGTGGCTGAAACACACTTTTAAATAATCGTGTGGATTTTTTGCGATATTAAAATAAATAACTTCTCGTAAACGTAGTGAGACTTTTATTAAGCGCCGTATTCACCATCTGTCACGGCTGTACGTCATGCACGATGCACGACGCAAAAACAACGTGAATAGGCTTGACGTACGTCCAACTACGTCATAATCACTGTGTTTTTGCTTCGTGTATCGTGTATGACCTTGGCGGGACGTACAGCAAGATGGAACGTGAATACGGCGCTTTATTGACAGTTTATTTACCACAGAGCAGATTTTACTTCATAGACCCCAATAGACCCTAAGCATAGACCACATGACATTCATTTTTGACATATGAGTTCCACAGATTAAAATACTCCATTACATTTTACCTCATTCAAGGAGTTTAAGGAGTGAGTACTTCTAACATTAAAACCGTGCCTTAGTTTTTAAGCAAGAGAGGCACACACCTAGGAGTTTTTTCTCTTTCTGGCATTGATAAATGTTTACACAAAATAAAAAACTTTACCAATATTTTGAAACTTTTTAAGTTAAAGTTTTTTTAGCTGCATATTGGTACAATTATATTACATTTTTTACAGCTTATGATAGTTTTTGTATTCTGTAATGTATTTTAATTACTCATATTTTTAAGAAAACCAAAAAAAAGAACAAAAAAATCCAATAATGTTTCCCAAAAAACTAGGAGGTGTATTTAACGTTTAAGATGGCAACATTATGATGTTGTCAAATTCAAATCATTGGTGACGTTTGTAGGGTGACCAATATAAACTGGTTTCCGAGATTAATCCTCTTTAAAGAAAAAGTAATTTTAGGTATATAATGTAAGTTAGGTGTGCTAGGTTGTTCCGTTTTACGTTTAGATAATGTGACAGTTGATTTTAATTATTTTTAATATATTTTACGAGTTTCTAACTTTGATTAATTTTTAAATTGGTCTCAGTTATAAAATAAATAGTATGATAATTCGACGAAGAGTGGCTCCTGCATTTTCTAAAATTATAGAATGATAAAACTAAAAAAAATATATTATGTACAAACGCCAGCACATCAACCTTTCAACCTTATTACAATAGCGGAAGAGTAATATTCTATTGGTAAAATTTGACAGATTTGAGTAGGTTCACTTGCTGTAGTACATACAGCAAGTGAACCTACTCGAATCTGTCATGTAAACTGTGTTATCAATATAAAATGTAAACTTCTTCAGAAAATTAGTTTGAGCGAGGTGATGAGACCTAGTAAGTAGTTTTTAATACGTCATAAATCGTAAACTGCAATTTACCTTTCATTCAATGAACAGCAATAGAAAAAAAAAACAAAATTATACATAATTTTTTGCCGTTTACATAGATAATAATAAGGAACCCGTCGTGCGCGTGTTCGACTCGCACTTAGCCAGTTTTGGCCACTGACTTTCTAAAGATAAGTTGTTTAAGGTGAAAGCTTCAATCAACCCGCGTTTAAATTTTCTTGCGTTTTTTGCAATTTGCAGGCCAGTGCTAGGTTGTGTGTTACGTAAAATATTATTGGCGGCTGTAAGACGTATCTAGTTACGGAATTATAATCATCAAAATCACTAATACAACCCTCCGAGTTCTTTATGAACTCGGCTCGGCGCAGGAACAAAAAAAAATGAACTTAGAGTGTTGTATTGTTGATTTTGTTGGTTATAATTATTAAGAAAAAAATGTTCTTTTAAATTTTGAAATTTTGTGGGCTGGTTGGAGCATTCCCCTTAAAACTTTTTTGTGGTGGTTTTCGAAGGCGGTTTTTTTTACTTTTTTAAAACTTTTATTTTACCATATTTAGTTCAAATATTCAACCCCAATTCTTGTCAAATACGTTATCCATAATACCGGTAAAACATCATCCAAGTCAAAGAATAAATAATATTCCAAGTACACAATAAGAAATGCTCAGTCAACAAAAACTATTGAACGTTTGGTTCAATATTAATTAATTGAAATGATACTAAATGACAGTTATATTTCATCGAACAAAAAGAGAATCATCAAAAACAGTTCACTCAGTCGTAATATTATAAGTACTTTCTGTAACACTATATTATTAATATTATCCTCAAAGTACTGTATCATGGACACTCTATTAGAAAGAAACAGAACGCAGAGCTGTGTGCCTTTCATTCATTCCAAGGTCACCGATTTGGGCTCGTTTTTCTAGTAGGAAGAACGCGCTCCCTATATCTTAAACTCCTTGACCTCATTTTACCTGAGCATTTTACTCGTGAGATTTTTATGTTATCATTTCATGCTTTTATTAAAAGTATAACTCTATATAAAGGAGCCAAGTACAGGGAATGCAAAATCCTTAAAAAAAATGAAATTGGCCATTAGCGATTTTTTCTGATAAAGAATCAATCTAAATACTGAAGCGACACTCATACGATATGGGGAAAAAAGGAACTAATATTTATGGTGGTCCAAAACGATCTTGCCTTTATAATACGGCGCAATTTTTTACACACACGCACATGTGTGATACCTACAGGAAGTAGGTACTATGAGTCACTGGACTTCCCAATTATAAAAATTCTAATTAAGTAGCTTGTTAGCGGTGGCGTCAGAAGCAAATACGTCACATTTTCCGTTATAAGCAAAAACATCAATCGATGCTTCACAGTTTCATCTCCAGCGTTACCGCGGTAGCACATACAACAAGATGTTCGCTAAGACCACCATTACGCTCTTTGTTCTGGCTGTGGTTCTGGCCGTCGGCTTAATAAGTAAGTATACAAATTAAAAATAACAATTGTATTTTTCTTCACAATTTAAAAGACATTTAACGAAGTAGCCTGATGGTACTTAAATTTTTAAATATTGAACATTGGTAGTTTTTTTTATTAAAATATTGATGACTACCTTTAAAACTGTTATACAGAGTGTTTCTTTTAAATGGGCCAAAAGGGAGAAAGCCTTATCCATAAGAGATACGGGAAAACTTTCTTAGGAAACTTTAGCTCTTTTTTAATGTTGAAAATTTTGGCGTTTTAATTTTTTTGGTCAAGTGTGAGTTGTCCATAAAAATGAGTGAAATTGACCAAATTTTTTTTTAATGCCGTTCGACTCTGTTTCATGTAAGGATCATTCCATTGTATCGGAAGAAAAAAATCGGGACGGCAATCGGGGAATATTTTGTAGAATTTGACCAACTTCCGGTCAAATTCAACAAAATATTTTTTCCTACAAATTGTATGAACGAAAAAATACCATCTTTTTTTATGATGTCATCTGATTTAGTGTTATGTAAGGATCATTTCATTGTATTGGCACAAAAATATCTGGACAGAAGAAGTTGGTCAAAATTAGAGTAATGTTTCATATAACAGCATAAAGTCGTGTTAGGTAGTAAAGTCTTTCTTTTCATTTGACCCACTTCTGTTGCCCACACATTTTCCTTCCCATACAATGAAATGATCCTTACATAAAACTAAATCAGATGACATCATAAAAAAATATTATAATTTTTTCGTTCATACAATTTGTATGAAAAAACATTTTGCTTCATTGGACCAACTTCCACCGTCGCGATTTTTATCTTCCGATACAATGAAACGATCCTTATATGAAATAGAGTCGAAAGGCATTAAAAAAAAATTTGGTCAATTTTACTATTTTTGGGGACAACTCGCACTTGACCTAAAAAATAAAAACACCAAAATTGTCAACACTAAAAAAGAGCTAAAGGTTCCTAAGAAAGTTTTCCCGTATCTCTTATGGATGCGGATTTTTCCCTTTTGGCCAATTTAAAAGAAACACCCTGTATAGTGTCATTTGGAGGATGTGCGTAAATTCTAAAAGTGCTATTTATAGTCGTTACATCTGAGTTATCTGAATGTATGTTACTTTCCAATCTATTGACTTGAATTTCAGATTTTATAACAGGGCACTTATCTTGTTTACGAGGTCAATGAAAATATTCTTATTGTTATTTTTTGTTACAGCATTTTTGAGTGTATCAGCAAGTGCCCAACCGCGACCGGATCAACTATCAATCAATGGATCTAAAGATGAGGAAGATAGTGCAGCAAACCTTTTCTTCACTTCTAATGGCAGTACTTACCTATACCAGAATGCTGGACAAGAGAGCAACTCGAATTCAACAAATATTTTAGAAACCAACATGAGTATGAATGGCGTTCATGTCAACGAGAACGTTCTAAAATATTTTGTTGCATCAACTGTTGGCTCAAACAACGTAATCCAAGAATCTAATTCAAACAGTACAAACATCTTAGGGTCAAGGGCTATTCTGAATAACGTTACAATCATTTTTGATAATTAGGAATAGTTATTACTTGTTTTATTATAAAACATATAAAGGATATTGAGTGTACCATATTTTAAGAACTGAAAAAATAAACCGGACTTTTACAACGAACATTTTTTTTTCTTTGAGATTTATATTTCACCAGATTTCGTTATAACCTCACCCTATCAAAAAAAAAAAATACAGGAAACCAGCTTGGATTTCCACATGGCGTTTCCGGGTAGATTCCCGTGTGGTTTTCTACATAGGAATTAAGAGAAGGATCCTACATAAATTCCTATATCAATTAAACGAAAAAATGTGTTTAAAGCAGTGGTTCTTAACCTTTTAGCCATGAGGGACCACTTGATATTAATATCATGGACACTGTTACCTTGGACCACCCGGAGCCCTTATCACAAGATTTCAGTGTTTTATTTACAGTGTACTTGCTTGAAGTATTTACTGCGGCATGGAAAAATGGAACAGCGCCTCTAGTGTACGAAGAAGGAACTAAGTATTTCCTTGAAATAAAGTCGTGTGTGTGAATTCATGATAAGGCCTCAGTTGATTTCAAGTGATTTACTGGTTTGGATTTTTTAAAGCACACATTTCTTTTTATAAGATGGGTAAATTCAGAGCAACAGGGTTGGTCTCTACTCGGGTTTTATGATATTATTGTTCATAGTTTCATACTCTCTATTAAACTTCCTTCTTTGCTTTTTGAGAAGAACTCTGGCTGCTTGTTGCAACTGACACGCGGGTCACGGTGGGCGACTCATTGTATGTTGTCAAATAGATGGCTCCGCGGACCATTTGGGATGCTTCCAGAGACCACCAGTGGTCCACGGACCACCGGTTTATAGAATTGAGAATAGATATAAAATAATTACTATCAATGAATTATTGATTGAAATTAATTATAAAGTGATTTTAAAAGCGGCATGATGGCCGAGTGGACTGTCATTATCCCGTCAGTTCGTCCGCACATCATCTCGTGAGGCGAAGGTTCGAGCCCCGACTGTTGTTCGAATAGTTCCAACACCAACTGTCAGAGGTCGCTTTGGTAGCCGAACTGTACTGGCATGGGTGTTCTCTGTGGTTTCTCTGTCGCTACTATTCTAACAAACCATAGAAAGGGATGCGGGATAGGGTTAATGCAATAAAGAAAGCACAGGCCGGTCGACATCTGCATGGAGAATAAAGTTATGTGCAAAACTTTGCAAGTGTTAAAAATAAAGATGTGACTATAAGAAAAACGTTGATAATCATGTAGTGAGATGGATGCGCTGGGGTCCAATGAGTACAGAGAGAGAAATATTTGAGAAATAATATAATTTTATTATTCAATTACATAGCCTAATATGGCTATAATTGACTATAAAGTTATAAAAGCTACACATATTTCACTAATCATGAATGACAATGAGGGATTTTCTTTTGATTGTTTCCCTAGTCGATGGATAGATGGCGCTGAACTTAGTATGTTACTGCAATGAACGGAACGTCGACATTTTTTTATTTTTTTCACTTGTTTGTAATTTTGAGATCTTATAACGTTACGTACATGTCATGTCATTGTCAGTCACATCACATCACACCATTGGCATTTGGAAATAAATAACAACAAGGAAAAAGAGAAAAATATTCATTGACCAGTCTTTTTAATTTATGAGTTTTCCACGCCATAAAGAATATAGTATAATGTACTCTGTGCATAAAGAAAATTGTCCCAAGAGAAAAAGAAGAGAAGTCTGTTCCTCGTAGATTTGTGCAAAAATGAAGGCATAAATCTAGTAACGTAGTCAGTTCAACGCCATCTACTGAGTTCTTGGAAACTACTTTTTTTTTAATACTCGAAAAAGAAAACTGCTCATTAATCTTACATATTAATTTTATATAATTTTTTGACGAAAAGATAATCAGTTCTGACTATTGTACACATTACTTAAGTAGGAAGCCCACGTTGATCTTTGGTAAAGTAATTTTTTTTGACAATTGCTTGACGTCATTGGATTGGTGTTTATACGAATTCAATTATGTTTCAGGATTTAGATGGGAGAATACGCTGCATTTTAAATTGACTCAGGTCCTGCTGATAGTATTCTGATCCAAATTAATGTTCAAGAAGATTAGTTCGTCTCCATCCATATGTTTGTTAAGATGGTGCCTAGTTTCCGTTAGAAGGAACAAGCGTAAGAAAATGACTGTATTATCTATATTTTCTATGTCCATGCTTTTAAAAGAAACATGCAGAATAAAAAAAAACATAATGAAGAGGCATCTTTTTGTATCGTGCGTGCACGCTAAACAAATAGTTCAAATAGAGTACTTCGCTAATTTCATTATAATACAGCAGTAAACGGAACAGTTTTTTCGACGTGTATGGTAACATGGTAACTTTGATGTAAAAGCCTTGAAACCATGCCAGAAACATTACCAAAAAAAGCTAAAAGTGTCACCGCGGCTGTCATTGCTGTCTGTGCTATGTGCGTGTTCCAATCTATAATTTCTGAAATAGAGCATCAAAAGTATACCTTTTTCTTTCTAAACGAGTGTGTAAAAAAGAGAGACATGAATAGTCATTCCACGTCTTACAAATTCGCTATAAACATTTTCTGCCAGCTGGGTAAACCGTAGAGGTTATGGAAAATTGTTATTGATTTAAAAGTTACGTTTAAGACTGAAAATTGTATTAAAATGAAGATTTACACAAACCAAAACAACACTTCCACATTAAAGCTGCTTATTGCGGCTAATTTAGCGGGAAAGAAAGTCGATCTTGTTAGTGCATCGTTTGAAGGTAGGTGCATTTTCCTTGCATACTTCTTTGACCTTAGAAAATGAACTTAACTTGTTTTTTGAGCGTCTCTAATCTCTATAAATATCTTTATTTGCATGTAATTCATGTTTTGGTGACCGGTTTAACTCCTTTTTGTGATATTTCATTATGAAATTTATTCACAATAAAAAAATAAAAATCTCCATGCTTGAGTCTACTTCCGAGTCATGAGGTGGCTACCATGCTGGGGACTCAATACTCTCTATGTTTCTCTATGCTTTATTCCTTTTTCAAAAAAAGAACATCGTTTTTTTTTTATTCTTAAAAATGCCAGTTCATCATAATATTGTATTGTACCTAATCAAATCATAAATTTCAGTAATTTTGTATGTATTGCATCAGAAAACCTCAATGCTAGTGTTGTTTCTATAACTTCCTTGTACTGTATTACTAATATAATGAAAGGTGGTTTTTCCCGACTATACTTTTTTCTAGTAAGAATCTTATTTCCTCCTATTCCATACATTCAATTTTAATTCAAAATGTTTGAATTATTATTTTGTTTTTTGGTTGAACACACTTATCTCAAGAATGTTTCAAATTGAAATAAATATTTTCCTGCTGGATAGTCTTTTTATTGAGGAAGGAATTTCTTCTCTCGATCTACGTCTTTTTGCTTAATCCACATTTATACATCCACTTCATCAAACCATAGGGCGCACAGCGTGGGGTCCATCTAACCACCTTTTTTTTAACGTGGTAAAATCATCAAATGAGTCCTCCCACCCCGGGCAGGGCGGGAGGGACTGTCAGACTTGTACTGACTAAAATCCACGGTGTCCTTCAGTAGCCATTTATGTTCTGGGGTCACAGTGATGGTATAAGTCCCGCGACCCCGGCAGGGTTTAGCCCTCTGAGAGGGGGCCCCGCCATTTTGCTGACAGCTCTTTGAGGCGCGCGTGGGACACGACGCGCCGTCGACCCTGGCATGATCCATGGTCGGACGGCGAGTTGCCCTTTACTTGCCGCCCGCATGCCCGCGTCTATGGTGGCCGAAGATAGTCTTGCGACGTCCGACGCCGTCAATAGTCAATAGATGTTTATTGAGTGGGCAGAGGGCGCAGAGGCTGATGTTCATAACAACAAAAAAATCTTCCGAATGCCTTCAATTTCCCTTTACATTCTAGGGTATATTTATCTATAATATGTATGTATTTAGAAATATATAAGTATGTTTATCAGTCGTCTAGTACTCATAACACAAGCTCAGCTTAGCTTGGGACTAGATGGCGTTGTGTGATAGTTGTGGAATTTTATTATTTATTTATTACATTCTAGTGTTCATTTATTCACGGTAATTTCCATAGCCAGTCATCAATATGGTGTCATTGCTGACTGGCTTTCTCACTATCAAATCCTTGTTGACGGAGTAGCAAAAAAATGTGCTGATTTGTTATTATTGCTACACTTGGTCAATTTGCACTAAGTGATTCCAAACGTCTTTTATAAAGAGGACAGCGAAGGAGTGTAACTCTCTGCCTGCGTCCTTATTTCCGAACGCATACAACCATAATCTCTTCAAAGTTAGAGTGAACAGGCTTCTTCTGGGTAAGCTCGCTCCATCGTCGACCTTTTCTTAGTCACTCCTGACCTAGACTAAGGTCAAGAGCAAACCCATCTCACATAAAAAAAAAAAAAACTCATACAACAATATAATTAAAAATCAAAATCAAAATCAAATAATTTATTTCAAGTAGGCCTGCTAGAGGCACTTTTGAATTGTCAAAAGACAAAAAATAATTAGGTAACATAAAATAGTTATGGTGCTACAGTCCCAGTCACAAGACATAAAAACGAGTGAAAGTACCGTAGGTGCTCATTCCAAAGCATTGATCTCTATGGAGAAGAACGAGCAAGAAACTCCATGGACACTCTTTTTCAATAGCCAAAATTATAACAGAATCTTTGTTACATCATTCATCTTGAGATGGTGCATAATGTGAGAACGATGTAGCAAGTAAAAGGTGTCCATAGGAAAATATAAAATAGACAATTCAAGAAATATAAATCCTTAAAATAGACCGTGGTAGCTAAGAGATGACCAGTCACGACTGACGGCGCCCGTTCACGAACATGACACATGCATCAGCACCATTCAGCTCAACCATTTTGAAGGGAACTAAATGATCCGAAACACGCGCCACCGCCAGCGAGACATTTGAGTGAGCATGAAAGAAAGTGTGTTACAATGTCATATGATAATGATATTTATTATTTACTTAACAAAAAAAGTTATTATCAAACACTATTACATCAAATATTTATAACTCATTTTTATATATTGATGTTTTATCTATAATAAAATAATAGTACTATGTTTATAATAACAAAAAGTAATGGCATGGATTATGCCTATCAATTTTATTTGTTATGCATTTTATTGGTAAAAGCTTTATGAGATTATATTTCAATTGCTGTTCGTTAGTATCACTAAAACTCAGGAAGGGCTGGACCAATTTGGCTGATTTTGGTTTTGAATTATTTTGGGAAGTCCATGGAAGGTTTAAAAGGTGTTTTTTTAAAGGTTTCTCAGGCGTATGAAGTTTGCCTAGTCAGCTAGTTACTTATAATAATTGTAGATAGGTAGCATGCAGCTTCACTGAAATAAAATACTTTTTGACTTTTCCTGCCTACTAAAAACATTAAAATCAGTTGAGCAGGGGGCTACCATGACGTCAAGCAAGAGTAGTTTCTCTGTGGGAAAGAGACAGCTATATAAGTCGTCTAGTGCCATCACGTTTCCACAGAGGAACTACTATCGCTTTCACACGTCATGGCCACATGTTTTGCTGATTTAACTATACTAGGGAGTGGACACACTTCCCGACTCGTATCGGCTTCATTTGATCATGTATCGGAAATGAGGCAAATTATTTATTTCTTTGTTTTTATAACCCTTTCTGTCTTTCAAGTCAAAGTGTGCTCACAACCTGATTGTCTTTTTCTAACCTTGCATCCTCCAACAATACAGTGGTCACGAACATACTATGTGGCAACAAACAACAAATAAGGGTGATACTGTGAAGTCATGCACGCTTTTCTACACTTGCATGCTCTTACAGTGGCCGGCACGTAAGTTGGCAAGACTCGTTAGATGCGCAGAAGTCATTTTGTAGATCTCTTTGGTGGTCATGCGGGACGCGGGGTATGAGGTAGTGCCGATCCGAGTACGCAATTGGTGCGTCACTTGCCTTTGCTCCTCGCACCCAGTATACGCGCTCTCGCTTACACTTGCGTGCCGTTATATGCGATGCGCAAACTTACCCCCACTACACTATAATCTTGCCAACTTACGTGTCGTACTGTACATAAACACTAATCGTATGGAAATAATATAATTTATTAACAACATAATAAAGAAAGAGAAAATAATTTTCAAAAAGTGTGTTGTTAAATGTAATTTTCATTTTTCGGGAAGTAATGTCAGAGTTTTACTACTAATGGGCCTGCTACCTACCACACGCAGCCCTATAGCCACGGTTACGTGATAAGATAGTCCCGCGACCCCGGCAGGCTATCTATTCACCTTATCGTGATCGTACTCTGGATAGGTACTCCAGACGCCTTAACCTACCTATCCAGAAGACGCCAGGTTCGAACCCTGCACGCAGCTGAATTTTTCGTTCCTTAAAAAAACCTTTGCGAAGATGCGACGCAGGCATTATTGCTTTATATATTTTTTGTCGTTGATAATTAATTTAATATAAGTACCTGTAAATGGCCTACTTGAAATAAATGATTGTTTTTTTTTTTATAATATTCCACAACTATCATACAACGCTATCTAGTCCCAAGCTAAGCAGAGCTTGTTTTATGGGTACTAGACAACTGATAAACATACTTATATATTTCTAAATACATACATATTATAGATAAATTACACCCAGACACAGAACAAATGATCATGCTCGTCACACAATCATTTGTCCTGAGTGGGAATCGAACCCAAGACCTCCGGCATAGCAGTGAGGGTCACTAACCACTAGACCAACAGGCCAGTCGATTTGTATATGAAAACTCGGTAGGTTCGAGACCACTGTCCTTGACTAACCCTGGGTAATGGTGACTGAGTGTCCGTCTGTGATTGCAGACGATGTATTCGCAGGGCCGCGCCAGCTCCCCCTGCTGGAGGTGGACGACAACGTCAGCTTCTTCTCGAGCAACGCCGCGGCGCAATACTTGTTTCCCGTGTTGGATCTCACCGATGATGGACAGTGGTATGTGTACCTATTTGTTTTATTTATTAACTTTAGTCTCCGCCAGAGACGCCAGATAAGTCAAGAATAAAATTCGTTGACCCCCCTGTACCAATGTATTCCAATATTTCAAAACGATAACAAAAAATGTAAAGAAAGTGTCGTAACACGATCAAAATAAACGTATCGTGGTAAGGGGCGACCTTGTCCTTATATTTAGATAATTTATTGATAGTAGAATGTTACTCAGGACCAAAGCATCTTTCAACTGCTGTAATATTTTTTTTAATCGCTCCAGTATTTTCGGAGCCTATTCAACACAAACAAACAATCAAATCTTTCTTCTTCATAATATTAGTGTAAACTATTTATGTAAAAAAGAAGGTATAATTTTTAGGTTAACTAATTTCTAATGCCTGTGTTTAAGTGCATGTCAATGCAAAATTGACTGTTTACGCATGTGTTAGATTTATTATTGTATTATATATTCAATATGTAATTAACAATAGAAATATATTCAAAACTACGATCAATTGATTTCCGAACGAAAACAGTTGATAGTCAAATTATGTATTGAATTTAATAAAGGTTACAAATAAATAATAACTAAATTTTTAAATAATGTAATCAAGTTTTAAAAAAGGTTCTACTACATAGGATTTGTTTATTATTGCTTATTTCATTAGTTATTTAGCTAAAATGTATGGCAATCCGTGATTGGTCAGTAATGGCGGTAATATTTGTTGGAAGTGGTACGATTATAAGTTTATAAAAACAGATGTACCCCCACATTCGTGTTGATTATTATCCAATCGTTTTATAAGGTAAAAGCTGTTCCCTAAGTAGTGTTCTGTGTAATTAATGTGATATAATAATAGAGAATACAAGATGTGGTGCTGAAAGTTATAATTGCTGTCCTAATGTTCTGCAATGAAAATCTAAGTTAACCGATACTTATTATGATCTGAATGTTACTGATATTGTATATTGTATGTCTTATAAAAATGTGTGTACTGATAAAATATGTTGCCGTGGAGTTTCTTTCTCTGTTCTTCTCCACGAAGACCTAGGATTTGCGAACAGAGGTAGCTTGGTAATAAATACCTAGTCGTGATTTTGTGCTTTTCTTTATAAACCCATTCCTATACACAAGTCCTTAGGAAATACTTTACATGTAGTAAATTAATAGCAGTAACCATCCTGGCATCGAATACTTTACAATAAAGTCCATATTAATATCAATAAAACCAGAAATACCCACCATATCTATCACACATACATCCTATTTCTAACACATGCATGTCATGCTCGCAGTTTTAAACAATAACTTTTAATAGCCTTGGATACTAGTCTATAGACTTAGCTAGAATGCATCTTTGTCGGCAATAATACAAAGCTGGGTTCCATCCGGTGGACTCATCACGATGTATTACATAAAGCTACATTTCTTATGCGCTTTTTTTTGCATGGTAAAATCATCAAATGAGTACGCCCCCCCCCCCCCCCCCCCGGCAGGACTGTCAGACTTGTACTGACTAAAATCCACGGTGTCCTTCAATAGCCCTTTATGTTCCGGGGTCACGTTAATGAAATAAATCCCGCGACCACATTTCTTATGCGCTTGCGGTTTATTATCAACTAGTTTTTTCCTACGACCTACCGCATCCGTCGTCCTGCCTTTTAGACGAACTGTTGGTCCCGGCCGTCATTTGTTGTTACTGTTAGTCAGAAGCTCTAAAGTTTGACAACCAGTCTCACCTTGTGGCATCGTATTATCCAGTTAACGGTATGTGTAGGTTCGATAATCAGTCGCTCCATGTAAAATACTGATATTCAGCTGCATCTGGTTGAACTGGAAGCCGACCACAATATAGTTGGGAAAAGGCAGGCAGATGAGGATAAATATTAGCCTAGAGCAGATGAACCTCAATTTTCTTCGTTACTAACCAAGCTATCCTCATTTTCAGCCAACAACTACAAGAATGGGAAGCGACGAGGCTCCACCCAGCCGTATCGTCAGTCCTGACTGCGAAGACGGTCGCCTCAGATCTCAAGCAGTCGCTGCAAGCGCTGCTGGCTACTGCCAACGATATGCTGCAGCGACACAAGTATATGTTGGGGGTGAGTACTTGCCAGATTTAATAAATGCTCATCAAAGTTTCATAATATATTGTACAAAGGTTGAGGAGTTCGTGGCTAAATAATTACAGCCGCACAGGCCGACCTTAAGCGACTGTTGATGAGTGACCGACCATCTGTCAAAGCGAGTTTCCTCCGTGCCTCGGAAAGCACGTAAAGCCGCTATCATTTGTACTTGTTTGACAGTCGTTACTATTAGTCAGAAGCTTTAAAGTCTGAAAACCTGTCTGACTATGGGGTATCGTATTATTCAGTTACTGGGTATTGGAGGTTCTATAGGCAGTCGCTCCATGTAAAGTCATACCTTCTTATTACCTAATGTTAAACTAAAAACCCGGGTTTAAATCTCGTTAAACGACGGTTTACTCATTATTACAAATCAATAAACCGTCGTAGCTTTCATACACCTTTGACAAAAGGTGTATTAAAAATTGTGTTGTTATTTTCGTGTTATTTTCACCCAAAACAGATTTAACCATAGCAGATTTAATTGTTATTCCACTTTTTGGATTTAATTGTTTACACAATGGTTCAAATGACGGTCCTAAGGTCCACGTTTTATCTAAGTTTGGTGATACGGAGAAAAAGCCATGGTTCTGCAGTTAAGTCGGGACTTGATAATCCAGGTTTAAACTAAGGTTTATTTAGTTTTTGTTATAAGACCGACGGAGCAGTTATGGCCCAGTAGTATCGGGCCGGTCCCGATTTACGAGTTGGATGTCACGGGTTCGAACCTAGACAGACGCATTACTTTGTTTAATTTATTTCATCACCACTTCTCTCAAAACGATGAAGGTAAACACTGTGAGGAAACCGGCATGTCCTAGAACCAAAAATTCGAAGACATGTAACATCTACCAACCCGCACTGGGCCCGCGTGGTGGATTATAGCTCACTCCCTCTTACAAGAGAGGAGGCCTGTGTCCCAACAGTGGGAACGTTATAGGCTGATGATGATGAAACATTAAATTTTCACCCTTTCTCTTTCCCAGGACAAACTATCTCCCGTGGACATCTCAGTATGGAGTACATTGTACCCGATATACTACAACCCTGAGCTGAAACAGGTGTATATGTCCGAGTGTAGTCATATTGTGAGGTGGATCGAAGAGCTGGCCAGCGCTAAGGCTATCCAGGTGAGAAAAAAAATCATAACTTATGCATTTATTTAATTATAGTTTCTTGTTCCATCATACGTGCCTAGGAAATCACGTAAAGCCGTCAGTCTCGGCTGTCATTTGTAGATCTTGGACAGTCGTTACTATTAGTCAGAAGCTCTAAAAGTCTCACAACTAGTCTTACCATGGGGTATCGTATTACCTAGTTACTGTGTTGTGGAGGTCCGATAGTCAGTCGCTCCATGTAAAATACTGATATTCAGCTGCATCTGGTTCGACTGGAAGCCGTCCACAGTATAGTTGGGAAAAGGCAGGCAGATGATGATGACAGGTTCGTGTTTGATCAGTATCTCTTATCACAAGCCAAGATGTGGTCGACGATGAAGCACGCTTGCCTAGAAGTAACCTGTTCACTTAAAGTAAATGTTAAAAATAAGTTCAACACACGTAGGGTCAGAGAGTATAAACTGGTTCAACCATAGACATGTATCTACGGTAAAAGAATATCGAAGTATTTGGTATCCACAATGTAACATAAAATAGATTTGTTGCGAGAAAAGGTAAAAATTAGTAAACTTCACTTAAAGCAAAATTAAAAATAAACCTACAGGATAGTTATAAGGAGATACATAATAGTAAATGATTCTTTACATACTTACATTACATACGGTGTAGTATTGTATAACCCTTTAATTTTTAGTTGGTCCGTTGTAATGTGAAAGAGCGCCTCTCGCCATTGTTTTGATTTCGTTCAGAAAAAAAAAACTCTTGATTTAAAGACCATGAGGTTATAGGTGTCGGGAAATACAGATGGCAGGGAATTCCACTCCTTAGCTGTGCGTACAATAAAAATATTGGCAAAATATACTGCAGATAGTTTTGAAATACTGTTCGACACTGTTGGCGCAGTGGGTTAGCGATCGACTCCTGCGCATCATGTCGCGGGTTTGAACCCTGCTCGTAGCAAAATTTGTATGATCTGTAGTTGTTCCGGATCTGGGTGTTTGTGTATGTTAGTTTCTGTGTTTGTAAACGCAACCACGATACATAAAAAATCCCTAGAAATAGAAATGGTTTTCTAAAAAAAATACACAAAATTATAAATTATTTTTATTTAACTTTCTTTTTGCGTAGCATTGGTAGACCAGTGGTTAACGGCCCCGACTTACGAGGTGTTGGGTTCGATCCCAAATAGTCGCATTACTTTTTGTAATTTATTTCATCACCACTGCTCTCAAAAATGTGAGGGAAAACTTAAAAAATACAGTCGAATGGAGAACTTCCTCTTTTTTTAAAGTTCGACTCCACTCATCGATCCGGGCATGGTCCACCCATTACTTGTCGTCCGCATGCATCCGCCTAGGCCTACAGTGGCCGCGGAAATCGCTTCGCGGCGTCTGTGGCCGTGGGCGTCTCCCACGGCGCCTGGGTCGTGAGGTGGACGCTGTCCTCTCGCGGCCCGCCTCCTCCTTCCCTGGCATGACTGCTTCGCAGAAGAAGGCGACCGCTTCCCACTCCGTCTCCGCCTATCGCCTGTGCTAGTACACGTCGGTGATCTGCGGGGCGCTGAGCAGTCCTGCACCGTATGCTCCACCGTGTCCTCCGGTGCTGAGGTCGCTAATATGCAAAATAATAATCATTAGTAATGTCACTGATTTAACTAATATGATCAGAGAATAATCAATTTTTTGTTGTGGTACTTTTACTTTTCACTACAAAAAATGAGATGTATGTTTTCAGGAAGCTGTGAAGCAGTGGGGTGGATCAGTGACGGGTCCGTTCGGCGCCACGTCCGCACTCGGAGTACCACAGGGAGCTAGTGTATCCACTCCTGTTGGGTATGTCATTACTTTTTCAATTTCACAACTTCAAGTTCTTTGAAAAACTAGCGGCCCGGGTGGACCCGTGCGAAGCCGGGACGGGCCGCTAAAATACACTGTGCCCATAAAATAGCATGCTATAATATAGCAAGTTAAATAAAGTGCTAAAAAAATATAGCATTTAGCAAGTTATTGCCATATAGCAACTTTGAACACCAGTAA
Source organism: Agrotis ipsilon (assembly GCA_028554685.1). Taxonomy (NCBI): domain Eukaryota; kingdom Metazoa; phylum Arthropoda; class Insecta; order Lepidoptera; family Noctuidae; genus Agrotis; species Agrotis ipsilon. The sequence continues at coordinate 6,200,635 of CM052982.1, forward strand.
CCAACACGTCTGATATTGCAATCAAATCAATGTTGTTTTAGATAACGATAAAATAATTGGTTAAAGCAGTTCTGGAGTACCTATCCAGAAGACGCAGGTTCGAATCCTGCTCGCAGTTGAATTTTTCGTTCCTTGAAAAATATTTTTGCGAAGACGCGACGCAGGCGTTATTGCGTATAAAAATATAACTTCAATATATTTCCGTGTCTAATCTTACACCTCGGAAAAATAATAATATTCCACACCTATCATACAACGCCATCTAGTCCCAAGCTAAGCAGAGCTTGTGTTATGGGTACTAGACAACTGATAAACATACTTATTTATTTCTAAATACATACATAGTATAGATAGATTACACCCAGACACAGAACAAATGATCAATGCTCATCACACAAACATTTGTCCTGGGTGGGAATCGAACCCATGAGCCCCGGCATAGCAGTCAGGGTCACTAACCACTAGACCAACAGGCCTGTCAAAATTGGTCCCATAATTGTTTTATTTAGTAGTTTTTATAAAGATATCATATGTCTTCAGGTCACCAGACGAAGGTGCGGCGGTGGAGTTGGGAGCGACGCCTGAAGAAGTAGCAGCGGCCAAGGAGAACTGGCTGAATGGACTTAGCAAGTTACAAAAACCACTGTTACCTGGGAAGATAGTGTGAGTACCAGGGTAAATAGTTCATAGCTAAGTAGGCTTGGCGAGTAATGGGTAACTCGCCGTCCGATGAAGGACCAGGGTACTGTAGAACCTCTCCCCATCTAAGCACGAAACTCGTAAGTCCGGCCGACTTTAGTGTGAGTACTAGTGCTTATAGTTCATAGCTTAGTAGGCTCTGGCAGGTATTGGGGTCGGCGAGTAATGTGGTAGCTCGCCGTCCGACCAAGGACCAGAGGCACAGTAGTATCCCCCCCCATCTAAGCACAAAACTCGTGAGTTCGGCCGACTTTTCAAGAGTTTTATATTCCTATACGGAAGCGGAAGGCGAGTAATGGGTGACTCACTGTCCGATCACGACGTGACGTGTTTCACGCTCGCCTCAAAGAGTTTCAGCATAATGACGGGGTATCAGCCTTAGAGGGTAAAACCTGCCGGGGTTGCGGAATGATCGGGCAATGTAAAGGGCTATTGCAGGACACCGTGGATTTTAATCAGTACGAGTCTGAGAGTCTGAAGAGTTCGTAGCTAAATAGGCCGATCTTCCGGGTTAAGCCGCGCTTGCCGAGGTTGGTCTGTGGATGGGTGACCATCTTTCATAGCGAGTTTCCTCCGTGCCTCGGAAAGCACGTAAAGCCGTTGGTCCCGACTGTCATTTGTAGATTTTTGACAGTAGTAACTCAGACAGAAGCTCTAAAGTCTGACAACCAGTCTTATCATGGGGTATGGTATTAAACAGTTACTAAGTTGAGGAGGTACGATAGTCAGTCGCTCCATGTAAAATACTGATATTTAGCTGCATCTGGTTCGACTGGAAGCTGACCACAATATAGTTGGGAAAGACTAGACAGGACTCACTCAGTTGATGATTTTACCATGATAAAAAAAAAGTGTATAGTAGTAAGTGTCATTGTTGTTAAATAATGTGCTATTTATTGGCCTGTTAGTCTAGTGGTTAGTGACCCTGACTGCTATGCCGGGCGTCGTGGTTTCGATTCCCACCCAGGACAAATGTTTGTGTGATGAGCACGATCATTTGTTCTGTGTCTGGGTGTAATTTATCTATAATATGTATCTATTTAGAAATATATAAGTATGTTTATGAGTTGTCTAGTACCCATAACACAAGCTTTGCTTAGCTTGGGACTAGATGGCGTTGTGATAGTTGTGGAATATTATTATTATTTATTCTTTTCAGTTTACCAGTTAAAGATCGTAAGAACATTCTAATAACATCAGCTCTCCCGTACGTCAACAACGTGCCACATCTGGGCAACATCATCGGCTGCGTGCTCTCTGCTGATATATTCGCAAGGTAAACACATCATCATCAGCCTATAAATGTTCCCACTGCTGGGACACAGGCCTCCTCTCTGTAAGAGGGAGTCATGTGTCAAAATTCGGCGACACGGCGCAGTGGCTGAACGATCGATTGCTGCGCAGTGTGACGCGGGTTCGATCCTTGTTACTGTTACTGTCAGCCTGTATCATCCCACTGCTGGTCTAAGGCCTCTCCCAATGACTTCCAACTATTTCGATCTAAGGCTAGTGTGAGCCACTGGTTGTTAGTTTTATCCAGCTCATCCCGCCATCTTCTGCGAGGTCTGCCGCGACGCCTTCTGGCTGTGTCAGGGCTCCAAAAGGCTCATTGATCCCCGATTCATTGATCACTCGATCCCCGTACTTATATTTACAAATATTTGTATGATCTGCGAGTAGTTGTTCCGAGTCCGGATATTTGTGTATGTGAGATTATATGTTTGTAAGCGCACCCACGATACAGGAAAAAATCCTAGTGTTGGACAAAATCAGTATCAAAAGTCATTTATTCAAAATAGACTGATTTATCAGCACTTTTTGAAGGTCAATTTTTACATAAGACAGTACCCCAAAGCGTACCTTCGACACTTCCTAGTGTTTTGGCTGTTAAGAAGAAGTGGCGGAACAAACTCCCCAGCAACACATCTATCTGTACGGTTAGAAGAACCAAGATTTTGGTGGTCTGGGTGCCTGTATTTGAGTTTCTATGTTTGTAAACGCACCCACGACTAAGGAGAAAATCCTAGTGTGGGGCAACGTTTAAAAAAAACAATAATGAGATTAGTGATGCCTAAAATTATTTTAATATTTCAGGTACTGTCGGTTATGTGACTACAACACACTGTTCATATCCGGCACAGACGAATATGGAACAGCCACTGAAACTAAGGTAAATCATACTTCATTATGAAAACTTTTGTATGGAAAAAAAATTAAATGAAAAAAAAAGAATAATTTAATACTTTATTACCATAGGTTTTATATGTAAAGAAAAATTCGAAGTGAGCAGGATTTGATCCTGCGCCTCCGGATTCAGTACGTCCGACGCTCTTTCCAAGCCATTTTTGCTTATTGTGTACATGAGGGTGCTACGGATTACAAAACTCTAGTGCACATGTAATAAATTATGTATGACAAGAGTTTGGACTTTAGATTTAAACTAAAAAGGGTAAAAGAAAAACTTGAAAAATACTATTTTTTTTGTACTTGTTTTTGAATTAAAGAAAAATCTTTTTAAGACTTAATATTTGAAAATGTATGAATGATTTTAAAATCAAATAACCTTTCTTTTCCAGGCATTAGAAGAAGGTATATCTCCCCGCGAGATCTGTGATAAATACTTCGACATTCACAACTCGGTGTATCGCTGGTTCAACATCGGTTTCGACTATTTTGGACGGACGAGTACACCGCAACAGACTGAGTGAGTAATACAAGATTATATCTAACTCCAAAAACTAGCCAAGTGAGAGAGGGACTTGCGCATGAAGGGTTCCGTACGTAAAAGTTCATGTTTACTGTATTTATTTGCTATGATTAATTCTCAGAATTTATTCCTTATTAGCAACACTATCGAATGGTGTGATAATACAGTGTGTGATTTTTTTCCAAAGTGAGCTGGTTCGATTCCTGGCCAGGATTATTGATTATTTAAAATTCAATGATGCTGATGATGATGTTTAGTTTTCGTCAAAATAGGTCTCGAGATTCGTATCAATGTTTTTCGATATACCTCATAGTTTCGGATACAGCCATCCACGCACAGTTGAAAAAATCTGGCTGTATAATTTTATAATTCTGTAAATATTTGAAGTGTGTATACCAGTAGCCGTTATCAGCATACAACAAAAAAAAAACATGTTTTTTGACTGACTACAGTTCCTGGGATGTGTAGGTCTGAAAGGCAGTCGCTAAAACACTCTCCTCGACTCCTTGAGACGCGCGTGGAACACTACGCGTCATGCGTACGGTGGGCTACCCATTACTCGCCGTACGCAATTCCCTTTACTCTCACCATGGAAATATATTCTTAACAGTAATATAATGACAAAAGATTAATATTTTGTCCACAGAATAGCACAGCGTATGTTTTTGAAACTACGAGACAACGGCTTCGTGAGCTCACAGTCGGTCGATCAACTTCTTTGTACGAACTGCGATCGATTTTTAGCTGACAGGTGAGAAATATCAATTATATTATTAACTAGCTGTGCCCGCGACTTCGTTCGCCTGGATGTCGACTTAACAATGTATTTTTTATCAAATTGACAAAGTTTCATACAAACTTTCATCCCCTATTTTATCCCCTTGGGGGTAGAATTGATCAAAATCCTTTCTTAGCGGATGTCTACGTCATAACATCTACCTGCATGCCAAATTTCAGTCCGATCCGTCCAGTGGTTTGAGCTGTGCTTTGATAGATCACTAAGTCAGTCAGTCAGCTTTGAGTTATATATATTTAGATATGAGTTAAAAGGAATAAGTGACATTAAAATAATGCAACTAAGGACCTATGCACACCACGTTTTTTAAACGCGCCCTCGACTCGCGTTTTGGAAACGCGCGTTTTTGTCAAACAGAGCAGTTTGTTGTTGCGATACAAAGTGTCAAACGCGCGTTTGCATCGCGTCTGTATCGCTACAAACGCGCGTCAACGGCGCGTTTAATAAACGTGGTGTGTATAGGTTCTAAGAGCCCTCCATCACCGCGAGCATTCACCTGTAATGTAACGTTACAGATTCGAACATTCAAAGAATACAGCATCAAATTGCGCACTTTTATGTTACATTACAGGCTCGTGGTGAGGGAGCGCGTTAAGGTACACACGGCTACACATCAAGCTATACAAAACCAGTTTGTCTTGGTCTCGCTTTGTACGATTTATACACACAATGAACGATCAGCTAATACTGGTTTTTATAACTTGATGTGTAGCCCTGTGTACATTTTGGATTGAATCTTGACCGAGCTTACCCTAGACTGTACTAGGCGTCTCAACTAAGAAAAGGATGATTTTATCGCCATATTGACAAATTACGCTACTACAAGTAGCAACCACAGGTTTAAAAAAATATTGATAGATATTTTCTGATAGAAAATTTTCAAATCAAGGTTTTTAAATCCGTTTTTGGCTTTACGAGTAAATGCCTCCAAACACGAAAGAGTTTGACGGGGTTCCCTTTCAGAGGGCCAAAGCCTGCCGGGGTAGCGGGATTTATTCCATAACCGGGACCCCGAAACATAAAGGGCTATTGAAGGACACCGTGGATTTTAGTCAGTATAAGTCTGATAGACCCTCCCGCCCCGCCCGGAGTGGGAGGACTCATTTGATGATTTTACCATGTAAAAAAAACAGTTGTTTTTGTATTTTCGCATTTAAAAGAAAGAAAATTGAGTTTATTAGCATTAAAATATTATTATATTCATTTATGTTTGTTAGCAAAGAAAGTAGTTTCTCTGTTCAACCTGTATGTATGGATATCCCGTGACGATGCCTGTTTGTATGATGTATGTATGTTCATCGAATTTTGGTGCTGACTGTACCCGTTTTTACTTACTTGGATTGTAGATTTTCAAAGACGCTGATTTTACCAAGAATTACCTTGAATATCTAAACAAAAAAGCCTTAAAAGCATGTCTTTTGGAAGTCAGTGCCCCTATAAATAAAAAAAAAAAACAATACCATCGACTTTTCTTCTAAAAAAAAGTTACCCTTTGTTTTTTTAATTCACAGATTCGTGGAAGGCACTTGTCCATACCCCGGCTGCGGGTACGAGAACGCCCGGGGAGACCAGTGCGACAAATGTGGGAAATTAATAACCGCCACAGAACTGATACAAGCCAAGTGTAAAGTGTGCGGACATACACCCACCATCAGACCTAGTGAACAACTGTTTATTGAATTGGGACAGGTAAGCAATGGCCCATGACAACGACGATATATTACTAGACTCCGCATGCACGATCTAAGGAACAAAAACTATTCTGTCAACTCGCTGAGGTACTACGTAAGCGAGGGGGACGGGGTACTGCGTTGTGATTGGCTAACTCAAGGTCTGTTCTGTCTCAAGGTATGTTTACGGCTCACAGGAGTGGTCGAAATAAGACGGATATAAGACTTTTTTGCCTAATGTGTTGACAGACATCCGTCGCCTGTTATTAGGAGTCTAGTTATATATCGTCGTTGGCCCATGATGACCCAAGCTGGTCCATGATGGCACAAGCTAGTCCATGATGGCCCAAGCTGGTCCATGATTGTCCAAGCTAGTCCATAATAGCCCAAGCTGGCCCATGATAGCTCAAGCTGGCTCATGGTGGACCAAGCTGGCTCATGATGGCCCAAGCTGGTCCATGATGGCTCAAACTGGTCCATGATGGCCCAAGATGGCCCATGCTAGTAACTTACTCAATAGCCCCCATCATTGCCTATGTTGGTAACAACCAATAAACTTACATACTTGTAAACGTACATAGTGGATACTGGCCTCCGTTGACAGGCAAGACAGTGGCTCATGCTGGTGTATTACCCGTCTATACAATGGCCCATGCTAGCCCATGTTAGTAATTTACCTAATAGCCCATCATGGCATATGTTGGTCGTTTATATAGTGGTTGGGCCATGCTTGTGTTGACAGTTAAGATAGTAGTCCATGCTGGTCTATTACCCGTTTATACAATGGCCCATGCTGGCCCATGTTAGTAATTTACCCTATAGCCCATCATGGCCTATGTTGGTCGTTTACATAGTGGATACTGGCCTCCGTTGACAGGTAAGAGAGTGGCCCATTCTGGTCTATTACCCTTTGATACAATGGCCCATGATGGCTCAAGTTCATTTATACAATGGCCCATGCTGGCTTGGCCACATAATTAACTATTTTTATTATTGTCCACAGTTGGAACCTTCAATCCGTACCTGGATAAGTACAGCAGAGAAGCAGTGGTCCCCTCCAGCCCGGGCCGTGTCTCGGTCCTGGATGAGAGAGCCACTCCGGGCCAGAGCCGTCACCAGGGACCTTAAATGGGGGGTACCTGTACCTATTGAGGGGTATACCAATAAGGTAGGTTTTTTAATATCATAGATTATCATACTTTGGAGGAGCTCGTGGCTAAATAATTACAGCCGCACAGGTCGATCTTCCGGGTTAAGCCGCACTTGCCGAGGTTGGTCTGTGGATCATCTGTCATAGCGAGTTTCCTCCGTGTCTCGGAAAGCACGTAAAGCCGTTGGTCCCGACTGTCATTTGTAGATCTTTGACAGTCCTTATCTAAGTCAGAAGCTATAAAGTCTGACAACCTGTCCTACCATGGGGTATGGTATTACACCCTTACTGTGTTGTGGAGGTCCGATAGGCAGTCGCTCCATGTAAAATACTGATATTCAGCTGCATCTGGTTCGACTGGAAACCGACCACAATATAGTTGGGAAAAGGTAGGCAGATGATGATGAGATTATTATACTTTGAACACACATTCTGTAATTTTTTTCTTAATTTCCATATCCCTGAAGGTCCATTTAAAAAGTTGCAGTCGTCCATTCTTCAATGAAATCACGCGTATTTGAGTCAGTCGACGGTTTTTTTTTTATAAAATCATCAAATTAGTCCTCCCATCTAGGGCAGGGCAGGACTGTCAGACTTGTACTAACTAAAATCCACGGTGTCCTTCAATAGCCCTTACGTACCGGGGTCACAATATTCGTTAGTCCCGCAACTTCGGCAGACTTTGGCCCTCTAAGGGGAGCCCGTCATTGTGCTAACACTCTTTGAGGCAATGGTAGACGCCCGAGACGACGGACGTCGAAAGACTGCCGCTGTAGGCGCGGCTAGGGCAGAGGGAGGACGCTGTCCTCTCCCTCACACGGCCGACCTTCGCGAACATGACTGCTTCGCAGAACGAGGCGACAGCTTCTCACTCATGGCCTCCCACTTAATGATTTATTTCCATGTCTAAGGTATTCTACGTGTGGTTCGACGCGCCGATCGGCTACATGAGCATCACACAGAACGCCACCAAGGAGTTTGAGAGGTGGTGGAAACCTGACAAGGAACATGATGTGAGTTACATTTTTAAAAAAGATTTTCCAAAAGATTTTTGAGGAACGAAAAATTCAGCTGCGAGTTGGACTCGAACCTGCATCTTTTGGATAAATACTCCAGACGCCTTAGTAATTTAGGCCATCCCAGCACAATCGTTTGAAGCTGAATTTTTCATTCCTTTAAACGTTAAACAACGTTTAAAATAGTTAAATCTAGCACGTTTTAATCCATTTTGGGTGAAAATAACACAAAAACAACAACACAATGGACAAGTAACTTTGAGAAACTTTGACACACCTTTGACAGCTACGACTGTTAGACCATGGTTTATCGCAAAACCAAGATTTGTAATAACGTTTGTGTAAACCGTAGTTTTTAGTGATATAAACCTTGGTTTTTAGGCCGAATAAAATTAAGTTTTTTTACCTGAAAGAATCCTAACAAATAAATCCTTGTGGTTTACAGGTGAAGTTATACCAGTTCATGGCGAAGGACAACGTTCCGTTCCACTGCGTGATGTTCCCGGCGACGCTCATGGGAGTCAACGAGGGACATGTGCTCGTCAGCCATCTGTTCGCCACTGGTAACTATTCAATTTTGATCAATTAAACAAGATTCTTTTTAGACGTTTTATTTCTACAATTTCTCACGGGACATGGTAACTTTAAAAGTAAATTGTTTTCCTTTAAGCTAGTTCCCTCGCCTTTTTGTCAATGTTCGACATCTGACTGTGAATATGAACAATCAGCACATCATATTCTTTGGGAGTGTATTCTTTGGCAGAACGAACGCAATATTATGTTGGATACTGTTCAGACTACATCCGGAGTCATTTATTATTCGGACCTTGTGGAAACTCGAACAAACTACCGTGCGTTCAAGCGTTTCTGCCATACCTATTATTGGAATCAAATATAGCAGCTCACAATTTAGGACCCATTAATATTAGTAGTCATTTTTACCCGTGGAACTAGGCAACTGGGCTTCTCCCAGTTGTAATGTCTCCTGCTTGCACGGAGGGAAATGGAAACATATTTGTCCTACTCCTCCACTTTTCTTTTCTGATTAATTTCGTTGCAGGATCCAAGACAACAGGTAAATTCATTCTCCGGGACACGTTGAGCTTCATTGTCTCGGCGCTTTTCTGGTGGCTGCCACTGTTGATTCTGGCTCTCAGGAGTTGCAGTGGTTTGGGAACAGTGTGGTGGGTTTGTCCCAACAAAAAAAAAAGAAAGGTTTTATTTAGTCAATTCACACATTGCACATAAAAAATTCGACGACATAACATGTGACGAAACACGCATACAAAGTAGCGCCACCTAGCACTATAATATGAAAGTAATCGGGCAAACAACATATGGCATATAGCCTAGAACTAAATGTATAAATTTTATCCAATAGTAACTCCTGGATTATACTCCTGAGGGTCCAAGGGAGGTCTGAAGGAGCAGGCTCCTTCCACTCCTCCTGCTTAATGCCGCGTCCAGACTGGCGTAACGCGTAATGTAACACGAATCCTAAGTGAGGAAAGTACACGAGTGTTACATCTAATTGCTTGTAGTGCTGTCCACAACGAGAATACGGGTTACATTACACGGTAGATTACATTACGCGTTACGCCAGTCTGGAGCTGGCTTAAGAAAGACATTAAGTTCATTCGTCATTAAGTTTTAAGTTACAACTGACTTTTTTTTCAGAATATTTGAACTATGAAGATGGCAAGTTCTCGAAATCACGAGGAGTTGGTGTTTTTGGAAGTGACGCACAGGTAAACTATAATTACTATCAATACTACTACTACTATAATGTTATTTATCTACATTTTCTATAAACAAAAAAAAAAGAGTGAAAAATGGGGTTTCGCTAATTCTATACACATCATTTTAAAGAGCTTGTGTTTAGGCCTATGAAAAATTCTCTATGGAAAAGATGATAGAGTATTTTTCAGCTTATGTTTAGTTGTATGAAAAATACTCTATGGAATAGATCAGTGTCCAGAGTGTCCTACCACTAAAGACTAAAATTTCTTTAGCTCAAACACTTATTGATTATGCCGATGCCTGTTACTTGGATTTTATTATTATAAATGAATATTGACAAAGATAAAACGCTTCGAAATTCGGGAGTGGGGTCTTGTGACGTCATAAAGCCTGTATAAATACCGACTGAGTGACGTTTTGCGTCTTAGAAGCGGTGTATCTTCGTCAGTGAGCAGTGGTGGCTCAGTGGTATCGGTCCCGATTTACGAGTTGTAGGTGGTGGGTTCGCACCCCGCCAGGCGCAGGTGGATTATAGCTCACTCTCTCTCTCTCTCAGAGAGGAGGCCTGTGTCCCAGCAGTAGGAACATTATAGGCTGATGATGTATCTTCTTCTTCTTCTTTGTTTAACAAAAACATCTTTCTATTTCCCAGGACACAGGCATTCCGTCCGACGTGTGGCGTTTCTACCTGGCCAGCATACGACCTGAGACATCCGACTCCAGTTTCAGTTGGGTAGAACTTGGTACTAGGTAAGTGTAATCAAATAAAACTATTTTTAAGTAATCAACTTGTTAGCTTAACACTTTTTGTAAGCTTTCATGGTTTAATATTAACTTTAAACAGCACTTACTTCCATGATTATTCATTACTAGCAGTTGCCAGCGGCTTCAACCGCTACAATACGAAATTTTATCCTACTGGAACAGAAATATCGGGATAAAACTAGGTATCCTATTTGTTAATCTAGGTTATAAACTATCTCCGTCTTATTACAAAACGAGGTTTAACTATAAACCCAGGTTTAAATCACGTCAAACTATGGTTTACCTAAAAACGTTATTACAAAACGTGGTTTTGCGTTAAACCATGGACTAAACCTTGGTCTAACTTTAGTCCACGCCGCCCCCTAGTTTAGCGGTGGTCTAAGTCGTAGCTGTCAAAGTTGTGTCAGTTTTTCATTGAATATTTTTCATTGTATTGTTGTTTTTGTGGTATTTTTACCTAAAACATGGTCGACTTAATGGATAATGATCCTAGATTAACACTTAGGCTACTTTTAATTTCGTTATCATGTTCCCGTGGGATAATTGCCTGACATACTTATCCCAAACATACTTTACTTAGACATACACTAGTAATATTAACATTAATATAGATGGTGAAATTATTAAAAAGAGGCAACTGTTCTAAAAAATGAAAACAAAACTTCATAATTTATTCCAAAAAATAATTAGTAAACATGTCATAGTTTATTAAGACGCGCGAGAATGTTACGTTCCATTACGCGCTTTAAATATTATGTAAGTAAAGAATCCAACATTAAATAATATGCTTAAAAAATCAAACTACAGTATAGGAAATGACTTATATCTAAATTCTAAAAAATAAATCAATATTATTAATATCTCTAAACCTCAATTAATCATAAACGAATTATAAATACATTCTATTTTCTGGTAATATGGAACGTTGCAATCGAATGATATCATGGTGAACGAATGAAATTTGTATTAATCTGTGGTTGGATTTAGACCTCGGTTCAAATGACGGTACTAAGAAGTCTGAGGTTTATTTATGTTTTGTAATACGAATAATTTTAAACCATGGTTTAGCACTTAAGCCTAGACTTGATAGTTCTGGTCTAAACCAGGGTTTTGCGTTGTTTTTGTAATAAGACGGTTTGTGTACCAAATATCATCCACATCCGTTCAGTAGTTTTTGCTTGAAAGAGTAACAAACATCCATACATCCAAACTTTCACGTCTTACTCCTTATCTTACTAAACTTATTATCTTATTATTGTTATAAACGTAAAAGTTTTAACGGCGCCACCTGACACCTCACGAGTCTGGGCGCCTAGTACATCGACAGCTCGTAGTGAAAACAAGGTGTTTTATCCGTTATTAATTAAAGCAGGGTTTCTTAAAGTGGGGTAACGGACCCTGGGGGTCCATGACATGTGCACCAGTGGTCCGCAGTATGTCAGCTAACTCTTAACCATTTACTAAGAAATAGTATAAAATCTTGTCTAGGTTAAGCCAATAACTCACCGGGACGACAACGTATCGACAGTCATAATACATGAATTATTTGAACAAAGACTAAACTTCCAGGACAGGGTTTCTTAGCAGCACAGTTTTTTCATGTTTGACTCTGATAGTCTGATCTATTCAAAATATTCTTTGACAGGGGTCCGTGGAATTATTTATATTGTGAAGGTGGTCTGTTACAGTAAAAAGTTTAAGAAATAAACCCCGCGGTAAAGGCAACAGCTAGTGTATAATATTAGTCAGTTTTCGAGCTCCCTAATTTTAATTTCTTTACGAAAAATATAACCTTTTTTTTCGTCCGTCCAGGAACAACTCGGAGCTACTGAACAACCTGGGCAACTTCTGTCATCGCTCGCTGAGCTTCTGCGCCAACACGTTCAAGGGCCGCGTTCCCGACCTGGCGCTCACACAGACAGACTACGAACTGATCGCACTCATCAACAGGGAAGTTATTGGTAAGTCATTTAATAATCACTAGGTTTTGCTCGCGACCTAAATAAATAATATTCCACAACTATCACACAACGCCATCTAGTCTCAAGCTAAGCAGAGCTTGTGTTATGGGTACTAGACAACTGATAAACATACTTATATATTTTTAAATACATACATATTATAGATAAATTACACCCAGATACAGAACAAATGATCGTGCTCATCACACAAACATTTGTCCTGGGTGGGAATCGAACCCACGACCTCCGACATAGCAGTCAGGGTCACTAACCACTAGACTAACAGGCCAGTTAGCTTCGCTCGCGTTAATTTGGTATTTTTATCTCGATAGTACCTGGTAGTGATGGAGGAGCTCGTGGCTAAATAATTACAGTCGCACAGGCTTATCTTCCGGGTTAAGCCGCGCTTGCCGAGGTTAGTCTGTGGATGGGTGACCATCTGTCATATCAAGTTTCCGCCGTGCCTCGGAAAGCACGTAAAGCCGTTGGTCCCGGCTGTCATTTGTAGATCTTTGATCGTCAGAAGCTCTTTTGACAACCAGTCTTACCATGAGGTATCGTATTATTCACAATTACTGGGATGTGGAGGTCCGATAGACAACCGCTCCATATAAAATACTGATATTCAGCTGCATCTGGTTCGACTGGAAGCTGACTACAATATAGTTGGGAAATGGAATGACTGCCTATCGGACGTCTGCAACCCAGTAACTGGGTAATACGATACCCCATGGTAAGACTGGTTGTCAGACTTTATAGCTCTGACTAATAGTAACGACTGTCAAAGATCTACAAATAACAGCCGGGACCAACGGCTTCACGTGCTTTTCCGAGGCACAGAGGAAACTCGCTATGATAGATGGTCCATCCATAGAGCAACCTCGGCAAGCGCGGCTTAACCCGCAAGACCGGGTGTAATTTTATTTAGACACGAGCTCCTCTGAGCTCCGCTGTCTAAGGATTGATATGAAAAAAAAAGATTTAATGACACTGTGATGTCTGATAGGGGAGAATAATAATAATAATATTCCCCAACTATCACACAACGCCATCTAGTCCCAAGCTAAGCAGAGCTTGTGTTATCAGTACTAGACAACTGATAACATACTTATATATTTCTAAATACATACATATTATAGATAAATTACACCCAGACACAGAACAAATGATCATGCTCATCACACAAACATTTGTCTTGTCACGACCTCCGGCATAGCAGTCAGGGTCACTAACCACTAGACCAACAGGCCAGTCATTGTTCGGGCCAGAATGGAAGTAAAATACAATAAGGAGATGGTGCGAGATGATGATGCTAGGAGGAGGAGATTTACCGCCTTATTACAAAATGGGGTGTAACTAAAAACCAAGGTTTACATCAACGAAAACTACGGTTTACACAAACGTTACTAAAAATCTTGGTTTTGCGATAAACCATGGTCTAACAGTCGTAGCTGTCAAAGGTGTCTCAAAGTTTCTCAAAGCTACTTTTTCATTGTGTTGTTGTTTTTGTGTTATATTCACCCAAAATGGATTAAAACGTGCTAGATTTAATTGTTAGTACACATGGCGTATTTAAATGTTAAGACAATGGTTCAAATGATGGTACTAAAGTCTATGTTTTATCTAAGTTTTGTAATACGGAGAAATTTAAACCATGGTTCTGAAGATAAGCCTGGACTTGTTAGTACAGGTTTAAACCAAGGTTTATGTAGTTTTTGTAATAAGGCCGGATAAGTTTATTATTTCCCATATTTAATTTCTCCCCAGCGTACGTACAACACATGGAGAAGGGTCGTCTCCGCGAGGCGTTACGTCACGTCCTGTCCGTGTCCCGGCTCGGCAACCAACACATGCAGTACCAACAACCATGGGTGCTGCTCAAGGGCTCTGATGACGACAAGTAAGTTATAGTCATGCTAGAACGCGTGAGGGAGAGGACAGCGTCCACCTCACAACCCAGCCGCAGTTGTAGACCCCACGGTTAGGTCGCGAGGACATTTCCGGCCACCGTATGCTCGGGTTTGCGGACGGCGAGTAATGGGTGACTCGCTGTCTGATGATGGAACATGCCCGGGTCGACGCGCGCGTCAAAGAGCTGTGCGGTGATGGGGCCTCCTTAGAGGGCAAAAGCCTGCCGTGGTCCTGGAATGTGACGGCCTATTGAAAGACACCGTGGATTTTAGTCAGTAAAGTCTGACAGTCCCTCCTGCCCCGCTTTGCTCTGGGTAAGAGGACACATCTGATGATGATTGAAAGAAAAACTATCAACATGCATGTATTATATTTTATTAGCGTAACATATTTTATTATTATTGTTTTTATTTGCGTTTTATTTAAATTGTCTGTCAGTTTGAGTTATTTATGCGGCCTACCCAAATGTCCTTTCTTTGGTATCGTTCGTCGTTTCGTTGAGCTCCATGTGTTATAAGTTGAGCTACACGATGACCGACAAATGCTTGCACTGACTGGACAGGTCCACTCAAATCTATGTGGTTCTTTCTTCAAAATACCACCTCAGACACCTGCATGGTTCTCATATAACTTAACTAATACAAAATTGTCTGGACTTTAAAAAGAGACTGTGACCTCTGAGTTTGTTTCGGATGTTTCTTCTCAGAGTAGGTACGAAACACCGGCCTCATAGATGAAACTCTTTGGTACGTCAAAAAGACACTATTTTAAAAGCTAGAGCTTTAAAAATAGTGTCTTTTTGATGTGTCAAAGAGTTTGCCAAAACCAATTTGCTAAATAAACATCATTTATCATTTACTAACTTACCTGTTATATTTCAGAAAGCGCGGCGCCACAGCCATAGGTCTGTGTTGTCAGCTGGTAGGTCTGCTGTGTGTGCTCCTGTCTCCCTACCTGCCCGACACGTGTCGACGACTGAGGGAACAACTCAACGTCAAGCCGGAGACACTTAGGATCAACCCGGAGTAAGTACACTTCATCCTCATTTACTACTAGCTGTCCAACCAGTGGTCCACGGACCACTTGGAATACTATCAGGAACTACATTTGGTCCGCGGACTATTTGAGATACTTTCAGGGATTACCAGCGGTCTAAGGTCCACTTGGGATACTTCCAGGAACCACCAGTGGTCCGAAGAGCACTTGGGATACTTTCAGGAGCCATCAGTGGTCCGCGGAAAACATGGGATACTTCCAGGGACCACTAGTGGTCCGCGGAACACATGGGATACTTCCACGGACCACCAGTGGTCCGCGGAACACATGGGATACTTCCACGGACCACCAGTGGTCCGCGGAACACATGGGATACTTCCAGGGACCACTAGTGGTCCGCGGAACACATGGGATACTTCCACGGACCACCAGTGGTCCGCGGAACACATGGGATACTTCCACGGACCACCAGTGGTCCGCGGAACACATGGGATACTTCCAGGGACCACTAGTGGTCCGCGGAACACATGGGATACTTCCAGGGACCACTAGTGGTCCGCGGAACACATGGGATACTTCCACGGACCACCAGTGGTCCGCGGAACACATGGGATACTTCCAGGGACCACTAGTGGTCCGCGGAACACATGGGATACTTCCACGGACCACCAGTGGTCCGCGGAACACATGGGATACTTCCACGGACCACCAGTGGTCCGCGGAACACATGGGATACTTCCACGGACCACTAGTGGTCCGCGGAACACATGGGATACTTCCACGGACCACCAGTGGTCCGCGGAACACATGGGATACTTCCACGGACCACCAGTGGTCCGCGGAACACATGGGATACTTCCACGGACCACCAGTGGTCCGCGGAACACATGGGATACTTCCAGGGACCACTAGTGGTCCGCGGAACACATGGGATACTTCCACGGACCACCAGTGGTCCGCGGAACACATGGGATACTTCCACGGACCACCAGTGGTCCGCGGATCACTTGGGATACTTCCAGGGACCACCAGTGGTCCGAGGAGCACTTGGGATACTTCCAGGAACCACCAGTAGTCCGTGGACCACATGCGGTACTTCCAGGGACCACCAGTAGTCCGTGGACCACATGCGGTACTTCCAGGGACCACCAGTAGTCCGTGGACCACATGCGGTACTTCTATGGGCCATCAGTGGTCCGCGGAACACTTGGGATACTTCCTGGGACCACCTTTGGCCCCGGAATACTTAGGATACTTTCATAGAACACGTTTGGTCCGCGGGCCAATTAGATTTTTTCAAGGACACCAGTCGTCCGTGATGGCTTACTTTTAGGGACCACCAACGGTTCTTTCCCATGTAGACCGCGGACCTCTAGTTGTCCCTAAAAGTATCCCAAGTGATTCTCGAACCACTGGTGGTCTCTGAAAGTATCCTAAGTGGTCCGCGGGCCAAAGGTCGTCCATGAAAGTATCGAAAGTGGCCGCGGACCACTGGTGGTTCCTAAAAGTATTACTTGCGGTCTGCTGACCATATTTATTTTTTGGTTAGGTGTGAGGTGTTAGCAAAAATGAGTGAAATACGAAAAAGATTTCACTTTACTCGTTTTATAAAAAATAAATCACTTATATCACCAATTAATATCAATTTGCAGGAATCCAAGTCTCCTACAATATCTACCATCAGGGCATGTTATCGGCAAACCAGAGCCTCTGTTCGCGAAGATAGAACCGGAAGTATTGGAGAAACTACGAGCGAAGTACGCGGGCACACAGAGCGACAGGGCTAAGGTGAGAGATGAAACACGGAGGTATTTTAAGTGGCTTGAGTCAAATGAAATCAAATCGTTTATTTCTACTAAGCCAAATATTTTGAAATGTCAAGACAAAAAATAAAACTAGTACTAAAAATAGTTATGATGCTACAGTCCCAGTCACAAGACATAAAAACTGTGAAAGTACCGTAGGTGCTCATTACAAAGCGTAGATCCCTATGTAGAAGAATGAGCAAGAAACTCCATGGACACTCTTTTTCAATCGCCAAAATGATTACATTGAGTGATCGGCAGACGACCTCCGGCCACCGTAGGCGCGGGCATGCGGGCGGCGAGTAAAGGGCGACTCGCTGTCCGCCATGGACGCAGCCCGGGTCGACGGCGCGTCGTGTTCCACGCGCGCCTCAAAGAGCCCCCTCTCAGAGGGCTCAAGCCTGCCGGGGTCGCGGGTCTTTTACCATCACCGTGACCCCGGAACATAAAGGGCTATTGAAGGATACCGTGGATTTTAGTCAGTACAAGTCTGACAGTCCCTCCCGCCCTGCCCGGGGTGGGAGGCCTCATCTGATGATTTTACCACGTAAAAAAAAAAAACAAACCACCAATACAACCCTCCAAGTTCATAAAGGCGTAGGAACAAAAAAAAACAGAAAAACTCATTCCTGCAGCTTTATGAACTTAGAGCGTTGTATTGATGATTTTGTAACTACATACGTCTTACAGCCGCGAATAATATTTTTCACACTACTTGCTCGTAAATATCAAATTATACGTCAGGCAAGCCTACTGTATAGCAAGTCATTGTTCCCTCTCGCTCGAGCCGGGCAATAATATTGTACTGAATTTCATTATTCTCGTGGGAATAATGTGATTTGAATTTGGAACCTCAAAGAAAACGGTTTGAAAACTTTCACCAAGGAGTTGTATCAGTAATGGCGGCCGCTGGCAGCAACAGCTGATCGCTTGCAGTGGTGCCAACTTCACGTGCGAAGGTGGTCGTACCACATCAAATTTCAAAAATCGAATTTATTTCCTCGCAGTAGGTGTGAAAAGTAGAGTACGCTCCTCCGGAGTAAAGCTGCCTTGTCTTGGGCTAACTTGAATCCCGGTTCAAGTAGTTAAGAATCCTTAGTGTAGCGACTAAGGATTCTTAACTACTTGAACCTCCTCGCTGCGCTTTGGAGGTTCACCCCCAGAATCCTTAGTGTCGCTTTGGGATTCAATACGCCCGTGACGTAAGGCAATGCTTTACTCCCTTGTTGCGTAATCTACTATTAATCAACATACAACCTAGCACTGCTCTGCAAATTGCAAAAAACTTAAGAAAATTTGAGTTTCGCGGGCTGTTTGGAGCTTTCACCTTAAGTGGCTTGAGTGATTATATCGTCAATGATTTCATTTTTAACCGACTTCAAAAAAGAAATAGGTTCTCAACTTTTAGCAATTTTTTTTAGGGTCTGTACTGAAAAGAAAATACTACACGTCTACGATTCTTTGGAGCACAGAGAAAATAAAACTTTTAAGCCTTAAAAGTTCGATTTTCTCTGTACTTCGACTTAGAAGTTCGTTAACAATGAAAAATGCGGCCTTTTGTACTCCATTATGCCATTCTTTAACATCATCTGCCTGCCTTTTCCCAACTATATTGGGGTCTGCTTCCAGTCAAACCAGATTCAGCTGGATATCAGTATTTTACATGGAGCGACTGCCTGTCGGACCTCCACAACCCAGTAACTGGGCAATACCATACCCCATGGTAAGACTGGTTGTCAGACTTTAGAGCTTCTGACTTAGATAACGACTGTCAAAGATCTACAAATGCCAGTCGGGACCAACAGTTTTACGTGCTTTCCGAGGCACGGAGGAAACTCGCTATGACAGATGGTCATCCATCCACAGACCAACCTCGGCAAGCGCTGCTTCACCCGGAAGATCGGCCTGTGCGGCTGTAATTATTTAGCCACGAGCTCCTCCATGCCATTCTTTAACGATAGTCCGAAAATTGATAATCTTATAGCAATACTGCTTTTTTCAGCTATTTCTTGTTTTTCAACGACAAAGGGTTTCGTAGTTACTTAAACTACGGACCCCTTCATTGTCGTCGTCTGATACAGACTGCCCGTTTTTCTAGTTGGACAGTTTTTGTTAACTGATTATATTTTTCAGCTAAACGGAAGTACTGGTGTCGCAGAGCTTGAAGAAGCTGTGAAACAACAGGTAATATATATTAGAATTCGACATAATTTTATTTTACTTACTAATTGTTTTAAGAATTTTCTCATATATTTTTTGTGCAATAATAAATCGAGCCACTAAATTACTAACCCAGCTGTTATGTCATGTTTGAGGAATAATAATAATATTCCACAACTATCACACAACGGCATCTAGTTCTAAACTAAGCAGAGCTTGTGTCATGGGTACTAGACAACTGATAAACATACTTATATATTTCTAAATACATACATATAGATAAATTACACCCAGACACAGAACAAATGATCGTGCACATCACACAAACATTTGTCTTGGATGGGAATCAAACCAACGACCTCCGGCATAGCAGTCAGGGTCACTAACCACTAGACCAACAGGCCAGTCATAAGAATAGAAGATACTTGCTTTTAGACTTGGTTTATTAACAACCAGACACTATAATATAATTTGACAACATTTTGGGGTACCCCGAGGTTTGGTTTGAGGTTTTATTAAACAACGTAGACAGGAAGAGGAGCCCCGCCCAACAGGGCTTCATTGACCACGCCTTACCTTATACATTTGCCTGAACAATAAATTAATTTATTAAAAATATTTTCATTTTAGTGGTTTAGTCGTGAAAAGGTAACAAAGAAACTTACTTTTGCATATATAATACTAGATTTTGCCCGTGACTTCGTACGCGCAAAACGTTTTTTATCGTTTCTGTGGGAATTTCGAGATAATAACTATCCTATGTCCATTCTCGGCACTCAAACTAACTTTGTACCAAATTTCATCAAAATCGGTTCAGTGGTTTAAGCGTGAAAAAGTAACAGACAGTTACTTTCGCATTTATAATATCAGTAGGGATTAGTTAGGATTAGAAAGTCATTGTAATTATCCATTATAATACATAATTTCCCATATTTCTCAATTTCAGGGAGAAAAAGTCCGCCAGCTAAAAGCATCAACGAAAGACAAGGCAGTGTGGCAACCGGAAGTAGCCAAGCTGTTAGATCTGAAGAAGCAGCTGGAAGCAGCTCAGAAGTCTCAAGCTGTACCAAATAGTACTGATGTCAGTAGCTTAGAGAAAGCTGTTGCGGAACAGGTGAGAAAATAATAATCTGGAGATTATGGTTTAATATTCCAAAACTATTAATTAGTTTTAAAACGGGATATTTACCATGTTTATTATTTGTTTTGAGTTTCCGATATTTCGGCACTGTTGCAAGCGCCATGATCACGGATGAACTGATTCTGTACTGTACTGTACTGTTCATCCGTGACCATGGCGCTTGCAACAGTGCCGAAATATCGGAAACTCAAAACAAATAATAAACATGGTAAATATCCCGTTTTAAAACTAAATAATAGTTATAGTGACCATGTCAGTCTAAAAACTTATTCCAAAACTATCACAAAACGCCGTCTAGTCCCAAGCTAAGCAGAGCTTGTGTTATGGGTATTAGACAACTGATAAACATACTTATATATTTCTAAATGCATATGTTAAGGTAAATCTGATTAATTGAAAATTATTAATATTTTTGCAAAATTATTAATAATAACCACATGTTTTGGTAAATGTGAATAAACGATCGAAATTTATTACTTTTAGTAGTAATTATTAATAATTCACGACACATATTGGTAAAAGTTATAAAATTAGTGAACTAAACGGCTAAACCTAACTGAAGATAAGTATGATACACGTAGGTTTAACCGCATGTGGTCGGTTACACCTAGGTTTAGCCGGTTAGAACCAGGTCTAACCTCGGTACTTGCTGGCACCCCGACTCGGACAATTTAGGTTAGAAGAGGATGGCGGGGTCTGTAAAACCCCGCCATCCTCTTCGTGGTTATTTTTTTTTTAACCACGCAGAAGTAGGAGCCCCGCGGAGCGGGGCTCCGTCGACTTGCTCCTGTGAAGGAAGTTTACTTATTACATTTATCACTACTAGGGTCAAATTATTAATAACAACCGACAAATGTGATTAATTAATCACTTTAACCTCGACTTTCGGTAATTATTCATAATAATAGATAATTATTAATAATCTTCAATTATTCACTCTTACCGTAACACATACATATTTTAGATAAATTACACCCAGACAGAACAAATGATCGTGCTCATCACACAAACATTTTTCCTGGGTGGGAATCGAACCCACGACTCCAGGCATAGCAGTCAGGGTCACTAATTACTAGACCTACAGGCCAGTCAAAGTCAGGTTTGTGAGTTAGGAGTGGTTAGGAGCTCGTGGCTAAATAATTACATCCGCACAGGCCGATCTTCCGGGTTAAACAGCGTTTGCCGAGGTTGGTCTGTGGATATGATCATCTGTCGCGGAGCGATTTCCGGCCACCACAGACGCTTGCATGGGGACGGCGAGTAAAGGGCGACTCGCTGTTCGGTCATGGACCATGCCTGGGTTGACTGCGCGTCGTGTTTCACGCGCGTTTCTAAGAGCTGTCAGCAATATGACGGGGCCGAGCTTGTAGGGCCAAAGCCTGCCGGAGTCGAGGGGCTATCGGGTTATCGTAGCCCCGGAACGTTAAGGTCTATTAGGACACCATGGATTTTAGTCAGTACAAGTCTGACAGTCCCTCCCGTCCTGCTCTGTGTGGGAGGACTCATAATTATGATGATTTTACCACGAAAAAAAAGAAGCGAGATTCGCGGACGCATTTCGATTTGAGGCTTGAAGAAATTAAGATGTTTGGTAAGGCTTGGCAACAACGACGACATATTACTAGACTCCGCATGCACGATCTAAGGAACAAAACTATTCTGTCAACTCGCTGAGGTACTACGTAAGCGAGGGGGACGGGGTACTGCGTTGTGATTGGCTAACTCAAGGTCTGTTCTGTCTCAAGGTATGTTTACGGCTCACAAGAGTGCTCGAAATAAGTCGGATATAAGACTTTTTGCCTAATGTGTTGACAGACATCGGTCGCCTGTTATTAGGAGTCAAGTAATATATCGTCGTTGGATGAGCATGATCATTTGTTCTGTGTCTGGGTGTAATTTATCTATAATATGTATGAATTTAGAAATATATAAGTATGTTTATCAGTTGTCTAGTACCAATAACACAAGCTCTGCTTAGCTTGGGACTAGATAGCGTTGTGATAGTTGTGCAATATTATTATTATTACTAAAACCAAATTTTCTCCACTTTTCAGGGTGAAAAAGTTCGCCAATTGAAAGCGTCAACGAAAGACAAGGCAGTGTGGCAACCGGAAGTAGCCAAGCTGTTAGATCTGAAGAAGCAGCTGGAAGCAGCTCAGAAGTCTCAAGCTGCAGCTACAACGACACAAGCTACACACAGTACTGATGTCAGTAGCTTAGAGAAAGCTGTTGCGGAACAGGTGAGAAAAATAATAATCTGGAAATTATGGTTTAATATTCCACAACTATCACACAACGCCATCTAGTCCCAAGCTAAGCAGAGCTTGTGTTATGGGTAATAGACAACTGATAAACATACTTATATATTTCTAAATACATACATATTATAGATAAATTACACCCAGATACAGAACAAATGATCATGCTCATCACACAAACTTTTGTCCTACAGGCAACGACGATATATTACTAGACTCCTAATAACAGGCGACCGATGTCTGTTATGAAGGTCGACAGTGTGTCGAGCAGGGTAGCATACCTTATACTCAGAATAACCAACCGGTATTCGTTGAAGGTCATACAGGTATATGCGCCGACCTCGACACATTCTGATGATGAAGTAGAGGCATTGTATGAGGAGATATCCGAGGCCATACATACCTCCGAAACATACTTCACCGTTGTTATGGGGGACTTCAACGCGAAGGTGGGCGCACGGAATGGCGATGAGTTGAGAGTGGGGCCATTTGGGTATGGGCAGCGAAACCATAGGGGCCAGCGACTGGTCGACTTCATGGAAAAGGAAGAGCTTCATTTGATGAACTCCTACTTCCAGAAGCGGCCATCCAGGAGGTGGACGTGGATGAGCCCCGATGGTACTACCAGAAATGAGATCGACTTCATCATGACGACCAAGAAGCGAATATTCAGTGATGTCTCTGTGATCGCCAGGGTAAAAACCGGTAGCGATCACCGAATCGTCAGAGGCACATTGAATATCAATGTGAAGCTTGAAAGGTCTCGTCTGGTGAAGTCCACGCTCCGACCTGGTCCTGCCCACATCCAGAACCCAGAACACTTCCAACTCGAACTGCACAATCGCTTCCAGTGCCTAACCGAATGCGAAACTGTGGACGAGATTAACGATGGGTTGGTGGAAACTGTCCAAGCTGTGGGGTCTAAGTTCTATAAGACCCCACGCCGCAATAAACCTCAAAAGCTCTCGAACGGAACCATCAAGTTGATGCAAGACCGGACTGAGATGAGGCTGCAATCTTCAGCTGATATGTCGGAATATGGCAAACTCAATAGACGAATCTCGAAATCAATGCGACGTGACCTGCGTGCCTATAGTGCAGCACGGATCAAAGAGGCGATCGAGCGGAACCAGGGCTCAAAAGTCTTCGCAAAGAATTCGTCTATTGGGCAAAGCCAAATGACAAGGCTGAAGATTAACGACGGCAGCATCATTTCGACGAAACCAGAGATCCTAAGAGAGCTTGAGAGGTTTTACGGACAGTTATACACATCTACACGACAACCCAGTGTCGGTACAGCTCGAGACGCAAGAGCTAAACTGACTCGGCACTACACTGAGGATATCCCGGACATCAGCCTGTACGAGATTAGAATGGCTCTTAAACAGCTCAAAAATAACAAGGCGCCGGGCGATGACGGAATCACAACAGAACTTCTGAGAGCGGGTGGAAAACCGGTACTTCTAGTCCTCCAGAAGTTATTTAATTCCGTCATACTCGAAGGCACTACGCCAGAAGCATGGCACAGGAGTGTGGTTGTTCTTTTCTTCAAAAAGGGTGACAACACCTTGTTGAAGAACTACAGGCCAATCTCACTTCTGAGCCATGTTTACAAGCTGTTCTCAAGAGTCATTACGAACCGTCTCGAACGCAGGTTTGATGACTTCCAGCCTCCCGAACAAGCCGGTTTCCGAAAAGGCTTTAGCACCATAGACCACATACACACGCTCCGCCAGATTATACAGAAGACAGAGGAGTATAATCGGCCATTATGTTTAGCGTTTGTGGACTATGAAAAAGCCTTCGATTCAATCGAAACCTGGGCAGTATTGCAGTCCCTCCAACGATGTCATATCGACTATAGGTATATCGAAGTATTGAAGTGTTTGTATAGTAACGCCACCATGTCCATCCGACTTCAGGAAGAGAGCACGAAACCAATCCAATTGCAGAAAGGCGTGAGACAGGGAGACGTTATTTCTCCGAAACTGTTCACGAACGCGTTGGAGGACGTTTTCAAGCTCTTGGAATGGGACGGACTCGGCATCAACATCAATGGCGAATACATCACTCACCTTCGTTTTGCCGATGATATAGTCATCATGGCAGAATCGTTGGAGCACCTCAATGCTATGCTCAGCGACCTCAGTATCGTTTCCCAACGGGTCGGCCTTAAAATGAACATGGACAAGACGAAAGTCATGTCGAATGTCCATGTGGCGCCCGTACCGGTTGTTGTTGGGAATGATACTCTCGAAGTTGTAGACCATTATACTTACCTTGGACAGATTGTTCAGTTAGGTAGGTCCAACTTCGAGAAAGAGGTCGCCCGAAGAATCCAACTAGGATGGGCAGCGTTTGGGAAGCTACGTGATATCTTCTCATCGAAAATCCCGCAGTGTCTCAAAACAAGGGTGTTTAACCAGTGTGTGTTGCCAGTGATTACATATGGCTCTGAAACGTGGTCTTTGACTGCTGGCCTTTTAGAGAAACTAAGAGTCACTCAACGAGCAATGGAAAGAGCTATGCTCGGAGTTTCTTTGCGGGATAAAATCCGGAACACGGATATTCGGCGAAGAACCAGAGTCACCGACATAGCTCGTAAAATTTGCAAGTTGAAGTGGCAATGGGCAGGCCACATCGCTCGTAGAACTGACAACCGATGGGGAAGAAAGGTTCTCGAGTGGCGACCACGGACCGGAAAACGCAGCGGAGGTAGGCCTCCCACTAGGTGGACCGACGACATCGTGAGAGTCGCGGGCAACCGATGGATGCAAGTGGCGAATTGTCGTTCGGCGTGGCGGTCTAAGGGAGAGGCCTATGTTCAGCAGTGGACGTCTTCCGGCTGATGATGATGATGTCTGTCAACACATTAGGTAAAAAAGTGTTATATCCGTCTTATTTCGGCCACTCCTGTGAACCATAAACATACCTTGAGATAGAACAGACCTTGAGTTAGCCAGTCACAACGCAGTACCCCGTCCCCCTCGCTTACGTAGTACCTCAGCGAGTTGACAGAATAGTTGTTGTTCCTTAGATCGTGCATGCGGAGTCTAGTAATATATCGTCGTTGCCTACAGGCCAGTCAAAGTCAGGTGTGTGAGTTAGGAGTAGTTAGGAGCTCGTGGTTAAATAATTACATGCATAGGCCGATCTTCCGGGTTAATCCGCGTTTGTCGACGTTGGTCTATGGCTGGGTGACCATATGTCTCGGAGCGATTTCCGGCCTCCAGAGGCGCGGGCATACGGATGGCGAGTAAAGGGCGACTCGTTGTTCGTCATGGACCATGCCTGGATCGACTGCGCGTCGTGTTTCACGCGCGTCTCAAAGAGCTCTCAGAAATATGACGGGGCCGGGCTTATAGGGCCAAAGCCTGCGAGTCGCAGGACTATTGGGTAATCGTGACCCTGGAACGTAAAAGCTATTGAAGGACACCGTGGATTTTAGTCAGTACAAGTCTGACAGTCCCCCGTCCTGCTCAGTGTTGGAGGACTTTTGATGATTTTGCCACGTAAAAAAAGAAAGCGAGTTTTGCCCGGGTCTTGGGCTCGATTCCCACCCAGGACAAATGTTTTTGTGATGAATATGATCATTTGTTGTCTAATACCCATAACACAAGCTCTGCTTAGCTTGGGACTAGATGGCGTTGTGTGATAGTTGTGGAATATTAATAAAAACAATTTTTCTTCTCTTTTCAGGGTGAAAAAGTTCGCCAACTGAAAGCATCAACGAAAGACAAGGCAGTGTGGCAACCGGAAGTAGCCAAGCTGTTAGATCTGAAGAAGCAGCTGGAAGCAGCTCAGAAGTCTCAAGCTGCAGCTACAACGACTCAAGCACCACACAGTACTGATGTCAGTAGCTTAGAGAAAGCTGTTGCGGAACAGGTAATTTATTTTTTAGTAATTTTATGTGGATAATAGCAGAGATGAGGATGTTGAGATGGATGTGTGGAGTGACAAGAATGGATAATGTAAGGAATGAGTATATATGAGGAAGTTTAAAAGTAGCACCTGTTACAGAAAAAAATTAAAGGAAGTCGTCTGTCTTGGTATGGACATGTGATGAGGAGGGATGACACTCATGTGACTAAGAGAGTGATGAGTATGAATGTTGATGGATGGAGAGGAAGAGGAAGGCCAAAGAAAAGATGGATGGATTGTGTAAGGAATGATATGAATGAAAAAGGAGTAAATGTCTTGGGTGACGTTTGATAGGGGAGAATGGAAGAAAAAAACGTGTTGCGCGACCACCACAAGTAAAATGAGATAAGGGCAGGAAGATGATGATTTATGTGGATAAAAATGATAATTACATCATAATAAAAGCGACAGAGACCACGATGGAGTGAAGTTACCCAGAAAAATCCTAACTGGAGAGATTAAGGTGTTTTTTTTTACTGCGGCAATATTATCAAATGAGTCCTCCCAGGGCAGGGCAGCAGGTACTGTCTTGTACTGACTAAAATCCACGGTGTCCTTCAATAGTCCTTTACGTACCGGGGTCACGGTAGCTCGTTATTCTCGCAACCCCGGCAGGCTGTCATGCTGAAAGCTCCGAGGCGCGCGTAGAAAACGACGCGCCGTCGAACCAGGGATGGTCACCTATTTCTCGCCGTCCGGCATGCATACAAAAACTGAAATTGAATCATTGGAATTTAGAAAAATCAGTATTTCTAGCTAGGTGAATTCCCGCTGATTTGAAAAAAGAA
Organism: Agrotis ipsilon; assembly: GCA_028554685.1. Classification (NCBI taxonomy): domain Eukaryota; kingdom Metazoa; phylum Arthropoda; class Insecta; order Lepidoptera; family Noctuidae; genus Agrotis; species Agrotis ipsilon. The sequence continues at coordinate 6,228,119 of CM052982.1, forward strand.
AACACTCAAGATTTTGTTTACATTATTAAAAAAATCGTTTCCTTTCAGGCCGACAAAGTCCGAAAACTGAAGGCTTCCACTAAAGACAAGGCGGTGTGGCAACCGGAAGTGAACAAATTACTGGAACTCAAGAAACAACTCGCTGCGTTACAAATTAACAAATAAATTATTATTTATTTATTATAACTTATATAATTTTGCGTTTTATTTTTATTAAAAGCCGTTTTCCTGATAAAAAAGGCAAGAGATGCTGTTTACACCCATCCAAAGATTGACTTCGACAAGAGTTGCTTTACTTTGGTTACCCATCCAAAGATTGACCTCTGCAAGCGTTGCTTAACTGTTTTCCATTCCAAATATTGACGTCTGCAAGCGTTGCTAAACTTAGTTTAACCATCCAAAGATTGACCTGAACAAGAGTTGCTTTACTTTGGTTACCCATCCAAAGATTGACCTGAACAAGAGTTGCTTTACTTTGGTTACCCATGCAAAGATTGACCTGAACAAGAGTTGCTTTACTTTGGTTACCCATGCAAAGATTGACCTGAACAAGAGTTGCTTTACTTTGGTTACCCATGCAAAGATTGACCTGAACAAGAGTTGCTTTACTTTGGTTACCCATCCAAAGATTGACCTGAACAAGAGTTGCTTTACTTTGGTTACCCATGCAAAGATTGACCTGAACAAGAGTTGCTTTACTTTGGTTACCCATGCAAAGATTGACCTGAACAAGAGTTGCTTTACTTTGGTTACCCATGCAAAGATTGACCTGAACAAGAGTTGCTTTACTTTGGTTACCCATGCAAAGATTGACCTGAACAAGAGTTGCTTTACTTTGGTTACCCATCCAAAGATTGACCTGAACAAGAGTTGCTTTACTTTGGTTACCCATGCAAAGATTGACCTGAACAAGAGTTGCTTTACTTTGGTTACCCATGCAAAGATTGACCTGAACAAGAGTTGCTTTACTTTAGTTACCCATCCAAAGATTGACCTGAACAAGAGTTGCTTTACTTTAGTTACCCATCCAAAGATTGACCTCGGCAAGCGTTGCCTTACTTTGGTTACCCATCCAAAGGTTGACCTCGACAAGAGTTGCTTTACTTTGGTTACCCATCTAAAGGTTGACCTCGACAAGAGCTGCTTAACTTTGTTTGGTTACCCATCCAAAGACAGGCCTTGGCTAGCATAGCTTAACAAGATGATCACTGTTTGTATTTTCGCTTCTATATTAAGCGGAAATTTTAGATTATTGAACCTAACACAACGATTTGGTTTTACAAAAGAAAAATACGTGTCCGTTATTTTTCAAAACTCAAATACCGAAACAGTATGTACTCAATTCTAAAAAAAACTGTAACCTGAGCTATCAAAATATTTATCTAGTAAGCCAGAAATAGTAGCAGCGCGATAGAATGCGACGTGGTGAGTCGAGGGCCAGGCAGAAGATAGTTCTTAAAAAAAACGTTTTACTTTCACAAAATTTTATTCGAGTATTCACATATATCAACATAATACATAAGTTATCGCAATCAGTACATAAAATTATTGAATAGGGTATTTTCCTCAAAAAAAATAATTAGTCCGAAATATAGATTATTAAAAAATTTAGACCCGTATTTTTTCTTTTGTCACGTAAATAAAAATTGACGAAGATACAACGCTTCTTAAAATCACTAAACGTCACTCGGTCGGTACAATTTTACAAGCGCAATGACGTCACAAGCCCCCACTCCCGAATTTGGAAGCGTTTTATCTTTGTCAATATTCATTGATTAAAAAAAAACAAAAAATACGTGTGCATTATTTTTCAATATTATTACTGACGGACTAAATAGATTTTCAATTTATTTATGCAGTAAAATACCCTATTGATTGTTATTTACAAATGACGTCTTTTGTCATGCGTGAATATCATTTTAAAATTTAATGATGTATTACAATAGTCAAGCATGCAATCATAAAAATCGAGATATTATAAGATTAACATTCAATTTAACTTAAATTGGTCCCAAAAATTGATTATTATTTCATTATTTATACGATGTATAACTCAGTAGGTAATAAATACTAAATATAATGCATGGTTTTAACCTAAGGCCATGTTACGGAGCAACGTGGAGGAGGGAAAGCAGACTCCTCCTTCTGTAAGGCTGCGTTCTTAGTGGAAACGTAGCCTAAAGCAGCGTAGCCTTTCCCGCCAGATAAATCTGGAATAAAGGTCATTGATCCCAATAATGTATCGTTCGAATTTCAAAATGAAATATAAGGTCAAGGCCGCCTCGTACCACGATACTTTTGTTTTGATCGTGTTACGACACTACGTTTTTCTTATCGTTTTGAAATATTGGAATACATTGGTACACGGGGGTCAACGAATTTTATTCCAGACTTTTCAGGCGGAGACTATAATAAAAGAGGAGGCGAAACACATGAGGGAGAGGCAATCCTTCTCCACTATTTAAAATGATTGTGGAAAAAAACATAATTGACGTAGATTTGAACTACAACGCCGCATTTAAAAACCCGCTACGGCCTGCCGTCGTTGTAATGCATAGAATGTATGGCGCTGGCGACACAGAAAAGACGTAAGACGCATAGAGTCTCTACCATGAGTTGTCATTACGATACTCGATCATATGCATCGACCGCGATTGTCGCTCTCATTGGTTGAGAGTTCATACAACCTTCGAGCGGACCAATGAAAGCGCCAAACGCGGTCGATATCGATAATCGTATGGGTACAGGGCGAGGACATGTGTCTACAGCGTCCCTTTCATAAAAAAATGTATGGAAGCGTCGCGACGCAAAACACACAGATAAGTCGGGTCGCGACGCTTGTACTTCTTGCTTGCAACGCTTGTACATCTGCGCCTGTCCGCGACGCGTCCTAGTCTTACGTCTTTTCTGTGTGGCCTGCGCTTTAGGATATTTCATGCATTACAGCAACGGCAATAAAAATATCTGCCGATTAGGGTGCTCTCACATTTATCGACGCGGAATCGGCTAACGCCTGTTAAAAAAACCTTAACATTATCTACATAATAAGGGTGTTACTAATAAAATAAATTCGCATCGGCTTTGCTCGGACGATGCGGCTCGACGCCGGCCGACAGCGAAACGAGCCGTTCGCCTACAGATGATTGGCGATAAGTACATTAATGTTTTGACTCAGAATCTGAAATTCTGCGTCGATTCATCGAAATGCGGGAGCAACCTTACTTTAACTTACACAAACACAAACTCACTGTTCCGCACACTGCATCCCATTTAAAATCAAACCGACCCCCTGCAACAAATTCGCCGGCTCCTTCACATGCATTTTAACATGACTTTTCAAACCAGATGCTTTTCTAAACGACTGACCGCATTGGTTACATATGTATGGTTTTTCACCAGTATGACAGCGGATGTGGGAGATCAAATCATTGCGTTGAACGAAGGCTTTTTCGCAGTAAGAGCATTGGAAAGGACGTTCTCCGGTGTGTGTTCTTCTGTGGTTCTTCAACGTGCCAGATGCAGCGAACCTCATTGGGCAGAGATCACATTGGTAGGGTTTTTCACCGGTGTGTATTCTCCGGTGTTTCACAAGCGCGCTTGAGGTGGTGAAGCCGTTTCCACAGTCGTCACAAACGAAGGGGTGTGCACCGCTGTGTTTGCGCCTGTGAGCGTCCAGTTCACCTTTTGATACAAATCTGGGAAGGAAGATGTTAATTGTTGTACTAAATTACATTGTCGAATAATTATATTCCATAGAATCAATATTAAAAAAAAAAACTTTAATTTAACAGGCGAATAATAAGGCGCCCATTAGACTGTAGCTTTTGCCATGGAAAACCATGGCAGAGATTTTGACTGACAGAAAACCTATCCTGTAATGTGATGATTGACGTTTGCATGACGAAAATTGTAAGTGATAAAAATTCCGTCATTCAACCATCATTCTTGATGTTGGAAATAATTGTCCGTCTAAAGGGCGCCTTAGACTTGTACGTAAACGCCATTGAAGGAACATCGTGGATTGCAGTTATTACGTGTCTGACAGTCCCTCGCGGCCCGCCGTGGGCGTACTTATTTGATGACTTTACAACGAAAAAAAGGCCCGATTCAATATAATGGGCCATCATAGCCCATAATTTTAGGGATAACAAATATAAATAAAAAAAACATTTTTGCAAGAGCAAACATGGCCAGCTGTGAGCTGACTGGCCACGAAACAATATGATATTTGGCTGTATACAGAGAGAAAGCTTATCGGCTTTAGACCATTCTGGTAACAGTTACATATAAAGCAGATTGAAGCAGAGATTTCATTAATTTTAAATGTGCGGCGCCCGTTTTGGAACTTGGCCAGCGCCATTAACCCGCCTTGACCGGTTCCTATAAGCGGTGTTAGGCTGCCAGCTTTCTTTCTGTATACAGGGTGAATTTTTCAACTGGGCGTGGATATCTATCTTCGAAACTATGAGGAATATCAAAAAACGTTGAAAGGTGTCTCGAGGCCGATTTTGACGAAAACTAGAACTGTATCGTTCGATTTTAGAAAAATCAATAATCCTGGCCAGGAATCGAACCCGCTGATTTTGGAAAAAAATCACATCCTGTATTATTGCGCCATTCGATAGTGTTGCTAATAAGGGTCAAATTCTGGGAAGTAACCATATACGGCAAACTTAAGGAAATAGCAAATTTTAATGAAATTACTATTTTTCTATGTTACTCTACTTCTACGGAGACACAATCCATTCGAAATTATAAAATTTAATTGTTTACAATTTCACTGTATTTGACGTCTCAACTATCGCACTGTATTCAGCAATCCGAAACTATTGAGTTGAACAAAAAATTGCAATATTTCAAAGAAGAAACGGTTAACTTATGTTTCGAATACAGTAATTTCTTCGAGGATTGACCAGTTTTCTTTTAATTAAACGTTTTCCCTAAGTTTGCCGTATATGATTACTTCCCAGAATTTGATCCTTAGTAGCCACACTATCGAATGGCGTAATAATACAGGATCTGATTTTTTTTCCAAAATCAGCGGGTTCGATTCCTGGCCAGGATTATTGATTTATCTAAAATCCAATGATGCAGTTTTAGTTTTCGTCAAAATCGGCCTCGAGACTCCTTTCTACGTTTTTTGATATTCCTCATAGTTTCAAAGATAGCCATCCACGCCCAGTTGAAAAATTCACCCTGTATATGGCGAAAACTGTAGTTAGACCGTCAGTTAAGCTATGAATAAATATTTTTTTTTTTTACAACTATCACACAACTCCATCTAGTCCCAAGCTAAGCAGAGCTTGTGTTAGGGGTACTAGACAACTGATAAACATACTTATATATTTCTAAATACATACATATTATAGATAAATTACACCCAGACACAGAACAAATGATCGTGCTCATCACACAAACATTTGTCCTGAGTGGGAATCGAACCCACGACCCCCGGCATAGCAGTCAGGGTCACTAACCACTAGACCAACAGGCCTGTCAAATGACAATTTGACACGTTTTTTTTCTTTTGTATGTGATAAAATCATAAAATGAGTACTCGCCTGCCCAGGGCAGGGCAGGGGAGACTTGTACAGACTAAAATCCACAGTAACTTCCAATAGCCCTGTACATTCCTTTAACTAAGATAAATTAACAAAAACTAGATATCATTAAACTCACCCTTTTTCACAACTCTCACACTTAAAAGGTTTCAATCCCTGATGCCTTCTCATGTGCTGCGCCAAATTAGTTTTCTGACTAAATCCTCGTCCGCATTGCGAGCAAAGGAATGGTTTCTCACCGGTATGTGTCCGCATATGTTCCTTCAGCGTACACAACATTACGAATGCTTTATTGCAGACCGAACAACGGTTTTTCTTCTCATTTTTATGACTATCTTTGTGTAACTCCAAACTCTCTTCGTTAGGAAAACTTAGCGCACAAACCTCGCACGTAATCCCATTCTTTCTAGTGTGCATAGTCAGTACGTGGTTTTCTAAGTAAGCTTTGTACTTAAATTCTCTTTTGCAGATTTTGCAAATGTGTTTAATGTTGTCCGTTTTTTCATGACGCTGCATGTGAGCTGTTAACGAACTTTTATTTTTGAATTTGCGCAAACAGAATGAACATTGTTGTGACTCTGCTTTACTGGTAACAGTTTTCTCATGTTTTTTACTGTGCGTTCTTAACGCGGCTTCCGTTTTGAACTGACTTAAGCAAAATCTGCAAACATATGACACGGATTTGCTTTCCTCTTTACGATGCTCTTCTTGGTGTATTCTCCAAGCATTAGGAGTTTTGAAATTGCGGTTACATTCAACACATTGCATTTCATTTTTTACAGGTAATAATAGATTTTTATTAACTTTTTCTAGAATTTTCTTGTACTTATTACAGTTTTCTTGCTTCAAATGGCTTTTATACTTGTCTTTTGAAGTAAATGATACTCCGCAGCAACAAGTGTATTTCTTAGTTTCAGATTTAAGAGGTTTAGCCTCTTCATATTCAATAGGTATCGTCTCACAATGTGTTTCATCGTCATAATGGTCTGGAAAATCTACATCATCATCAAAATTCAAGTGAATCTCTTCTTTGACTGATTGCTCTGAGTTTTCTTGTACTCTAGAATCGGTGAGCTTACAAAAACTAGAATCGGCAATTGGATATACTGCAGGGTCTTGTATCAACACATTTTTCTTATCAAAACTCTCTTTAAAACTGTAATTAGCATCATTTGAGGTCTCAAAACTAATATTGTTGCTTACTTTGTCTGTTAAATCTAGATTTTCATCTTTTATTGTGCATTCTTTGTCAATATTCGATGTTTCTCCGCGATTTAATGAGCTCTGGTAGATGTTGTTTAATATTGTCTCAGAATTCAAGCAGCGGCGCTTAAATGCATCAGCCTTACACATGACAGACTCACATTCACTACAAACCTGTTTTGGCAGCCCATCCTCGAATTTAACATTGATATCAGCCGTAAATGCAAGGATTTCAAACAAGTTGCGTTTTTCACCGTCCAACGTTGTAAAAAGTGACTTCATGTCGGCACATTCTATTAAACAGACGCGGCATATTCTGTCGAATGTCTGAACACTTAGTTCCATATTATTTTTAAGTGGAAATTGATTATTTTTGTCGATTTCGTGAACTTTCTGACAAAGGACAACAACCTACAAAGTGACGCTAAAAATTGTCAAACAATCGATTGATAGATGTCAATGTCAGTGGTGAGTAGTGGTGTACCCATTGTACCTTTAGTCCAGATTGTTAACGACATAAAGACACCATGACAACACTATATAATATATTCTTTAATTCGCCAAAAAAACGAAATAGTCAGATATTTCAGATTTAATTACAATTTAATTTTTAAGATATCTTTAACATTGTTTAAATCTTCGGTATCGCGCTGTGAAATGGTGTGGTGGATTTGGTGAAATATATATAAATAAATATAAAAAAAGATTGTACTTTGTTTTTACTTCGCTGATTTTACAGAAAATATGTACCAACTTATTTGTTATCTAATGTAAAGTGATTTTTTATGCTATTATCTGATAATACGAACACAAATCGCAGAACAACGAACGCGCCTAATTTGAATTCATTAATAGACGTGCTGAAATCAGATCAAATAGTCTGTCTTTGTATGGATGAGCAACGTTCAGCAACGCTTATCTAGGTATAACTATGGATGGAACCCTATAGTCAAAGTAACCTGAGAAACTCGTGGCATTATATCGTAACCAGAAAAGACTTCTGAAGATTCCGTACGATTTTTTACTTACTTGACCAATCGGCCAATGATTGTAACGCGTGCAATTCATATTATTTTCAAGGTCATGGTATACGAAACGGGGCACTATGTGACAAAATTTTTACGTACACTTCAGCCGTCGACTTTGTCTTAGTCACTCCTGACCGCGACTAAAGTCAAGAGCAAACGCATAACTCATTTTTAAAAAAACATTTAACTTTTCATCCCAAATACAATGCCAGTGCGCAGCCTCTGTACAGGACAAATGTTATGTCCCACCTCCTTTCGTGTCCATCCTGCCCAACCACCTGCACCTTCCAGGATTTAAACAAGACAAATGACAGAGCTATGCGGGTAGCTACGTATTGCTCAGATACAATTTGAGTCTGTACGCCCACAGGTCAACCTACCCGAATCTGTAAAATTTTGGCAATCGAAAACGTGAACCGTCTCGCTTTGCGATAAAGTTAAAAATCTAATACAGAAATTTGATTGATTGAGGTAAGTTGATGTGCTGGCGTCTGTACACACGGCTACACCTCAAGCTATACAAAACCAGAATTAGCTGAGCGTTTATTGTGTTTAAAAATCTTACAAAGCGAGACCAACACAAACTGGTTTTGTATAGCTTGATGTGTAGCCGTGTGTACATCGACACGAAAAGAAAATTTAACTTTACAAAACGAGGGTAGATAGATTTTTTTCTTCATTCGAAAACTGAAATCAGACTACCTACATAATGTATGTTTTATAACTGATTTTTTTCGTTTTATGAATGCTATAAACCTTAAAAAGCGTGCATAACTCACGGTTTGAGAGTCCTTCCTTTAAGTTTCTCAGGATCATCAAAACTGCGTGTCAAGAACTGATTACACTCACTATTTCTTGCACTTCGCGTCGAAAAACGAACACAATATAGTTCTAATTTATTACGATTCTCTATCAATATATCAGAAAGAATTAAATAATTTCACCATACTTAATTAAAATACTTTTACGCAAGTTATAACAATGAAACGAGCGTCGCGAAAACGATGATCGAATGTCGATAGTATCGAGTATCGAGTCAACTGAACTGCGTTTGAAATACTTAGTACCAACGATAACGTAGAGGGCGCGACCGAGCGAAAAAGAAATTTGCTGTCAATAAGCTAAAAAGACAGGTACTTGACTTAATATGGATTCCGGATATCGATACAAAAACAAATAAAAGCTAATTTATGTAAAATTAAAATTTTAATAAAATAATCGAAGTATTTAGGTCTACCGAGCGATAAAGGAATTTGCCGTCAACAGGATAAAAAGACAAGTACTTGACGCAATATGGATTCCGGATATCGATACTAAAACAAATAAAACTTAAGAAATCGAAGTATTTTGGTTAAAATTAAAATATTAAATTAATATTTAAAATTAAGTTTTTATTAAACGTTGCTCGCACTAGGAATTTCTCCTGTATTGTGGGTGCGTTTACAAATATACTCACATACACAAACACCAAGACCAGTAGGCTTACTCTCGACCGCAGTGGTGTACGCCCACGGCGCCGTACGTCGCAAGACGATCTCCGGCCACCGTAGGCGCGGGCATGCGGACAGCGAGTAAAGGGCAACTCGCTGTCCGACCATGGACCATGCCCGGGTCGACGGCGCGTCGTGTTCCACGCGCGCCTCAAAGAGCTGTCAGCAAAATGACGGGGCCCCCTCTCAGAGGGCCAAAGCCTGCCGGGGTCGCGGGACTTATTTCTATTACCGCGACCCCGGAACATAAAGGGCTACTGAAGGACACCGTGGATTTTAGTCAGTACAAGTCTGACAGTACCTCCCGCCCTGCCCGGGGTTGGAGGTCTCATTTGATGATTTTACCACGATAAAAAAAAAAAAAAAAAGGCTTACTCTCGACACGATTGCGATTGATTTCCAGAGTAGGCCTACAGGAACTACTTGTAGATCATAAAAATATTTGTTCCGTGCGGGGATTGTACCGGCGACACGCTGCAAAGCTGTCAATCGCCCAACCACTGAGCCAACCGTGGCTGAACGTGAACTTGGTGGATTATTAGTCGTAGGAGTCCAAGGGTCAGCGCAGACAAAACGGACCGCAGCGGAGAGGATTTTATTAGCGCACTTGAAAATAACTTGTATTTTCTTTTACAATAAAGTGCATAATTGAATTCCCGCATATCTTATAGGACGCGCATTTTTTGTAAGATTCAAGCATGTATGCACTTCACTGTAATACTTTTAAAGTTTATATTCAAGTGCGTTAATAAAACCTTCTCCACTGCGCTCCGTTCTTTCTGTGCTGACCCTAAGAACCCATTAAAAAAGTCCCTTCTTTTCCTTCCAACGAGCGCGGGAGGACATATTTAAAATAAATAAATATTCCACAACTATCACACAACGTCCACAATCTAGTCCTAAGCTAAGCAGAGCTTATGTTATGGGTACTAGACAACTGATAAACATACTTATATATTTTTGAATACATACATATTATAGATAAATTACACCCAGACACAGAACAAATAATCATGCTCATCACACAAACATTTGTTCTGGGTGGGAATCGAACCCACGACCCCCGGCATAGCAGTCAGGGTCACTAACCACTAGACCAACAGGCCTGCCGCAAAGGTATATTAATAAAACAAATCGGAACAGAAAATAAATTCTTTATTTTAATAATATCCAATTTCATCAGATTAACGTACGTCGTTTTGAATAATAAAAGAAAAATGTATTTTATACAATTGCAAGTATTTCTTTTCTAAAAATTTCACACAAAATTTTGTCGGAGGTAAAAAAAATATCTTTTTTTTAATCTGTATTGAGATCGTAAAATACATCACAATGTTACATTGCCATTTAAAATATTTTAAAAAGTATTGCCATGTTTTTGAGGTGCTTACACCTATTTTTATTGCCTTATTCGACAACTAATAGTTCGAATTAATAATTAAATAATAATTATATTTACATATTTTTTTAAAATTTAGTATTGCCAGACGATGGGTAATAATAATTTTGTGATCTGGCAACTTAATGAATGCGCAAATTATTAAAATTTGAAGGTGTAAGTCGCCCTCGTATAAAAAATTTCTAAAATTTTATTTTACATCTAAACCTAGTTACTTTATTATTTACAATACACTGCACTGAGGTAACGACTTTTAATAAAAGTCTTTGTACTGCATTATTATTTTTTGTCTAAATTATTAATATTAATAATATCATCATACTGTCCAATATTTGTTGTCTAAATTTTTACGTATCTAAAAATCTATTATAACAATATCTTATATATGTAATAACTATTATTATTATTTATTATTAACAATGGTTTTCGATTATTGGCACGTCATTGACTCGAAATAATAAATGTATGGAATAGTTATGACCGCATCGTAAGCGGTCCATCCAAAGCGTTTAGGGATTTTATATCTTAAGATATAAGTGCTAAAGCTTCAACTTAAATACCTAACCAACGTTCTATATCACAACTTATTGCTTGCCCGAATACGATGCGGTTCTTACAAAGAGGTAGAGCACAAAAAAGACATTAATACTAATGGCAAGAAAATAACTGAGACGGTAATACCAAAAAATGTCTTTTATCGATAAAAAAAATACTAGTCATAACTAATTTCGTAACAATATTACTAAACTTTCTTTTTCTAATTTTACTTCGTGGAATACTGAGAGAAAAACTTTTTTAGTTACAATAACTATTCCATACAAGTTTACAATTCTAAGACTAGGTTATTTTACGTTCGTTTGGCTTACAAAAGCTATTCTTCAAACATATTGAGCATCTTGAAAACTTGTTCAATGTGGAGACTATTCTGATTTTACTATCAATGTTGGATCGACTGTAATCGATACTTATATTATAAGTATCGATATTTATATTATAAGTATAGATATTTATATTATAAGTATCGATATTTATATTAATAACTATCGATACTTATGTTTATGAATATCGATACTTATATTCATAAGTTTCGATACTTATATTCATAAGTATCGATTATAAACATAAATCTATGTATTTAGAATAGCATTTGTAAGCAAAACCAGCCATCATTATTACTGATACGACACTTGAAAAGTCCCCGAATTATAACTTTATTCACGTTATATTTATTAATCGATAGGCAGACTGCACATCACTAGCCATGTCATTATTTGCTGCGAAATTCGCTAAAATGTTCGAAAAATTGAGTCAATTTTATTACTTTTTTGTAGAGGTATTAAAAAATTAACATTTTTATTATGAATATAACGTGAATAAAGTGAATGCCCCCGACGATATATAATTACATATAATTATATATATTTGACATACTTGCGGCCCCCTAAGTACTACTTTATATACCGTATTGCGAAACCTAATTTGGCAGTATTTTATTATTTATTTCTTGGTTGTATCAAATATTGAAGACATTATTCGATTTTTTTTTTCATATTAAAAGATTTTATATTGCTTTTGGGGCCTCAAATTACCTGAGGCCATTTTGAAAATCACTAAATAATGTAGCATGATATTGCGTTTTGCTTTTATAAAATATCTTGGTAAATATAATTTGTACTAGGAAGATTTTAGTGGTTAAAAGAAAAAAATTTATTTTTTCTCTTTTTTTTTTCATTCCGAATGTTGCCAAGTTATTGTATTGTATATATCTATCCTATCTTCAATATTTGACACATCCCATCTATTATATCATGAGCTGCCACAGATAATACTATAAAAATCGCAGCATTTTACGAACTTAAGCACTTTGCTTAGACTAATGAAAAAAAAAACATAAAAAATAAGCTATAGACAAATGTATAACGAATACAAAAATAACTTCATAATCACATTGAAACCTGGCCTTTTGAGGCCATAGATTAGAGTCTTTTTCTGGCCTAAAGGCCTGGACTTACGGCCTCTTTGTTCAAATTACTCCTTAGTTTCATTTTTCAGTGACAAGGCCACTTTTTGTATAAATACTAGTTAAGGCGGCATCTATCTCATAATATTGCTTATTTGATCGTTGTTTTTGTTAAGGCCTAGACTCCAGTCCATGGCCTCAAACTTGACAGTAAGGCCTGAAATGTCACAGCAATGAATTTAGGGTAAACGTCCCAATTTCTGTCCTCATTTGGACAAAAATTGGTTCCTCCACCCATTTTTAAGTAGTATTCCAAAAAACGTATTTATTTTTAATAAAATATCTTTTTTAATGGATCGTTTAGTAGTTTCACTACGTAAACTCAAACCAAAATAATTAATTCGGTAACTACACGATAGATGGCACTTTTTAAAACTAGATTACACTCGGCTGTGCGGCTTTTTTCCTTTGCTCGTTGTTTTAAAAACAAACGGTTGGATGACGTCATTTCCGTATGCTGCGCTATCTGGGGAATATAATAGTATTATTGTATAAAATATCTAACAAAGATATAATATTTATCTGTCATTCGCAAAAAGTCACACATTTGCAATTTCTACTATCTATCTATTTCTACTATCTACTAACTAAAAATCGTCCTTGCTACTACGATATAATGATGCAATTCGACTGACTTACGTCGTCGTGGCGAGCGTGTTTTGTTTTTCATGTACTCGTAGATAACCGCACGTTTTATGTCATATGTCGTAGTGGTAAGGATGATTTTCAATTGTAGTCGGAATGGGCCGGATTGCGTCGCATCGCGTCATGGGGAAGCTCCCTTAAACTCAAACATATAATTACAAATATTTGTTTCTTGTGGGAATCGAACCACTAAAGTCCTGACACGCAGCGCAGTAACTTATCACTCAACCACTGTGGCAACCATGCCGAACACTGATTGGTTTGGTTTTTTTTTATCGTGGTAAAACCATGAAATGAGTCCTTCCACCCCGGGCAGGGCGGGAGGGACTGTCAGACTTGTACTGACTAAAATTCACGGTGTCCTTCAATAGCCCTTTACGTTCCCGGGCCACGGGTACTCATCAATCCCACGAATCCGGCAGGCTTTAGCCCTCTAAGGGGCCGTCATTATGCTGACACTCTTTGACACCGTGAAATACAACGCGCCGTCGAAACGGGCATGGTCCATGATCGGACAGCGAGTCACCTATTACTCGCCGTCCGCATGGTACAATATATTATAAGTATATTCTATCTATCTATATATTTTTACTAAACTCACCCCATCATTTAGCGCTAGCCTTTTCCAAGAAATCCATCTTCAACCTTAACTCGATGAGAAAAAGTTGTTTTTGCAACGAAAAAATTTCTTCCTTCTGCCGTAGCTCCATATTCAAAATTTTCATTTTAGCTTCGTGTTCCCAAATGGCGTGTTGTCTTTTAGCAGTGAAATATAACCTTTCCTCTTCGGTCGCTGTTCCACAATCATGTTTAATTTGATCTTCCATTTTATCCTGCCTGTCGTGGCCATTTTTCCTTTTTATTTCATCCAAGTTACTTAAATTTAAAGGAGTATTTGATAGTTCGTTTAATTTCTGCAAAAAGTTTTGTTGTATTCTTGCTTGTTCGATCGCTTGTAGGGGGTTGGTTAGTATAGGGAGTGGGGGGATTGGGAGGGGGGTGAGGGGGAGCTGCTTGTGCGGGGGGGGCGTGGGGGAGGACTGTGGTATTATTTGTACTTGGGGCTCGAGGACGTTCGGCATTGTGTCTTCGCTTTCGTTCGTACTTGATAGTCGGCCGTTTGACATCTGGGAAAGATAGAAAATTACTATTAGGATAAATGATTTTTATTTAGCAAATTGTTATTATTAAATACAAAAGACATCTAGAAATATAAAAAAAAATAGTTTCCACCGATGTGGAAGCGGGGTCCAGGCATCTACAAGATTGTATTTCAAAGCAAGTTGCTGGTGGATAATTCTGGCTACTAGGTTGTGTCTGTGCAAGTACTCGCCGTTAGCAAGACGAGAACAACCAGAGATAATATATTTTTCACTTCAGTAGCTCAAAAATGTATGTTTTACTGCCTGAAATCAGTGAGCAAAATGCGATTTTGCTCACTGAGTGAGACAAAGTAACTTTTTAATTTTTGTTATCAGAAAGCCACGGCGAATATCTTATTCAGCCTTGGGTTTATCATACAATTCGAAACATTTACACTCCATCTCTTTCCCGCCATTAGAAAGAGAGAGAGACAAAGACTAGCCCTTTTTTTTCTTCTTCCTTAAGCACAGGCAAAGGATCAAGCCCATACAGCCACAAAGACCAGCCCTTTCGAAGATCCGATTTTGAATTAGACCTCAACAAAGACAAACACGTTTGGAAATTTATAGTAACTAAAGTTTTGCAAAAGGATAATTATGTCTTATAATTTAACTAGCGGCCCGTCCCGGCTTCGCACGGGTGGAGGAACCCGGTCTAAAATTTGAGATTTAAACTATTCTATCTCTCAAGTTGGATCAAACTGCACATGGTGTGCGAATTTTATTATAATCGGTTAAGTGGTTTAGGAGTCCATTGAGGACAAACATTGTGACACGAGATTTATATATATTAAGATTTATTGAATTTTTAACTTATTGTTGTATTTAAACGAAAATAAGTATTTACTGCGAATAAAACTATATAACGATATTAACCTGTAAATATTTATTTCTAGTTTCAATAATGTTAGGTATGTAAATATTTTGAATAATAAAATATCATGGGTGCTATTCCCGAATACGCCTTAATTTAAATAAAAAAGCGGGATTGAAAAATCGTGGCTGGCGCAAAGAGTGTTTATTATTTTATCTCGTAAAGTGTTCTCGCTGCTGAAGTGAAAAGTTATGTGTGTTATACGAGAGCAAAGTTTTTTGCATCTCGTGCCTTTGAATCCCTCGCCACACTCAGGATTCAAATTTAGAATCACTCGCTACGCTCGTGATTCAATCGTTGAATCCTTCGCTCGCTCAGGATTCAAAATCAGCACTCGCAGCAAAAAACGACTTTGCTCTCTTGTTGCACAAATAACTAATGTCTAATGGATTCTTCTGGACGATGGCATGCCCGACACACGTCAATCTTTATTTTGACTATTTTTTTAGTTTGATTTATTTATTTCATGACAGCCCCGTTGGTCTATTGGTTAGTAACCCTGACTGCTATGCTGGAGGTCGTGGAGGTCGTACATCTTATTTTTTTAACCGACTTCAAAAAGAAGGAGGTTATCAATTCGACGGTATGTTTTTTTTTTCTTTTTTTTTTTTTTGTGTGTTTGTTACGCGATTGCTCCGGCGATTGTGGACCGATTTTCAAAATTCTTTTTTTGTTCGAAAGGAGATGCTTCCGGAGTGGTCCCATATTCACCAAGTCAAGATCTGATGATTGGATCCTGGAGCAATCGAGGGCAACCCTCAAATTTTATAGGCCCACATATCGTTTTTCGCAAATATTATGAAGTAATTTAAGTATTTGCTTATGGTAATCATAATCTCATGTAGCTGAGCTGATGATGGAAGGTATAACTCCTTAACAGTAAGGAGTAGGCATCGACTGATTTAGTTTCTGTTCGCTTATCTCTGGAACTACAAGTCCGATTTAAGTCATTTTTTTTGTTATACTAGATATTGTTCAACTGAGGGAACACTGCAAGTTTCATCAAAATCGGTTCAGTAGTTTTTGAGATAGGGAATTTTGATTAGCTAATTTTGTACAGGAGTGATGTGATTACAAAATTCTAGTGCACATGTAAGAAAATGATGTACTTATTTGACAAGAATTTGGGTTGAATATTTAAACTAAAAAGAGTAAAATAAAAGCTTTTTCAAAAAAAAATGTAACCGCCTTCAAAACCAACCACTAAAAAAGGGTAAAATAACCTACAAAATAACTTTTCTTTCGGAAGTCGGTGGCAAAAAAGACAATGAAAAATAAAACCACCGACTTCCGAAAGAAAAGTTATTTTGTAGGTTATTTTACCCTTTTTTAGTGGTTGGTTTTGAAGGCGGTTACATTTTTTTTTGAAAAAGCTTTTTTAGTTTTATCAGTCGCTTATTTTAGAAGTTACGGGGGGGGGGGGGGCAACATTTTACCACTTTGGAAGTGTCTCTCGCGCAAACTGTTCAGTTTAGAAAAAAATGGATAAGTCTAAACATCTAAGTCTAAACATCTAAACATCTATGGATAAGTCTTGAAAAATGATATTGAGGTTACTAATATGTAACCTCAATATCATTTTTCAAGACTTATCCATAGATGTTCCACATATATATGGTTTTGGTTTTTTTTTTTAGTTTTAGTGCTAATGTGGGGAACCCCTAAAATTTCAGACACAGACAGACATGACGAATCTATAAGGGTTCCGTTTTGTTGCCATTTGGCTACGGAACCCCAGAAAGGGCAAGTTAAGGATGAATGCTTTAAGCATAACGTCCACCTAATTTACTTTTAGAGACCAGTGGTGGTTTAGTGTTATCGACCTCGATTTACGAGATCGTGGGTTCAAATCCAGCCAGGGGCATGACTTTGTGTAATTAATTTCATCACCACTGCTCTTTTTTTTTTTAAACCATAATTTTTAATAGGGGGTTTTTATCCACATGGATATGGACGGTGAAGGAAAACATCGTGAGGAAACTGTGATGTCCTAGAACTAAAAAATCGACGACATGTGACATCTACCAACCCGCACTGGGCCTTCGTGGTGGACTATGGCCCACTTCTTCTCTCAGAGAGGAGGCCTGAGTCCCAGCAGTGGGAAAATGTATAGGCTGATAATGATTATGTGACTTTTGCCTTATATGAAAGTTTATATAAATAACGTATAATTTGCAGAAAAGTCGTGTATAGAAGCAGAAGCGTGTATTATAAAGGTAGTGTGAAGGTATACATATCGTGTCGCACTCACGTTGACCGGCAAGCAGTCGTCATCCTTCACGCTGTGCCCGCCGTCCGCGCTCGTAGTCGGCTCGCCGTCCTCGTCTGGAAAATATAGTATCATCATATTATTTATTGTAAATTGGTAAAATACACATCCCTAAGATACAAGGCAATAAGATCAAGGTGGTATGTTTTTAAAACATGAATCCGCAAAACAATATCCAATATCCTACTAATATTGGGTATGCGGGTGGCGCGTAATGGACGACTCGTTGTCCAACCTTGGATCATGCACGGGTAGACGGCGCGTTGTGTCCCACACGCGCCTCAAAGAGTGTCAGAATGATGAGGGGCCCTCCTTTAGAGGGAAAGCACGTAAAGCCCTTGGTCCCGGCTGTCATTTGTAGATCTTTGACAGTCGTTACTATTAGTCAGAAGCTCTTAAGTCTGACAACCAGTCTTACCATGGGGTATGGTATTACCCAGTAATACTGATATCCAGCTGAATCTGGTTTGACTGGAAGCCGACCCCAATAAAAAAAAGGAAAAGGCAGGCAGATGATGACCATCATGTCAGGATGATTTCATTGCACTCTAAAGGACCCTTTTTTTTTTTTTTTACGTTGCAAAATCATCAAATGAGACCTCCCACCCCGGGCAGGGTGAGAGGTACTGTCAGACTTCTACTGACTAAAATCCACGGTGTTCTTCATTAGCCCTTTATGTTCCGGGGTCACGGTGAGGAAATAAATCCCGCGACCCCGGCAGGCTATGGCCCTCTGTGAGGGGGCCCCGTCATTTGCTGACAGCTCTTTGAGGCGCGCGTGGAACACGACGCGCCGTCGACCCGGGCATGGTCCATACTCTAAAGGACCCTTAGCACGAGTTTTCAGTATTTGAGACGTAAAGTAAACTGCAACTTTGACAATTTCAAATTGACAATTTTCTAGGAAAAAATTAGTTCCTTTTTCGCACACCAGAGGCGCTGTTCCATTTTTTCCTTGAAAATTGACAATTTGAAAGTGTCAAAGTTCTAGTTACTTTACGTCTCATTTACTGAAAACTGGTGCTAAGGGTACTGTACCCTTCAAGGAAAAAAATAGTTCCTTTTTCGCACACCAGAGGCGCTGTTACAGTTTTCATACAAGAAACGCTGTAAATACTGGAAAGACTCTGTAAAGTAAAATAGTGAAAACTCGTGCTAGGGGTACTGATCGAGTCCACCAACGCCGTAAATGTGTCAGAGATATGGTCGAAGCTTTTAAGAAACCATCGAAACGTCGAAGAAGTATTGGGTGACTAAAAGTTAAAGAACTTACCTTTAACATCTAGAGGGTGTATATTCTGCCAGAGCATGCCGTCCAGCAGCCCGGGCGGCTCCGACTGCGATTGCTGGAAACACAACGAAAATACATTAACGTAAGTCAGCATCTGCCTGCCGTTTCCCAACTATATTGTGGTCGACTTCCAGCAACGACGATATATTACTAGACTCCGCATGCACGATCTAAAGAACAAAAACTATTCTGTCAACTCGCTGAGGTACTACGTAAGCGAGGGGGACGGGGTACTGCGTTGTGATTGGCTAACTCAAGGTCTGTTCTGTCCCAAGGTATGTTTACGGTTCACAGGATTGGTCAAAATAAGACGGATATAAGTCTTTTATGCCTAATGTGTTGACACACATCGGTCGCCTGTTAATAGGAGTCTAGTAATATATCGTCGTTTGAATTGAGATTCTATTTCGGAAACCATAAAATATTTTCAAAAACAACGGAAAACAAAAGTATCTTGATATGATCAATTGTTTAGCAAAATAATTACAAGAACGACGGTCATAAACAGTTTTTATAATCAGTAAGATTTGTGATTTTAATGTTTGATATCTATTTTAATTATACTTAAGGTCGCAATTTGCGTCACAAGTCCTCAGGGTTGCTAGATTTTTAAACTTTTAGTTAACTATTTATGTTAATTATTATGTCTAGCTTGAACCGGGTAAAAAAAAAAACTTTACTTACTATCCATTTTTTTTTTGCCTGGTAAAATCATCAAATGAGTCCTCCCACCCAGGGCAGGGCGGGAGGGACTGTCAGACTTGCACTGACTAAAATCCACGGTGTCCTTCAATAGCCCTTTATGTTACGGGGTCACGGTGATGGAAAGAAGTCCCGCGACCCCGGCAGGCTTTGGCCCTCTGTGAGGGGGCCCCGTCATTTTACTTATTATCATATTACTATTTAGCACATCGCTTCGCTCGTGTTAATTTTTGTTTTAGTTTACATGGTTTTGCTCTTTACTTTAGTCCAGCAGGGCTATTGGCTAACTTGATAGTCACTGACCAGCGGTTGTCTACTGAACTTGGATGACTTGATACCTGTGCAAGCTAAGATACGCAATAGCCTCGCAGGTCAGAGGAGACAGAGACTAAGTCTACGATGGAGCGAGCTTACCCAGAAGAAGCTCTAAACACGAAATCCGTGGTTTCGGTCTTAGTGACAAACGTTTTAACAACGAGCCTGGACTAAGAATGAATGATATTACGATTTGACAGACTACCACTTCCTCGCTGTAGTGAGTTGAAAAGTTGTGTGTTGCGCTCGGCAGTAAAATTCTCGTACAAAGGTTGGTACGAAAGCTTCGCTATGTTCGGGATTCTATATTTGAACTGCTCGCTTCGCTCACGATTAAAACGAATCTAATAAAAGCGAAGGGTTCTAGACTCTTCGCTAAATAATAACAGCTGCACAGGCCGATATTCCGGCCGTCATTCTCGTCACGTCATCGTCATTGGTTCAAATCTTATAGGTACTTCAAAATAGTACACCTTCAAAATAATACCTCACCTACCCCACCTACCGCACGGAGGAAACTCGCTATGATAGATGGTCATCCATCCACAGATCAACCTTGGCAAGCGCGGCTGAACCCGGAAGATCGGCCTGTGCGGCAGTAATGGGGAAGGCCGTTCAAAGCTAATTGTAGATGGCGCCACCATAGCTAGGTCCTAATCCGACCAATGATGTAGTACTACTTTGGAGTACCTATAAGATTTGAACCAATGACGATGCTGGGAATTAGCTATGCTAGCGCCATTAGTTCCCCAGTAGCCATCCCCATTATTAAGCCACGATTTGATTAGAATACTACAATTATTATTTTTAGAGAGACTAAGCATCACTCAACGAGCAATGGAAAGAGCTATGCTCGGAGTTTCTTTGCGGGATAAAATCCGGAACACGGATATTCGGCGAAGAACCAGAGTCACTGACATAGCTCGTAAAATTTGCAAGTTGAAGTGGCAATGGGCAGGCCACATACCTCGTAGAACTGACAACCG
Source organism: Agrotis ipsilon (assembly GCA_028554685.1). NCBI lineage: Eukaryota > Metazoa > Arthropoda > Insecta > Lepidoptera > Noctuidae > Agrotis > Agrotis ipsilon. The sequence goes on from CM052982.1 coordinate 6,249,044, forward strand.
ATGGGGAAGAAAGGTGCTCGAGTGACGACCACGGACCGGAAGACGCAGCGTAGGCAGGCCTCCCACTAGGTGGACCGACGACATCGTGAGGGTCGCGGGCAACCGATGGATGCAAGTGGCGAATTGTCGTTCGGCGTGGCGGTGTAAGGGGGAGGCCTATGTTCAGCAGTGGACGTCTTCTGGCTGATGATGATGACTACAATAAATTACCTGAGTGTCATGTGCGCGCATCTTGCACTTCTTCTTGTAGTTCTCGTACCACATCTTGACCTGCGCCGGAGTGCGGGGACGGTCGCCGCCGCAACGTTTGTTTACCTCCTCGCATATTGTTGACCACACCAACTGGGGATAAGCAGAGAAAGAAACTTTTAAAGAAAGTTTTTCTAAAATACATACAGAGGTCAGCACATCAAGCTACGTCAATCTGTCAATTATTTTTATAGATTTTCAACCTTATCACAATAGCGGGAGGTTGATGTTCGATTGGTAATATTTGACAGATTCGGGTAGGTTGATATCTATACGGTCATAGGCATACGAGGAAAGTAACGTAAGAACATAAATTACTAGCTAAAGAAAAAAAAAGTGCGATCGGATTGTCGCTTTCCCGATTATTTTTTCTTTTTACGGTTATTATAATTTTAAGACACTTTGGCTATTTTCCCACGTTTTTATATTAAGGTATAATAATGATGGTTGAGCTCCTTGAGGTCTGAGTCGAGCTACACGATCACTGACAAATGTTTGCACTGACTGGACAGGTCCACTCAAATTTGTGCGGTTCTTTCTTCAAAAGACCATCTCAGACACGCGCATGGTCCTCGCGTATGACCTGAACAATGTCTGGACTTTAAAAGAGACTGTGACCTCTGAGTTTGTTTCGGCTGTTTCTTCTCAGAGTAGTCAGGTACGAAACACCGGCCTCATCTAGCTTTAAAAATATTGATTATGACGTGTGAAAGTGCTTTTTATAACCAACTTACAAAATAAATATCATTTAATGCCAGAGTCGCGGGACTGTCTCATCGTGTAACCGTGACCCCGGAACATATAGGGCTGTTTTAGGATCACCGTTGATTTCAGTCAGTATGTATCTGACTGTCTCCTCTGTGATGGAGCCCCCCACTAGGGCGACAAAGCCAGCCGGGATCATGGGACTATCTCATTACCTAGACCCCGGAACATAAAGGGCTATTGAAGGACACCGTGGATTTTAGTCAGTACAAGTCTCACAGTCCCTCCCGTTCTGCCCTGGGTGGGACTCTTGATGATTTTACCACGATAAAAAAGGTGTATCGTATAACAATTTCAGGGTAGTCTAGGTAAGATAGGCCGTCGCTCTGTACATAACATAGTTATTCAGCTGCATACGTTTCGACTGTAAATCTACTCTAACACGGTTGGTTGGCGTCCTGTCGGCGAAAAGTCCCTAGGTGAAAGGTTCTATCGATGAACCGGGCTTAAATGAATCGTCGTATCGGCGAAAAGTCCAAAGATGAAAGAGTCTATCGGTGAAACTTTGTCGCGGGACATACGTATACCGCGACTCCGGTACACAAAAAGGCTACTGAAGGACACCGTGGATTTTAGTCAGTCAAGTCTGACAGTCCCCGAGCAGGGCGGGAGGACTCATCTGATGATTTTAGCACGTGAAAAAAACGGTGAAACTTCCATAGGTGAATCGTCCTGTCGACGAAACGTCCAATGGTGAACCGGTCGTCGGCGAATCGTTGCAGAATCGGTATCTGCCAGATACAAGGCAGAGAAAAATATTTAAAAAAAAAACACTCACATAATTGTATAACTGACTTTGTGGATCCATTTCACGATAAAATAGAAGTTTTATTTTTACTAAAATATATTACATAATCTATAATTTTAAGACTACGTTGGCTATTTTTAGATATAGACTAGACGGTGAAAAAAAAATACTATTTTTATACTTTGATTTTTTTGAAACCAGAAATGGAAAACGTGAGCCTATCACGTTTATGTTGTTAAGCCACTGTTTTGAATATCAATTATGTAGGTATATTATGTAGAATAGTTGATATTATAGCGGTGTCAATTACAAATAATCAGAATATATAAAAATGGCTTCATAATATCATAAAAGCGAAAGTAAAAATGTTTGTTTGTCTTTCACGCCTTAGCTGCTGTACCTACTAATATATACCAATTGTAATGAATTAAAAAACTAGATATATCTGTATTTAAAACTTTGCCTCTGTGAATTTTCTTCTCTTGTCCCAAAAACAACCCCCTAGGGGTCAAATTTCACAAAATCCTGTCTTAGTAGCAGTTAGCACCTACGTCCTAAAAATAACCCTTATGCAAAATTTGAAATTCTTAGTACTTGTATTAACAAAGTTTCATACAAACTATCAACCCCAAAAAACTCCTTATGGGAGAAATTTTGCAAAATCCTGTCTTAGTGAGCAACTTCGACCTAAAAAAACTATATCGAATTTTTTGACAGCCATCGTGTAGCTAGAGCCTTCGCTACAGAGATCGTGAAAATGTTTGGCTCTATGTTTAGCTCGGGGGGTATTACAACGTCTTAAAACCAGGCTTGTTCCAGTGAGTGAACGAGATAGCGCTAGACGACTTGTATAGCTCTGTCACTTTCACTCGCCGGAATGAGCCTGGTTTTAAGAGGTTGTAATACCCCCGTACCATGACGCCTTAAAGCGTGAGTCTTTAGGCTTTGGGAAAGAGACAGAGCTATACAAGTCGTCTAGCGCCATCTCGTTCCCTGGGCTGAACCACTTACGCTTTAAGACGTCATGGTAGGCCACCTGGAGGCCAATCGCGCTAATTTGAAACGTCTGCAAACGTATACGATAACGTTATGGTTCGATTGTGACGTTAGTCAGGTTTCGATTCAGCTGTTTTGATTTTGGAATTGCGTTATAAGTTCAAACGCTAACCAAAGTTGGAACGTTGCGTAACTAAGGGCGTTATCACACTAGCGGTTTGGAAGCGGTTGCGGAGCGGAGCGGCGGCACAGCGAATGCGTTGCGAACACGCCGCGGTTGCGCAGCGAATTCGTTGCGGACGCACAACGGGATCGGCGCGAACAGCAAAGTGGACGCCATTTTGTACTGCCTCGAACAAACGCCAGAACGTCCGCCCCACCTCAGATCAACGAGGAATTTTTTGTCTTTCGAAAAAATCCTCCAGCGCTGAAATTTGGCATATGATAAGAGTAGGTGATACAGATTAAAGATGCATAATAATCCAAACATTTTTTAGCCCTGAAGTCTTTTTCTCTCTCTGCTAAAAATTCCTCAGCCTAATCTACTAATGGATCTTCCCAAATTCGTTGATGCTTTCGTTTTCGTCTCCGGAGTCTTCGAAGTAATAACGTCAACAGCAATGTTTCCTCGTCGGAATCCATTTTGTTACTGAGTGTACAAACACGCGACGAAAACGTGACGCATTTGCCACGCGTCCGCGACGTCCTCGCTGCGCAGCCGCGGCGTGTTCGCGACGGATGCGCTGCGCGTCCGCTCCGCCCCGCAGCCGCTTCCAAACCGCTAGTATGATAACGGCCTAAGTCTAGCTTTTATGTTTTTCCTTTTGGTTTCGGCTACATCGTATTTATGGGATTTCTCCAATAAACCTATGTAGGCGTACATGGTAATGTAGTCATTTTTTCAAGATTTTCACTCAGAATCACTTCACAACAAAGACAAAACACTCCAACGATGTAGTAACGATCCTAAAAAAGTAGCGTCCCATCAACTTTACGTTTGACAGCGGTTACGTTCCAGCTACGATCGCGGTGCGTCTCAACTTGCTGTCAAAATTTTAGCGCGATACGAAACGGCCAAAAAGTTGTGTTATGGTAGCGGTTCAGTTGCGATTTCGTTGAAAAAAAATAGCGCGATTGGGCTCCTATTCGTTGTTTGGTTCGACAAAATTAAAAACGACGAATGCTCGATGTTCTGTTACAAGTATAAGCTCAAGTCGTATCACCAGTGGCGTAGCTAGGCCAGAAGGAAACCCCGTATCGAAATTTGTTTGGGGTCCTTCTAAACTAAGTTTATAGTTTTGCAGAATAAAGACAATATCATCCTGACTCGTGTAACTAATACTATTACTGATGTCATTAAGAGAATTTTGAAGGAAGCTAGCAAATTAAGAATAATGATTGATTTTGATCGTAGCTCATTTGTGAAAACTACATTTATAGCATTTTTGAAATCACAACCGTGATAATTTTTCGTTTAAGAGCAAATCGTAAGGGCTCTTGACACTTAAGGGCGGCTTATACGGCGGTAGCTACGCCTTTGCGTATAAGTTTAAGACGTGACTGGGCTGTTGGTCTAGTGGTTAGTGACCCTGACTGCTATGACGGGGGTCGTGGGTTCGATTCCCACCCAGGACAAATGTTTGTGTGATGAGCATGATCATTTGTTCTGTGTCTGGGTGTAATTTATCTATACATATAATAAAACTGTAGAAAAAATATTTTTGTACATTAAATAAAAACTCAAAAAATATAGCCAGGGTATTAAAGGACAACCAATAGAACCCATTTCTAGCATTTTTAGAATTTTTGTCTGTTTGTCTGTTTATCTGTTTGTCTGTTTGTCTGTTTGTCTGTGTATTTGTCCAGGTATCACGTAAAATATACGAAATTAATGTAGATAACTTTTATACACAACGATTAAGCGTAACTTGGAGAGGAACTTAGTTTTTGTTTCATTGGAATCGGTTCAGTCTATCAAAAGATATTTGAATTTAAAGTGTTTCAGTAGTTTCTTTGGTCTCACACATTGATTTCGTACGTCAGTCGCGCGATCTAACTTCGAATAGAAAAACTAGATTATTCAAATAACTGGAATGGACTGGAATGGACTGGAATGGACTGGAATGGACTGGAATGGACTGGAATGGACTGGAATGGACTGGAATGGATGGACTGGAATGGATGGACTGGAATGGACTGGAATGGACTGGAATGGACTGGAATGGACTGGAATGGACTGGAATGGACTGGAATGGACTGGAATGGACTGGACTGGAATGGACTGGAATGGACTGGAATGGACTGGAATGGACTGGAATGGACTGGAATGGACTGGAATGGACTGGAATGGACTGGAATGGACTGGAATGGACTGGAATGGACTGGAATGGACTGGAATGGACTGGAATGGACTGGAATGGACTGGAATGGACTGGAATGGACTGGAATGGACTGGAATGGACTGGAATGGACTGGAATGGACTGGAATGGACTGGAATGGACTGGAATGGACTGGAATGGACTGGAATGGACTGGAATGGACTGGAATGGACTGGAATGGACTGGAATGGACTGGAATGGACTGGAATGGACTGGAATGGACTGGAATGGACTGGAATGGACTGGAATGGACTGGAATGGACTGGAATGGATGGACTGGAATGGACTGGAATGGACTGGAATGGACTGGAATGGACTGGAATGGACTGGAATGGACTGGAATGGACTGGAATGGACTGGAATGGACTGGAATGGACTGGAATGGACTGGAATGGACTGGAATGGACTGGAATGGACTGGAATGGACTGGAATGGACTGGAATGGACTGGAATGGACTGGAATGGACTGGAATGGACTGGAATGGACTGGAATGGACTGGAATGGACTGGAATGGACTGGAATGGACTGGAATGGACTGGAATGGACTGGCCTGAATTAAGCGCTTAGAACTAAAAAATACATTGTTCAATTCCGACATCCACGCGAACGAAGTTGCGGGCACAGCTAGTCTATAATATTTAAGTATGTTTATCAGTTGTCTAGTACCCATAACACAAGCACTGCTTAGCCTGGGACTAGATAGCGTTGTGTGATAGTTGTGGAATATTATATTTTATTATATTACTCTAATCCCACAATTTTTTCAATATTCTTATTTTATTTCTAAAATACATAGGCAAATCCTTGTCCAATAACTAGTACAATATTAACTGCGCATAAAACAAAATATAACACCTAACACAAGTAAGTAACCTTACACTTGCATAGCTGTATATTATTTTTATTATTATTGCATAGCCAACGTTGCCTCAATATTGCTGAATGGACATACCGCCTCGTGTAACTTTTGTTTACTAAAATTAACATTAGATGACCTTGAATTTATTAATTTAACTAGATTCTGCCCGCTACTTTCCACCGCGTCGCTATCAAACCCCAAAAACATACCTTTAGGGGTCGAATTTCGCAAAATCCTGTCGTAGTGACCACGTTTTTATTGACGTGGTAAAAGTGAGACCCCTCACTTAAGGCAGGACGGGAGGGTCTGTCATGATGACCACCTACGTCCTGAAAAGTATCCCTATGCAAAGGAGACTCCCTCTTTTGCATAGGGGGTACTTTGAGTTTCTGAGATCTTGCGATGAGTAATTAAATGAGTGACCGTTCGCTTTAATATTTTGATGACGAGGTTAAACCTCCGTGGTTCGGAAAACACGTAAAGCCGTTGTAGCCAACCGTCATTTGTAGATCTTTGACAGTGGTGACTGTTAGTCAGAAGCTCTAAAGTCCGACAAGTAGTCCTTACCATGGCATATCGTATTGCCCAGTTACTGGATCGTGGAGGTCCGATAGTCAGTCGCTCCATACTGACACTAAAATACTGATATTCAGCTGCATCTGGTTCGACTGGAAGCCGACCACAATATAGTTGGGATAAGGCAGGCAGATGATGATGATGATGACTAGATTAAAATCGTGGCTTAGGTCATCCCCCATCTGACATCTTACCACGATAATAGGCAACACAACTTCGACATCAATTTGTTCTTCTGTGGTATGTGGTAGTTGTTTTTTTAGCGTGGTAATATCATCAAATGAGTCAACCCAGGGCAGAGCAGGAGGGACTGTCTGACTCGTATTGACTAAAATCCACGGTGTCCTTCAACAGCGTTTTACTTTCCGGGGTCACGGTAATAAGATAAGTCCTACGACCGGCAGGCTTTGGCCCTCTAGAGGGGGGCCCCGTCATTTTGCTGACGCTCTTTGAGGCGCGCGTGGAACACAAAGCGCCGTCGACCCGGGCATGGTCCATGGTCGGGCGGCGAGTTGCCCATTACAATGCGCCTGCATGCCAGGTGTTAGAAGGCAGATTATTGTATTAACTTGTTTAGTTTAGAGCTACCACGGAAGCATATTAACAAAAAGATAACATAACATATCTTTTTTCGTTAACCTATAGCTGATAGGTAGCTATAATCTGTAAGTAACTACCTACATTTGATAAGGATATCACACTTATCATATAATCGTATCTTTTATATCTTATTTGAACAATATTTGGATCAATGGCTTGGAATTACTTTTTCTGGGTGGTCAAGGGTCCAGATAAAAACTGGATGATATTTTGAGATAAGTACTAAGAGGGGTTACTTCTAGGCAAGCGTGCTTCACTGTCGATCACATCATGTGTGCAAAGCATCGTGAGCCAACCCATTGGTGGCCCCCAGGTCCACGGCGCGTCGTGTTCCACGCACAACTCAAAGAGCGTCAGCATTGTGTTAGGGCCCCCCTCTAGAGGGCCAACGTCTGCCGGGGTCGCGGGACTCATAGAATTACCGTGACCCCGGAACGTAAAGGGGTATTGAAGAACACCGTGGATTTTAGTCAGTACAAGTCTGACAGTAACTGGGAGGACCCTGCCCTGGGAGGACTCATTTGATGATTTCACAGCGTTATGAAAAAAAAGCCTATTGGTGGCCCAGTAGATCGGCCCCAACTTACGAGTAGGAAAACATTGTAAGGATACCGGAATGTTCTAGAACCAAAAATAAAATTAAATTTCCTTTGGTATTGTTCGTCGTGTCGTTGGTTGAGCTCCTTGAGTTGGAGTCGAGCTTCACGATAACTGACAAATGCTTGCACTGACTGGACAGGTCCACTCAAATTTGTATGGTTCTTTCTTCAAAAGACCGTCTCAGACACAAACCTGCAGGGTCCTCGCATGATTTAACCAATTTAATGTCTGGACTTTCAAAGAGACGATGACCTTTGAGTTTGTTTCGGATGTTTCTTCTCAGAGTAGTCAGGTACGAAACACCGGCCTCATTTAGTTATAAAAAAAAGTGTTTTGACTTGTAAAAGTGTTTGAGAAAACCTATTTGGTAAATAAATATCATTTATCATTTAAAAGACCTGTGACATCTACCAACCCGCACTGGGCCCGTTTGGTTGATTACAGCAATTAGATAATAGGCTATTTTACATCGACTTCATACTCGAAAAATTTAATTAGTGCGAAAGATAGATTATCTGATAACAGTTGAACCGTATTTTTTTATTGTTACGTAAACCAAAATTGACGAAGAAACGACGATCTTAAAAAATCACAAAACGTCACTCGGTCGGTATAATTTTACAGGCGTTATGACGTCACAAGCACCCACTCCCAAATTTCGAAGTGTTTTAACTTTGTCAATATTCATTGATTTAATAAAAAAAACACGTTTTCATTATTTTTCAATACTCTAACTGTCGGAATAGACAGATTTTCAATTTATTTTTGCAGTAAACTACGCTATTTCAGGGGCTGATTTATATTTCTTTAGCATTTACAATGTTAGTATCGGTTAATTAGATCTGATAAGTAAATCAGGTTGTCCTTATCTTTTCCAATCGTGTGATAAGTTGACCAACACGTCAATTAAGGAAGCAATGAGTTAAAAATATTAAATTACTAGTTTTCCTCCAAGACTTCGCCCCTTCGGGCCGCGTGAGGGAGAGGACAGCGTCCTCCCTCCGCCGCAGCCGCAGTGGTGGACGACTACGGCTACGGACGTCGCAAGACGATCTCCGGCCACCGTAGGCGTACCTCAAAGAGCGTCAGCTAAATGACGGGGCCCCCCTCTAGAGGGCCAAAGCCTGTTGGAGTTGCGGGACTTATCTCATAAGCGTGACCCCGGAACGTAAAGGGCTATTGAAGGAGACCGAGGATTTTAGTCAGTATGAGTCTGACAGTCTCTTCCACCCTGCCCGGTTTGGGGCGACGTCTTTTTTTTAAAATTGGTAAAATCATTTTTCCAATACAAAAAAAGACGTCGTCCCTTGTAAAAAGAAGTAACCTCCCGTAACCTTTCAAGGTGTTATATCTATCATCATCAACAACCTATAAGGAGTGGGCCATAATCCACCACGCGGGCCCAGTGCGGGTTGGTAGATGTCACATGTCTTAGCATTTTTCGTTTCAGGATATGCTGATTTTCTCCGATGTTTTCCTTCACCGTTTTGAGAGCAGTGGTGATAAAATAAATTACACAAAGTCATTACTTTGAGTACTCGAGTTGTAGGTCGTGGGTTCGAACCCAGCCAGGTGCATTCACCTGGCTGGGTTCGAACCCACGACCTACAACTCGTAAGTCGGGGCCGAAGCCACTGCAATCTTCGCAAATTTAAAGCCGTAGATGAGCTACAAGCCAGACACAACGACGATATATTACTAGACTCCGCATGCACGATCTAAGGAACAAAAACTATTCTGTCAACTCGCTGAGGTACTACGTAAGCGAGGGGGACGGGGTGACGGCGTTGTGATTGGCTAACTCTCGAGTTAGCCAATCACAACGCAGTACCTCGTCCCCCAAACATACCTTGAGACAGAACAGACCTCGGTCTGTTCTGTCTCAAGGTATGTTTACGGCTCACAGGAGTGGTCGAAATAAGACGGATATAAGACTTCTTTGCCTAATGTGTTGGCAGACATCGGTCGCCTGTTATTAGGAGTCTAGTAATATATCGTCGTTGGCCAGACACGACGACGGCCCCACATTAGTAGTTATTTTTTGGTTAGTATCGATTAATTAGATAACATTCTTTGATTAATAAATCAGTTTTTGATATCTCGATTGTACATGTGATAAGTTGACTATGAACTCAATGAAGGTTGCTAATTGAGTAAAAAATAAGACAAGATTTAACGAGTAGATACGGGCTAAAATTAACAGGGTTCCAAAAATTTGGACATCACTTTTTCTCTCTCTCTCTATAGGTATCACATTTATCATTTTATAGCCTTATCAGGGTCAGCTTCTAGTCAAACCAGATGCAGCTGAATATCAGTAATTTATATGGAGCGACTGACTATCAGACCTCCACAACCAAGTAACTAGGTAATACAATACCCCATGGTAAGACTGGTTGTCAGACTTTTAGAGCTTCTGACAAATAGTGACGACTGTCAAAGATTTACAAATGGCAGCAATGGCATAGAACACGTCCCTGTCCCTGTGTCGTGCGATCAGCTCGAGGACTGTTCACTTCTCCAGTTGTTGGTCCCTGTAGTTCATTTATTACCTGTTTGCTCCTGTTGGTGGCGTTGTTGGAGCGTCCCTGTCGCAACACGTCCCTGTGTCGTGCGATCAGCTCGAGGACTGTTCGCTTCTCGAGTTTTTGGTCCCTGTAGTTCAGTAAGTACCTGTTTGCTCCTGTTGGTGGCGTTGTTGGAGCGTCACTGTCGCAACACGTCCCTGTGTCGTGCGATCAGCTCGAGAACTGTTCGCTTCTCGAGTTTTTGGTCCCTGTAGTTCAGTAAGTACCTGTTTGCTCCTGTTGGTGGCGTTGTTGGAGCGTCCCTGTCGCAACACGTTCTTGTGGCATGCGATCGTCCTGTTGTTGCTCCCTGTAGTTCAGTTAGTACCTGTTTGCTCCTGTTGGTGGCGTTGTTGGAGCGTCCCTGTCGCAACACGTAGTTGTAGCATGCGATCGTCTTGTTGCTGGTCCCTGTTGTTCAGTTAGTACCTGTTTACTCCTGTTGGTGGCGTTTTTGGAGCGTCCCTGTCGCAACACGTTCTTGTGGCATGCGATCGTCCTGTTGTTGGTCCCTGTAGTTCAGTTAGTACCTGTTTGCTCCTGTTGGTGGCGTTGTTGGAGCGTCCCTGTCGCAACACGTACTTGTAGCATGCGATCGTCTTGTTGCTGGTCCCTGTTGTTCAGTTAGTACCTGTTTGCTCCTGTTGGTGGCGTTTTTGGAGCGTCCCTGTCGCAACACGTTCTTGTGGCATGCGATCGTCCTGTTGTTGGTCCCTGTAGTTCAGTTAGTACCTGTTTGCTCCTGTTGGTGGCGTTGTTGGAGCGTCCCTGTCGCAACACGTACTTGTAGCATGCGATCGTCTTGTTGCTGGTCCCTGTAGTTCAGTTAGTACCTGTTTGCTTCTGTTGGTGGCGTTGTTGGAGCGTCCCTGTCGCAACACGTCCCTGTGCCATGCGATCGTCCTGTTGTTGGTCCCTGTAGTTCAGTTAGTACCTGTTTGCTCCTGTTGATAGCGTTGTTGGAGCGTCCCTGTCGCAACACGTCCCTGTGTCGTGCGATCAGCTCGAGGACTGTTCGCTTCTCAAGTTGTTGGTCCCTGTAGTTCATTGAGTACCTGTTTGCTCCTGTTGGTGGCGTTGTTGGAGCGTCCCTGTCGCAACACGTCCCTGTGTCGTGCGATCAGCTCGAGGACCGTTCGCTTCTTCAGTTGTTGGTCCCTGTAGTTCAGTTAGTACCTGTTTGCTCTTGTTGGAGCGTCCCTGTCGCAACACGTCCCTGTGTCGTGCGATCAGCTCGAGGACTGTTCGCTTCTCAAGTTGTTGGTCCCTGTAGTTCAGTTAGTACCTGTTTGCTCCTGTTGGTGGCGTTGTTGGAGCGTCCCTGTCGCAACACGTCCCTGTGCCATGCGATCGTCCTGTTGTTGGTCCCTGTAGTTCTGTTAGTACCTGTTTGCTCCTGTTGGTGGCGTTGTTGGAGCGTCCCTGTCGCAACACGTCCCTGAGTCGTGCGATCAGCTCGAGGACTGTTCGCTTCTCCAGTTGTTGGTCCCTGTAGTTCAGTTAGTACCTGTTTGCTCCTGTTGGTGGCGTTGTTGGAGCGTCCCTGTCGCAACACGTCCCTGTGTCGTGCGATCAGCTCGAGGACTGTTCGCTTCTCAAGTTGTTGGTCCCTGTAGTTCAGTTAGTACCTGTTTGCTCCTGTTGGTGGCGTTGTTGGAGCGTCCCTGTCGCAACACGTCCCTGTGTCGTGCGATCAGCTCGAGGACTGTTCGCTTCTCAAGTTGTTGGTCCCTGTAGTTCATTAAGTACCTGTTTGCTCCTGTTGGTGGCGTTGTTGGAGCGTCCCTGTCGCAACACGTCCCTGTGTCGTGCGATCAGCTCGAGGACTGTTCGCTTCTCCAGTTCTGTGAAGTTCTTTGAGCGCTCCTTGTGGCCGCGGCGGGCGCGGAACGATGTGGCTGTGCTGCGTGTTGACATATCACTCTGGGGAAGAGGGAAAAGAACATTTAAATACAGTGTATTTAAGGTAGGATTTAGTTCGTCCGCTGCTGATAAACTCAGTTTCCGTCCGCCATGTCAATGTCAATTTTGACATATGGAATCTGTCAAATTTTAATAGAAACACCTGGAATTTCAAACTACACGTGATATCATAAAAAAAATTATTAAAAATCGAAAAATTACGGGATCTAATATATAAATCCATTTTTATTTCGTTTGGGAAGAAAAACCCACAATAGCGTTTGAGAGGTGGTTTGGTAGTCACGCAATCAAAGGTATTATTTTTGGTGTAACACCATTAGGCCTCTGGGCCTGTTTGAAGCAGCCGTGGGGCAAACAAATTTTGTACCAAATAGTTTTAGATTATTTTTATTTCATTTTCTTTTTTGTATCACTTATTCATTTTTATTTATTTTAATATTGTGCTATGCCCTGCGTCTGTACCAATAAATTTTATTTCTTTCTTTTATTAAGGATGCCCTCTTCCATAACTTAAAATTACCTTTGAAAAAAAGACACTTATTTTTAACATAGCCAGTTTTGTAATTATTCACATGGGCCTAATTAAATTTTAAATCACGAACGTGTTACGTTATAAATTTAAAAAAAGGTTGATGAACATTCTTCACTTCCGACGGATGCTGAGTACAGTTAGCCACAAAAGCGATTAATCTCTATTACAAAAAATGCGTCAAATACAGCATAGGCTGTTTAGAATCTAAAAGTGTCAATAAAAGACACTTTTTTACTGTCATAATGTAGATCCGTTATTATGATGTAACAAAGGTTCTGTTATAATGTTGGCGATTGAAGGAGTGCCGATGTATATTCTTACCTGTTCTTCTCCATATCTCTATGGAGAAGAACGATATAATAAATACGCTTTGGAATGGACATCTACAATTCTACAGTATTTTCACAGTTTTCATGTCTTGTGACTGGGACTGTAGCACCTAGCGCCGGGGTGCTAAGACAGGAAACCTCCACGTGCGCCCGTGGACTGGAGTTCCCTCTCGGATACGCCCGGGGGGAAGATCAGTTTTTCGGACCGGTGCACCCTGGGATGCGGGCAAAAACTCTCCCTTAGGCCACTGTGTGCCTAAGAGGTCTCTTTGCCCGTATGCGAATAGCCTGTCGTGTGGACGCTTCAGCGCGTGTCCCTCTGATCAGCAGAGGGCACAGCGACGGAGCGGGCTTCCGGACGGTGAGTAATAGGTAGCTCGCCGTCCGACCGAGGACCAAGCCCGGGTCGGTGGCGCGTCGTGTTTCGCGCCAAATGCCTGCTGGGTCGCGGGTTTTTTCTTAACCCAGGATACCGCGGCCCTGGAACGTCATGGGTGGATTTTTGTCAGTAAGAGTCTGACAGTCCCTTCCGCCCCACCCAGGGCGGGAGGACTCGTTTGATGATTTTACCACCTAAAAAAAAAGCACCTAGCACCGTAACTATTTTATTTTACTTTGTCTTTTGGCAATTCAGAAGTGCCTGTAACTAGCCTGCTTGAAATAAATGATTTGATTTTGATTAAGAAATCACTGATTTGATATATAAAGGTTTTTTTTTGTTTAATCAATGAATAGGTACTTATAAAGCATCAAAAGTCAATAAAAATTTTACTAAGTTGTGACGTATTAAAACCAATAAAATAACCTTTTTAAAGCCTTTTAACTATCAAGTATAAAAGTTGGGCTCATTGACCGATAAGTCTCACTAGGAGATTCATTATTTATCATTAAGCTAGTTAAATCTTGATTTTCCAGTCAATTTTTAATGCGAAGCAATAAATTTTAAATGTCGTTAGCCAAACATTTATGTGAGTAACTGTACTTGTGGCGCGGATTTTTTTAAAAGTTAATTTAAATTGTAGTTATCGCTTACTACAGATGATTTAACATAAATAATACTAATAATATATAATATTAATGATCGTTTCCAAACGTGTATTTTATGGCTGCTACACACTTTACGAAAAATCGTTACAATTAGACGGTACAACTGCAACGATAAATCTGAAAGTGTGTATGAGAAAAATCGAACAAACGTACACTTTTTCTCATACACACTTGTAGATTTATCGTTGCAGTTTTGAGCAGGTATTCCACTTAGGGCACCCGCTGACAATGGCACCTGAGCTACTGGCACCTTATCTATTCTACATAAGTTTCCTGCCAACGTTTTTCGCAGGTGCCAAGTGCTCTATGTGGAATACCTCTTTTGAGGAGGTATTCCACGAAGGGCACCACTGACAATGGCACCTGAGCTACTGGCACCTTATCTATTCTACATAAGTTTCCAGTCAACGTTTTTCGCAGGTGCCAAGTGCTCTATGTGGAATACTTCTTTTGAGGGGGTATTTCACGAAGAGCACCACTGACAATGGCACCTGAGCTACTGGCACCTTATCTCTTTCTTTCTTACCTTTTCAGCATTAGATTTAGTTAATTGGGTAATTTGACAATAAAAAATAAATTTAAAATTTAAAAAAACTCCCTACACAAAAACCAAGTTCCCTTTAAGAAGTTAAAAATATTAAAAATACGTCGCGTTGGGGGACTGCTCCAAATTATTTATCATCTCCTGTTTTTTTGCAGTCCCCAACGCGACGTATTTTTATTATTTTTAACTTTTTAAAGGGAACTTGGTTTTTGTGTTATGGGTTTTTTTTAATTTATTTTATACTTTTTATAGGTACATACTTATATGATTTTATGTTGCTAAGAGTACTCCCGATTAAGTCGTCAATATTCCCTTTCAGTACGCTTTCATTTGATACCCAACTCGAGTATATTTGCAGACCCTCGGTTACCTTTCCCCGCTTTCACCCCCACAACTTCTAAACGGCTCAACCGATTTTCATCAAACATGTCTAAGAACACTGGCAGGTAAGTCACCTTTCATACAAAAGAAACTAAATTGAAATCGCTTCATCCGTTCGGGCTTTATGATGCCACAGGCAGACACGTCAAACTTATAACACCCCTCTTTTTCCGTCGACGGTTAATAAGGCTTTTAGAAACGTGTTGTCGCGGTACGTGTGAATAGAGCCTAAAACTTTTACAAAGATAAAGATGAGATTTATTTTTAGATATTTTAATTATTCGATTAAATATTGATGAAGGCTGAACGAGTTTATTTATAGAAAATGGGTGAATTAATAACTTACTATACTACTATTTTATGGCTTTATCGGGCACTCATGGCTAAATAATAACTGCCGCACAGCTGATCTTCCGTGTTAAGCAGCGCTAGCTGAGGTTGGTCTGTGGATGGGTGACCATCTGTCATAGCAAGTTTCCTCCGTGCCTCGGAAAGGACGTAAAGCTGTTGGTCCCGGCTGTCATTAGCAGATCTTTGACAGTCGTTACTGTTAGTCAGAAGCTTTAAAGCCTGACAGCAAGCCTTACCATGGGTATGGTATTGCTCAGTAACTGTGTTGTGGAGGTCCGATAGTCAGTCGCTAAATGTAAAATACTGATATTCAGCTGCATCTGGTGCGACTGGAAGCAGACCCCAATATAGTTGGGAAAAGGCAGACAGATGATGTTGATGGTTGGGTTAAAAACTTCGATTTTATTCAATCAAATATAAAAATAGTAGGTTTATTTTTGTACAAAAACTTCTTGGTATTTAACCTACAAGTATCATTGTCAGCCAGTAATCCGGTTGACATTATTATATTAAGCCGCGTACAGATTCGCGAAACGTATCATGCAATGTAACATGAAAGGGGTATTTCATAAGCTGGGTACTCACTTAGCAGTGTTGCGAGTAACGTATCGGATACGGTATCAACTGAGTACGTCGGCACGAGCCCGCTGCGAACCGCTCGCTGTAAGTTCGCAGTGATACCGCCACTCGACGGGTCATACAAACACAAAGGGGTCTCGCACTGTGCTCGGACGAGCCGTACCCACTTGCAGGTTGATACAGTATCTGATACGTTACATATACGTTACAATGCAAGTGAGTACCCAGCTTATGGTTCGCGCGAGTTCCGCAGTACAGACACACACAACCCGTCCACACTAATGCCAGCCACACACGTTACAATACTGAAACGTGTGTGGGAAGATACTTGCACTCTAACATAATCACTGTCCTGTGTTTGTGCATGTCTAGATTTGCCAGTGACGGATTAAGACTACTTGATGCCCTAAGCAATTGAAGCCGTTGGTGCCCCTATCCACGGTTTTTTTTCGTGATTAATTACATCAAATGGGTCGTCCCGCCCAGGCCGGGACGGGTCGGACTGTCAGACCAGACTTGTACTGACTAAAATCCACGGTGAATCTTCTTAAGGAAGGTATTATGTAGGGAAGTACTTCTTTCAGGTAGCCTACCATGACGTCTTTAAAGCGTGAATAGTTACGCTCAGGGAACGAGATGGTGCTAGACGACTTGTATAGCTCTGTTTCTTTCTCACAGCCTAAAGACTCCCGCTTTAAGAGTTCATGGTAACCCACCAGTAGATAAAACAGAGTCTAGGGATATGCAAGGGTGAGCGAAGCGAGCTCGATTTTTTTTGCGCTTTTCTTGTATATGGAATAAATAAGGCAACCAGGTCTATGCAAGAATTTCGATAGCGAGCGAAGCGAGCTAGAAAATTTAAGCATTTTCAGTAAGTTTTTGGTGACGTGAGAGTGAGACGTGATGCCCGTGGGCGCACCAGAAGAAGCACAATAAAATCCGTCCTTAGGGTTTTTTTTTGCTTCTTCTGGTGCCCCACTAGACGTGATGCCCTAGGCAATTGCTTAATTTGATTAAGGGTTAATCCGTCACTGAGATTTGCACAAGTATACTGGTCCCGTGTAATATGCCCGGCATAACGCTCCGAGAACATACACAGCGCGCTCCTTTGTGTTCGGCTGAAAAGCGGACAATTCTTTGATCGCGGCGAGCACAAGTTGAAAGCATTACAACTCGTTCGCGGGCGTAGTGTGCGCGCAAGGCGTCCACACTATGAGAATTCTGTTACATTACATGATGCATTGCGACAATGTGGACGGCGAATTCTTTCATTGCGTGCTACATTTCATGTTACAATTCGTAAGTCAGTACCCACCTTAAATATTAACTTTTGATCTTAATAAAAATGTCAAACGGTTGTGTCGTTATTGTTTTTTTAGTACCGCTTTTTGTTAGGGTATTATATTAACTATGTTAACCAGAATAAATAACGGTGATGCAGTGACTTTAAAAAAAATAAGTTACTCATCAAATGAATGCTCCCTTTCCACCTAGGATGGGGCGGGAGGGGCTGTCAGACTTGTACTGACTAAAATCAACGGTGATCCTTCAACAACCAGTGTTCCAGAGTCACAGTTCCCTGATTAGACACTCCCGCAACCCTCGCAGGCTTTGGCCCTCTTAAGGGGGCCCCATCAGATTGCTGAAAGCTCTACGAGGCGTGCGTGGAACATGACTCGCTGTCGCCCCGAGCATGGTTCATGATCGAACGGCGAGTCACCCATTAATCACTATCCGCACCTATGGGTAGTCGGAAATCGTCTCACGACGTCCGTTGCCGCGCGAACCATAGTAATCTAGCTTTATGTCAAGCCTTGTCAACAAATTAACATGAAAATTATCACTTTACATTAATTAGTTATAATCGTAGGGTTAGTTAAAGGTCTCTTGTTAACTTAGGATGCTTTTAACAACCTTAACACCATTAGATTTGAATGCTTTGAGCATCAAACCATCATCTGCCTGCCTTTTCCGAACTATATTGGGGTCGGCTTCCAGTCGAACCAGATGCTGAATATCAGTATTTTACATGGAACGACTGCCTATTGGAGTTCCACAACACAGTAACTGGGAAATACAATTCCCCATGGAAAGACTGGTTGTCAGACTTCACAGCTTCTGACTAATAGTAACGACTGTCAAAGATCTACAAATGACTGCCGTGGGCAACGGCTTTACGGCCTGGCCACAGCTTCTAGCGGTGCGGCGCGCGGTGCGACGGGCGGCGCGGCGGGCGACGCGATTTGCGTTGGTATGCCACAGCTTGACTAGTTGCGACCGCGGCGGCGTCAGCGGTGGACGTACTCAGTATTATTTATAATGGCCCTATCAAAAGTGGCACGATGTTGTCTTGAGACTAATGCGTTTTTAGCTCAAGATATCATTAACTCTAAAATTGGAACGCACCCAGTTAATGAAAAAAGGAAAAACCTTGGCGAATTTCACACGCTTTATCACGAAAATAGGAATTATCCACAAAAAATTTTTGAATATACGAGGACAAGCATAGAAACCTTCGATTACATACTCGCCCAATAATACTAACACTAATAAGTTTTTCGGTATCCATTTGATGCGGAGCGAAATTTTCAAAACGATTTATTCAGTTCGCGCGAACACAAATACGTCCCCTCTCTGCCGCTGCATACGCCGCTCTGGCTGTGGCCGCCTCGATACTCCCGAGTGCATTTGTTTCACTCGCACACCGCGCCGCCCGTCGCCGCCGCATGCCGCGCGACGCTCTCCGCGCCGCAGGTCGCTCCGCAATTCGCGTCGCCGTTAGCTGTGGCATACTTCATACGTTGTCTACCATTTGTTTTCCCTGCTCACCGCTTGTCGCGTCGCATTTCGCGCCGCAATTCGCGCCGCGCTTGGCTGTGGCCAGGGGGTTACGTGCTTTCTGAGGCACGAAGGAAACTGTATGACAGATGGTCACCCATCCACAAATTATAATATTTGTTTTGCTCTAAATATGGCATCTGATAAAAATAAATGCTAGTTCAAACACATTTCGCTATAAAAACCAGGCAAGTGCGAGATAAAGGTCTCCGGAAGACGCTGGATGCAGGTCGCTTCCAACCGGTATATGTGGAGATCAAAAGGGGAGGCCTATGTTCAGCAGTGGACGTTCTATGGCTGTGATGATGATGATGAAGTTGGACTCGCGAACGAAGGGTTTCGTATCATAATCTTTTCGAACAGACAAAAATATAACGTTTGTCGTATGGGAACCGCCTTAAATTTTTGTATGATTTTGTTATTTAGTGTTTGTTGCATTATTTTGTATTTGTTGAAAAAAGCGGCAATAGAAATACATCATCTGTGATAATTTCAACTGTCAAACTGTCACGGTTCATGAGATACAGCCTAGTGACAGATGGAAGCAGACAGACAGACAGACGGATAGCAAAGACTTAGTCCAAATGACAGATATACTACATCGAACAAAAAATCATCATCATCACCCAGTCGTAAGCTATGACGTAACAAATAAAGAAAATACATTCGAATTGAGAACCTCATTCTTTTTTTATGTCGGTTTAAAGCCCTATGTACAAAAAAAAAAAAAACATGCAAAGGGCTTCAAAGAATACGTCCACACCGCTGTCTATTACGAAAAAAAATTGTTAAAAATGTCGTCATCAAAAAAAATGGCGCTAAATCCTTGCGTATGCGCAGCCGAAGGTCACACACGAGCGCCTAGACACCGCGACTAGTTGTAAACAGCGTCTCTGGGTCAACGTGCGACTAAAATGGCACGTGTAAGCATGCCTTTGCATTTGTACGGAAACCTGTACAGTAGGCCGCGATAATATGTACCTACACGAATCTATTTTTAGTATATGAGAAACCTGAATATATTTTGTACAGAATCAGTGAAATATTTTAGTTAAGAGCCCTATTACAAAATGAAAGAACACAGTTTCTGTCAATTTGACATCGTGATGCCCCCCGCATAAAAACAAAACACAATCAACACAGCTACGCCTCGTATACCAGGACGAAAACAGCATGAGCTTTTGCCACTTTTCTTTCGAATAAACAAAGTGAGATCCCGGGCTTCTAGACACTACTTATTTTCTTAGTTACGAATGGATAATATGATAAATGTATACCTAGCAAAATAAAATAAGGGCCACTCATTAAATTACACTTTAAACAAGTATAACTCTTATACTGATCGATTTTAGCGATTAGACCGCCCATTGTGTCACACTGTGAATTGGATATATTTGTAATTTAGAAGGTGTGCATTTTAAAGATTATTCAATTCCATTCTATACGAGTAAATAATCTTGTTAGGATATCTTTCAAGTGTTCATTTTGTTTCTTGTGACTAACTGGAATTCATAACTTATTTAATTAGATTTTTTAAATTATTTAGAACTTACGATTTGGTGTTTAAAAATTTTCAAACTTTTTCTTGGACTTATACATCAAACCGTCATTTATGCCATCCATTAAGAGACATAATTATGGGCCGAAAATGAGCCACTTGCAGTGATTAAGGTGACATAGATAAGGAGATATAGCCAGAAGAGGTCGGTTTTATGGTCGAATATTCCCAACCAGTGTTTTAAAACATTTTAAACTGGTGTCAAGAGACAAGAGTAATATCACCAAACGCCGTGATCCAGGAAGAAACTGAGTAAGGCCCAAGAAGACCATCATGTTCGTTAAATCACGTAAAGAGAACGATAAATCTACTACGCGGATCATAAAAACTCAAACTATTTTGACTGGGCTTCAGTGTTTCTTATACTGGGTCACTGCTGGTTTCTTTTTTAATAAAGACAGATCTTTCAGAGTGTACTCTTGAAACAGAATGTTTCGGTGAGCTCTAAATTAAGTGCTCTGGGGTGATTATTCTGTCTCGCAAAACTGAGGTTACACTTCCTAACGAAAATTGCATAGAAAATGTGGTACAACTCCACATTATTCCATTCGCATAGCAAATAGTAGGATAGTAGGTATCTGAGTTCATCCACGATCAATCGCGACTAACAGTGCATAGATTCGCTTATGCTCGAATTACGATGCTACAGTTGGTCACTTAGGCTTTTTACCTGATTTCTATTGAAATGGCATAGAAAATGTTTGTTATTAATTAATCCAGAACATTTACACCTTTAATACAGGGTTTTAGAGAAATTTAAAAAAAACTCTTTGGTACATTGAAAACGTTATTTTTTTCGATTTTATTATTTAATATGAAACCTGACACATTCCTGTAATTTCTCACTTTTCATTCAATTTCGTTTATTCTTACGATTTATTGGAATGCTAACTTATTTTTTGTATGTTTTGTTCTGAGTAGTACCTGTTTTCATGAATAAAATTCACAAAATAATATCAGGCGAAAGAACCATGGCCGTTTGAGTGCTTGAACTTCAATGCTGCTAAGACGTGAATTTTTCCGCAAAAAAGAGCCAATCCGACCCGGTTCTATCCTTCTGAGGTGCAACCGTAAAAAATTACAGACCATCTTGACGTTGTTGGGGTGCCGTTAACATCGACCCCGAATATTAGTCCACTTTTTGAGTTGGCTGCAAAAAAGTTAGGTATCCTAGTCAAGCGGTACTTCACGCCTGAACAGTTGATGAACTTGTATAATGTTCAAGTCTGGTACATGGAGTGGTACAGGTTGGCCAAATCCCAACTCGATGCACTTGCAAAAGCGCCCGGCATTGATCGAGGCCACGATCTGCGGGGCGAGACGGAATGAGAAGTAGTCACCTCCTTATGCAAAGCAGTCATGATAGCGAAGTAGGAGGTAGAACACGTGAGGGAGAGGAAAGCCGCGTTACCTAAGACGCCGTGAAGCGATTTCCAATCAGGGAGGTAAGCCTTGGAGGGCCGGAGCTTGTTGTGGTCACTGGACTGTCTCACCACGGTGAAAAATACAAATACAATGCAGCTGCCAAAACGAAATACCGCAATTGACTGGATGCCGAACCTGATAAAAGACTTCAACTCTCTTCGATGAAACCTAATTACAATCGATTGATGAAAAATAAGAAGCTGTTCCATACATCCTATTCGATTTTTTTTCTCATACTCTGTAACATTATTATAATGCGCGTTACTTTTCTCTTATTTTTATTTATTAACACTTACTGCATACAAGTAAACATTGTATCTACGATAAGGCACACTTACTTAATGCCTTTGGTTTTTATAGTCCAGTCATTAGGGACGAATTAATTTTAAAAAAACCCCGACACAAAAACCAAGTTAACTATATAAAATAAAAAACAATGAAAAAAACTGGATTTTAAAGTACCTAAGTATGTAATGATAATTCAAAAAAATATGTCGCGTTGGATCGCTCCAAATTATTTATCATCTACTATTTTTTCCGGTCCCCTTTTATGACACGAATGCCTCAGAGAAGTTTAAAGGCAATGAAAATCCACAACAAATGGTATTTATTTTTATTATGTACATCAAATAGATTATAATAAAGTTATAAGAGGCAGAACGTTCAATATTCATAAAAAAAATAATCTACACAGCTAACGAGTATTTTGAACTTGATTTAGGCCGCTAGAAATCGTATTTCGGGCTTACAATTATTATCAACTAGCTGCCCCGGCAAACTTCGTACCGCCTCTTTTTCTCACCTTTTGAACCTTCCCTGGACTTCCCAATATAATTCAAAACTAAAATCAGCCAAATCGGTCCAGCCGTTCTTGAATTTTAGCGAGACTAACGAACAGCAATTGATTTTTATGTATAAGATTATTTGCATTATGACTTCACTAACATCAGTGCATTGAAGGCTTTGTATGAGGCTCTTGTGAGGAGTCATCTCAAGTATAATGCGGCATCTGGAGTCCGAGTGAAATAAAATATAAAAACATGTTCGAACGGATACAGAACAAATTCGTTAGATTCATTTATTTAAAATTGTATGGAAGATACCCGGGATACCCATTGCTATAACCTACCCTGTGTTCTGTCTCGGTATGGTTGGCTATTACAAATAAGCTATTATATTGTTGTTTCGAATATAGGGAAAATACAATCAACGCATTTATATGTTTACATTGCAAACATATCAGAATTAAATTAATTCAAAATATTAGCTTGTACCAAAAAAGGTTGGTCGCGCTATACTCTTGGCGATTGGAAATATTCCTGGCCACCACTCATGACCTGCGGAAAATTAGAGGTACTTCATTTTTTATATGGAATTTGATGCTATGACAAAGATACTAGCGCCGCGTCTAAAGGTCATGAATGATGGCGTGTATTTTAAATTTTAATGATTACGTGACTAATGTCAAAATGGTTGCGAGCGGTACGTGCTCCCTCTGAGAGCGCTCCGCGCTGTCTAAATCGAAGAACAAACCATTCTTGGTTTTATATTGAATTTTGTCGTTGCATATTTTAATTATTTTATACTATTAGTTTACTTTTAAATGCGCTAATTATTTTTTTCATGCAAGCTAACATAGTAAACTTAGTTATTGAATACTTTTTGATTGAATATTCAGTAAATATTGATAGATAAAAAATATAATTTCGGACGAAAAAATGTCAAATTCTTCCTGTTTTCATGAATTATTTTTGGTGTATTTCTGAATGAAAAATAAAAATCTGATTAATACACTCCAATTATAAACTTTCAGATGTACCATGGACATTTTCAAATGTTATTTTACTATTACACATTCTATGTAATTCAATACAAAAGTATGACAAAAAGTAGAATTTTATGAAACATCCTTTGCAGAGACAAGGTTTTTACTCATGTATGTAAACAAATCTAAAAATGTTTTCAATACACTCCACGCAGAAATAATCAAACTTTCTCGAGTATATATTTTTTTTTAATTTGTGGCCATATCCTAAACAGAATCAGGTTAAAAACCTTGCACAAAAACAAGGAAACGTGTGATAGCCCTCTTAAAGAATACGGGCGAAACTACTGTTGAATACGCAAGCTTATGCAAATTCCATAATTAGGTAAGTACAGTTTTTTTATAAAATAATTTCTTAGGATTTTTCAAAATATGCGTGACAATTGACCGAGTCTGGAAAACAATAAAAAAAAAATGACTAACCTGGTTATGATTTTAATCTAAGCGATCATTTCCAAAGGTAATTCAAAACCAAAATCAACCAAATTCGTCCAGCCATTCTCGAGTTTTAGCGAGACTAACGGACAGCAAATTATCATAAAGGTGCTCCCTCACCGCGAGCATTCACCTGTAATGTAAAGTTACAGATCCGAACACTTCATCAGTGACGGAAGACAATCGAGCATTACAATGCGCAACTTGCAATCGCAATGCGCAAATCTATACTAAACTAGCGGCCCGTCCCGGCTTCGCACGGGTGGACGACCCGGTTTAAAACCCGGTCCCGATGGTTACAAACACTACAAAAAAAGAATTAGCCGAATCGGTCCAGTCGTTTTCAAGTTATGGGCTTAGCAACACACTTAGCGATCCATTTTTATATTAAAGAAGATGTACGCGAATGCTCGTCAGTCAGGGAGGTAGTAATGTAATGCTCAAAGACGAATCTATAAGGTTACATAACACGGGAATGCTCCCTTCCTTTTTTGCGAATGGTATCTCGCAAGTCATCCTAGAAGACGTTGTGTGCTGCTTAACCGGACTATTCTGTGGATGCCATAGATTACCCTAAGGCCTCCAGCCACGACGCGAATGCTCCTGGTGAGGGACGACCTATCATCATCATAATCTTCCTGCCCTTATCCCATTTTACTTGGGGTCGGCGCAACACGTTTCTTTCTTTTCTTTCTTCACATTTCAGGAGGGACGGCCTATACATATAGTAGTTTCGAAACGCAAGGACATGAAATGCCAAAAGTCCAGCGTACTCGCTCATAAATGAATACATATTAATGGTCCCAACTGTACAAGATAGTTGTATCAATTTGAATCTATTTAGCTTTTTTATTGGAGTTAAGATCTCAGTACGAAAATGGAATTTATATTAGCCAGTAAGGATTTGTTTCTGATTTTAATTATACAGGGTTACAATGTAAAACCGCCCTGATACAGGTTTGTTTATACAAAATCTAACAAATCTAGGTTACTTTGTAATGGCTTCTACAGACGTTACGAAAAATCGTTACGATTGGACGGTACAGTTCAAATTGCAACAATAAATCTACAAGTGTGTATTGGCTGCTACACGCCTTACGAAAAATCATTACGATTAGACGGTACAGTTTAAATTGAAACGATAAATCCAACTGTGCATTTGTTGATTTTGCAAAACTGTGCAGTTGAACGGAACAGTATAAAATTTTGGATAGATTTATCGAAATCGGAAGAAACTGTGCCGATAATCGGCGAAAAATCGTTACAATTTGACGGTACAGTTCAAACTGCAACTATAATTCGTAACGTGTCTAGCGTTCCTAAGCGTGCTTCACCGTTAGATAGTGGTGAACGGCTAGCTTGTCGCTAAAAAAACATATACAGGGTCCCATTTATCCCCGTATCAAAAAATCCAGCGGTTTAGGAGTGACTTTTGTATTAAAAACTGTACCTTGGTAAGACTGGTTGTCGGATTTTCGAGCTAGCACATTATATAATTATAAAAATTCAAGTTTTTATGTATAACTAACGGCCCGGTGCCTGCTTCGCTACGTAAAAATGTGATGAATGAAGAATCGCTCGACCAATTTGTGCTAAGTTCGCATAAGCCATCAAATAGAAACAAAGCCTAAATATTTTTTTTATCTGGTAAAATCATCACATGAGTCCTCCCACCCCTGGCAGGGCGGGAGGGACTGTCAGACTTGTACTGACTAAAATCCACGGTGTCCTTCAATAGCCCTTTATGTTCCGGGTTCATGGTGATGGAAATAAGTCCCGCGACCCCGACAGGCTTCGGCCGTCTCCCCTCTTTGACGCGCGCGTGGAAAACGACGCGCCGCGCCGTCGACCGGGCATGGTCCATGGTCAGACAGCGAGTTGCCCTTTACTCGCTGTCCGCATGCCCGCGACTACGGTGGCCGGAGGTCGTCTGCCGATATACAATATACCTTGGAGAGTTTTACCAACATTATGTAAGGACGATCATCTTTACAATCACTTTAATATGCACATGATCCTACTCAAGTGTTTTTTTAACCGACTTCAAAAAGAAGAGGTTCTCAATTTAGTCTGCATGGTTTAAGTGATTCTTTCTGTGGTCGATTCGTGCAGTACTGGTTATTTGGTCCCATAAAAAATAATTTAAATTGGTTCAGTAGTTTTTGTCAAGGTGCTCCCCTCACCGGGAGCACTCGCGTGTAATGTAACATTATAGATAAGTCTTTGAGCATTACATTACAATACTACCTCCCTGATTGACGAGCAGTCGCGTACATTTAGTATAGATTTGATACAAGATGTGTGTTGTGACGCTCGATTGTCTTCCGTCACTGATGAAATTTTCGAATCGGTAAAGGCGCGCTCACCGCGAGCATTCACATGTAATGTAACATAAAACTGCGCGATTTGTTTCTTTCGTTACATTACAGGTGAATGCTTGCGGTGAGGGAGAGTAAAAGAGTGAAAACTCGTGCTACAGTACAAGTCTGACAGTAGGTACCTCTCACCCTGCCCGGGGTGGGAGGTCTCATTTGATGATTTTACCACGTAAAAAAAAAAAGGGGTACTGATTACTAAATTCCAGTGCACATGTAATAAAATTAAGTACATATTTAACAAGAAGTTGGGTTGAATATTTAAACTAAAATCTAAATGGGAAATTAAAAACTTTTTCAAAAATTTTATTGACATCAAAAACAGTAACAAAAAAATGTAACCGCCTTCAAAACCACAAAAAAGGGTAAAATAACCTACAAAATAACTTTTCTGTCGGAAGTCGGTGGTTTTTTTTTCATCGTCTTTTTGCCAACGACTTCCGAAAGAAAAGTTATTTTGTAGGTTATTTTACCCTTTTTTGTGGTTTTGAAGGCGGTTACATTTTTTTTTGAAAAAGCTTTTTTTTTACTCTTTTTAGTTTAAATATTCAACCCAAATTCTTGTCAAATGGGTACATCATTTTCTTACATGTGCACTGGAGTTTTGTAATCCTTAGCACCGGTAATAACATCGCTCATGTACAAAATTAGCTAATAAAATTCCCTATCTCAAAAACTACTGAACCGATTTTGATGAAACTTGAAGTGTTCCCTCAGTTGAACAATACCTAGTATAACAAAAAAAGAATGACTTAAATCGGACTTGTAGTTCCAGAGATAAGCACACACAAACTAAATCAGTCGATGCCTACTCCTTACTGTTAAGGAGTTGTACCATCCATCATCAGCTCAGCTACATGAGATTATGATTACCATACGCAAATACTTAAATTACTTCATAATATTTACGAAAAACTATATGTGGGTGGGCCTATTAAATTTGAGGGTTGCCCTCGATTTCTCCAGGATCCAATCATCAGATCTTGACTTGGTGAATATGGGACCACTCCGGAAGCATCTCCTTTCGAACAAAAAAAGAATTTTGAAAATCGGTCCACAATCGCCGGAGAAATCGCGTAACAAACACACAAAAAAAAAAAAAAAAAACATACCGTCGAATTGATAACCTCCTTCTTTTTGAAGTCGGTTAAAAAGTGTAAAATAACTTTTATTTCGGAAAAACAAAGCCATCGTATTTTTTTTTAAGTCAAAAGACTATGAATTAAAAAACAGAACTATCGTTTTTTTTAAAATGAATAAATATAAAAATGTTTTAAAACACTTTTGTTGCTAACTATACGCAGTTACACGTGCCAGATCAGCTAGAGGCCACAGTTAAGTATAAAGTTATTCAATATGGTAAAAATTTGCGGATTCTCGAAGGTTACCGGCCGGTATTTGTTTTATTTAACACTTTGTAGTATTTTATTGGTGTATCGAAATAATTATTAGGCCAGTGGCCGATAGGATTATGACGGGGTCAAGGGTCCAAAGCCTGACGGGGTCGCGGGAGCGGGACTAACCCTTTACATTAAAAAGGGCTATTGAAGGACACCGTGGATTTTAGTCAGTACAAGTCTGACAGTCGCTCCCGCCCTGCACCGGGCGGGAGGACTCATTTGGTGATTGATGATATACCTAGGACTTGACTACAAAAACAAAACTACCCCTTTTAAACATATAAACAAAAGGGGATGCTTTTTCGGGTTGTTTTAAGTTCGCCTCAAAATTAATTCCCAACGAAAAAAAGTATTGAATTTGCCGGCCACTGTTACTATAAGAATTTATAGTTACAGTGGCAAGAGTCGTTAGATGCGCAGAAGTCATTTTGTAGATCTCTTTGGTGGTCATGCGGGTCTCGGGGTATGGGGTAGTGTCGATCCGAGCACGCAATTGGTGCGTCATTCGTCCCTCCTTCTACGAAGCAGTAATTCTAACGAAGGAGGATTAGTGACGCGTGAGGGACAAGACACAGTCTTCATCTCACGTCACGACACAACCGCCGCGGGAGACGACCAAGACAACAGACGTCAAACGATTTCATGCCACTGTAGGCGCGCGCATCTGGATGGCAAGTAATTTTCGCAGTAGCAGCCTGAAGTTTAGTGGTATACCTTTGTGTCTCGGCGCGCATGTGAACATCTCATTTGAAGTTTTAATGGATCGAGTCGAGTATACCCGTAACTTGTCTCTATGCAATAAAAAAATTGACCTTTAATATTGGGTAGGTAATTAAACAATTTGGATTGATTAGTTTATTATGACTAATTAACAGTTAAAGATCAAACAAACAAGTTGTCGGTAAAAGGTAAGCGTCCACAGGTCCGCATCGTACGTGACGGACGCATCGCATCAAACGGATAAATTAGTATCGGCAGCAACGACGATATATTACTAGACTCCTAATAACAGGCGACCGATGTCTGTCAACACATTACGCAAAAAAGTCTTATTTCGACCACTCCTGTGAGCCGTAAACGTACCTTGAGACAGAACAGACCTTGAGTTAGCACATCGCTTACGTAGTACCCTGTCCCCCGTCGCTTACGTAGTACCTCAGCGAGTTGACAGAATAGTTTTTGTTCCTTAGATCATGCATGCGGAGTCTAGTAATATATCGTCGTTGATCGGCAGCGATCGGATTGCCGACGCGAGTATCAGTAATCGGATTGCCGATGCCACCTTCATATGGTTTTTTAGTGATCGTACGTTCGGAAAGTGTTTGTTAGAAAGGAGGAAAGCGATGCAGAAGTCGTTATTGCTTGTTTCTTAGCAGAAGAGGAATGCAAGAAAAAAAAAAGAAAAAGTGTGCGGGACGCGTCTACTGGTCGGTATTCCGTATGACGTTATCGGTACGCATCGCATGTAGGCATTGCCGATGAGCCGTCCGTACGATGCGGATGTCTTAAATCCACGATGTCCTTCAATAGCCCTTTACGTTCCAGGGTCACGGTAATCGGTAAATCCCGCGACTTCGGCAGGCTTTGCTTTATCCCTCTAAAGGGCGGCCCCATCGAATTTTTGTATACTAAAATCTTCTACGGAATGAAACAAACACTTCTGAAAATAGCATCAAAATCGATTCAATCTGTATAAATAAAAAATCAGAACTGATATAATATCGCTTAAGAGCGCATATTCTGACAGTTGCCAAATTAATAAAACTTGTTAATATTTGACAGCTATTTGCGACGTTGCCAACTTTCAGAAAACGCGCTCTTAAACACGTTTCGTGAATGACTGTACTGGTTTTGATCAGAATTTGACACTATCAAGATAATTACTACTGATGATTCATGCCTTGATTTCATTTAATTTTACGATCAAAATGCTTATTTGTTCACACACATTTCCAAACACGGTTCTTATTTTTTGTTATCTACTCTTTAAAAATAAAACTATTTAAAGATAGTTTATAGTCTAGTTCTAAATTCGAGACAGTAACTATTATATGTCTTTATAGCTTTTTTTATTAAATTAAAATAAAACTATTTTCTGGAGGCGGTTCTCAAACTTTTTTGGTGGCGGAACCTTTTTGCAAAGTGAAATTTTTGACGGAACCCCAAAGAATAAAAAAATGCATTCTGTAATATATAATCCAGAAAAGAAAAAAATCTATTTCAGTATTTTGTTTATTATTATTTAAAAAAACAGTTTTAATAAGTGTTTTTTTGTTCTTTTTAGTTTAGGTCACTATTTGAAATTATTTCGACCTTTTAACGTTATTTCGACAGGCCTGTTGGTCTAGTGGTTAGTGACCCTGACTGCTATGCCGGAGGTCGTGGGTTCGATTCCCACCCAGGACAAATGTTTGTGTGATGAGCATGATCATTTGTTCTGTGTCTGGGTGTAATTTATCTATAATATGTATGAATTTAGAAATATTTAAGTATGTTTATCAGTTGTCTAATACCCATAACACAAGCTCTGCTTAGCTTGGGACTAGATGGCGTTGTGTGATAGTTGTGGAATATTATTATATTATTATTATTTCGACGTCTAAACTTGTAAATATGCTTCATTTCTACTCATTCACAAGATCTTTTCCAATTCACCGTAGTAATAAATATTAAAAAAAAACGATCAATTGATATACACATTTACGGCCTTAAAACAAAAAGATTAACGTCTGTTGAACGCAACGACGATATATTACTAGACTCCGCATGCACGATCTAAGAAACAAAAACTATTCTGTCAACTCGCTGAGGTACTACGTAAGCGAGGGGGGCGGGATACTGCGTTGTGATTGGCTAACTCAAGGTCTGTTCTGTCTCAAGGTATGTTTACGGCTCACAGGAGAGGTCGAAATAAGACGGTTATAAGACTTTTTGGCCTAATGTGTTGACAGACATCGGTCGCCTGTTATTAGGAGTCTAGTAATATATCGTCGTTGCTTGAACGCTTGTCTAAAAAAAGTGTAACTGCGGAACGACCCATATATCAACGTGAAATGTCGTTTTGACGTTGACAGGATTTTTTGACACGTGTTCAACAGATGTTTAACTTTTTTTGTGGTATGACGGGTTATATTCTAGCAGCCCGTCTCGTCTTTGCACGGGTGGACATGATACAGCCTGAGTTATTCAGGGTAAATGTCTTTTTAAGAGGATAGTATACCGGCTGCCATTTCAAAAAATAGGTTATTATTAGAAAAATCGTGCTGTCGATCGCGCGTTGAATCAGACCCCCGGTCACCCCCGATTGTGCTATAGAGAGCGCGCTACTGACTGTAAGTATTTTTTATATGAAATTTGTCTCTCGGGAAAAAACGTTTTTCACATACTAAATCACGACCAATCTCTTAGATTCTGGCGTCAATCGTTTCCGCATTTTATATTCTAGGTTTGTAGGTTTGCTGTTTTTTCTAAAACTTCTTTGTTTTTAAAATACAAAGGTTTTTCTTCAATGAAGATTTTGTCATAAAAATAGTAACTCTTAAGCCCTTCGTACACAAGGCGACTCCAGTATCCGATACCTTGCGACTTCGGTATCCAAGCGAGTATCGGAATCCAAATCCATAGAAGTTCGGACACAGGCACGCATCAATGTATACCAATACTTATCGTAAAGTATCGGAGACTTGCGTCGCCAAGTGTACGAAGGGGCTTAGGCGCCTGTAACTTTCAAACTATTATAAATTAAAAAAAAAAGAAAACCTATAAATCTAGTTTTTTACTGTGTCAGAAGCATTCTAAAAATTATTGAGATAGGATAACATTTAAGGGCAGGAAAACGTTTTCTCTTTTAGTATGGACGAGCGCTTGGTAGACGATTGTCTTCAATCCTGTTTTTGAGTTTATTAATTACAAACATACAAATGAAAATAAAAAAAAAATCCTCTTTATAATATTAGTGTAAAAAATTTAATTAGCATTAGCATTGATTATAATGGTTTTATGTCAAGCTATTTTTACTCTTAAATATTAATTTAATTTTATTCTATAACCATTCATGCGCCATGAAAAGTAATAAAAAACTGTGTTTAAATTCAAACATGACTGTGTTGCGCAGCGTGTCGCGGGTTCGATTCTTGCACGAAACAAATATTTGTATGATCTGCAACTAGTTGTTCCGGGTCTGGGTGTTTGTGTATGTGAGTTTCTATGTTTGTAAACGCACTCACGATACAGGAGAAATTCCTAGTCTTTTCTATGTATCTATTCTATACATATAATAAAACTGTAGAAAATATACATATAATGAGATAACTTTTCCGTTATCGGTTCACATAATTTAAAAAATATAAATTAATTAAAGCAATATTTAAAGGAATCATAGAGTAGAACAGAATGGAATGGAAAAAAAATACATTGTTAAACTCCGACATCCACGCGAACGAAGTCGCGGGCACAGCTAGTTTTAAATATATTTGTTTTAACTTTTAATAATGCCTAACCTAGGCTAGTATCCCATATAAAATCCGTAGATTGAAAATGTAAAAATAAAAACATGATTTTTTAAATTTTGTTTAAAACGCATGTTTAAACAAAAAAAAAATTTTTGCTAAACGTTGTGGTGTCGACTGTACCAAGTTACACGTGTCGCATAGAGGTCACAGTTAAAAATAAAGTTATTGAATTTATGTTAAAACCTTGCTTATTCTCGAGGTTAGGTTTGAAATGTAATTAAATAAATTAGATTGTCTATACTAAAACTTTGTTACTGTTCGTCAATAGGAAATATAAATCTTTACCCCTTTTTTAACCCCCGACGGAAAAAGAGGGGTGTTATATCTTGGTAGAATCATTCAATGAGTCCTGCCGCCCCGGGGTAGGACGGGAGGGACTATCAGACTCGTACTGACTAAAATCTACTGGGAAAAAATAAAATCCCGTTACTTTCTTTTGAGTTATACCTATTGAGGCCAGGGCAAATTAAAAGACAATCAAGTTTATAATTTTGTAAGATGACGCCGTTTTTTTTTTTTTTTGAAGATTGTTTAGTTTTGTCTAGTGAGCAAGCCCTAAAACTGGACTGATTGTCTGATAACAAATCAATAAAACAAAATTATTGTCATCAGAACCAGTGTGTGTGTGAGCATTATAAAATAAATAAATAAAATAATGTTAGTAATACATTTTCTTAAACTATTTTTCTATAAATTGTGTATTTTATTAAAATTCAGTTGCAAAATTATTTTTTGGATGCAGTATTTTTTTCAGCAATATAAAATAATGTTAGTAGTAATAAATTTTCTTAAACTATTTTTGTATAAATTGTGTACTTTATTAAAATTCAGTTGCAATTTTTTTTTCGATGCAGTAAGTATATTTGTTTTGACCCCCAAATGTTTTGATTAAAATTTTTGCTGCCGACTGTACTGAGTTACACGTGTAACGTTATTTAAGGCCGTAGTATGGCCGCAGTTAAGTTCAAGTTGCTGAATATGTTTAACTTGCCAAATATGAAGGTTATGTAAGTGAATTAATTTTATACATAGTTTTCATTATCATCTGTACAATCCTAACTTATATTATAAATACGAAAGTATGTTTTATTTTTGTTTGTTAGTTTTTCTGGGCCAATTTTTTTTATCGTGGTAATGTCACCAAATTAGTCCTCTCGCCCAAAGCGGGACGGGAGGGACTGTTAGACTTGTACTGACTAAAATCCACGGTGCTCCTTGCTCATACCAGCCCGCGAAAATTAAAATTTCTTGCGTTTTTTGCAATTTGCAGGCCATTGCTAGGTTTTATGTCGATTAAAATATTATTCGCGGCTGTAAGACGTATGTAGTTATAGAATTATAATCATCAAAATCAACAAAACAACCCTCCAAGTTCATAAAGATCTAAAAACAAAAAAAAAAAAAAAGTCATTCCTAGAGCTTTATGAACTTGGAGGGTTGTATAGGTGATTTTGATGATTATAATTCTGTAACTACGTAGGTCTTATAGCCGCTAATAATATTTTAATCAACATAAAACCTAGCAGTGGCGTGCAAATTGTAAAAAACGCAAGAAATTTCGAATTTCGCGGGCTGGTTGATGCATTCACCTTAAGACAGACGGCCAGCCCTGCTTAAGACTCACGCAAATAAATACTTAAAAAAAAATAAGCGGCTTCAAAAACCACTAAAAAAAATTAAAATAACTTTTCTTTCGGAAGTCTGTGACTTTGTTTTTTAATTCGAACAGACTTTTTTGCCACCAACTTCCGAAAGAAAAGTTATTTTACCCTTTTTCTAGTGGTTTTTGAAGTCAGTTATTAAGGATGGTAAATTATTATAGAAAGTATAATAGTTAATTAATACCATTCTTTTTTTAATGATATTTCTTTCTCGTCAATCAGTAGAACATTTTAGACAACTAGATAAAATATTTTTCATAAATATAAAAGTATTCGGTTTCGTGCGCGAAAAATTTTAAAATTATCCCACGGTGTCATAAAATAAGGATAAAAACTATCCAGGTTATAAATAGTTATATCTGTGTTCTAATCTAAATTCGAAAATTCAAAACCGGAATGGGTCGTTCGAAATTGGCGCCAACAAAAAACAAAATCGCTAGTTTCTCATAACTGGCTATTTGACAAAAAAAAATCGAATTAGTCTGTCTGGTGCATTTAGATATGGGCGCCGCGCCGGCGCGGCGCCGCCGTGTGCCGGCCGCACGCCGCCGCCGCCGCCGGCATTCACCGCGCGGCGTGAGTGGCGTAAAGACGTGTCTTTGTTTTCGTAATTGACTCATCCAAAATGACTGAATTAATATCCCAATAATCATTGGTAAACAGTTTCGAGGATATAACATCCCCCTGCGCAGCAGGTTATGTTTAGACTGTTGGTTCTGTCTCATAGTCGTGGCGTCATACAGACATTTCAGCAGTCGATGTCCACTTGACATCGCTGCAGTGATTGCAGAACAGCCCAAGTTTCAACGGAGTCACAGGTCTTTTCTTAATCAACAAATGCTAAGCACAGGGGCTCAGTGGTGGATGCCCACGGCATCGAACGTCGGCAGACGACCTCCGGCCACCGTAGGGGCGGGCATGCGGACAGCGAGTAAAGGGCAATTCACTGTCCGACTATGGACCATGCCCGGTCGACGGCGCGTCGTGTTCCACGCGCGCCTCAAAAAGCGTCAGCATAATGACGGGGCCCTCTTCTCAGAGGGCCTGCTGGGGTCGCGGTACTTATTTCATTACCGTGACTCCGGAACATAAAGGGCTATTGAAGGACACCGTGTATTTTAGTCAGTACAAGTCTGACAGTAGGGGGTGGGAGGACTCATTTGATGATTTTACCACGATTAAAAAAAAGTACAGGGGCTGGTTATGCTCTTCGGACTTCTGTACATAGACTAGTTATACAGAAGTCCGAAGAGCAAAGAGGCAATTTTGCCTCACTGTGTGGATGTGGACTATGGTGCTAAATCCTCCGCGAAATCCAGACTGCTCCGGAGGCTGAAACTAAATAAGTCTTCTAGCGAGACGGTTTGTGATGACCCTCGAAAATAGTTTATACACGTGGCTCAGGAGGAGTGATATGAGACGATAGTTTTTCAATAGGGTTTTGTCACCCTACTTGAAAAAGAGGATCACAATACTCCTGTTCCACGCCTTCGGAGTTCTCCCAGTGTCTCCCGAAGTACGGGCTTACCACCTACTTTTGGAACTCCTGAAGTACGGGCTTTCCACCTGCTTTCAGAAGCTCCGAAGTGATTCCATCGTCACCTCATCTAGGCTGATTTCCGGCAGTTCATCGGTGTAGTGCTATGTCAGAGTGTCTCGGTTATCCTTTGAAGAAGGGGCTTGTGGAGCACGACTGTCGTACAACCGACCATAATAGTCTTATTTCAGCTAGGATCTCCGGCTTTGAGGTTATGTTTTGGCCATTAAGTGATCTAAGCTTCGTCAGATGCGAGCGTTTCAGCTGTTGGGCGAACACTTTAACAACCCGTTTTTCTTGTATTGCCTTTTCAATTCCGCGTTAGTTGGTGGTTCAGAGGTCACGTCGCACCAACTTGCTTGTTTTCTTATTGAGTACTCGCTTCTCTGACTTAAGTTTTTTTTTTTTGTACCTGATGACCTGATCTGGACAAGGTATTTACTGTACTGTAAAGGACTAACATTTTCCCCCACCCCAGCGACGCCCTAAGCTGAGGTTCGTACCCCAAAGGAGGTGCCCGGTTGCGCAGTACACAACCTACCAGAGGTTGACCTGTAAGTTGCCAAACAAACAAAAAAAAACAACATTTTCTTGTCTTCCGCCTGAAACGACATTACGGAGCCGACCGGTATAAAGAAGATAGGGAGTATGTAGATTTCGAGTTTTAGTTGAAGGTAATAGAAAACCACGCCGCCGGCGCCACGCCGCCGCCGATTGAAATTGGTCAGCGCGCCGCCGCCGAGAATTTTTAAGGCGGCGCCCACGTCTAGGTGCATTATAAAAAAACCGGATTTTTTTTGTATTACATAAGCGAAAATTGACGTAAATATGGCGGTTTCAAAATTGGCAATACGTCACAATTTTTAACCGACTTCAAAAAAGGAGGTTATCTATTCGACAGTACGTTTTTTTTGTGTTTGTTACGCGATTACTCCGCCAATTGTGGACCAATTTTCAAAATTATTTTTTTGTTCAAAAGGAGATATTTCTGAAGTGGTCCCATAGGTCACCAAGCCAGGATCTGATGATTGGATCCTGGAGAAATCGGGGGAAACCCTCAATTTTTTTAGGCCCACATACATTTTTTCGCGAATCTTATGAAGTAATTTAAGTACTTGCGTATGGTAATCATCATCTCATGTAGCTGATCAGATGCTGGAAGGTACAACTCCTTAGCAGTAAGGAGTAAGCATGGACTGATTTAGTCTGTGTTCGCATATCTCCTGAACTACAAGTCCGATTTAAGTAATTATTCTTTAGTTGTACTAGGTATCGTTCAACTTAGGGAATACTGCAAATTTCATTAAAATCGGTTCAGTAGTTTTTGAGATAGGGAATTTTATTAGCTTATTGTGTACATGAGCAATGTTATTACCGGAGCTACGGATTACAAAATTCTAGTGCACATGTAAGAAAATGATGTAGGTTATCTGAAAAGAATTTGAGTAAATATCTATACATGTAATAAAATCTATACATATAATAAAACTGTAGAAAAATCGTTTTTGTACATCAAAAAAAAAAAAAAATAGCTAGGGTGTTAAAGGACAACCAATAGGACCCACTTCTAGCATTTTTAGAATTTTTGTCTGTTTGTCGGTTTGTCTGTTTGTATGTTTATATGTCCGGGCATCACGTAAAATGTACGAAATCAATGTAAATAACTTATATACACAACGATTTAGCGTAACTTGAGGTAACATTTAGTTTTTGTTTCATTGCAATCGGTTCAGTCTATCAAAAGTTATTCGAATTTAAAGTGTTTCAGAAGTAAAATTACGGTCAGTTCACACCAAGACGCGTAGTTCAGTAGCGCGAACTAGCTTCGAATAGAAAACCTACATATTCAAATAATTCATCTAATGATGATGATAGGATGGGATAGAATGGGACATGTTGGGACAGGATGGGAGAGGATGGGACAGGATGGGAGAGGATGGGACAGGATGGGACAGGATGGGACAGGATGCGTCAGGATGGGACAGGATGGGACGGGACAGGATGGGTTAGGATGGGACAGGATGGGACAGGATGGGACAGGATGGGACAGAATGGGACAGGATGGGACAGGATCTGACAGGGTGGGACAGGATGGGACACGATGGGACGTGATGGGAGTTTAGAAAAACTTGGAGTGGTGATTTACGTACGCATATTTATGTTCGGTCCAGAATGATCGTTCACAGCAAATGTTAATAAAGAAGAACTAGCTTATATAAAGTATATACCTAATAAAATAATAATACATATAATATTTTTGTGTCGGTTGGAGGATTCAACAGCGCTTCGCACAAAAAAAACATTGCTAAGTTCCGACATCCATGCGAACGAAGTCGCGGGCACAGCTAGTTTAAACTAAAAAGAGTAAAATAAAAACTTTTTCAATAAAAATGTAACCGTAACCACAAAAAAGGGTAAAATAACCTACAAAATAATAGTCGGTTGCAAATAAAAGAAAATGAAATATAAAAAAACAAAAGCCACCGACTTCCGAAAGAAAAGTTATTTTGTAGGTTATTTAGCTTTTTCGTGGTTGTTTTCGAAGGCGATTACATATTATTTTATGAAAAAGTTTATATTATGTAAAAAAATAATAAGCATAACTCACGTTTATATGATGTCTGGAAACATTCCCGATCGTATAAGAATATGGGTTTGGTCGCAGTTCCATAATATTTTCAATAATTTTTCACAATCAACAGAATTTGTCTACTAAAAATCACACTTTTTGTATATCTCACATCACTGTATTATTTTATGAAAAAGTTTATATTATGTAAAAAAATTATAAGTAAAACTCACGTTTAAATGATGTCTGGAAACATTCCCGATCGTATAAGAATATGGGTTTGGTCGCAGTTCCATAATATTTTCATTAATTTTTCACAATCAACAGAATATGTCTACTAAATATCACACTTATTATAACTCACATCACTGTTTTCATAAATTTAAATACCTATATTTAAAAATTTACAAGACTGTATTTTTTTTATTATTCTGTCTGTTCATCACTTGTTTTGAACAAATCATTCGAATGAGATTTTTGCAATAAAAATAAAATAAAACAAAAATTTTGTCCAGAATACGTTCGTATGTACAGACGACAAAAGGACATCCTACCAGAATCTGTCAAATTTTACGAATTGAACATAAACCTTTCACAAATGACATAAAGAACTAATTTTTATTAACTTATTTATAAAAATAAATAAATACATATTCCACAACTATCACACAACGCCATCTAGTCCCAAGCTAAGCAGAGCTTGTATTATGGGTACTAAACAACTGATAAACATACTTATATATTTCTAAATACATACATATTATAGATAAATTACACCCAGACACAGAACAAATGATCATGCTCATCACACAAATATTTGTCCTGGGTGGGAATCGAACCCACGACCCCCGGCATAGCAGTCAGGGTCACTGACCACTAGACCAACAGGCCAGTCAATTATGTATTTATTTATCATTAATATTAATAGCTGTATTTCTTAATATTATTTCTTCAAAGTCTGCTAATCAGTTTTAATTTATTTTAGCATACTCATCCACTATAATGTATCTACCGTGGATAACTATTATTGGCTACTCAAGTATTTTTTAGTATGTAAGAGAGGAAGCAGTTGTTATCCCTAATAAAAATAAATAAATAAATGTGAAAATGTATCAAAGAAATTTGTCAGAGATAGGCTGGTTGATTTGCTGTCGTCTGTAATTTTTATTTATAATTTTAAATGTTTTTATTTTTTTTTTTTGTTTTTGCGAAAATATTCAATAATGTAGTTAATAAGGTTGAAAAATGAATAAAGGAGAATAAAAATAAATAAATAAAGTTGATTGAAAATGTATCAAAGAAACTTGACAGATTTAGGTAAGTTGATTTGCAGGCGTCTGTACGATAATTAAAATAAAATGTAAGAAATATGACAAATAAATATGACATGGTGTCCGCTAGTTTAAATTTTATTACTAAAGAGCAATTTGCAGAACCGGTTAATAAAAAATATGTCTGATTGCCTGACTTGGTTCTGAAAACTGATATACATAATATTTTTTTTAATTAAATTTATTTATTTCGGACTACTAAATCTAATAGTGTTAGTATTTAAGTCATAAAACATATTATTATAATTTAATGATACTAAAACGTTAGCTTAGATCCACTTTGCCAAGATATTCTAGATATTGAATTGAAAATTATTCACGGGATTTACAAATATTTTTGAAATTTTATATTTTTCAAATTTTTATATTTTTAAAAATTGGAACAACATGTGCCCTGATTAGCAACCTGCACCTTTTTTTTTGCCAAAAATTTGATTTTCAAGTGATGATAATGAATGAAAGAAGAAAATGAATATTATTTTGAATGAAGCAACAACCAAACCCACAAAACACAGTATCCATATGTAACACAAAACCACTGATTCAAAATTCACAACTACTTCAAAATGTTTTAAGTTTTATGAACTAACCCAGCACTGTTCACTAGCACAAATAAAAAAGCACTAAAGAGTTCAGAAATCAAAATGGCGGACGTAGGTATACAGCTATTAGAAGCACAAATTCAAATTATTAATTCCTAAATAAAATATGCTAATAAAAATGCACCAATGAAAATAAAAATAAAAACTATGACGGCATGTCACACACACAGGTTTTTAAAAATAGTTCCGATTCAACCGAAATTTTTGAAAGCGAACACGCCACTAACGATTTTTGAAAAATGTGGCTTTTATCGAAACAATAGATTTTATCATTTTTTAAAATTTATTTATTTAAGATCGCGTGTTCTGAAAGTTGGCAACGTCGACATATATTGAACGTCATTAATTTGTTGTAAAAGAGTAGAAGTACAGACGCCAGCAAATCAACCCGAGTCTGTATAATATTATTCTAATTCTAATTATTATAATAATATTCTATAATATTAAGAAATATATAAGTATGTTAATCAGTTGTCTAGTACCCATAACACAAGCTCTGCTTAGCTTGGGACTAGATGGCGTTGTGTG
This sequence comes from Agrotis ipsilon, assembly GCA_028554685.1. NCBI lineage: Eukaryota > Metazoa > Arthropoda > Insecta > Lepidoptera > Noctuidae > Agrotis > Agrotis ipsilon. Next base: position 6,289,665 of record CM052982.1, read on the forward strand.
ATAGTTGTGGAATATTATTATTATTTTTAGGGGTACAGGCATGACGATCATTATGCTGCGTGATTGCGTAAAAATGTTTCATGATTTCAACTAATTGAGAACCTTTTCGTGCTAGGCGATGATTTCCGATGGCCACAATATTTATCCCACTTTGTCGAGAGTGGGTCTTTCCACCCCCAATTTTATGGTAGACAGAAAATTTTGTAAAAAAAAATGGTAATCTGTCTATCTTCTTCTTCTTCTATAACATAAAAATGCATCGCAAAATGTGTTGCTAAGCTCATAACTCGAAATCGGCTGGACCGATTCAGATAATTCTTTTTTTGTTGTGTTTGTAACCATCGGGACTGGGTTATAGAGGGCACCCGTGCGAAGCCGGGGCGGGCCGCTAGTCTATCTATATCTTCTATACATATAATAAAACTGTAGAAAAATGATTTTTGTACATTAAATAAAAACTCAAAAAATATAGCCAGGGTATTAAAGGACAACCAATAGAACCCATTTCTAGCATTTTTAGAATTTTTGTCTGTTTATCTGTTTGTCTGTGTATTTGTCCAGGTATCACGTAAAATATACGAAATTAATGTAGATAACTTTTATACACAACGATTAAGCGTAACTTGGAGAGGAACTTAGTTTTTGTTTCATTGGAATCGGTTCAGTCTATCAAAAGATATTTGAATTTAAAGTGTTTCAGAAGTTTCTTTGGTCTCACACATTGATTTCGTACGTCAGTCGCGCGATCTAACTTCGAATAGAAAAACTAGATTATTCAAATAACTGGAATGGACTGGAATGGACTGGAATGGCCTGAATTAAGCGCTTAGAACTAAAAAATACATTGTTTAATATTTAATAAAATTATGCCTACCATGGAAAAAAGTCATGAGCTTATGTTTAAAGCAATCCTGATAGCTACAACCTTGTGGTCTTCAAGTCAAGAGTGAACAGGTTACTTCTAGTCAAGCGTGCTTCACCGTCGACCACATCTTCGATTACCTTCACAAGAGATAGTGTTCATACACGAACCTATCATCATCTGTATTTTAAAAATCAATTGCTGTTCGTTAGTCTCGCTAAAAGTCGAGAACGGCTGGACCGATTTGGCTATTTTAAGTTTTGAATTATTTTGGGAAGTCCAACGGTTTAAAAGGTTTTTTTTTAATTCTTTTTGAGGCAGTACGATGTTTGCCCGGTCAGCTAGTCTATTACCTATACAAAAATCAATTGCTGTTCGTTAGTCTCACTAAAACTCAAGACTGGACTGGACCGTTTTGGCTAGTTTTGGTTTTGAATTATTTTAGGAAGTCCAATGGTTTAAAAGGTTTTTTTTTATTGTTTCTGAGGCGATACGAAGTTTGTCCTGTCAGCTAGTTTAATATAAACATAACTTCACTTTGTTTTATATTATTCACATTAATAAATTAAGGTTACTTTTTTTAATCGCGCGCACTTATAGGACTATCGACTATCGCTGAATTAAATTAAAAAAAAACACACACAACACAGTTAAAATCTTCAGTGCCACTACACAATAATGCTAAAACGCAATAGGTATATTTATTTAAAAACACAACAAAACCCGTCAGCTTCTCACGGAAATTAAAATCAACTAATATTACCACGGTTTTTTTTTACGGCACTTTGCAGCTATGCACCATTCACTTTGTGGGCGGGGCTGGCTAGGAACCTCCTCATATTTTCTTTTTTTATTATTCTACTAATAAAACCGCTATTTTTATTTATAAATTGTAAGAAAATATATAAATAACCCAGTTTTTACAGCATTATTTTTCTTGTAAAGTACGATTATGGGTCTGCTGGAAGAAATTTCTAAAGAAATAAGCAGTACCTTTGTACTTACTACTAGTTTTAATTATTATGTAATGTCCTGTAAAGAAAAATGGGCAAAACGTCCCATCCCTTGTAACACTTCCATCTATATATCAAATGAAAGCACTTGAACAGTGTATCATTTCATTGTATGACAGCAAACCTGTAAACCATGGGAAAAAAAAGTTATTGAGACTTGAAAGTCAAAATACCAACGAAACATAATGTTAGGCAGAAGTCGTGTATGTCTTAAATTATGTAATGCAGTAATGCATCGTTGATGTTTCTGTACTGAAAATGCCAGGAGGGGGGGGGGGGGGGGCAGTCTTGATTTAACCAATGAGCGCAATGGTAGAGTTTCCCGTCAAATAAAGAAGAAAAGTAAGAAAAACGTTTAATTGAGAGCTGGTACACACAACAAAAAGATAAAAAAAAATTATAAAAAAGAATGATGTCAGTATGAGAAATGTCACATAATATGCAAAAATAATATAACTTGCTAGTTTCTTTAAACGATTCTTGGACTACCTTCAGCTCGTCCACGATTCTGTGCCTTAACGATTGGGTAGACTATGGAAGTAGAAGAAAGGCGTCAACTATTGTGTTACGTGTTCGCGATCTTTACTTCGAGTCAGAATTCGTCATAGAGGGTAATTACGAGAATATGTTTATGGAAGATCGGTCGGAATTCACAGAATTTATAATGGAACACATTGATTTCGAACATGTCATTTGTAATATTTTATTATAGCGTTTTTGACAAATAATAAGGTGCTATCACTACGAGCGAGAGAATCGCAGCGATATTATCGTCGTGCCACATATTTCCATATACTCTATAGGAACGTATCTCCACACGGCGATGTTCATAGATTTTCACATGGTACTGATGGGTACAAGCGTTGGCGCGTCATTATTTTCATACAATTATCAGTACTAAAAACTATGATTTTCGAGTCAAAAGTGGGTGCCACTTGAGGTCCGGTTATCTCAACGATGTTACTCTTTCTTATGATCTGTACAAATATTATTATGAGAAAAAGCTAAGAGCAATGTTTTCTTCTGAAAATCGCAATTCATCTTTTCTCATAAAAATCTCAATAACTTTTTTCTCCCATAGTTTACAGGTTCGCTGTCATACAATGAAATGATACACATTTCACGTACTTTCATTTGATATATGGATGGGAGTGTTACAAGGAAAGGGACGGGGTCCATACATTTCTGCCCATTCTTCTTTATTGAGTGTACATAAATAGTTAAATAAATTATTAATTCGAGTCAGTAAAATTACAGTAAAATGATATTTGGTCTCTAAAAATCAAATCAAAGCATTTATTTCAAGTAGGCCAGTTATAGCACTTTTGAAATGTCAAAAGACAAAAACAGTTCAAAAATACACTTGAGAGCAATAAAATCGCACACCTCTTATAATTTGGTTTATAACTGTTTTTTTCTTAAATCTAAAGATATTGGGTATAAATAATTAAAGAATACAATCTTAGCTTTAAAAAAAACACAAAATTAAAATCATTGACGTTCACGTAACTTACAGAAACCAGCCGTACACCAAATTCCCCAAATTCACCCACTTTTTTCACGTTAGCATTGTCACTACTTGCACCCCTTATCCGCAGGTATACAAGGGTCGGTTTTTTAGGAATTCAATCAGTTGCATACCTAAGGTCAATGTGATAACATCTCTACTGAAAACATACGGAAAAATATGGATACCACGCCCGCAGAAGCCGCTCGAAGTTATTGCCTTGCTCGAAGCCGGCCTTAATCAAAGTGAAGTTGCTCGACGACTAAATTTGAGCCGCTACTCTGTTCGTCATGTGTACCAGAGGTTTCAAGAGACCGGTGGCTACATTCGGCGACCAGGATCTGGCCGGCGACGAAGAACATCAGAGCGTGATGACCGCTTTATTGTCTCGAGGTATTTGAGAAATCGGCAACAGAATGCGGTTCAACTGGGACCAGAGCTTCGAGAAGTTTGCAATGTTAGCATAAGTCGGTGGACAGTCAGAAGAAGACTTGGTGAAGCAGGACTGACTTCACATCGCCCAGCAAATGGTCCCAAATTGACCACAGCTCACCGACAAGCCCGACTACAATTTGCCAGGGAACACTTAAATTCGACGTATGACCAATGGCGGTCTGTTATGTTCTCTGATGAGTGCAGAATGACACCACATGGTCATGATGGACGCTCTAGGGTCTACAGAGTGTCATCAGAATGATTTTCACAATGCTGCATAAGCGAACGTGTGGCTTTTGGCGGTGGATCGTGTATGTTTTTGGGTGGCGTAATGTTGGACACTAAAACTGACATTGTGTTCATCACTGGAGCGAATACCGGCCCAAGATCGAGAGGTTTGACGGCTGCACGATACGTAAAGAAGTTCTCGAAGGACATCTGAGGCCGCTTGCGTGGCTTATGGGAGAAGATTTCCTCCTAATGCACGACAACGCGAGACCGCATGTCGCTAGAACAGGTTGCGACTACATGGAAGACGTTGGAATCGCCGCGATGGAGTGGCCAGCTCGTAGTCCTGATCTCAATCCGATTGACCATGTCTGGAATGATTTAAAAAGAAAAGTTCGAGCAGGAAGCCCTGCTCCTACGGGCCTCCGAGAGCTTCAACTTACCATTGAAGAGGAGTGGAACCCTATACCGCAAGATTTCATGGTACAATTAATACGGTTCATGAAAAACCGATTAAGAGCTGTAATTAAGGCTAGGGGAGGGAAAAACAGCAAATACACCTTATTAATAAACAATTTGATCAAGAATTTTGAGTTTGATTTTCATTTTATCTTAAGCGAAATTGAGTAATTTTACCCGTTTGTTGGGTTTTATGCCATAAATCCTCTTATGGGTATTTTTTACACTGACATTTGATATCATTAGAAAGGTAATGAAGTAGACTTTCAATTGGTGTCTCTGTTTTTTTAAATATTTGTTCAGATCCATGAATAAAAACTGTCTTTACAAAAAAAGTCAAAGTGTGCGATTTTATTGCTCTCAAGTGTAGTTATGTTGCTACAGTCCCAGTCACACGACATAAAACTGTGAAAGTACAGAAATGTACTAAATTTCATTGTATCAGTGACAGTTGCACTTGTCATTATACTGACTGGAATTAAAAATCGTACTTTAGGCTATATTTGATATTATTCTTTACATAATACATTTTGGTTTTGTTCAATTTTGTTTCAGTACTTATAGATCGTCACGGTATCCAAAACCATGAGTTTTGTAACAAAAATTTAACTAAAACGGTCAGAGCCCGTAAATTAGCGAACGTTGCTAACGCTAGGTGGCGCTACAGTCATACACGGTGCCAATATAGGGTAAATTTTTTATATGACCAGCTAAAATTGAAAGTCAAAACTTATATAATTATATAATATCAAACCGACCGCGGCGGCGAATTTATAATATTTTTTTTTAATAATAATAATATTCCACAACTATCACACAACGCCGTCTAGGCCCAAGCTAAGCAGAGCTTGTGTTATGGGTACTAGACAACTGATAAACATACTTATATATTTCTAAATACATACATATTATAGATAAATGAAATAAAATAATTGAAAATGTGCATTTGAAAACCGGCTTTCTGCTTTTTTCCTCTGTTTTTGGAATTTAAACATATAAGATAAAACTAAAGATATATATGTTACGGTAAATGTGATTAATTGAAAATTATTAATAATTATCTATTATTATTAATAATTACCGAAAGTCGAGGTTAAAGTGATTAATTAATCACATTTGTCGGTTGTTATTAATAATTTGACCCTAGTAGTGAAAAATGTAATAAGTAAACTTCCTTCACAGGAGCAAGTCGACGGAGCCCCGCTCCGCGGGGCTCCTACTTCTGCGTGGTTAAAAAAAAAATAACCACGAAAAGGTCTTTCAGACCCCGCCATCCTCTTCTAACCTAAATTGTCCGAGTCGGGGTGCCAGCAAGTCCCGAGGTTAGGCCTAGTTCTAACCGGCTAAACCTAGGTGTAACCGACCACAATCGGTTAAACCTACGTGAGGCTACGTGTATCATACTTATCTTCAGTTAGCACTAGGTTTAGCCGTTTAGTTTATTAATTTTATCACTTTTACCAATATGTGTCGTGAATTATTAATAATTACTACTAAAAGTAATAAATTTCGATCGTTTATTCACATTTACCAAAACATGTGATTATTATTAATAATTTTGTAAAATTATTAATAATTTTCAATTAATCACATTTACCGTAACATATATATAACTATATCTCGGTTTCCTCTTACATTTGCGTCATATAATTTTAGAGATAATTAATTAACGTTATTCTAAACGATGATGGTCTTTCTCGGCCTCATCTCAAAGCTCAAAGTCACACAACGAGTTTTTTTTTTTTTGGGACAAACCACACTATTCCCAAACCACTGCAACTCCCGAAAGCCAGAATCAACAGTGACAACCACCAGAAAAGCGTCGAGACAATGAAGCTCGACGTGTCCCGGAGAATGAATTTACCTGTCTTGGATCCTGCAACGAAATTAATCAGAAAATAATAGTGGAGGAGTAGGAAAAATATGTTTTCACTTCCACACAACGAGCCTCTCCATAGAGAGGTTATGCTCGGTGTTTGTTTACGTGATCGAATCTGAAATGAGGAGATCTGTAGACGTACTAAAGTCACCGACATAACCCACCGGATTAATAAGCTGAAGTGGCAAAGGGCAGGCCATATTGCTCGCAGAGCAGATGGTCGAAAAGTGCTAGAGTGGAGACCACGGACTAGCAAGCGCAGCGTAGGACGTCCACCAACAAGATGGACAGACGACCTTATAAAGGTCGCCGGAAGACGGTGGATGCAGGTCGCTTTCAACCGGTAGGTATATGTGGAGATCTAAAGGGGAGGCCTATGTTCAGCAGTGGACGTCCTATGGCTGAGATGATGATGATTCTAAATGATACTAAAAAAACCGAGCAGAATGTTTAATAACATATTATATTATTTCCTATAGTTAATTTTGTTTCAAGTCAAAAAAGTGCTATTTTCTTGAATTATCTACTGTTAACCACTGGGTGTCCCAGGAAGTGCGGATCAAACTGTTTAGTAAAATTACAGAAATACGATAAATAAATGAAAATAAAACATAACACGCACGCATGCGTTGGCCGTTTGACACACACTGAATGTCAATTAATGTTTTTATAAAGTTAAACGTTTATTTTTTATGTAATTAATTGTGGTCGAATTTCTGAACGAATACTGGACGATGTCTAAACAAAGCTAAACCTAATTATCTATACATATAGTAAAATAGTAGGAAAGTCAAAACTGTACTTTGAATATTTTTCTAAAAGAATATTTGGGGTGTGATCTACAATCGATACCGAAGCCAAAAATATAGTTTTTAGAATTTTTGTCTGTTTGTCTGTATGTATGTCCGGGATAAACTCAAAAAGTACTGGACGGATTTGAATGATTCTTTTTTTGTTGTATAGGTATTAAGTCTGGTCAAAACATAGGCTATAATTTATTTTGAATACTTGAACAACTGGCGCAGAACCGCAACAGACCAGCTAAACTATAAGGGATACAAAAATGGTGCGATAGCAAAAATTGTTCCACGTGATGAGCATTTTCTGCTGAGAGAATTAGTTTGAAGATCTGGAACACCTGATGTGGAACTCCAAGAGCCCAGCTACACTATAACATATACAGGAATAACGTCTCAGCAAAGTTGTTCGGCCTGATGAGCACTCTCTGTGGACATATAAAAATTGAAGATCTGGAACACCTGATGTGGAACTCCAAGAGCCCAGCTACACTATAACATATACAGGAATGACGTCTTAGCAAGAGTTGTTCAGCGTGATGAGCACTCTCTGTTGACGTATAAAAATTGAAGATCTAGAACACCTAATGTGGAACTCCAAGAGCCCAGCTACCCCGCGGTGGTGGACGCCCACGGCGTCTGACGTCACAAGACGATCTCCGGCCACCGTAGGCGCGCCCCATGCGGGCGGTGAGTAAAGGGCAACTTGCCGTCCGACCATGGACGGCGCGTCGTATTCCACGCGCGCCTTACAGAGCGTCAGCATAATGACGGGGCCCCCTCTCAAAGGGCTAAAGCCTGCCGGGGTCGCGGGACTTATACCATCACCGTTACCCCGGAACATATAGGGCTATTGAAGGACACCGTGGATTTTAGTCAGTACAAGTCTGACAGTCACTCCCGCCCTGCCCGGGGTAGGAGGACTCATTTGATGATTTACCACGAAAAAAAAAAGAGCCCAGCTACACTATAACATGATTTTTTTCAACTGGGCGTGGATATCTTCGAAACTATGAGGAATATCGAAAAATGTTGAAGACTCCTTTCAACAATTCTGGGAAGTACTCATATACGGCAAACTTAAGAAAAACGTATAATTGAAAAAAAAAAGTGATCAATCTTCAAGGCGAGGACTGTATTCGAAACTTTAGTTAACCTTTTCTTCTTTGAAATCATGCTTATTTTTGTTCAACTCAACGCCCAATTGTAAAATTCAACCTGTATAGGAATGACGTCTTAGAAAGAGCTGTTCAGCCTAATGAGCATTATCTTTTGATGTATATAAGATTTGGAACACCTGATGTGGAAATCAAAGCTATCACTAATTTCACGGACTGATTTTCGATGACGATTAATATATTCATACAATTTTTATTCTACTGGCCAAACTCCCATGAATTTTTTACCCGAGCTCTTGGAGTTGGATATCAGACTTTTCAGATCTTCGATTTTGCCGACCCCATTGTTGCTGGCATAAGCAACAAGATCCGCGTACGAAGTCGCGGGCAGAAGCTAGTTAATAATATAACAATTTGCGAGATCTCTCATATAATTAAAAATTATGTCTGGTTATGCAGTCAGTTACGTCAGTATTTAAATCGTCATGCCTTCGGTCAAATCGTGTAATTTTAGAAATAAGTTGATTTGATACCTATTTATCATTTCAGAAGTCGGCTCATTTTTTTCTCTAAAAAGCTTTTTTAAAAACTGATTTTAAATAAAAAGTGTAATGTAACGTTTCATTCTGAAGTCAATTGTTTTGTTTTTATTTATTTCGTTAACTTTTGTGCCACCGACTTCCGAAAGAACAATTTTCCCACGTTTTTTGTGGTTGTTTTTGAAGTTTCTTTATTTTTTTTTAGTCTACACTTTTTAGGTCAAATACTCATCGAATCTAACCCAGCTTTTTTGCATGTCCTTCGAAGTACTCTTTTCTGGTGCCACTTTGGACCAGCCATTAAGGTGAGCGTCTATACAACGTGTAATGTTAAAAGCGCAAAACCTCTCGTGGGTTAACTCAGCCCATGTTACTGAACAATGTTTGTTCTAAGACTTTTGGAAATTCAAAAAAAAAAATGGTTTTTCATACAAAATGAGAAATTGATTGAGTCCATCAGTATGAAAAACCAATTTTTTTTTGCGAATAACGTTACACGTTGTATAGTCCCCGCCAGATACGTCTGGAATAAAGGTCATTGCCCCTTATAAAGCATCGTCCGAATTCCATAATACCATCGTTCGAATTCCAAAATAAAATATAAGGTCATGGTCGCCTCTTACCACGATACGTTTGTTCTGATCGTGTTACGACACTTTCTCTACATTATTTCGAATAATTTTGAAATACATTGGTACACGGGGGTCAACGAATTTTATGCCACACTTATCTGGCGGGAACTATAGATCGTCCTGACACGTCTTTTTGAGCCGGCGACATCGTTAAATTGCTACTGTGTTCATAAAGTCACAGATTATTCGCAACAAATTAAAAGATAAAAAAAGATAACTTGTTGGACCAGTTAGCAAGCAGTTAGGTAGTCGCTCGATGTTAAAAATACTGGCATACTGTACTAGCTTTTGGCCGCGGCTACACTCGCGTAATCTAAGAAAATTTATCAAAACCCTTTCTTAGCGGATGTCTACGTCATAACATCTACCTGCATGTCAAATTTCAGTCCGATCCGTCCAGTGGTTTTGGCTGTGCATTGATAGATCACTATGTCAGTCAGTCACCTTTGAATTTTATATATTTAGATATACTGGTTTACTGTGCTGCATCCGGTTACACTTAAAGCCGACTCCGACATAAATGGTAAGATGGGAAGAAATTAAATAAAATCATTTATTTGGCACAAAACCACGGTAAACACAGAACTAAATAAAATAAACACAAGAAAAGAAAGGGGGAAATCTAAGCTACAACAAAAAAAAAGACAAATAATATTTGATGTGTGTTCCATGTGCGTAAGACGTATGTAGTTACAGAATTACGAAATGACGGTTCCTACACCTTTATGAGCTTGGAAGGTTGTATTGGTGATTTTGTTGATTATAATTTTGTAACTACATACGTCTTACAGCCGCGAATGATATTTTAATCAACAAACAACTTAGCACTGGCCTGCAAATTGCAAAAAACGCAAGAAATTTTGAATTTCGCGGGCTGGTTGCATTCCTCTTTTTTTATCGTGGTAAAATCATCAAATGAGACCTCCAACCCCGGGCAGGGCGGGAGGTACTGTCAGACTTGTACTGACTAAAATCCACGGTGTCCTTCAATAGCCCTTTATGTTCCGGGGTCACGGTAATGGAAATAAGTCCCGCGACCGGAGCATTCCCCTTAAGATATTAGTTAAGCCTGATTACACGAACGTTTGAATTACGTTGTACAGTGAAATAAGAAACCAGTAGACATTTGAGATATAAACACTGAAATTGATTCCAATTGGCATTGAAAATTATGCGAAGTGCACATTCCTATGTATCAACGTTTTAAAACGAAACTATGTACTGTACATACAGGGTGTCCCCGCTAGTGAATGAGAAGTTTTCTTTTTCGAGTATTAAAAAAAAAAGTAGTTTCCAAGAACTCTGTAGATGGCGTTGAACTGACTACGTTACTAGATTTATGCCTTCATTTTTTGCACAATTCCACGAGGCACAGACTTCTCTTCTTTTTCTCTTGGGACATTTTCTTTATGGCGTGGAAAACTCATAAATTAAAAAGACTGGTCAATGAATATTTTTTTCTTTTTCCTTGTTGTTATTCATTTCCTAATGCCAATGGTGTGATGTGATGTGACTGACAATGACACGACATGTACGTTACGTTTTCAGATTTCAAAATTACAATCAAGAGAAAAAAAAATAAAAAATTACGACGTTACGTTCATTGCAGTAACATACCAAGTTCAGCGCCATCTATCCATCGACTAGGGAAACAGTGAAAAGAAAATCCCTCATTAGGAGTGATTCGTATTTTTCGAAACAGATAAAAGGAACAGGTATTTCAAAGTCACAAATTATCACAGGATACCGAAAAACAGTTCCTGAATTTTTGCGCGTGGTCATAGAACTTTAGACTCGTTTAATTCGTTTTGACGAGTACATGGTATTTTTTAACCCCCGAGGGAAAAAAGAGGGGTGTTATAAGCGGTCCCCGAAAGCGACGTACTTTTTTATAATTATTAATACATACTTAGGTACTTTTAAATTGAGTTGTTTTTATTTTTTTTTTCTTTTAAAAGGTATTATTAAACAATAAAACCTTGTTTATTGTTAACTTTAAAGAAAGTTCAATAACAAAAGTAGTCCACGTATTCGAGAAGCTTGAAACACGAAAAGTGGTTATATCTCTTTAACAGTAAAAATAGCACCAACATACTCGGAGATAAAACTAGAAATGGCTTCGTTCCTGCTCCCGCGTCATCAACATCAGCCGGAAGACGTCCACTGCTGAACATTGGCCTCCCCCTTAGACCGCCACAATAATAATATTCCACAACTATCACACAACGCCATCTAGTACCAAGCTAAGCAGAGCTTGTGTTATGGGTACTAGACAACTGATAAACATACTTATATATTTCTAAATACATACATATTATAGATAAATCACACCCAGACACAGAACGAATGATCGTAATCATCACACAAACGTTTGTTTTAGGTGGGAATCGAACCCACGACCTTCGGCATAGCAGTTAAACTCATTAACCACTAGACCAACAGGCCAGTCATATCACAATGAACGATAATTCGCCACTTGCATCCATCGGTTGCCCGCGACCGCTCCCTACTCTATTTCATACATACATTTAGGGACACCCTGTATATTTAAAGGTATTTGAAGGCAGTCTTTCTCATGTAGGCCCAAAGACAGACAAATACCTCTCTAATATATTATAGTACCTACAGATCAGATTTATTCATCATCATCATTTGCCTGCCTTTTCCCAAATATATTGTGGTCGGCTTCCAGACTCGAACCAGATGCAGCTGAATATCAGTATTTTACAGGGAGCGACTGACTATCGGACCTCCACAACACAGTAACTGAGTCATACGATACCCTATCGTAAGACTAGTTTTCCGACTTTTCAGAGCTTCTGCCTAACGATACGAGCGCTGCTGCATAACGATTGTCAAAGATCTACAAATGACAACCGGGACCAACTGCTTTAGGTGCTTTTCGAAGCACGGAGAAAATTCGCTATGTTAGATGGTCACCCATCCACAGACCAACCTCGGCAAGGGTGGCTTAACCCGGAAGGTCAGGATGTGCGGCTGTAATTATTTAGCCACGAGCCCCACTAAGATTTACTCAAGGCAACTACGATATATTACTAGACTCCTAACAGGCGACTTATGTCTGTCAACACATTACACAAAAAAGTCTTATATCCGTCTTATTTCGACCACTCCTGTGAGCCGTAAACATACCTTGAGACTGAAAAGACCTTAAGTTAGCCAATCACAACGCAGTTCCCCGTCCCCCTCGCTTACGTACTACCTCAGCGAGTTGACAGAATAGTTTTTGTTCCTTAGATCGTGCATGCGGAGTCTAGTAATATATCGTCGTTGACTCAAGGACTTGAATTTACCAATATTTTTATGTTTACCTTGAAATTAGGCAAGTAGTTCCGATTTTTAGTTAATTTCGTAGATTGACACTAGGAATTAAAAAAAATCTAGCCTTGACCGAGGTTATCTAAAAAAATCTAAGCGATTAACCTAAAATAAAGCGGACACCTCCACGTGCAATTCTAGTATGCGAATATTAAAATAAAAAAGGAATAAATAAATAAATTATCATTAATTTGTTTAAAATAAATTGTTAATAAGAGTTTGTTTCAATGATTCGTCGTTAAATATTTTGGCAACTTTACCTTGTGCGGGCAAAACTTACACGTGTTAGTTACAGGATGTTGTTTTAATGAGGCGCCGTTTTAATTTAAATAATAATTATAAATGATAGTTTTTTAAACGGTTAATCTTTAAATCTCTTTTGGCAACTTTACTTTGTGCGGGCGAAACTTACACGTGTTAGTTACAGGCTGTTGTTTTAATGTGGCGCCGTTTTATTTTAAAAGTAATTATAAATAAATGATAGTTTTTTTAACGGTTCATCTTTAAATCTCTTTTGGCAACTTTACCTTGTGCGGGCAAAACTTACACGTGTTAGTTACAGGATGTTGTTTTAATGAGACGCCGTTTTATTTTAAATAGTAATTATAAATGAATGATAGTTTTTTAAACGGTTCATCTTTAAATCTCTTTTGGCAACTTCACCTCGTGCGGGCAAAACTTAAACGTGTTAGTTACAGAATGTTGTTTTAATGAGGTGCCATTTTATTTTAAATAGTAATTATAAATGAATGATAGGTTTTCAAACGGTTCATCTTTAAATCTTTTGGAAATTTTACCTATTGCAGTTTTGATGTTTCTTCTTTAGGACTTGATAAAATAAAAAACATTTAATTTTTCTTTTCAACATTTTAGGATTTTCAACTAGTGCAGATAAATTATAGACCGACGACATCGTTAGGGTCGTGGGCAACCGATGGACGCAAGTGACGAATTGACGCTCGGCGTGGCGGTCTAAGGGAGAGGCCTATGTTCAGCAGTGGACGTCTTCCGGCTGATGATGATGATGATGCATATACATTTACACGTTTTAGATACAAGGTGTTCTGTTATTCACAGAGTTTACGTCGCGTTGTGTTCCTCGCGCTCCGCAAGGGATCTGACGGGTCAGGGCCTCAATAGAGCCATATGCCTATCATCACAACATGGGTGTATCCGCGGGCAGACGTTGTTACTTATAAGATTGTATTTATGTTTAATATATGGACCTTTGTTGCCTGTCAACATCATCTGCCTAGCTATTTTCCAACTATATTGGCATCAGCTTCCAGTCGAACCAGATGCAGCTGAATATCATTATTTTACATGGAGCGACATACAGCTTATCGGATCTCCATAAACCAGCAACTGGGTAATACGATACCCCATGGTAAGACTGGTTGTCAGACTTAGCTGGACTGATTGCCTGATAACTAATCAAACGAGTGTGTATTTCAGCATTTTTTATTAAAATTCAGTTGCTAAATTTGACCTATAGATAGATACTAAATAACTTACAAGAGGTAACGCCGCCAGTCTCTTGGGCACTTTACCGGCTGACAGCGTTAAGGAGGATTTTTTCGATGCCTTGTAATATTTTAATTTAGTTTTTGGTTTATGTAGTGTATTTTTTTTTGTTTGTTAAATATTTAGGTGTAATTAATTTATTTTCGTAGTTTAGAATTAATTTGAATAAAATACTAACAAGGTAAGTTAAATAAAATCTTATAATTAACGAGTTTCTGGTTTGTTTTCAAGGTTATAGTTTGATTTAAACGACTGGGTTGTGATGCAAATTAGTATTTGGCAATGCACATTAACGTTGCACTTAATTCAAAATATTTTTTTCACTTATCCTTACTTCCTGACCTTAATACTTCTAAGTATACTAATATTATAAAGCCGAAGAGTGGTTGAACTAGCTAATCACAGCAATTACTAGTTCGAATCATCCTTACATGACACTATGTCAAATAGCATCATTATAAAAATTGCAATATTTTTTTCGTTCATTCAAATTGTATGAAAAACTATTTTGCTTTCGACCAATTACCACCGTAATGATTTGTGTCTTGCCATACAATGAAATGATCCTTACATGAAAGAGAGTCAACGGCATCCTACTAATATTATAAACGTGAAAGTTTGTATGTATGGATGTTTCTTACTCTTTCACGCAAAAACTACTTAACGGATTTGGCTGAAATTTGGTACACAGATAGTTTATAACCTGGATCCTACTAATATTATAAACGTGAAAGTTTGTGTGTATGGATGTATGGATGTTTGTTAATCTTTCACGCAAAAACTACTTAACGGATTTGGCTGAAAGAAGAATGGGCAGAAATGTATGGACCCCGTCCCTTTCCTTGTAACACTCCCATCTATATATCAAATGAAAGTACGTGAAAAGTGTATCATTTCAATGTATGACAGCAAACCTGCAAACTATAGGAGTAAAAAGTTATTGAGACTTTTATGTCAAAAGATGAATTTCGATTTTCAGAAGAAAACATTGCTCTTAGCTTTTTCTCATGATAATATGTGTATAGATCATGAGAAAGAGTAACATTGTTGACTTAGCGGCACCCACTTCTGACTCTTTAAAAGAAAATCATAGTACTTTGTAGTAATAATTGTATGAAAATAATGAATTTAAACTAGATTGGGGCTTTAGAGGCTCAAAGCTGTGGTAGGGATACCACAGGCCCTACTTAGAAGAACATGGCTATAAGACCGTCACATGCCGCCACAACCAAAACGTTACTCAACTGACTAACGAGGAAGCAAAGGAGTAAAAAAATCACCAGTGTACTATGGATGGTCGTTGGAGTCATTTTTTGGTTTCCTTCATTAGTGTCCGAAGTGCTAACAGTGTCTGAATAGCTTTTTGTCATGGTAATGATGCGTACCAACGCCAACGCTTGTACCCATCATTTCCATGTGAAAATCTATGAACATCGCCGTGTGGAGACACGTTCGTATAGAGTATATGGAAATATGTGGCACGACTATAATATCGCCGCGATTCTATCGAATGTGGAGATAGCGCCTTATTCTTTTTCAAAAACGCTATCATCATCATCATCATCATTATCTCAGCCGTCGGTTGGAAGAGACCTGCATCCAGCGTCTTCCGGTGACCTTCATTAAAACGCTATAATTAAATATTAAAACTGACATTTTCAAAATCAATGTGTTCCATTATAAACTCTGTGAATCCCGGCCGATCTTCTATATATGTACATATTCTCGTAATAACATACTATGACGAATTCTGACTCGAAGTAAAGATCGCGAACACGTAACACATAGTTGACGCCTGTCTTCTACTTCCATAGTCGACAAACCCAATCGTTAAGGCACAGAACCGTGGACGAGCTGAAGGTAGTCCGAGAATCGGTTAAAGAAACTAGCAAGTTTTTTTTTTTGCATGTCATGTGACATTTTTTTTTTAATACAGTAATGTCGACGATGCATTAGCACACAGTATTGAGTATGGATTAATATAATTTAAGACATACATGACTTCTGCCTAACATTATGTATCGTTGGTATTTTGACATAAAAGTCTCAATAACTTTTTTCTCCCATAGTTTACAGGTTTGCTGTCATACAATGAAATGATACACTTTCCAAGTGCTTTCATTTGATATATAGCTGGAAGTGTTACAAGGGGTGGGACGTTTTGTCCATCCTTCTTTGGTACACAGATAGTTTATAACCTGGATTAACACATAGGATAGTTTTTATCCCGATTTTATGTTCCCGTGGGATAATTTTCGAGTTGTAGCGGGTGAAACCGCTGGCAGCAGCTAGTTACGAAATATTTTGGCCACGTCTTATTGAAAAAAAAAAATTCGAAAAAAATTTAACATCTAAAAAAAAAAAAAAATTAACATCTAAAATGTTTCTAAGAGAGTTTTTCCGTATCTCATATTTCGTTTTTGGCCAAACTTAAAAGAAAGACCCTGTATATCGTCTGCCTGCCGTTTTATCCGACATAAAAAGTAGGTTCTCAGTTCGACCGGTGCGTTTGTATGTCATGTATGTTTATCCGCAATTATCTCGCGTTTAGCTGTACCGATTTTGATGCGGTTTTCATAGAAGTGTTTGTTACATTCTGGAGAAGGTTTTGTTGTACACACAATCGGGGGGCGCGGCAGTGCCCCCGCCAAAGTCGAGCGCAACGCAAACACTGCCGTACCATCCTTAAATGGAAACATTTCGCCGCATTTTCAGGCCCCTATTTGAGAACCTCTGGATAACACCAGAACGCAGAAATTTCGATATCCAGTAAGCTATAATCACATACTTCAAATCCAAAATTTCAAGCCAGTAGGTCATTCAGTTCTGAAGTTAAGCGAAAGCAAAGTTTCGCATTTACGACAGACACTCACTCACTCATGATCATCAAATGACTAGTGGATACAAGTCAAGATTGGTGTAATGGTGTCATTGAGCACCAGGTTTTGTACCGTTGTACTTCACCCTTCAACGGCCAAGTCACACAAGATTAACTATAATAATAAAGAAAACGCAGTAAGGAACATTTGCCTAGATTTCATTACTTTTTTGAGATAAATAAGCAGCTCTATCGAGACTTTGGCTAGTTTTTTACAGAATGTTTTTGGTGGGATAATAGATTTCCCGTGAAGTAGCCCGCATGGATCCGTTTTTGCTGAGTTGTCCCAAATGAAGTCAGCTTTTAGTCTAACCGGATGCAGTTGAATTTCCATGAAATGTGGGTTATACGATCAGGTGCAACGCTGCCGTACATTTTCGGGATTAGAGGCGTGATTTTATGGTGAAGGATCGCACATAACAGTTCATCGACAGAACTTGAACCCCCGACCTCTACATTAGTTGCCTGTTAACTGCGCGACTATTGTGACCAAGTGACTCTTAATTGGCTATCAATCGAGTCTGACACTGCATGGTAACTAGGTAGTGCTCGTTTTCACGAACGTTAGGCGACTTATTAACTAATACCTAGTGTGCCTAAATCATCATCTGCCTGCCTTTTCTCGAGTATATTGTGGTCGGCTTCCAATCGAACCAGATGCAGCTGGATATCAGTATTTTATATGAAGCGACTGCCTATCGGACCTCCACAACACAGTAACTGGTAATACAATACCTCTTGGTAAGACTGGCTGTCTGGCTGTCAGACTTTAGAGCTTCTAACTAACAGTAACGACTGTCTAAGATCTACAAATGACAGCAGGAACCAACGGCTTTACGTGCTTTCTGTGGCACGGAGAAAACTCGCTATGACAGATGGTCACCGTTCCACTGGCCAACCTCGGCAATCGCGGCTTAACCCGGAAGATCGGCCTGTGTGGCTGTAATTATTTAGCCATGGGCTCCTGAACCTTTGCCACGAGTTTTCAGTATTTTACTTTACAGCGTTTTACCAGTATTTACAGCGTTTCTTGTACGGAAAACTGTAACAGCGCCTCTGGTGTATGGAAAAGAAACTATTTTTTTTTCTTGAACTAATGTCAAAGGTCCAGTTTACGTCACAATACCTGAAAATTCATGAAAAGGCCTCTGGTCCTCGTAAAATATTGACCAATGTCTTGGTAGACCGCGTCATTCTGATTCGATACCAAGAAATGTCAAACATAACAAGATGTAATTTCATTGATGTCGAATCTAAATTGAAGTAATTTTGAACTGACTGTAAATTATATTCATTTGATTTATATTTTTGGTCAATAAAACAAATTGAGCAACAAATTTTCTTCAGGTCCACTACTCGGCATGCGGACAGCGAGTAAAGGGCAACTCGCCGTCCGACCATGGACCATGCCCGGGTCGACGGCGCGTCGTGTTCCACGCGCGCCTCAAAGAGCGTTAGCATAATGACGAGGCCCTCTCTCAGATAGCTAAAGCCTGCCGGGGCCGCGGATCTCATACCATCACCGTGACCCCAGAAAATAAAGGGCTAGTGGATTCACGTCATGTGTCTAGTGACAGCACTGACAACCATGTGCATCAGCCATGTGATTGGTGAATCGCGGAATAGCTCGTCTCCGCTCCACCTCAGTCAGTGGAACCACAGCCTGATCCAGCACGCGTAGCATGGCGATTCTATGTCTATTCTACCAAGAAAAGACAAAGTTATTTCATCGTTATTTCTACACAAGTTGACTGTTTTTTTACACAAATATGACACCATTCGTACACTATTGAAGAAAATAACGTTTCCATATTTTTTACATTATCATGCTTAAAACAATAAAAATATTTCTACGTTTTGTCATTTTGTCTATTCTTCCGTCGACAAAACCCCTTTCTACGGCGCCATGCTACGCCTGCTAATTATAAAATACCTGTGTACCAATTTCATTCAAATTCGTTCAGTAATTTTGCATGAAAGAGAAACAAACATCCATCCACTTTCGCATTTATAATATGAATTAGATCTACTAGCTTTCTCGATTCAAGTACTAAAACACTAAACTCGATGTTTGCCACATTGCTAGCGCAGTTATGAGATGACATCATACTCAGTTAATTGATGATCGCGTTATGATTTTAATAATAATTATTTAGACAGTTACGTATCAGACCAAACGTTAGGTGAAGGAGCAAAAATCTAATCTGAATCACCCCCCTTCAGTAGTGAAATCACTAACAAAAGTGGGTGAGATTTCACAGAAGCAGCAGGCGTAGCATGGCGCCGTAGAAAGGGGTTTTCTCGACGGAAGAATAGACAAAATGCCAGAACGTAGAAATATTTTTATTGATTTAAGCATGGTGATGTAAAAAATATGCAAAATAAACGTTCTTTTCTTCAATAGTGTACCTACGAATGGTGTCATATTTGCGCAAAAAAACAGTCGACTTGTATAGAAATAACGATGAAATAACTTTGTCTTTTCTTGGTAGAATAGACATAGAATCGCCATGCTACGCGTGCTCTACATAAAATAAGGTCAGCCTTTTTGCCCAGGGCATGAGAAACTGCCATGATTTAGAAAGATCAGATCTCTCAGGTCAGGAAAAGAATTAAAAAAATCAAAAAGTTGCGTTCGATCATTTAAATAAAAGCTTTTCCCAAAAAAATGTAACCGCCATCAAATCAAACCACTAAAAAAAGGGTAAAATAACCTACAAAATAACTTTTCTTTCGGAAGTCGGTGGTTTTTTTTCCATTGTCTTTTTTGCCACCGACTTTTATTTCATCTGCTACCCGTCAGTTTAGATAGTCCCCACCATCGAGTTCGCAGTAAAATATTCAAGTACGCATTCTACAGTAATATGGAGGCACCTACTGAATTGAGCAGCCCGAGCAAATATGACACACATTGTTAATATCACTGGTTAACCTCTACAATTAGGCTGAATAACAATAGAGTCGAGCTAACGATAACAAATGCTTGCCATTGACTGGACAGGCCTACGATGACGTCTTAAGAGGCCGTACTACCTCAAATGGCTTAGCAGAATCCTCTGATACGCCGAAAATACTGCAGCATTAATTTTGAAATAAATATATGGTAAAGTTGAGGATTAATGTTAGGTCTTATGTTTGGCGAAAACACGATTCCATAAAATTTTCTCGATAGAAAAAAATCCTAAAGTTACCTCTAAATTGAACAATAAACCTCTGGCAATCATAAAAACATAAAATTAGATTATGAAACTTTTTATACTAACTGAACCAACTATAGGGCAGGGCTTATGTTATTTAGATTTTCGAATTTCCTTTTTTTTCGCCTTAAAATAATAGATTTTCACGTAGACAACTAAAAGAAACAGCAAGCAATAGTGCGTGGTACGTGCAAGTGCGAGCGAGTAAGATTATACTGAAGTAGTGTGCCGCCTTAAAGCGAACACTGAGGGAAAGTGGCAAGGCGTCTAGCGCCATCTTGTTCCCACAGTGGAACTACTACTCTCGTTTTTAAGACGTCATGGTAGTAAGTAAAGAAAAGAACCACCCAGTTTGAGTGGACATGGTGGGCAGTGGGCACCATGTCCACTCAAACTGGGTGGTTCTTTCTTAAAAGACCATCAGACTTTTGCAATCACAAATGTCTGTACTTTAAAAGAGAATTGTGACTTCCTGAGTTTGTTTCAGCTGTTTCTTCTCAGAGTATCGTAGAATTAAAAAAACTACATATTATATTGATTAAGATTTAGGCGAGGAGCTCGTGGCAAAATAATAACTGCCGCACAGGCCGATCTTCCGAAGAATGTCGCGGTCTACAAAGATATTTGTCAATATTTTACGAGGACCAGAGGCCTTTTCATGATTTTCAGTTATTGTGACGTAAAACTTTGACATAAGTTCAAGAAAAAAATTAGTTTCTTCTTCGTACACCAGAGGCGCTGTTCCATTTGTCCATACAAGAAACGCTGTAAATACTGGAAAGACACTGTAAAGTAAAATATTGAAAACTCATGATAAGGGCTCAGGACCTCGTGGCTAAATAATAACAGCCACACAGGCCGATATTCTAGGTTAAGACGGGCTTGCCGAGATCGGTCTGTGGATGCGTGACCGTCTGTCATAGCGAATTTCCTCAGTGCCTTGGAAAGCACGTAAAGCTGTTGGTCCCGGCTGTCATTTGTAGATCTTTGACAGTCGTTACTATAAAGACTGACAACCAGTCTTACCATGGGGTATCGTATGACTCAGTTATTGGGTTGTGGAGTTCCGATAGTCAGTCGCTCCATGTAAAATACTGATATTCAACTGTATCTGTTTCGACTAGAAGCCGACCACAATATAGTTGGGAAAAGACTAAGCAGGCAGACATACGAGGACCATGCTGTTAAGTGTCTGAGATGGTCTTTTGATGAAAAACCATACACAAACTAGGTTTTTTAGTTTAGACAGGCCTGTTGGTCTAGTGATTGGTGACCCTGAGTGCTATGCCGGAGGTCGCGAGTTCGATCCCCGCTCGGAACAAATATTTGTATGATCTGCAAGTAGTTGTTCCGGGTCTGGGTGTTTGTGTATGTGAGTTTATATGTTTGTTAACGCACCCACGATACAGGAAGAAATTCCTAGTGTAAACTTTCAAATAAAAAAAAAAAACAACAAAGCAAATAAACAGCTTTTCAGTTAACCGCGCCATTTTAAGACTATAAATTCTTACAGACCTATCAGTAACTGTACACGAATACAGACCTTATAGTTATCAAAATAAAGATCATTATGATAGAACGGCAGAGGAAACAACTGGTACGCTAGAGCACCCTCGACGTCCAATCACTAGGTTGTCAAGTGTCTGTTCAACGCATTCGAATAATTATGAACCTTAACTACCGGAGATACGTGTCAATTTCTTATTTCGTCGTCGCGACTCTCGACTCCCGCAATGGCCGAGTGGTCTCGCGATCAGTCTCGAGTTTGATTTTTACGTGAAGCATAATAATCGGATTTTTTTAATTCGTTTTTTTTTCCCACGCGAAATATCTTAATAATAGCCAATGGATTAGTACAGGTTTCTTTTTTAATGCACGTGTGTCATTTCCAGTTCAAAATCATGATTTAAAAAATGAACAGATTCCATATTCAAAACAAAAAGCAACGGTTTCCGAGAAGCCGTTTTATAAATGTGTGAGTGAGCGTCACGCACACATTTAAATGTATTCCTTGGAGATGTTCACTTGTTTTACGTAGGAATCTCAGGGGATAATAATTCCGAGTTTTTTGCTTCATTTTCAGTGGCCTACTCTGACATTCCATAATCTAAGCATGTGTCGGGCATGCGGACGGCGAGTAATGGGCTACTCGCTGTATGATCATGGACCATGCACGAGGGTAGAGGGATAGCGCGTCGTGTTCCACGCGCGCCTCAAAGAGTTTCAGCATAATGACGGGGCCCCATTAGCGGGTCAAAGCCTGCCGAGGTCGCGGGACTAAACAGCTACCGTGGAACGTAAGGGGCTATTGAAGGACATCGTGGATTTTAGTCAGTACAAGTCTGACAGTGGATCCTGCTCTGCCCAGGATGGGAGGACTCATTTGATAATTTTACCACGAAAAAAAAAGCTATTTAAATAGAAAAAAGCATGTGTCATTAAAAAATGTCGTACGTGCGTACATGCAGTAGTCGTTACAACGATTTTCCGATTAAAATTACATAAAAAAACGCTAATCACAGATAATTACATTCAAAAACAGTTTAACACCCAGATAAAATAACTGATAGTTATCTCTTAGATAAATTTAATGTTATATTTTAAATATTTCCCAATCATTGTTACAAAGTTAGATAGTCAATTAACTGTACTGAAAGATTATAATTATCATCAATGATGTATTGAAAAATCAGTTTTGACTTATTTCTTCCATGCATGCTTTTCTGCAGTAAAAAAAAAACTCTATGGTCGTTAACAAAACAAAAACAAAACTACTGGCTATCCATTTTTAATCAACTCAGGTAAATAAAAGGCTTTAAAGTCTTAGCAATGTAGAAAAAGTCTTATTTATTTATAGATGCTTATCAAAAATGCGCTAAATATTCATTTTTGCAATGAAAGCTTGTAATCAATAAAAATTTAAATAGATAAGATTACTTGTGTTTATGACTGTTAAATTTTAAAGAACAAGGAATTTGGATTGTTCTGCATATCTTGGATTATCAATTTTATCATCATTTTTAGCCGCTGGCCCATATTAGTGTACCTAGACTGTACTAATTTTTCGTCCGTTCTAACCTTTTTTCTTTTTTTCTCGCACTTACACACTTATCTTAGCAAACTCCTTCTTAAATTTAAGAAAAAGAAAACAAAGATTTCTTTTTTAAAAAAAGAAGCGGCCAATATTCATACTTCATAATTCAAAAAGTTACATTTAAAAGTAAATAAGAAAATGAGGCACATTTTCTATGATTGTTAGTAACATTTTGCATATTCATTAATTATTAATGTAAACAGTAGGCCTAAATGGTATTTATAAACTCATTAAACAAATTAGGTTAATTTTGTTTTGGCAACAGTCTTGATAAAAATAAAAACAAGAGAATCAATAATGATAAAAAAAGAATAAAACCTTTTTGTTATGTTGTTTAAGACTGTTTGAGGAAAAACACTTGAAATATTTTCAAATATTTAAGTTGTTATTATATTTATTCTAGTTTATATAGATAAACACAGCCTATGATAGTATAATCTTTTGAAAAAAAAAATGATAAAATAATCAAGTTAGTCAAAACAGGGTCACTAAAAAATAATCTATGAAAATTAATTTTCAAATATAGAACACAAAACTCACCTTTCAAAAATCTTGGCATTTTTTTGCACTCCACAGATGCGCAAAGGAATTTCGCACACGAGTATTTTTTTCACAAAAATAATTATTAAAAAAAACACAGACACTGTTACATTGATACTAAAACTTTGCATACAGTTATGTATTATCGAGCGGTTTACACCCAATCAAGGGTTTAAATATGAAATTTGTACTAATATAGATAAAGAAACAATTACGATTGATAAGTAACGATTACAGTATAGTTAGACGTTTAATGTTATACACCGAAATCGTATGTGGGCGACCGTCCTCCTGCTAATGTATGCGCCGTCGAGCGAATAGTAATAAAATTATACACGGCATAGCGTCGAATTACGCGTCTCCCGCTTTTAGTTAAAAGGTTAACAGCCAATTGACTACAGTTTTTTTTAATCAGTTAAAAATACAGGCACTAGCATTACATTATGGAGTTTAGGTCGTACTCACCGTCGCTAGCGGGTCGCATTCCACCTTTCCCGATATGCGTGGGCTCTCATTTTCATCTTGTTCACGTAATACCACTTTACGAATATCTAATATTTTGGTATCAAAATGCAAGGAGGTATAAAAAAACTAGGATGACCACTGTTACATTACAACTGTCAAAACTGAACTTCACTCGGGTACTTGTGCCAAGTGCCATAGACAAGGCTATGTTTTATAAATAGATTTCAGTTCTGCTACTCGATAACAGATGGCGTTAGTTGTTTCGTATTTGGCGCCTTAGCGGCTGATAGCGTGTGCGACTTATTGTAATTAATTTATTTAGGCGCTCTGTCTTCAAAGTTCTCAGTTCTCACAATGTATAAAATCCAAGATATCGGTGGAAAAAATTGCCTGTTGGTAATGATTGTAACAAATCCTCACAAATAGATCATCGAATCGAATAGATCCTAGAATCCCAAAAAATAGATCACGGAATCATATAAAAATAATAGCCTTCCTATATAATAATGTGCCTTCAACAAATTAGGTATTATTATTTAGTTTCGGATCTAAGCGAGGGGGGGACTGTCTCCAAAACTACTGAGACTACTAATTTTAAGAAGAATGCACATAATAATCCTTTGCTTATAAATTACAGGCAAAATACAGATAAGTATAAAATAACATGGTTATCGAGACGATCTCAAGATCTGTGTGTTTTTTTTTATAGATTTAATGGTACGTAACCCTGCTGTTTTGTATGTCGCGGTTCTATTCCCGTTTGGAACAAATATGAATTCTATGATCTACAAGTAGTTTTTCCGGGTCTGGGCGTTTCGTGCACGCCGCAATCACGGCGGTAACACTCCTCTTTGAAGAGTGGCTGGAGAGTCGCCACGACGTCTTCACCTTCTGCCTGACGCTGGTTCTCACCGGGTAAGGATGTTTCGAGAGATTCCTGTGTCTGATTGGGAGGGAAGAAACGCCGGAGGACACGGTGGAGCATATTATGGTGCAGGTCTGGCCCGCTTGGGTGGAGGTGATAGTAATAATGGCATTGGTCGAGACCATGCTGCGGGGTGAGACGGAATGAGAAGCAGTCACGTCCTTCTGCGAAGCGGTCATGCTAGCTAAGGAGGAGTCGGGACGCTTGAGGGAGAGGACAGCTTCCAATTCATCACTGAGACGCCGCGGAAGACGTCCACGGCAACGGACGTCGCTAACAACATTATCGCCAGTAAACCGCAGATACAAGTACTTTATGAAATAATAAGTAACGGAAACCTGTCCATATATTCCCGGGCGCCATAGAAAAAAATAACCGTTCCATAATAGCATACAATTATTTTTAATTGTACAACAAAAAAGGTTCGTGGCTGTATGACTGATACCTTTGCCAAACTAAACGGTGTAGTATGCTAAACGGCCATCGATACCATCTTTATTGTCTATGGTTGAGCGTTCCAATTTTAAATATGGTGATCGAACGCGTGATATGGAGTCGAATTGGAAGAAAAATATTTATGTTTTTTGTTTTTTTTTTTTTTGTCTTATCAATCACTATTGTCATTAATAATAATAATAATAATAATAATATTCCACAACTATCACACAACGCCATCTAGTCCCAAGCTAAGCAGAGCTTGTGTTATGGGTACTAGACAACTGATAAACATACTTATATATTTCTAAATACATACATATTATAGATAAATTACACCCAGACACAGAACAAATGATCATGTGATGAGCACATCACACAAACATTTGTCCTGGGTGGGAATCGAACCCACGACCCCCGGTATAGCAGTCAGGGTCTCTAACCACTAGACCAACAGGCCAGTCATTGCACTGATATCGTGAGGGCCTTAGAAGTGGCGCTGGACAAGAACTCTTGGAAAGACTTGAGGAGGCCTTTGCCCAGTAGCGGGACAGTGTAGGCCATCACAAGTCTTCTTCCCATGTAGGAAAAAAACATTTTCATCCCCCCATCTCGGAAAGGGTACTTTTGCTCTTCGATATCTGACCGTAAAAGCCGTTTTTATCCTCAAGTGAGTAAAAGCCGTTTTTATCCTCTAGTGAATAAAGTAAATTTGAATTTAGAACATCGTATGAACAAAAGAGTAGCAGCAGTAATGGCGGCCGGTGACCGCAACAGCTGATCGCTTGCTGTGGTGCCCGCTTGACGTTCGAAGGTTGTCGAGGAAACAAATTCTATTTTTAAAATTTGATGTTGTACACAGGTGGGAAGGCAGAGTACGCTCCTCGGGTGTAAGGCTGCGTTGCCTTGGGCTAACTTGAATCCCTCGCTTCACTAAGGATTTTTAACTTGATTCCCTCGTTTCTTTCGGGTGTTAACACTTGAACCTTCTCGCTGCGCTACGGATGGAGGTTCACCCCCAGAATCCTTAGTATCGCTTCGGAATTCAATACGCCTCCCTTGGAGCGTAATCTACAATTATTTTGTTAAAATCTCAGACCCGAAACATTCTTGGCTCAGTACTTTGTTTTACCCTTTTTATTTGCTTAGTGCGGTTTTCCTTTCACGTCTTATTGTTATGTTATGACAAACCAAGATACAAATAAGTAACATAATACTTAGGTAGTAGTTGCAATCTACTACGTAAGCATTATTTGTTTTAATTTAAAAATTATTCTGTTCTATAATAATGTCTTAGTTAATACCTAAACTGAAATAAAAGCCTATCTTGTGTTTGTACAATGTACATCTGTTTTTATTTGTTTTTGCATTTAGTCATTTCCTCGCTGAGGTGGGATGAAAAGTTACGTGTTGCACTCGAGTGCAAAGATTTTTCACCTTGTGCTCTTTTGATTCCCTCGCTATCGCTCATGATTCTAATTTTTGAATCACTCGTTGCACTCGTGATTCAATTTTAGAATCATTCGCTTGCTCGGTCATCAAAATTGAGCACGCGGTTAAAAATCAACTTTGCACTCTTGTATAACAAATAACTATTTCAACACACTTGCTCATAAAATGGCTCTAATTTCACCGCAATTAGGCACATAATGACACCTGTTATCAAACTGTGACTTTTTCTTTACAATTATTCACAAGTGAGTTATAGGTTTTTTTTAAAGTGTCAACCAATTTAAAAAAAAAACCTATAACTCACTTGTGAATAATGGTACAGAAAAAGTCACAGTTTGATAGCAGGCGTTGCTTAGTTTTTAAAAAAGTTTCGAAACACAAAAGATCGTGTAATCTCAATAGTACAAATAAATTTAACCAACTGCACGTTAACTAATTGTTTCTCTAAATAAACTTTTTACTCATTAAATAAAATGGTTTTTTAGTATTATTTTCTTCACAAGTGTGTTGAAAAACGTCGTATGATACACGTGTGTATTGATGATTACCGTCCTCGGCTCTCTTAAGACCCTCACCTCACGGCTCGGGTCTCAATGGCGCCTCAGCGGTAATCACCAACATTACACACTTGTACCTGTACTATTTCATCCCCCAATCTCGGAAAGGGTACTTTTGCTCTTCGATATCTGAGCGTAAAAGCCGTTTTTATCCTCTAGTGAATAAAGTAAATTTGAATTTAGAACATCGTGTGTAATAAAGAGTTGTAGCAGTAATGGCGGCCGGTGACCGCAACAGCTGATCGCCTCGCATTAGGTGTGAAAAGCAGACTACGCTTCTCAGGAGTAAAGCTGCGTTGTCTTGGGCTAACTTGAATCCCTCGCTACACTAAGGATTTTTAACTTTATTCCCTCGTTTCTTTTATGGAATTAACACTTGAACCTCCTCGCTGCGCTACGGACGGACGTTCACCCCCAGAATCCTTAGTATCGTTTCGGAATTCAATACGCCTTTCCTTGTCCCTTAGTCAGTTCCTCGCTGAGGTGGGATGAAAAGTTACGTGTTGCACTCGAGTGCAAAGATTTTTCACCTTGTGCTCTTTTGATTCCATCGCTATCGCTCATGATTCTAATTTCTGAATCACTCGTTGCACTCGTGATTCAATTTTAGAATCATTCGCTTGCTCGGTCATCAAAATTGAGCACGCGGTTTGAAAATCAACTTTGCACTCTTGTATAACAAATAACTATTGTCTTTTGTCAAGTTGTATGAATTTATGTCAGGCAAAGTGCTACGGGGTTTTTTTAACAGGAATTTCTCAGTAGTAGATCTAGAAACCGTAGACATGGAAAAATGATCACTGTTAAAGATCTGCAAATGATAGCCGGGACCAACGGCATTACGTGCTGTCCGAGGCACGAGAGGAAACTCGCTATGACAGACGGTCAGCAGTCACCCATTCACAGATCAACCTTGGCAAGCGTGGCTTGACCCGGGAGACCGGCCTGTAATTATTTAGCCCCGAGCTCCTCTGTATAGAAATTAACCAATCGTTGGAATACTAAAACAAATAGACTAGAAGACATCTCCACAGCCTCCCTGTGCCACAATCAATACAAGATGGCCGCTACAAATTGGTTGGATGACGCGGCAGAACACTAAATAATGATATTTACATATTGTACTGTCACTTTCTTTTACACTTTATTATTTAATCTGTTGTTTTAGAGATCCGCACAAATGTGCAGAGGGTCTAAAACTGGTGTTTTAGAAGAATCAATAAAATCAATTAATCGTTTATTTCAATTATGCTAATTGTCAAAAGAAATAAAATAAAATAAGTACAAAAATAGTTATGATGGTTATGATAGGTATTAGGTGGATGCAGCTTCATGCTAGCGCCTCTCCTCGTGTTTTTTGACATTACAATGTAATTTAATTTATTTTAATTGTAATTTTGTCTCAATATTATTTTATTTCAATCTTATTTTATTTTATTTTGATTTTATAATTGTATTTTAATTTTGTTTATATTTTATTTAAATTTACTTAATTTTGTTTTTTGTATATTATTTTCAATTTATGTCTGTGTTTAATTTTGATTTTTAATTTCAATTATTAATTTGTAATTTAATTTTAATTGATTTTTTGTTGAATTTATTGTAATGTGTCGTATCTTTGTTTTTAATTTTCTTTTGTAAAAATATGGACTGTGTCTGAATTAAATAAATAAAAATAATAATAATTAGTAATGTATCTGGAACTTAACTTAATACCTAATTGATAATAATTATTTATATTATAAAATGTCCAGAAACAAAATAACGGTTTTATTGAAGCCATTTTTGTATAAATGTGTATAATGTTTTCCTTTGAGATGTAGTTTTCTATAGCCTACCTTTGAGAGTCCAGGCTGGATTAATACTACTAGGGGAGGGTGGTCTGCCTATCATCATCATCATCTCAGCCATAGGACGTCCACTGCTGAACATAGGCCTCCCATTTGGGGTGCTAAGACAGGAAACCTCCACGTGCGCCCTTGGACTGGAGTTCCCTCTCGGATACGTCCGGGAAGAAGACCAGTTTTTCGGGCCGGTGCACCCTGGGATGCGGGCAAAAACTCTTCCTTAGGCACTGTTACCTAAGGGGTCTCTTTGTCCGTATGCGAATAGCCTGTCGTGTGGACGCTCCAACGCGTATCCCTCTGATCAGCAGAGGGCACAGCGGCGGAGCGGGCTTGTGGACGGTGAGTAATGGGTAGCTCGCTGTCCGACCGAGGACCAAGCCCGGGTCGGTGGCGCGTCGTGTTTCGCGCCAAATGCCTGCTGGGGTCGCGGGCTTTTCTTAACCCAGGATACAGTGGCCCCGGAACGTAAAGGGCATCCGAAGGAACAGGGGTGGATTTTAGTCAGTAAGAGTCTGACAGTCCCTTCTGGCCCACCCAGGACGGGAGACCTCATTTGATGATTTTACCACCTAAAAAACTCCTTTAGATCTACACATATACCGGTTGGAAGCGACCTGCATCCAGCGTCTTCCGGAGACCTTTATAAGGGCCTCTGTCCATCTTGTCTTGTATTGCCTGCCTATACTTATACCTAATTAACTAAATGCAATTTTAGGATCTGAGTTTTATCAGTTAAATCACCAAGTTTGGATCACAGGATTTTTGCAAAGATGTCGTCAGCAGCGTAATCCGCTGTAATTTTAACTCGTAACGATTCATTTTTTGAAACTACTCTTAAAATGCGCGCCACATCACCCGTGATGTGATAATATTCCACAACCATCACACAACGCCATCTAGTCCCTAGCTAAGCAGAGCTTGTGATATGAGCACTAGACAACTGATAAACATACTTATATATTTCTAAATACATACACATTATAGATAAATTACACCCAGACACAGAACAAATGATCATGCTCATCACACAAAGATTTGTCCTGGGTGGGAATCGAACCCTCCCCGGCATAGCAGTCAGGGTCACTAACCACTAGACCAACAGGCCAGTCAACAAGCCAGTGATGTGATGGCCCCTACATTTCGGGTAGTTCTTGCTCCGCCTTGTTCTCGTGAGGTCGCCTTCTTATGTGGATCGCACTAGGTCGCAGAACCCTTAAAAAAGCACAACTCGTACTTACCCGATGCCCCATAGATAATATCACGGCCATAGAGCGTTTGTTTGGTAATTTTGGCGCGATTGTCTATGCTCCATTGTTTTCTTTTTTTACGAGTCATCGAGTTTCATTGACTGTTAGGAATTGATCTGTTCACACTTGCCACATCCGGTTAGATAAGGATTTTACTATTTATATTATAATTTATATGTTTAACATAATTGGTTTTATAAAATGGGTGGGTATTGTGTTGTTCTAGCAGGCCGACTGGGTTTGATTCGGGCAAAGTGTTATTGATATTTCCCATCAAGAATATTTTAGTGGCAACTGTCTGAGCGATCGACTCTTGCGCAGCTTGTCGCGGGTTCGATCCCCCTTTTTTTTTTTTTTTTTTTTTTTGTGTGTGGCATCTCGCAGGTCAACCTCTAGTAGGTTGTGTACTGCTTAACCGGACTTTTCTGTGGATGCCTTAAGAATTTAAGGCCTCCAGCCAGGGCAACAAACTTAGTTAAAACTAAGCGACCACACGCTAAGGGCACCCCCTGTGGGGTACGGACCTCGGCTTAGGGTGTCGCTGGGAAAGACAGCTAGGGACAGGCTGGATCATATATGATTATTTATAGGGCTTGTTTTAAAACTAGGCTCAGCTCGCGGGCTGGCTTTGCAAGGGTCGGGGAGGGCATTGACTTTGACGTCGCGGCGGACGGCCTCGGCGGCGAGGGCGGAAGGACGGAGTCGGTTT
Organism: Agrotis ipsilon; assembly: GCA_028554685.1. NCBI lineage: Eukaryota > Metazoa > Arthropoda > Insecta > Lepidoptera > Noctuidae > Agrotis > Agrotis ipsilon. The sequence continues at coordinate 6,321,343 of CM052982.1, forward strand.
GTGCTTGTGCAAAGTACTGGTGTCCCTATTACTCTCTTGAAGGATAGTGGTGGGGTCATCAGGGGCGGTGAGTGGATGCCTTGGGCGGCGAATCTTACTGATTCGGGAAGGGATGTAATTAGCTGCCGCTGCGATGAGCGGGTTCGGATGCCTGACGGCGGAATCGAAGTACCTCTGGGAGAGGCGCTTCATGAACTGGGCTATTGTGGGGACTTTTAGGTCTACGTGGAGACTATCGTTGCGGACGTAGTACGGTGCTCCAGTGATTCTCCTAAGAAGCCGGTTTTGGATAACCTGCAACTTGTGGAGATGACGGGGGTGTCGATCCCCCTCGGACTGGACACGTATATGTATGAACTTTCTGGTCTGGGTGTTTTTACATGTGAGTTTCTATGTTTTTAAACGCACCTACGACACGACACAGGATAAATTATTAGTTTCCGGGCAAAGTTTAAAAAAAAAAAACTTTGTTTCATAATTTAATTTAACGTTTACATTGTTCCATGCGCGCTTCAAAGAGCTGTCAGCAAACTGACGGTGCCCCCAAGACTGCCGGGATCGCGGGACTGTCTCATCAGGTGACCCTGGAACGTAAAGGGCTATTGAAGGATCACCCAGTCAGTATAAGTCTGACAGTCGCTCTCGCCCTGCCCTGGGTGGGAGGACTCATTTGATAATATTACCACGTAAAAATTAAGTTGCAGTACCTCTAGCACAAAGTTTCCACTCTTTTACTTTACAGCGTTTTTCCAGTATTTACAGCGTTCCTTGTATGAAAAAATGGAACAGCGCCTCTGGTGTGCGAAGAAGGAACTAATTTTTTCCTTGAAAATTGTCAATTTAAAATTGTTCCAGTTTACTTTACGTCTCAAATACTGAAAACTCGTGCTGACGGTACTGGTGTCTGTGCATACTCGTACTTCACCGGAATTTGTTGATTTATTGACGATTCTTTTGAAATTAGGTTTTCTGCGCGATTTGAATATTAATTAAGGAGTTACGACAGTCACGAGACTTTTTAGTGACTACTATTTACTGTTTGCCCGTGGATATGTCTCTGGAATAAATCTTGTGGCCAAGCGATTAGACTGCTGCGCCGCTTGACGTGGGTTTGATTCTGCACGAAACATTTTTTTTTTTATATTAAATACTTGTATTTATTTTAGGAGCTAAGAAGTTTCATTAAATTTATTTAAAAATGTAACAACTGAATTATAATACAGTAGAATCCGTTTATTATGACTCCGCTTATAATGACCAACCGCTTATTATGACGTATTTCACAGCGAAGTTTGGTTTTCATAGAAAATTCTTTCAACAACTTCGACAAGTGTTCGGAAGCGTCACGTGATACCCGATGATGTTCGGCGCATGCATGGTTGTTTTGAGTCTCAGTGGGTAATAACAATTAATATTATTGACTTAGTTCTATATTGTCTCTCTATTAAAATAAATACATACTGACAAAAACAGGAGGTTGTTTATTTTGTACAAAATGCTTTGTATGACGTCCGCTTAGAATGACCGTCCCTTCAATGTCATAATAAACGGATTCAACTGTACATTAAAACCAAAAACTAAATAAAAACCTACTAGTAATATTAAACAATTATTTGTATAAACATAATAATAAACGTGTCCGATTAATCAGTTTTTTTTTAATTATACGTTTTTCTTAAGTTTGCCGCTTTTTGCTTCCCAGAATTTGTTCCTTAATTGCAAAATTATAGAATTTTGTAATACAGGTGTAATTTTATTTTCGAAATCCAAAAATGCAGTTTCAGTTTTCGTCAAAATCGGCCTCGAGACTCCTTTCAACGTTTTTCGATATTCCTCATAGTTTCGGATCTAGCACAGACTACTTAGATAGGGGATCTAGCCATCCACGCCCAGTTGAAAAATTCACCCTGTATTTATGTAAGTCTGCGACAGCATAATATTATAATGTCTATTTTATAAGGTTGTCTTACTGTAACGTTTTTCATAATGTTTTTAATAATTACAACATTTTTTTGAAAACTTTGTGTGTGTCTATGATCTATACTTTAGTTAGGTAAGTATTCCATAACGACATTTAGTTACACAGAAGTCATAATCAAAATTATTATTCAATACCACATGTAATTCGGAAGCAATCATAGATTTTATGACCACTAACAGCGACCATAGACACCTGGCTGAGTTTTAATATCATTGTTTATGGTTAGCATAGTTTTATCGATGTCTTTATGGGCTGGTGAGTCATAGAGAATGTATTGTTTTTTAATGGCGGTCGGAGAATGTTTTGTGTCTCCTAGTTATAATAGCTTGGCCAGTCTCGCCTCGTTGCTATGGTTCATACTGCATAGTGAATTCTTACCATGTATCATGTAGGGTATCGTATTACCCAGCTACTGGGTCGTGGAGGTCGCTTCATGTAAAATACTGATATTCAGCTGCATCTGGTTCGACTGGAAGCCGACCACAATTTAGTTGGGAAAAGGCAGGCAGATGATCGTGAAGCTAAAACTAGCCAATGAACTCTTTCCAGATATTCTTAGTGCTGAAGCTTCAGGTGAAGGCTGTTTGGTTTTGAACTGTATACCCTAGAGCAGGATTCCGAAACTGTTTCAGCTTGCGCCGCACATACAGGTTTAGAATTTTGTCGCGGCGCCCTAGCTACTTAGTTGAGACCAGGTGAATAATAAAACAATAACACCTGGTTCCACCAACAAGGTGGACAGACGACCTTATGAAGGTCACCGGAAGACGCTGGATGCAGGTCGCTTCCAACCGGTACATGGGGAGATCAAAAGGGGAGGCCTATGTTCAGCATTGGACGTCCTATGGCTGAGATGATGATGATGATGATGACCTGGTTCCAAACTCCACGACGTCAGACTACGTGAATCTGGGTTTGTTGCTGTAAAAGAGAACAATCGCGCGCCTCAAAGGGCTGTTTGATGGAAGAAATACGGCCGGTTGGTAGCGGTTTTTACCCATCGCGTTCCTGTGATCTTCATCAGATCGTCTGCCCATCTTATAGGTACGTGATCTCCGTCAGAGAACCTAAAAATGGAAATTGATAAGCTATTTTTGGAATCTAAAACGCTAGACAACAAGGAAAATCGTTGTAAAAACTAAAACAATGCAGTAACGAAACGGATTTAAACGAATGTAGAATTTTAATATGGTAACACAATGGGAGTTACATAAAAGAGCTATAAAAAATACCTAATAATTTAATTAAACGCTATTAAAGAATCTATATCCTTCTGTCGTAAAATTCGTTTCTTGAAAATCGATTTCTAATGTGTAATCGATATATTTGTATGCTATATCGATTTGTGGGAATTGGTTGTCAACATTTTTATGAGCTTTTTTACTTTTTTTTGGTCTGAAAATTTCATAAAGAGCATTGAGCTATTATTATTACGTATAGAGACGACACCACGTATCATCACTAGGTATGTCTCATCCAGGATGAGTGCACGCGCACAAGTTCATTCTTTTGTTTGACAGCTCTGTGTCGTGCTCTAGGCGCGCGCACTCATCCTGGATGGGACACAGTGGTGATACGTGGTGTCGTCTCTATACGTAGTAATAATAGCTCAATGCTAAAGAGTGCCTTTTGTGTCTGTTGGCCTTGTTTTGTTGTTTAACTTGTTTGATTTATAAGTAAATGGGTAATACATAATTATTTTTCATAACTTATACTCTGAAAGTCAGTCTTCACATGCCAGATGAGCGGGTTGAAGGGTATGTATAACAGCCCTAGGGAAAATCGCTTTCAACTGACAGCTGCCAAATAAAAAACTAATTATATTTGGTCATTTCTATTGAGCCTTGTTCTATCTTTTTATATAGCCACTAAATTACAGCGTCATTTAAAATCAAAATAACATAAAGTTAAGTATTATGAATATACAGAGTTTTTTCAACAGGGCGTGAATGGCTATTTCCAAAACTAAGTATGAGGAATATCGACTCCACTATTTCTTTTCTGATCACATCGAGTTTGTCTGATTCTGACTTTTAGGAGTTATTGCAGTGGTTTAGGAATAGCGCTTTAGAATCCCTATAAAACAAGTCCCTTTCGCATCACCCAGGACGCGAGGACTCATTTGTTAATATAACCACCAGTTTAGTTCACTTCTCCAGTTTTCAAAATCAAAAAATTAATGAAACGATAACTTTGGCACACACAGTACTCAATCAATCAACTTCCTATGCATATCAACTTTGCATACAATCGTTTGACAACGTATTGGGCGCGCAATCGTATCATAATCGGCCGCCATTTTGGAATAATTCGCGCGAACCGCCATTGTGACCAATTTGTAACAATGGCTGCAATTAATTTAATATTAATTAATTAGTGACGACATTTAATTGTTTGACAATGATATTATGTTTTAATTGTGTGTTACGATAGTTTTATTGTTTTAGACTAAGCTTGGCGCCAAAATAGGTAAGTAGATATGTGGTTTGACGTGTGTGAAATTGAACGACGTGAAACTACATACAATGAACATTAAGCTATTACTACTACGTATAGAGACGACACCACGCATCACCACTGTGTCCCATCCAGGATGAGTGCTCGCGCCTAGAGCACGCCACAGAGCTGTCACACAACTGAATGAACTTGTGCGCGTTGTCTCATCCTGGATGGGACATAGTGGTGATACGTGGTGTCGTCTCTATACGTAGTAATAATGCTCAATGACAACGAACCAATGTTTCTGGCTGGTAATAAAATGGGATGGGAATTAAGTTACAAACCAGTAACACTGTTATTCGATGACGAATTCAGAAACGGCGAAAACGCAAAGCTCAGAAACGGCGGGAAGAAAAGAAGATGGCGGGTCGAACTCCTTTCTTTGTTGGGCCCATCAGAAAACCAGCGCTGTGACAATTTAAAAAAAAGTCGCAGCACATAGTGAGGTAGGAGCCTTTTGGCCTCGCACAGGATCAATTTTTTTATTTTTTTGCCTTTTGTTGTGTTTCTTTTTATATAATTTTGTTTTTCATATATAATTTTGTTTGTTCCTCCTGTGCGTGTCAATAAATCTCTTTTCTGCCTTTCTTTCTTTCTTGGGAAATTGAAGGAAATAGCACACAATCGAGATCGTTGGAAGGAATATAGGGAGACCTCTTCCCAGCAGTTGGACAGTACTACAGGCTAGTATTATTATATACAGGGTGATTTTTTCAACTGGACGTGGATGGCTTTATCACAAAAAAAATTGGAGTAAAATTGTTTAACCTCAAAGAAATTGCATTAAAAATACAATAATGTTTTTATGAGTGCATATAAACTGTCGGGTGACGTCACAATCAGACCAGATCTTACGTCAACAGTTAGCAATGATTAGTAAGTTGTAATCCAATTGACATTCATAGCGAGACCGCAATTTGTGCGGATTTACATAATAAGCTAGCCGGAATAACTTGGTGGGTAACAGACATCTTAGTCATCAAGGCACTGGGCTTAAAAGGGTAAAATCATCAATTGTGTCCTCTCACCCATGGCTGGGCGGGAGGAACTGTCAGACTTGTACCGACTAAAATCCACGGTGATTCTTCAAAAACAAATTGCAGGCGACCGATGTATGTCAACACATTAGGCAAAAAAGTCTTATATCCGTCTTATTTCGACCACTCCTGTGAGCCGTAAACAAACCTTGAGACAGAACAGACCTTGAGTTAGTCAATCACAACGCAGTATTCCGTCCCCCTCGCTTACGTAGTACCTCAGCGAGTTGACAGAATAGTTTTTGTTCCTTAGATCGTGCATGCGGAGTCTAGTAATATATCGTCGTTGGGTTCCACGGTTGTCTGATGAGACGGTCCCGTGGCCTCGGCAGGCTTTGGTCTTCTAAGAGCCATATTGGAGCACGACATGACACGGCGTCTATCCGAGCAGGTCCATGACGACGAGTTACCTACTATACGCTCATACGCAAGCCCGCGCCTACGGTGTACTGGCCGGCAATCGCCTGGTGACGTCCGATCATCATATCATGATAGCTTTTATCCCAGTTGTCCTATAGGAAAATTATTTTAGAGGTATAGACTTAAAGCAGACGAAGCCACCCTAGCGGCAGCTACATCTATCTAATTTTAACGTTGGGTCATACTATTTGAACGCCACCAAGCGCATAAAAAATAATGATGGCTCATTAATAATCAATAATTCGATATAAATCCATTGATATATCCGTTCGAAGCCATTTTGTTTGACAATTAACATAATAAATACATTTGTCGGCGGTTCGACTACCGGACGCTACTCTAGCGTAGCGTCAGCAAAGTCATTCATGTTGCTAGGAATTAAAAAACAGATAATGAAGGTACATTACATTTATTTAGGTTAACCAACAATTATTTACAGATACATTTCTTTCCTCTATTGACACCACAATGACATACATAAAAAGTTAATATACATACTAAAAAAAACGAGGTATTCTACTTAGGGCACCTGGCACCAGCGAAAAATTTTGACAGGAGCCTTATGTCGAATAGATAAGGTACAAGTAGCAGTAGTAGCCATTGTCAGCGGGTGTGTAAGTGGAATACCTCAAAAAACACATGTCTAGTTCTTGTCCATGACTTTGCCCCGTCCTCCCCTATATTACACCCTTAATTTAAGCGTTATGCAAAAAACTAACCTCTAATCGTCTAACGTATCTAGGAATTCTAGGATCACATCTATCTTTATATCAATTCATTAAAATCAGTCAAACGGTTTAGGTGTGAAAGAAAGCAAAAAAAGTTTACTCAGACACAGACGGACAGTTATTACTTAAAAAGCAAGAAAGGAAAAAAGAGTTTGTATGTTAGTTAATACATACATATAACTTTTTAACCTACTTAAGGCGAAAATATAAAGTAAGTTTGTTATGAAATAAATACCTATTATGAACTTTTGATTAAACACAAAAAAAAAATCATTAAAAGACCAAATTATTAAACATTAAAAGTGAAACACTAGCCGTTTTTCTGCAATTTGAATTTTTAATCTGCCTCACTGAACACATTGTATAAAGATATATATGAAAGAATCTTTTAACTGTTTAACTGTCGTATTGACTTTTATTGTTGAAGGTTAAATTAATGTGCTCATTACGAAAAAAATATTAAATCCTAAACAAAATAATGTTAAACTTACAAGTACATAAACGAATAAATGCTTTTTGTGATTGATATCGCGTTAAACATTATTTAGCGGTCATTAAGAATTGTTTATGATCAATATTAAAGTATTGTTACTTACAAAAACCATTTATGTCTTCACAAGAATTCTAAAAAAATCAGCAATAAAAATAAAATCAATAAATTGACATGTTTACCTGCTGTCTGTACAGATTTCGTGCAGGAACGCGGGCCAGTCCGATAAAATAATCAATTTACCTGTAAACCGCTCCAAAATATTGAATAATCTGTAGTATGTGTCACTTTGACGTTTGCTGTCAAACCTGTCTAATTTGACAGCATCTAACATCAAATTAACGTCAAAGTTCATGTTTACGTGATAAAAACGTGATAAGTCATACTCTGGCAGTATGACTTATCACGTTTCACGGCCTCAGTTGGCGCGTGACTGTTTTTTTTTTGTTTGGACAAACCCACCACTCTATTCCCAAACCACTGCAACTCCTGAAAGTCAGAATCAACAGTGACAACCACCAGAAAAGCGCCGAGACAATGAAGCTCGACGTGTCCCGGAGAATGAATTTACCTGTCTTGGTTTAATCAGAAAAGAATAGTGGAGGAGTAGGAAATAAATGTACTGACTAAAATCCACGGTGATCCTTCAATAGCCCTTTACGTTCCAGTGTCACGATTCTCATCAGGAAGGGAGGGAATATCAGACTTGGGAACGGGAGGACTCATTTGACGCTGTTTCCAAGAAAAAAAGAAGGAGGTAGGTACTATTAATGACTTGATATGGTCTATGGTCTAGCAAACGCAAGCAGGATATCCTCTGCCTTGTCTATGACTCAATAAAAAACAGTTGTAAACTTTTATTGATATTTAAATGGAGTTAAAAATTAACATAAAACATAAATAATTTAATTTGACTTTTATTTCTACACCTGTAAACTATAAAAATGGACGACATTTTGAAGAATTAATTTTTATTATCGACATCGTGGTTAAATAATTACAGTCGCACAGATTGAATTTCCGGGATAAGGCGCGTTTGCCGAGTTTGTTCTGTGGATGGGTGATTTATAATGACTTTCCTAATTTCCCGGAAAGCGCGTAAACCCGTTGGTCCCTCAAAGGAGTCTCGAGGCCGATTTTGACAAAATCCTATACTGTAAACATTCTGGGAAGTAATAATATACGACAAAATTAGGAACATTGCTGATTTTTGTGAAATAGCGACACCATTAAATGGCTTAAGAATATAAAGTGTCTTTTTTTCCAAAATCAGCGGGGTCTAAACATGGCCAGGATTATTGATTTATCTAAAATTCAATGATGCAGTTTTGTTTTGATCAAAATTAAAGCCTCGAGGTACGATAGCTCATTATTGTTCAATGTATCGAAATCACTTGCCCGAATTGAAAATAGAACGCAAGACCTCAGCGAGGGCGCCAATTTAGTCTATGCTTCCATATTTTTTTAACAAAAATTTTAATTTCACAAGCAAGACGAAACTAACTACAATTAATTGCGGCCTCTTCATCATACGTTGGCATTATGCGTCGCGCGTCCTGTCGGCGGCATAAAGGAGCTAGGGCATAACGCGTTGCATTCGTAATGCACTTCAAATGAACGCTTCTAATTGATTTGTGCGCGCCTGTCATGTTGGTAATGCTTGTCATTTCTCGTGACGTCATTTTGACGTTTTGATTTTTAGATTTGGAATTGTTTCTTATGTTTAAATTGGGGGGTTTTGTTTTGAATTTTGTAATTGAAGGGCATGACTTGCCGTCCGATCATGGATCATGAACCCCCCAAAGCAATATGAAATCTCTTCAGTTTGCTGACAGCTCTTCATTTTACTTTAGGGGGCCAAAGCCTGCCGGGGTAGCGGGACTGAACACTGTCTTATCAGGTAACTGTGACCCTGAACGTAAAAGGCTATTGAAGGACACCGTGGGTTTTACTCAGTTCTAACAGTCCCTCTCGTCACGCCCTGGGTGGGAGGACTCATTTGATGATGTGACTAAAATCCACGGTGTCCTTTTATTGAAGCCCATAACGTTCCGGAGCCACGGTTATATAAGACAGACTCGCGACCAAAACGGGATGCTAAAAACCAAAGAAACCATTGGTAATGAAATAAATTACACAAAATAATAATGCGCATTATCTGGGTTCGTACCAACGACGTACGGTTCGTAAGTCGGGACCTGCTACAGCGCGACTATTGCTACTGCTCAGCACTCCTGGTGGGCCTACCATGACGTTAAAGCGTAAGTAGTTCCGGTAAGGGAAAGCGACAGAGCTTTACAAGTCGTCTAGCGCCATCTCTTTCCTACAGCTAAACTTAATAAGATGTCATGATTGAGCACCTGCTCACAGATAACTTGAAATTGAATAGGTAATAATTATGTCTTCCTCTTCTTGTGCAATCCATCCACAAAGCTTTATTCTCAGTAATCAATGATAAAATACGTAATTTTGCCAATAACTGAACTGACAAACTTCTATCGTTGCCAAAAATCAGTAGATTCAAATCTTACCAACATTTTGACAGCAAAAACGGCGGGAAACTTAATAAAAACGGCTTCCCAAGACAATTCCATGAACGTATTCATCGCGGAGTGATGTGAAAATTAAATTATATCGAGTTACCTTTTATTTGATCGGCACACAACTGCACTTTGACGCGCCGACGACCGCTCGATTCCAATTAATCAATTACCATAACATAAATACGCGCGCGGCGGCCATTTTAAGTGCGCCATATTGAGTTGAGCTGTCAGTTTTGGCGCGGTTTTCTTTTATTTTGACTAAGTCGCTTCACGGGATAATAAAACCTTGGAAACTTTTAGACGGCGTAAAACAAATATTTGCAGCTAAAATAGTTTATTGACAAAAACAGTTTATTGACTACATGTTTTAGCCTTGGTAATATGATAAATGCAAAAGTTAATATGAATGGATGTATGATACTCAATCGTTTCAGAACGACTGATAGGGAACTTTTTTATTTGGGGCAGTGTACAATGAGATACGTAATTTTCAAGCTACACCCGAACAGGTCCATTGGCTACCTAGTGATTTTATGCAGTTAATGCTAGGTAGGTCCTTTACGTGCAAACCAGCAGAATATCTCACTTTCCTACCTCAAAGCTCAATTCAAACTGGCCGCCTACACACTGTAGCAAAAACGTTCGAACCATAGACAATGAGCACTTACTTTTTACACCTCCAAGGCAAAGGGCATAAAGGTTGTTATTCCTCAACTGTCACTTGACTGACGTTTCATTTAATTTTGTATGTGCATTGAAGACGGATGCTATCAGACGGACGCGTATTTAATACTAAGGAGTACGGTAGCCCTTTTTAAATGATTTTGTCTTGTTAGAATGATTTCGATTTGTGTGTTTGAATTAGAGTTCTTCTGGAAATGACAATGGTATTTGAAGCAACAATCATTTGATTTACTATTTTTTATGACCTGATGCAATTCTCCCATAGATTTTGTATGGCAAAAGCGAACTGTGCAGATTATTGTGGATCGTCACTTACTGTAGATTTTTCTATGGAATTAGCGAAAAAGGAAAAACAAAGACCGTCCAAACTTTTGATGTATTTTGGAAGAGGCCTAAACTCAGAATTAGATGGCTATTATGTTGAAAAGCAGAGGAAAAGTAAAAGAATAGGAAGAAAACGCGAGTGTCATGCATGCATTATTATGTTTGAACCAGTCATTCCATATGTCGTCAAACGATCGTGAACAAGAAGTGTGGCCTATCGCACACGACGATCGCAAAGTATGACAACAATATTAACTTTCTTTTACGACGTAACATTTCTAAACGTTCCTGTGAAACTTATAAAAGGGACATAGTGTGTTTTTTTAGCGTGGAAAAATTATCAAACGAGTCTTCCCACCCAGGGTGGGACGGGTGGGACTGTCAGACTTGTACTGACTAAAATCCACGGTGTCATTCAATAGCCCTTTATGTTCCGGGGTCAGGGCTACCTGATAGTCCCGCGATCCCGGCAGGCAGCCGTCGTGTCTTGGGCCGAGTCTATACAAGCCACAAAACAGGTAGTTCTTTAGACTACTCCCTGAGCTTTTCAAAACCTGGATGAGAATTGCACAGGATCATGGTTTTTCTTTTTGTATGTAGCTCTTCCTATCCTTGAAGTTCTTCTAATACCTCCTGACCAGTACAAATTAGTTCCAGTTCCCTTAGTAGGCTTTCAGATCCGGGCACGCCGTGATTGCGGTGGTTCTCTTTGAGGAGTTGCTGGAAAGGCGTCACGTTCCGCTTGACGCAAGTCCTTACCGTGCAAAGATGTCTTATCGAGGGGTTCCTGTGTCTGATTGGAAAGGAATAAACACCTGGAAAAACTCGGAGGATATGGTAGAGCAAACGTTGCAGGTCTGCCCGGCATGGGCAGAGCACGGACGTGTCCTCACGGAGGCGATAGGTGTCGATCTCTCGAGTCCGGCATTGGTTGAGGCCATGCTGCGGGGCGGGACGGACAGTAGCGGAAGCTACTGTCCGTCTGGACTGAAAGACTTTTTTTTATCAGATGCAGGAGGAATCCTGCATCTGATAAAAAAAGTCTTTCAGTGTTCAGACTCGGCAACCACTGCCAACGGTGCGGTTTTGTGTACTGATAAAATTAAAAGTGAAACTGGGGACATTTGAGTAGATATTAAGGTTTTCTCAGATTAAGCCGGAAATCGAGAACACATCGATAGATAATAGAAAAATTCAACATGGCCGATTTCCCCGCTTCTAAGCCGAATCGTTCAAAATGTACCTCACGCACTCTAGTCGATTATTCACAATATTCACCGAACGCATGATCGGCGGCGCTATAAAGAAATTAAAAAGAAATAGGGGCATAGACAACACCGCATTGTCTATGGCGGTAACTCAAAGAAGGTTCGTTGCAACACAGAATTTCTAATGAATCTGATTAGTTTATTAGACGTGACAAGATGGCCGCTTTTGATTATTTTAAACAGTAATTGTTTGAATTTTAAGTCAATTGGAGGTTGTGTCAAAAATATTTAATTTGGATTGCTACTGAATTACCTTCGTTAGTTGAGCGCACTTCTACATTCCTTCACAACAGTTTTAATGTCGTGGTGTAGGTCTGATATGTACGACAGCAGGTCAACCTTCCACTATTTAGATAAGGTTGAAAATCTATTCAAGTTGAAAGATTGAGGTAAGTTGACATGCTGACGTTTGTACATACAAGCCCACAGTTTTCTTACTATTTTTAGTATTAGCATACGGCCACGACTCACGAGCAATAATTTTAAAATAACCTACAAAAAAACTGTTACCTATTCGTTTTTTTAAATTAGACGCCTTGGCTAAAATTGTAAAATTTCTAATACAAAATCAGGAAAAACCCAATAAGGCAAGTTTTCTTTAACCAGTAAATGTATTTAACGCAAATTCTTTGGAATAATTATAATTGTATGTTTGACAATTTTATATATTTTGCGCACTAGAATTTGATCAAAATTTGAGATGAGTACCTCGTATGTAGCTCGTACCAATAAGCCAAGCATAATTTGGCACAAGGAGCATTATACATTGTGATTGTAGTCTCTTAAAAAAAAGATTGAAAATAAAAGCTGTGCAGGCAAAACAACTTTTCGTCGAGTTAAAAAATGCTAAGAGGAGGAAAATATTATGATAGTCCCAAAATAAATAAAGGAAAGCTCTCTTCTCTCTTCTCACATTCTCTTTTTTCTTGTTCTTTTTAGATAAACGTTGCCCCACATTAGGAATTTCCCCTGTATCGTGGGTGCGTTTAAAAACCAAAAATTACTTGTAGATCATACAAATATTTGCTCCATGCGGGAATCAAACCTGCGACCCGCAGCACAGCATTCCGATTGCTCAGCCATTGCGCCAACAGTGCCGTCAGATTCTCAGACATAGAAACACAAAGATAAAATTCCGATCAATAGTCACCTGCTTAATGTGCCAACAAGAAAATGCGGATGACCGCCATTATAACAATACAATGATCATTCCGCATTAAATATTCAATAATCCTAATTCAATTTCTATTCTAAACACGTCTTTTATCGGCGCCATTGTTTTTTAAACGAAATTTCTAAGAGATCCGTCTTTAATCCCGCCGGATTTGATAAAAAAACTGTTACAATAACTTTTTAATATTCATTTTATTTAAAAAAGCAAAGTTGGCGCCTTTGACGGAGAAAAAAATCGAACAATACAGATTATGTCAAAAAAAAAGTGTTATGATTTATTTGGTCTATGGTTGGAACTGTTTAGTATTCTAATGGAATAATAGATGGCGCCAAAGGTATTCGAAAAATTATGCATGTTTCCAAAATCGTGAGAATAATGTTAGAGCTCATTAATATTATTATACTAGTAAAATACATTTTTTACTCACAATCGTCAGAAGCACGTGACAAATAAAAACGATTGTAAAATAAACGTCATAATAAAATGATCGGTAATTTAAGTACGTTTTGGTAAAAAAAAAAACTTGTTCAATATCTTTCGTTCAGTAATAACATAGATATTAGAGAAGCTCTAAATAATTACAGCCGCAAAAGGCCGATCGTTCGGATTAAGCCACGCTTGCCGAGGTTGGTCTGTGGATGGGTGACCATCTATCATAGCGAGTTTCCTCCGTGTCTCGGAAAGCGCGTAAAGCTGTTGGTCCCGGCTGTCATTTGTAGGTCTTTGACAATCGTTACTTTTAGTCAGAAGCTCTAACGTCTGACAACCTGTTTTACCATGGAATATCGTGTTACCCAGTAACTGAGTTGCGCAGTCGCTCCATGTAAAATACTGATATTCAGCTGCATCTGTTTCGACTGGAAGCTGACCCCAAGAAAGTTGGGAAAAGGCAGGCAGATGCATTGAGCTATTATTACCACGTATAGAGAAGACACCACTTATCACCACTATGTCCCATCCAGGATGAGTGCACGCGCACAAGTTCATTCAATTGTTTGACAGCGCTGACTGTGGCGTGCTCTAGGCGCGCGCACTCATCCTGGGCTGCGTTTAAGTCAACCATCCATATAAAAATTAAATTATCGAGAGTTCGCTGAACGGAGTCATAGGTTTAACTGTCAAATTCAATTGACAGCTCGGCTTGTTATTAGTTAATCTCATTTTTTTTCAAATCTTATTACTTGTCACACACAAATAAAGTTCACGGAGGTGATAAAATAAGTACTTGTTACAAATATTTGTTTCTAGAGAGCGAATTGAGCAAACAGCTCCATGTCAAAGTCAATCTGACAGCCATCTGACGGCAGGAAAAAATTTAGCGAGCTAAAAAGGTCGCTAAGATTTATCTTATTAGGCGAAAACTTATACCAGCGGACGACCGTGAACGGGGCATATAAAATTTTAGTCAGTTTAATTTTTCAACTCTCGGTGTACTTGAACGGGGTGTTTAACGTTTAGTCCGTATAAATTTTAAACTGGATGGTTGACTTAAACGCACCCCTGGATGGGACCAGGGCCCCCGTAAGGGCTACTGGCGCCTGTGTGCAAAAAAGGATTTTGGCGCCCCTTAAAGCATTTTGAATCATCGTTTTTTTATGGTAGGTAGGTAAGTAGTGTATTTTAAAATTCAGCACCCTGGGCTGTAAAGCTTGCCGCCTCGGAACTTAAAAACAAAATAAACCATCAACTTCACACCCAAACCAGAGTGCCATACCATCTTAGAGAAGACAAACTTTTTAAAATTTTGTAGAACACAACAAGATTAAACTAACATACATTCTTATTGTATGTTAGTTTTTAGCATTTGGTATTGAAAAATGAGCTTTCAAAAGGGAGGTCATGAAAACCGAATAGCAATTTATGAATTACAAGCGCGAGCGAAGCGAGCGCAGTCAGCTCTAAAAGTAAAACGTTTCCGGACTTCAAGTTTTAATCTGAAAGTGAGATCAAATATTTAAAGTACTTACTTGTATGTAATCCTATATAAATTCTCAACTCCTATTTCTAAATTATTTAAAATCTTTTTTTAATTTTTTTTTGGGCCCTTTGTTTTGGCGCCCTTAGAGGATGGCGCCTGTGTGCATTGCACACTTTGCACATATGGATGTGGGGGCCCTGGATGGGACACAGTGGTGATGCGTGGTGTCGTCTCTATACGTAGTAATAATAGCTCAATGATCCTGTATGATATCTTCACCCATAATTATCATAATTTGTTCTCGTATAGTAAGTAAATTATCAAGTTATTATCTGAAGTCATATTTCAGATCTCGGCGGTACAAGGGCTGTCGCGGCTTCTCCGAGGGAGCACCACTATGAATTTTATGCATCGCCTGCTCACTTTCCGGGATAGTGATGTGACTGTTTTTATGTTGTTGTTGTCGATATCACGAGTTTCCACGTTTTCGTAAACAACTGGGACTGCGATGTTACTTTGATGCAAAAAAATAAAAAAAAATAACCTCGTTCGTCTATAAAGGCGCTATTTCGTTTTCCCATACAATTACCGTCATAATTGTAATATTATCTCTTTTAATGTGCGGTAAAATACGGTAATCTTGAGCTAATGAAATGAAAATATTACATTTAATTACATTCACTATGCCAGCTACGACAAATAATTAACACTTCCTGTTTTTTTTAATAATGAATATAGACAAAAATAAAACGCTTCCAGATTCTTGAGTATGTACTTGTGAAGTCATACATAACACCTGAAAAATTATACCAAAAAAAAATTTGATTAAATTAGCCTATTAAAACCCTTTAGATTGTGATACAACATTGAAGTACGTACGCAAAAAATGTCGACAATTATTTCGTATGCCTAAACAAAAATTAATAAAAACTATCGACAACTCATCCCCTCACTACTGAAGGGGGATATCGTTACACAAACGGGCATCTGCATAACAAATAAGACATGGAAATTGATTTAAACGCCGCGTGGATACCGCCGCGGTGTGGGGTGAGCTATGTTGAGCTATAAGTGAGCTATGTTGAGCTGTGTTGAGCTTTGCTGAGATTTGGAGGATGTGGTTGATCGTTTTGTTAGGTTGGTAACGTGATTATTGGTAAATCGGATAAAATCAGGCACTCAGCGGACAACACATCAAATCGGCCTTAAAGTAGATTGTCATCTTTTTCACAACAGCAGAGATTTTTTGTTTACACCGAACGTCTATAGTGGCCGGAGATTGTGCTATTATCTAGCTAGTGTAAATTATTATTTTAATCATAAAATTATTATATAATAATCACAGTCTTTTCTTTTGTTCGTGGTATAATCATCAAATGAGTTCTCCCAACCCCTACTGTCAGACTTTTCCTGACTAAAATCCCCGGTGTCCTTCAATAGCCCTTTATGTTCCGGGGTCACGGTGATGGAATAAGTCCCACGACCCAGGGAGGCTTAATACGCTTTTAATTACAGTCTGGGGGTCTAAATCTCTAAACCCGAAACCCTGGTTTCGACCTTACAACTTTGATTTTGACGTTTGTTACTTTCGTACGTCCGTATCCATTACCGAATCAAAAACGATTCTGCAACGATTCACCGACGACCGGTTCACCATTGGACGTTTCGTCGACAGGACGATTCACTTATGCCCGGTTCATCGATAGAACCTTTCACCTAAGGACTATTCGCCGACAGGACGATTCGTTTCATCAACAGACTCTTTCAACAACGGACGTTTTGCCGACACGACGGTTAACTATAACTCTTTAAACTCTTTTAAACTTATCATCTACATCAGGGTTTTTCAACCTTTTTAATGGCACGACCCCTTTAGTGCGAAGAAATATTTCGCGACCCCCCTACCCCTTGGATTTTTTACATGTATTTTACTTTGTGACAAATAAATATTCAATGCAAATAGTTACTCATTTACATCGCGCATTTGCTTAAGTTTTTTTTTATTCATTTACGTGGTAAAATCATCATATTAGTCCTCCCTCCCCGGGCAGGGCGAGAGGTACTGTCAGACTTGTACTGACTAAAATCCACGGTGTCCTTCAATAGCCCTTTATGTTCCGGGGTCACGGTGATGGTATAAGACCCGCGACCCCGGCCTGCGGTTACTCGCCGCCTGCTCAGAAAATCTCCGGTGGCCGGAGATCGTCTGCCGAGTTCTGACGCCATGAGCGTCTACCACTGCGGCTGGGGTGGAGGGAGAACGTCCCCTCCTTGACGCGGCCCGCCTCCTCCTTCGCAAGCATGACTGCTTCGCAGAAGGAGGCGACCGCTTCCCACTCCGTCTCGCCCCGCAGCATGGCCTCAACCAATTACGGGCGGGAGAGGTCTCCGCCTATCGCCATCCTGAGGACACAGCGGTGCTCTGCCCAAGCAGGGCAGTCCTGCACAGTATGCTCCACCGTGTCCTCCGGGCGATCCTCGCAGTGGTGACACCCAGGCGTTTCCTCCTTTCTCATCAGACACAGGTACCTTCAGAAAATTTCGTGTCGGGTGAGGACCTGCGTTATGCGGTAGGTAAGGACGCCGTTCCTCAAAGAGGGGTCTTACCGCCACGATTGAGGCGTGCCTGATTCACGTACATTTAGGATAGACTTGATACAAGATGCGCATTGTGATGCTCGATTGTTCTCCCTCACCAACGAAATGCTCGAATTTGTAACGTTACATTACAGGTGAATGCTCTAATTTGTAACATTACATTACAGGTGAATGCTCGCGGTGAGGGAGCGCCTTAATATATATTTTTAAACTCAATTGTTTTTATTAATGCAGTTGCTATTCCAACCTTTTACAACTTCCCTATAGAAGCTTCGCGACCCCCCTGAAGAGGCTTCCCCCCAGGGGGTCGCGACCCACAGGTTGAAAAACCCTGATCTACATCATCGAAAAGTCCGTTGTTGAAAGAGTCTATTGATTAAACGGATATAAACGAATCGTCCTGTCGACGAAACTGCCAATGGTGAAACGGTCGTCGGTAAATCGTTGCAGAATCAAACAGGCGTGAACTCTTAATACAATACATTAACATTTGACATTCAACAAAACTGCACATAGGTTTTTTGATCTCCCTTTTAACAGTCATCATCCCGATAAATTCTAACAATTAATAGGTACACAAAAGATGAATTAAAAATGCAACACCCCTTAACAGTTAGCCGTTCTGTCAATTTAGGAGGGCGTGACAGGCTCATGACATTTTGAGAAAATTATGAGTGAGGGATGAAAAAAATGGGAATTTGTTACAATATTAGCTGGATTAAAGCAGATGGAACGAGTGTGGTGTTAAAAGTAATTGTTACAATATTCAGAATAGGCAAGATGACTGAAAAAGTGTTATAAGTCTTTCTTTCATTTCAATTAAAAATATAAGTGTACCGTGGTTTTCTTTGGTATCTGTATAGTACTTAAAAATCGAGTTTTCTCCGAGCCTCGGAAAGTCGTTGGTCCCGGCTGTCGTTTGTTTTGACAGTCGTTACTATGCCAGGAGCTCTATAATTCTACAGCCTGCCATGGGGTATCGTATTAACCCATAACCAGTTACTGGGTTGTGGAGGTCCGATAGGCAGTCGCTCTATGTCATCATCTGCCTAGCCTTTCCCTAACTATATTGTGGTCGGCTTTCAGTCGAACCAGATGCAGCTGAATATCAGTATTTTACGGTAAGCAGTCGCTCCATGTAAAATATTGATATTCAGCTGCGTTTGGTTCGACTGGAAGCCGACCACAATATAAATGAGAAAAGGCAGGCAGTTGATGATGATTGTTTTTTGAACTAGCGTACAGGCTACCCTGAGATTATCCAGATTCCTAGTAGACCAGTATACTAGTTTGCTTGCTTGTTTTGTTCTGTCTCCTGCTTGCATGGAGGGAAGTGAAAACATATTTTCCTACTCCTCCACTATTATTTTCTGATTAATTTCGTTGCAGGGTCCAAGACAGGTAAATTCATTCTCCGGGACACGTCGAGCTTCATTGTTTCGGCGCTTTTCTGGTGGTTGTCACTGTTGATTCTGGCTCTCAGTTGCAGTGGTTTGGGAATAGTGTGGTGGGTTTGTCCCATTAAAAAAAAATACTAGCTTCACTCTTTCGGTAGTTTTTATTTTATGAGCATTTTTGAACATCGTTTACTTCGTCTATTCCCTGTTGTACCCACTGGCTTTGTCAAAACTGGGGACGAACGGGAAAAAAATCCAAATTGTCCCCACTGGCGATAATCGGGAAAAATATGTAAATATAATAAAAGAAACATTTTGATTCCACTTACCATTACGTACCATTACCTTCTTACGTCATTACAGAACTGCGCACATTCGTCTCGCGCCCCTACATACGAACCACGCCCCCTGTCCGCATCATAAAATATCGTAGATAACTGTTAGAAGTAATTGTTATAGTTTGTGCATTTCATATTGAGCTTTTGGGGAACCGATAAAGGTCTGACGGATTTTGTAATTGTTTATGAATTGATTTTTTTAAGCGTTGCCCCCAGCGAGTAATGGGCAATTCGCTGGCTGACCATGGACCATGCCCGGGTTGACGGCGCGTTGAGTTCCACGCGTGCCTCAAAGAGCGTCAGCAAAATGACAGGGCCAGATGGCCAAGGCCTGCCCGGATCGTGGGACTTATTTCCATTACCGTGACCCCGGAACATAAAGGGCTATTGAAAGACACCGTGGATTTATGTCAGTACAAGTCTGATAGTGCCTCCCGTCCTGCCCGGGGTGGGAGGACTCGTTTGATGATTTTACCACGATAAAAAAAAAGCGTTGCCCCCACTTGGAATTTCTCCTGTGTCGTGGGTGAGTTTACAAATAAATATAAACTCATTATACAGACACCCAATCCTAGAACAAATTGCAGGCATTTATTCCGGTCTGAGTGTTTGTGCCGTACAAATATTTGTTCCGAGCGGGGATCCAACCCGTGACACAGGGGCGTAGCAGTCGATCAGTCAACCAAACCGAATTTCAGGGTTACCCTGAAATCTAGGTAAAGCAAGTTTTTAGATTTGGTGATCTAGTTTAGTTACCCATTTTGGTATACAAAAAGAATTATTGATGAGCATTTACATAAATTGTAGTTGTGAGGAGCTCGTGGCTAAATAATTACAGCCGCACAGGCCGATGTTCCGGGTTAAGCCGCGCTTGCCGAGGTTGGTCTGTCGATGGGTGACCATCTGTCATAGCAAGTTTTCTCCGTGCCTCGGAAAGTACGTAAAGCCGTTGGTCCCGGCTGTCATTTGTAAATCTTTGACAGTCGTTACTGTTAGTCTTTTAAGCTCTAACGTCTGACAACCAGTCTTTCTATGGGGTATGGTATTGCCCAGTTACTGGGTTGTGGAGGTCCGACAGGCAGTCGCTCCATGTAAAATACTGATATCCAGCTGAATCTGGTTTGACTGGAAGTCGACCTCAATATAGTTGCGAAAAGGCTAGGCAGATGATTTAAATTGTAGCCATAATAAACACAGTATAAGTAACACTTTGCCCGACCCCGTATCGAACTCAGTAACTCATACACAAACATACTTTTTGACTTCAAAACAGGCAGCTGATCATCGCCATTTATTAAAAGCGTTAAACTCCCGATTAAAGTGACAATGTGCGCACAATGCGTCTCCGTTACATTATTGTGCTCACTCCCTGCGCCCGCGCCTGCCACGCCCACAGATTAGCGACATCTACACTGCTATTAACTGCGCATCTGTCGCTTAGTGCGCTGTTTAAACGATGTTTTTTTTGTAGCACTTATTTCATAGTCGAATCCGAAATGGGGAGATCCGTAGACGAACTAAAGTCACCGATATAGCCCACCGGATTAGCAAGCTGAAGTGGCAATGGACAGGCCATATTTCTCGCAGAGCAGATGGCCGATGGTGTCGAAAAATGCTAGAGTGGAGACCACGGACTAGCAAGCGCAGCATAGGACGGCCACCAACAAGGTGGACAGACGACCTTATAAAGGTCGTGGGAAGACGCTGGATGCAGGTCGCTTCCAACCGGTATATGTGGAGTTCTAAAGGGGAGGCCTATGTTCAGCCAGATGATGATGACTTATTTCAAGCAAAACGTTTTAAGAAAAAAAAAACGTTGGTATATTTTCTTGCTGTTGATTCTAGTCCAGCAGGGCTATTGGCTAACTTGATAGTCACTGACCAGCAGTTGTTAACCTGAACTTGGATGACTTGATACCTGTTATGAGGCTAAGTTGAGGAGTGGAGTGCCTCAAGAGCGTTAGAATAGTTGGTGGATGCTCACGTCCACTTCACCAGAAAAAGATGTGGAAACATTATTTTTCCTATACAACTATTCTTTTCTGATTAATTTCGTTACAGGATCCAAGACAGGTTAATTTATTCTCCGGGACACGTCGAGCTTCATTGTCTCGGCGCTTTTCTGATGGCTGCCACTGTTGATTCTGGCTTTCAGGAGTTGCAGTGATTTGGGAATAGTGTGGTGGTTTTGTCCCCTAAGGATTTAGAAGACACAGGACACAGGCTTCCTCTATGAGAGAGGTGGTGGGCCGCAAACCACCACGCGGGCATAAACCGTGTTGGTGGATGTCACATGTCTTTGATTTTTTTATTCTTAGACATGCAGGTTTCCTCACGATGTTTCCTTTCACCGTTTTGAGAGCAGTAGTGATGAAATATATCACACAAAGTAAGTAATGCTAATGCGCCTGGCTGGATTCGAACCGACGACCTACAACTCGTAAGTCAGGGCGGATACCACTGGGTCACCACTGCTCACACACCAATATTATGTACCTAATGGTAAAATGTAAATAGGGAAAATTAGTCATCTTGATTTGTATATGCATTTCTGCAAATAAATTACTTTGAGTAAAACTATTTAAATTGCCAAATAAATCAAATACCTATCAATTCAATGTCAAAAAGAAATCGATGTCGCACTGTCTGTTACTGAAAGTAAATAATCAACAATGTGAAATAAACCTTATCACTTTGTGGCTTCGTTTCATTTTAATAGGTATACTAAGGAAACGGTTATTATTTGATTTTAAGCAAACTGAACTTAAATTAAAATACAGCCCAGTAAAGTTCAGAATTGTCTGTCGTGTTCCCAATAGATGTTATCGGATCGAATTCTGAAAATATAATGTGTCTGGGATTACGTGAAGAGGTAATAATATACCGTAACGTATTCTTATAAGGTTGAATTTAGTTTGTTGTGTTGTATTACTAAGAATTATTTGCCAGACACGCCCCCTGCGACTGGTGTACAAATATAGGGTGTTTCCAACCTAGCCTAGTGGCTTAGTGGCTGAATAATCGCCTACTGCGCTGCGTGACATGGGTTCGAATCTCTGTCGTTACAATTGCATGGCTTACTACTTAGTTATTCATCATCATCAGCCTATAATGTTCCCACTGCTGGGACACAGGCCTCCTCTATAAGAGTGGACCCAGTGTGGATTGGTGGATGTCACATCTTCGAATTTTTGGTTCTAGGACATGTAGGTTTCCTCACGATGTTTTCCTTCACCGTCTTGAGAGCAGTGGTTATGAAATAAATTACACAAAGTAATGCGCCTGGCGGGGTTCGAACCCACGACCGATACCACTGGGCCACTACTATTGTACTTACTTATTACTAGGTAGATGTTGTTATGTTAAACCTAGAACAAAAAACACAATTTAAACTACTTTTCTTGTCACCGCCGGGGTGCCAGCCGTATTAGAACCCAGTGGTTTGGCACGCGACGATGGGAAGAGACCCGATGGTATGTCCATAATGCCATGGAAGCTGGGTAGGCCTTTGGTGTGGGATGCAACATGTGTCGACACCCTTGCGACATCATGTTCATCATGTTGTGCTGGCGCTGCTGCTGCATGTGCTGATAGCTTCAAGCGGCGCAAATACATTGGCTTAACTAGTAGCTATGTATTTGAGCCGTTTGGGGTTGAAACTCAGGGGCCATGGGGGTCCGAGTGCCTACAACGTTTTTAAAGATATCGCCAGGCGTTTAGTCGACTCTTCAGGTGACCAGAGGGCTGGCCTATTCCTTGGCCAACGAATTAGCATTGCCATACAACGTGGCAGTGCTCAGCGTTCTGGGCACTGTTCCCGTTGACAGCGATGTGGACGTATTCTTTAACGCCCTATGAATGTTTTTTCTTTTTTAATTATTGTTATTATTTTTCCTGTAAATATTACTCGTTTAAATACATTATACCTACGTCAAATTAAAATAAAACTACTACCTATCACAATTAAAACTACTTGCAGATCATAGGTACAAATATATGCTTCGTGCGGGGATCGAACCCGTATCACTCAGCGGTCTGTCTAGTCTTACCATGGGGTATCCTATAACCCAGTTACTGTGTTGTGGAGATCCGATAGTCAGTCGCTCCATGTAAAATACTGATATTCAGCTGCATCTGGTTCGACTGGAAGCCGACAACACTTTGGGAAAAGACAGACAGATGGTAGATAAATTAAATAAAATTACAGAAATGGATCACACATTCTTTAATATAGATAATAATTTGACATAGGCATTGCTTTTTATATTTTTAAATAATAATAATATACATGTTAAGTTACATCTAAGTCTAGCCTAGATGGTTTCAGGAGCTTTTAGTTATTGCGTGACATAAACAAGACGAAGGCCAGCCAAATATATACAACGTGTAACGTTAAAAGCGCAAAACCTCTCGTGGGGTAACTCAGCACATGTTACTGAACAATGTTTGTTCTAAGACTTTTGGAAACTCGCAAAAAAAATGATTTTTCATACAAAACGAGAAATTGATCGAGCCCATCAGTATTAAAAAAAAATCTTTTTTTTTTGTTTGCGAATTTCCAGAATTCTTGGAACAAATATTGTTCAGTAACATGGGCTGAGTTACCCCACGAGAGGTTTTGCGCTTTTAACGTTACACGTTGTTTTCCACATTTTTTCAAAAAGTGTTAGCCTATTACGGATCATGTGATAAGACGTCATGGCAGGCCACCAAAAAGCTCCAAAGAAACCATGGTCCATTAACAAAAACAACCAACTATTTAATTAGCTCGGTCGGCCATTTTGAAAATGTCTCAAATTCACTTGACTCATTGGCGCCATTCGGCCTGTCATCGAAACGTCAAACATAGTGCTGCGACCGTTCACAATCGGATCCCGATCTAGTCGATTATTCGAATCGATTTTCGATGCACTTAAAAAAGCTGATGTTTGTGATTGTAGAAGACTTCCAGGTAGCGGTTGTTGTCTTTCTAACCTATATTGAAGGTTTTGTTTCTCCATTTGATGATGTTGAGTTCGGATCGCGAACCGGTTCACGTGGACGGGTATCGGAACTACTATTTTGGTGCCGGATCCGTTTTTGCTTGAGTGACTCCCAGATGCGAGGCCGGCTTTTACACGTTTCCATTTCGCTCGACGATTTTGGAACCATATTTTTACCTGGGAAAGAAGAATTTGAATTTTAAATTATTGAAATACTCTCTCTTGTCTTTTATAGTCTTTTTGTCTGGAAACTATGATTAATTTATCTTTTCCTACTCAGTAATAAATTATTCATCATTTACAGTTTAAAGAATAATTAGATAAATAATAAGGTAGGATTTAAAAATTAAAAGTCAAAGTTAGATGCTAATGTATAGTTTTTGAAGTCACTGTAGCTGAAACTATTTTGTTTAAAAAATAAATAACGATATATGGAACACGTCTTCCATGTTTCTTTAGAGGCCATTGTATGTTCTCATAATAAATTATGATTCCCTTTTTATTAAATTGGAAGATCAATAGAAATACTTAACATTTGCCAATCATTTTTTAGATAAGAAAATAAATGTGACTTGACAGTCCCATCTTTCTGATTACTATTTGCATAGATTGGATCCTCCCATATTTCTAATTAATGTTTGCACATGAAGCAATGGCGTCTGTCTAGTTAGTTGTAACTAATAATCATCATCATCCGCTGGAAGACTTCCACTACTGAACAAAGGCCTCCACCTCAGACCACCACGTCGAGCGATATCGGCGCCTGCAACTCTCACAATGTCCTCTGATGTTAATACCAACTGAGTATCTGTGCTTTTTTTATCGTGATATAGTCATCAAATGAGTCCTCCCAACTAGATCAGAGCGAGAGGGACTGTCAGACTTGTCTGAAATCCATGGTGTCATTCAATAGCCTTTTCAGTTTCGGGGTCTAGGTAATTTATTAGACCCGCGACCGCGGCACGCTTCGGCCATCTAAATGGGTCCCGTCATTGTGCTGACATGCACTCTTTGAGACGAGCGTGGGACACAACGCACCGTCGTCCCGGGCATGATCCATGGTCGGACAGCGAGTCGCCCATACTAGCCTAACGTTGGCCAGAGGTTTTTTTTTTAATAAATAAACCTTGCCCCACACTAGGAATTTTTCCTATGTCGTGGGTACGTTTACAAACATAGAAAGTTAGAAGCTCACGTACACAAACGCCCAGACCCGAAGCAACTGCTTGTATTAGATCATACAAATATTTGCTCCGTGCGGGATCTAACCCGCGACACGCAGCAGCAGTCCAATCACTTAGCCACTGCGCTAACCGTGCCATCTTGCGAAGTAAGTATGCTAAAGAAGATTTTTTCTTACCTGTACTTCACTAAGTTTCAACGCGGAAGCTATCTGCGACCTCTCAGTGAGGCTGAGGTACTTTTTGGCGTGGAACTCCCTCTCTAGCTCCAGCAGCTGTTCGGAGGTGAAGGCTGTTCTTCTTCTGCGCGCCTTGTTCTCTCGTGCTGTGTCCGTGCTTGAATCTTCTTGGTCAGGCTCTGAGTCGTTACCTGGTGGAAAACAGAGGCTGATTTAGTTAGAGTTGCCTTACTAATATACATGGTGATTTGTAATTAGGGTACAGTCTTTGAAATAGGTGATAAAGACTTTATTTGCAACATTTTTAAGCCCGACAACTTGGGGTTTCAACTTGCTGGTTTTGGAGATTTAGAATTATAAAGTTATTTCGAAATTTTCCACCCCTCCCTCATTAAGTGCTTTTTGTAAGAAATAAAATTCGTAACTCTTCAACAAAAAACAATTCGTAACTCGGTGCCATACCACTGGTCACGCAGTGGCAATGGTGCCTGCATGATTGTTGACATAACCCGCATGACGAGAACCTCGTGAAAGCGGAAAAAGATAAGCGAATCAAGCATCTTGATTTGGCTCGCGAGGTTGTCGATATGTGGGACGTGGATTCAGCTATCATTGTGTCGATAATCGTGTCGGCTCATGGCTTAATCGCCAAGAGCCTCAACCAACATCTAAAGAGGCTCTCGTTAGGCAGCTGGATCAAGGGTTTGGTTCAGAGAGCATTTCTTCTGGACTGTTTGAATCCTCGATAAAATCTTGCAGCCATAATTCATAAAATCAATGACCGAAAGAAAAAAAAGAAAAAGTATTAAAAAAATAACGTCTTTGTCTGTCAACAGAACTATTAGTCAATGGCCGCCCCATTTTCCCGCGCGCTCTGCAGTAATGGCGGCGGGAGCTTTATGGTTTATCGTTTAGTCGATTTTATTGTTACGTCATTTAGTTTTAGGTTATTGTGATATATTTATTTTGCAATAATACTTATTAAATACCTGTTTGTGTAATGAGCATGATCATTTGTTCTGTGTCTGGGTGTTATTTATCTATAATATGTATGTTAAATACATACATATTATATATATATAATATGTATGTATGTTAAATACATACATATTATAGATAAATAATATAAGTACGTTTATCAGTTGTCTAGTGCCCATAACACAAGCTCTGCTTAGCTTGGGACTAGATGGCGTTGTGTGATAGTTGTGGAATATTATTATATTACCTACTGTGTATAGTGTATTCAGTGACGGATTAACCCTTAGTCAAATTAAGCAATTGCCTAGGGCATCACGTCTTGGGGGGCACCAGAAGAAGCACAAAAATTCTATGGACGGGTTTTTTTGTGCTTCTTTTTTGGTGCCCCCCATGGGCATCACTTCTCATCACGTCACCAAAAACTTAATAAAACTGCAAAAATTTTCTAGCTCGCTTCGCTCGCTAATCCAATATGCGTAGACTTCGTTACTTCATTTATTGCATACAGAAGAAAGGTGCAAAAAAAAATCGGGCTCGCTTCGCTCGCCATTGCACTTCCTTAAAGGGCTCTGTCTTACATACTACACGAAGTTAGGGGATAGGAGGAACAGAGTGAAAAGTTCCTCGCTACCCGGTGAAAACGAAGGTACCTTCCAACCAGACGGGTGTTGTGTCTGGTGGACTTTCTACCCGATATTCATTTTCGGATTTTTTCTATTTATAGTTAGTACGCTGTAAATTTTGATTGCGCGATGTAGACATTTTTGCATAGATAGTGGATTGGAGTGGATTTTGGATAATGGAAGACGGCAACAGACGTCGCGAGGCGATTTCCGGCCAGTAGAAAAAATGTGGATGACGAATAATGGGTGACTCGCCGTCCGTTCATGGACCGTTAACGGGTCGACGGCACGTTGTGTTCCACGCACACTTCAAACTGTACAAGTCTGACAGTCTCTCCCGTCCCGCTCTGGGTGGGAGGACCCATTTGATATAGGTATTTAACCACGAAAAAAAAACCTGTGGATAGGGGGCACCAAAGGCTTCAAATGCTTAGGGCATCAAGTAGTCTTAATCCGTCACTGAGTGTATTCGGAATTTGTAGACTTTTGCTCAAGCTTTACCGTATGCAGAGAAATATTAGTATTATCTAGTTATGACTGGAGGTCAGACATTTGCGTTTCATACGACTGGAACTCATCATGCCTGCCTTTTCCCAACTATATTGTGGGCTGCTTCCGGTCGAACCAGATGCAGCTGAATATCAGTATTTTACATGGAGCGACTGACTATCAGACCTCCACAACCCAATAACTGGGTAATACGATACCCCATGGTAAGACTGGTTGTCAGACTTTAGAGCTTCCTTGTACAAATGACAGCCTACTAGAAACTAGTAACCAAAATAGACCTAAAAATAGTTATCCTTCAAAATCAGGAAGTAAAATTTTAAATTGCGGTTTTTATAGGAACTCAGAGCTTAAAACATACAGCTTTAAATACAAAAGACAATCAGTACTAGTTGCATTATTTCTTAATGTTGTATTTTTTCTTCCAGTTTACGCATAACTTTTGGAAACGCATAAAGTGTTAAAACTTTACCGCGTATTCCTGAAATTGGTTTAAATGCAGAAACTGTCTAAGAAACTAATTCTACGGACTATGTTTAATTGTTTATGTAGAAATCTTATCATATTAACGACAATCAAATTTTATTATGGGTTTTTTTCAGATCAACAAATTACAAACACTCTACAAAATACAGAGTAACATTCTAAATTCACACCAAATAGATAATTCACTGTTTGCAAACAATCTTAAGATTTTAGCGCAAATTCTCACTAGTCAACAAAACAAGGCGCCCCGGTCCCTTCCCGTCGCCAAATCAATGTTTTTTTGTCCATGTCAATCTACCCAAGATTTTGTGCAGTCATAACCCCGGGGCGAATGGACGATAAAAACCGACGGCCGAACGTCGAGAGCGGAAAGCCGAGTCAGCGCCACGCCCTCTAGTGGACAAATGTAATGATTGGATTGTTTGGGGTGAGCTGAAATCAGTAGACGGACTTGACGTGGGTTTTAAGATTTTTGTGTCTCTGTTTCGAGTTTTTTTTTTGTCGTGGTAAAATCATCGAATGAGTCCTCCCAGGGCAAGGCAGGAGGGACTTGACTCCTTGGGATCCAGGGCAGGGCAGGAGGGACTGTCAAACTTGTATTGACTAAAATCCACAATGTCCTTCAATAGAGTTTACGTTCCGGGGTCACGGTAGCTTTGGTCCCGCGAACTCGGCAGGCTTTGGCCCTCTAAGGGAGTCCAGTCATTGTGCTGACACTGTTTGAGACGCGCGTGGAAGACAATGTGTCGTCGCGTCGATCCGGGCATGGTTCAAGATCAGACAGCGTGCCACCCATAACTCACTGACCGGTGCTACGGTGTCCGGAAATCGTCCTGCGTTGTTTGAGTCAAGTGTAAGTAACTAAAGCAGAGCTTTTTTATGTGGTACAATCATTAGATGAGTTCTTCCACAGTGGTCGAAGCGGGAGGGACTGTCAGATTCGTAGTTACTGACTAAAATCCACCTGTTCCTTAAAATTTTCCTTTACACTCCAGGATTACAGTTAAGTACCCGTTTGGACAGTTTCAAAATGTATGTGCCGAGCGCCTTTCGGCGAGCATCAGGGGTTCCACTCCCTTGGTACGTTAACGAAGATACGCGTACGTCAAAATTAAATTCGGGGACGTATATACCGCCACTGAAATCCAGAACTGAAGTCCTTTTGAGGCGGCGCTAGTGTTTAATGTCATTACATCAAATTTTTATATTCATCATTTTTTTATATTTATTTTATTTGCCTACCCTCGTCCGTGTCACTGCGTGGTGCCAACTGAAAACCAGTGCTGGGTGTCTTTCGCCCAGCAAATGCTGAGTTGGTAACCCTTTTGGTGTGGAGATGCTCAGAAAAATTGTTATTGTATTTTTAAATATAATATTTTTTTTTTTATTATTTCTGTGTGTGTGTCCAATACCGAATAAATGTTTTTCTATTCTATTCTATTCTAAATTGCATTAAAAAAAATTAGGTACCACGAATTTTCCGCACGTCATGAGTGGTAGGTAGTACCTAAGTGGGTGTCTGTCAAATCGTAATATATCTCGTTCTTAGACCGGATTGATGGCGCGTAGTGTGTTTTTAGGATATACATAAGAAATGAAGTTTTTCACTTTCAGAAGTGGACGTTTGCTACTGGTTTTCATTTCGTGTTTTCTTTCTCTAGCCTACTCTGTCCCACACCCGAGCAAAGGTTTCCCTCCACTCTTTCTACTATTCCCGACTTTGTACTTACGTCCTCGTTTCAGTTAGGACGGAACCTGTCCGGATTTATGTTTTTCTAATTTTCAATTCGTTTTCATTTTCAAATAATTCACTTTTACTGCTCTGTGTCTAATAAAAAAATAAGCGAATTAGTTTTGAAGAATAAATTAGATAAGTACTGTCGGTTTTTGTCATCGTTTCGATTTCTCGATACTGTTTTCGTTGATAGGCTAACCACGTAAACCCAAGTCGTCTGCTTTCATACAACTGTCAAGCATAGAACATTTTCTCCGAAACAAGTAATAAGTTCGTCAAAATCACAATAAAATATCAATTACGATACGACATACGTGCTCACAAACACGTAGACACTTCTAAAATACCGACCGCTTCAACAGTTTCCATGAAAACCACGATAAAGGATCCCTTTAGCAAATAAATATATTTATTCCTTACGACCAAACAACGATTGACAGTTATCGAGAGCGCCAAATGAATTATAAAATCCGCCATCTTAAATTTGCCGTCAAAAAAGAACGATTCGAACGGGGAATAGACAAAACAACTGCATAAGCAAACTTTGTAGACGCATAAAGTCCCGCGCGAATGCGTTTCGAATTTTAAATTGAATTGTACGAGCGGCGAGTTAAATCGATTGTGAAGTAGAATGCATTTTAGTCGAATCAGATGAATCGATTACGATAAACAGTTCGTTCAAAATGGCGGTCACGTTTTATTTCAGTTTAAATTTTCACTCTGTCAGTTTGGCAGTTTTCCTCGAATGAATGATGAATTGGGAATCAATGTGGCGTAAAGATGTTGATGTATTTGTTTACTTCGTTTTTTTAACGTAAATGTGGAATAAATAATGTACTTCTGCTGATTTTTCTACACGGGGGAATCCAAGATGGGTTTTAAAGCGTCTTGTGGTCTAGCAAAATAATTTTAATTCTTAGTAAAAACCCCAGAACAATTTTATTGGCAGTTCGATTTCTATTTTGATAAATCGGAGAAGAGAAAATCTAGGGAGAATTAACAGTAACGGGGTATCGTAAAACCCAGTTGGGTTGTGGTGGTCCGACAGACAGTCGCTCTATGTAAAATACTGATATTCAGCTGCATCTGATTCAACTGGAAGCCGACCACAATGTAGTTCGGACAAGGCAGGCAGATGATGATTAAAAATTATGGGAGAGCCCATTGCCCATAGAGGGCCAGAAAAGACCTACAAAACATATTGCCTTACCTGCCAAGTTCAAGTCCGTTGCGATCCCGTGGTCCAGGTTGTTTATTTAAAAAATAACTTATTTACTTTTGCAGTGTAAACATCTCCAATTCTCTAATGAAAGAAATGATGTTTATTTATGCAAGTAGGTTATAATATCAAAACTTTTACACGACTTTTCATAAAATTAGAAAGGGCCGGTGTTTCGTACCTGACTACTCTGAGAAGAAACAGCCGAAACAAACTCAAAGGTCACTGTCTCTTTTAAAGTCCAGACATTATAAATGTAGAAAAGGTTACACGAGGACCATGCAGGGCAGTATCTGAAATGGTCTTTTGAAGAAATAACCACACAGATTTGAGTGGACCTGTCCAGTCAGTGCAAGCATTTGTCAGTTTTACCGTGGAGCTCGACTCATAACTCAAGGAGCTCAACGACGTCTACATTTTACAAGTTGGTTAATCAATAAGTATCATTCGTAAATCGGTATTGCCTACTTAGCCGTGTTAGGTTTTCTTTTAATTTCGCTTTATACGTTACGGTAAATGTGATGAATAGAAAATTATTTAAATTCAAAAATTGATTATTGATAGTCATCATCATCAGCCTATAACGTTCCCACTGCTGGGACACAGGCCTCCTCTCTTTTAAGAGGAAGTGGGCCATAATCCACCACGCGGGCCCAGTGCGGATTGGCAGATGTCACATGTCTTCGAATTTGATGGTTCTAGGACATGCCGGTTTCCTCACGATGTTTTCCTTCACCGTTTTGAGAGCAGTGGTGATGAAATAAATTACACAAACTAATGCGCCAAGCTGGGTTCGAACCCACGACCTACAACTCGTAAGTCGGGACCGATACCACTGGGCCACCACTGCTCTCTTATTGATAGTATGAAGAAATAAAACATTTGAATACCAGAAATCTACATAAAGCGATAAATAACCTTTCCTATTAATAGACATAATGATTGCATTGACGAAAAATTCAATTATTTTTGCTAGCTCAATAAAAATAGATTTTACTAAAACATTCGACTGCATAGGTAATGCTGATCTTGTCTTCTAAAAATAACTTAGGTCTTTAAAAAAGCAAGAGATTGATAGTATGGTTATTATTTATTACCATAGTGTGACAGTACAAATATAATTACCGTGATTTAGGTAGTTTTAAGTTTTTTACCTAAAATCTGAATGTGGATTGTCTCAGGGCAGTATTTTAGGACCCATTTTAATTAGTATCTAAGAATGCGGTGAAAGGCGGAGTTGAACTTCTGATAAAAACGTTTGTTATGGATTCTTTAAGTATTATCTTGTTCTGTTTCACTTTTCAGAAGGCAAGAAGAAATGCTTATCTTTGTCTAAAATTACGTATTTGTAAAAATACTGCCCTTCAGAATCAACACGTTTCCAATATTATCACAATATTAGAGATACGGGTCCAAGTTATAGTTATTTTTCCACTACCAATTTTTTAAATTACACGCTAATTATTTTTTTGCAATGCAACCGTTTTGTCTCAATAAAAAAAAAGTAAAAAGTGACAGATGTCACTTCAACAATTCGCGCCAAAAGCTAAATAGTTCGGATGCGTTCGTCTTCGTGTCAATTTCACGCTACAGATGCGTTCGAGTGGCGTGACATAACCTTTGTAATGTCAAGCAGCCATTTCTAATTGGTTTATTTGTTGATTTTCTACGTTTAGGGGAATGTGTGTGAATTGTGAGTGTCTATGAATTGTTGGCAAGAAATCGGGTGCTATAGGCATTCGTTTCAGTCAATTTTGATTTTAAATTGTGTATTTATCTACTGATACAAGTAGGGAGATAATTTCATGTCACTCATAAAATGACCCTCCTTCAAGACCATTGCAATATTGTTGAAATAATAGTTTTTTAAAAGAAAGCCACCGACATAGCCCACCGGCTTA
The DNA here is from genome assembly GCA_028554685.1 of Agrotis ipsilon. Taxonomy (NCBI): domain Eukaryota; kingdom Metazoa; phylum Arthropoda; class Insecta; order Lepidoptera; family Noctuidae; genus Agrotis; species Agrotis ipsilon. Next base: position 6,354,533 of record CM052982.1, read on the forward strand.
GCAAGCTGAAGTGGCAATGGGCAGGGCATTGCTCGCAGAGCAGATCGCCGATTGTGTCGAAAAGTGTTAGAGTGGAGACTACGGACTAGCAAGCGCAGCGTAGGATATCCACCAACAAGGTGGACAGACGACCTTATAAAGGTCGCCGGAAGACGCTGGATGCAGGTCGCTTCCAACCGGTACATGTGGAGATCTAAAGGTGAGGCCTATGTTCAGCAGTGGCCGTCCTATGGCTGAGATGATGATGATGAAAAGAAATTTGAGACGTTTGGGCCTTTATTTATGGTTGCAAAATTTAATGAGTCCTCCCACTTTGGACAGAGTTCAAGGTAGCTACCAGATTTGGCTGTTTCGAAAATCTCTTCTTTAATTTGCCCTTTTCTTTCAGGGCCTAATCATCCAATCCTACTCCTACTGCGACCTTGGCTTTCCTAAGACTTCAACAATATTGACAACAAATCTATGTTTAAAATACAGTCAAGCATAAACAACTGCGTCGTGAATTTCAAAGATTTTCTTTTTCAATCATCAAAATAATAATTTTGATTTGGAACCTTTGTTACATCAGTCATCTTTAGATGTGAGAATGATGTAACAAGTTAAAAGTGTCCACAGTAATTCTTTATCTTGCCACACACGTTTCTTTCAGTTAGAGCTTCTGTAGAGTAACGACTGTCAAAGATCTACAAATGTCAGCCGGGACCAACGGCTTTACGTGCTTTCCGAGGCACGGAGGAAACTCGCTATGAAAGATGGTTACCCATCCACAGACAGGGCTGGGCAAAATACATGCTTTGTTTTAATTGAAATACAAATAACAAAATACAGTTTCGCAAGTCATCATCATCTGCCTGCCTTTTCCCAACTATACTGGGGTCGGCTTCCAGTCGAAACAGATGCAGCTGGGTATCAGTATTTTACATGGAGCGACTGCCTGTCGGACTTCCATAACCCAGTAACTGGGTAATACGATACCCCATGGTAAGACTAGTTGTCAGGCTTTAGATCTTCTCACTAACAGTATCGCAATTAATTAAAATATAAAATATCTTTAAATAAGGTATTTGAAATATGAAATACAGTATTTTAGCTATTTTTAATTGAAATACAAAATACTAATTACAAATTACATTTTACAAAATAAGTAATCTAGACCAGCATGGGCTGAAAAGTTAAAGGAAATTCATAGCTAACGTTCACAATTCGACGTTCATTTTTTTTTGGCCAAGTTTGACGTTCAGTGTAAAGACGCCAACAGGTCAACCTGCCCGAATCTGTCAAATTTAACCAATAAAAAATGAACTTCCTCTATTGTTATAAGGTTCAAAATCTATTAAAGAAATTTGACAGATTGTGGTAGGTAGCTTGATGTGCTGTATGTCAGTAGGTACATAACAGGTGTAGTGTTGCCAACCCATTAGCTGCTTTACCATCATTGCAGAGAGCGCAATGACGGCAAATGAAGCTTAAATGTATTTTGTAAAAATGTATTTTGGAGCCTCAAGTATTTGAAATACTAATTACAAAATACTTCATCGTCAGGTATTTGAAATACGAATTTCAAATTACATTCTAAGGAAGTAACTGAAATACAAAATACGTTTTTGTATTTCAATCACGTATTTTAATTACAAGTAATTCAAACACTGCCCAACCCTGTCCACAGACCTACTTTTGTGAAGCAGCTTAACCCTGAAGATCGGCCTGTGCGACTGTAATTATTTAGTTACGAGCAAGAAAAGAAAACACATCGTAAATAAAGAAAATACCCAGTCACTACAAAATGTAGCGTTACAGATTCGAACATTTCATCAGTGACGGAAGACAATCGAGCATCACAATGCGCACCTTGTATCAAATCTATACTAATGTACGTGAATGCTCATCAGTCAGGGAGGTAGTATAGTAATGTAATGCCAAAGTCGAATCTATAATGTTACATTACACGCGAATGCTACCGGTGAGGGAGCGCCTTATGGGGAATGCTCAAACCAGCCCGTGAAAATTCAAAATTTCTTGCGTTTTTTGCAAATTGCAGACCATTCCTAAGGTTTATGTTGATTAAAATATTATTAAGACGTATGTAGTTACTGAATTATAACCATCAAAATCACCAATATAACCCTTCAAGGTCATAAAACTCTATGAAAGACTTTTTCTGTTTTTTTTTGTTCTTAGGAAAAATACAAATTGCAAAAAAACGCAAGTTGAATTTCGCGGGCTGGTTGGAGCATTCCCCTTAAGCAGTCAGTTTCATTCCGAGGTGTGTTTTCAATGGCCGAAATGGCAGGCGTGGCAGTATCCTGGGCTATTTGTCATATTTCACTTGATACATTGCTTCGAAAAGATGCTGGGGACAAATCTATTAGCTAGAGATGTTTTAGGCAATTTTTTCGAAGCATTTTGGGGAATCAATTTGAAGAGGGCAATCAAATGTCATTTATCTACAATAATATTATATAGAGAAAAGATTTGTATTTTTGTGTGTCACCTTTCCACAGATCTCTGAAAACACGTAACGCCGTTGGTACCGGCTGTCATTGTAGATCTTTGACAGTCATTACTGTGAGTCAGAAACTCTAAAGTCCGACAACCAGTCTTACTATGGGCTATCTCAATCCTCAGTTACTGAGTTGTGGAGTTCCGACAGGCATTCGCACCATGTTAAATACTGATATTCAGCTGCATCTGGTTCGACTGGAAGCCGACCACAATATAGTTGGGAAAAGGCTGGACAGATATGACAATCTAACTTACAGCTAGCAGGACATTGTTTTATAGAAAGCTAATGATTGACATTGTTTTTTTAATAACTATGCTGTTGATATGATTGTCTCTATTATTAGTTTTGTTAATCCTAACCAAAAATAAAAATCAATAGCTTCAGGAACATTAATAAATACCAACAACATCGGACCGAATGTCTATCCGACGGAGTCCGAGGTATTAGCTCGATTCATCGAATCGAGTTTTGGTGACAAACCTATATTTTCTTGAATGAAATTATAAATGGCAATTAATTTACTGTATTAGGGCTGATGTTTCAATAGTCAGTACCCTTAGCACGAGTTTTCAGTATTTGAGACGTAAAGTAAACTGGAACTTTAACAATTTCAAATTGACAATTTTCAAGGAAAAATTAGTTCCTCCTTCGCACACCAGAGGCGCTGTTCCATGTTTTCATACAAGAAACGCTGTAAATACTGGAAAGACGCTGTAAAGTAAAAGAGTGAAAATTCGTGTTAGGGGTACAGATAGCCGGGGTCGCGGAACTTATTTCTATTACCGTGGATTTTAGTCAGTACAAGTCTGACAGTCCCTCTCGCCCTGCCCGGGGTTGGAGGACTCATTTGATGATTTTATAACGCTAAAAAAAAAAGGGGGAACAGATAACTTTTATCTGAGGAATAAAAATGGCGGTTTGACAGCATATCTATAGAAAATATGTTAAACCGCTATTTTAATTCCTCAGATAAAAGTTATCTGACTGTTAATAAAACAGCCCTTAGTATGTTGTTAAAACACTTCTAGGGTAAGTGGGGGTCGGGCATGCGGACAGCGAGTAAAGGGCAACTCGCTGTCCGACCATGAACCATGCCCGGGTCGACGGCGCGTCGTGTTCCACGTGCGCCTCAAAGAGCTGTCAGTAAAATGACGGGGCCCCCTCACAGAGGGCCAAAGCCTGCCGGGGTCGCGGGACTTATTTCCATCACTGTGACCCCGGAACAAAAAGGGCTATTGAAGGACACCGTGGATTTTAGTCAGTACAAGTCTGACAGTCCCTCCTGCCCGGGGTTGGAGGACTCATTTGATGATTTTACCACGCAAAAAAAAAAAAAAGGTAAGTAGGGGTAAGATGAAAAACGGGGAAAGATAAGAAATACAATAACTCCGAATATCAAGGAATTCTTTTAATGCTAGCATCATCGTTGTAGACACCATTTTGTCGCTTGTAGAATGTCACTTTCGGAACTTCAATCCCGATCTCGATTCTCTCAGTATCCTCAACGTTTACATAAAATGTGAAATGATGGTTAAATTGGCTATTTCAAACGCACACAAATGGGATAATATTTGATCAAAGCAATGAAGTCTTAGGCCGGTATCTTACGACACTGACGGCATTGACACCGCAACGTCCGCGTCGCCGCCGCGGTGTTTCCGTAATATACACCCTTTTTTTTTTTTTTTTACGTGGTAAAATCATCAAATGAGACCTCCCACCCCGGGCAGGGCGAGAGGTACTGTCAGACTTGTACTAACTAAAATCCACGGTGTCCTTCAATAGCCCTTTATGTTCCGGGGTCACGGTGATGGTATAAGACCCGCGACCTGCCATATACACCCTAGGATTTATAATCTGGATCCTTACTAAAAGAGCCTCAGGAGAAATTTGGCGAAAGCTCAACATTATATTCTGCCACTCTTACAGTAAAACTATATTGTTGCTATTGCTATGTATCAATCGAACCATGTCGACCATGCTCGGGTCGTCGGCGCGTTGTGTTTCACGCGCGCCTCTAAGAGTGTCAGTATTATGACGGGGCCCGTCTACAGAAAGCCAAAAGCCTGCCGGTGTCGCGGGACTAACGAATTACCGTGACCCCCGAACGTAAAGGGCTATTGATAGACACCGTGGATTTTAGTGAGTACGAGTCTGACAGGATCCCGCTTTGCCCTGGGTGGGAGGACTCATTTGATAATTTTACCACGATAAAAAAAAATGTATCGATCGAACTACTGCCACTACACCGTTCTTTTACTGGTTTCCAAACACAGACACAAAATTGGGTTACTTGATCTTTTTTCTGTAGTCGAGACTCCTTGGTCTAATGACGGGTGGAACATGCTTTGTGGCTAAACGGGCGTTGTGAAAAGGGGAATATGAATGCTTGCAAATTAAACAGAAAACGTAAGTCCTAAAGACATACTTACACGCATGATGATCATTGATAAAGCACCAATAGAGTGCTACATTTGGCATGATTGTAAACCAACTTTTGTTTGATGGATTCATTAACTGCCTAGCGTTGTCCCAACTATATTGGGGTCAACTTCCAGTCGAACCAGATGCACCTGAATATCAGTATTTAACATCGAGCGACAGTCTATCGGACCTCTGAAACCCAGTAACTGAATAACGATACCCCATGGTAAGACTGGTGGTCAGACTTTAGAGCTTCTAGCTAACAGTAACGACTGTCAAAGATCTACAAATGACAGCCGGGACCAACGGATTTACGTGCATTCCGAGACACGGCGGAAACTAGCTATGACAGACGAGCACCCATCCACAGACCAACCTCGGCGCGGCTTAACCTGGAAGATCGATTTGTGCCATAGAAATATTAAGAACAGATTTGTGTGGCTCTAAATAGCTCGTGGCATTGTCTTTTGCGGACATGATTACCCAGGGGATAAAGTCTCACTTTTATTTAGTTGGCCCCTTGAATTCTATCCCCGGGGGCCGGTCACTTCTCGTGTACAATGTTTGCTGAATGTTCAATTTTTGGTTATTTTTAACCCCCGACGGAAAAACGGTGTTATAATTTAAAATGTCACTTACGGGATATCTTCCGTGATTATTATTTGTTTTGAGTTCCCGATATTAACAAATAATAATCACGGAAGATATCCCGTAAGTGACATTTTAAATTGTGAAACAAACCGTGATAGTCTAAAACAGGGGTGTTATAAGTTTGACGTGTCTGTCTGTCTGTGGCATCATAGAACCCGAACGGATGAAGCGATTACATTTTTTTTTGTATGAAAGGTGACTTACCTGCGATTGTTCTTAGACATGTTTGATGAAAATCGGTTGAGCCGTTTAGAAGTTGTGGGGGTGAAAGTGGGGAAAGGTAATCGAGGGTCTGCAAATATACTCGAGTTGGGTATCAAATGAAAGCGTACTGAAAGGAAATATTGATGACTTAATCGGGAGTACTAGCAAAAAAACAGGAGATGATAAATAATTTGGAGCAGTATCCCAACGCGACGTATTTTTATTATTTTTTACTTTTTAAAGGGAACTTGGTTTTTGTGTCGGGGGTTTTTAAATTTTTAATATGTTTTCTATCAACAACAAAACAACATTATTTATTCACAACAGTCAAAGATTTTATTGCCAAAGTACTTCTCCCTTCTGTAAGTAGAGCCGAGAAAGGAGGTGCAGAAATGGCCAGACCAGGACTACAATAGGGTAGTTTACTGCATATAGTCGCCGTCCGATCATGGAACATGCCCGGATCGAAGGTGCATCGTGTTCGCGCGCCTCAAAGACTTTTCATCAATCCGACGGGGGACCAAAGCATGCTGGAGTCGCGGGACTGTCTCATCAGGTAAATGTGACACCTGAACGAGGGCTATTGAAGGACACCATGGATTTTAGTCAGTACAAGTCTGACAGTTCCTCCAGTCTTGCCCTGGGTGGGAGGACTCATTTGATGATTTTATCAAGATAAAAAATAAAAAATCCCGAAACTATGATTCTCCTAGCATAACAAGCAGAAACCTAAAGGATAAAGGTATAAGAAAATTGCTTTAAAAATAGTACAAACCTTGATTAGTTTCTTCTCCACCATCACTCTCCGCTTCACTCCCGACACTCACAGGACTCTCCCTCTTCTCTTCCTCTCTACTCTCCCTCACAGGAGGAGGAACAGAACCCAGCACTCTTGACAACCACGGCTCTGGATAACCTAGTAAAAACGGGAAGCCATTTTGTTGTAAAAATGGCGCGTAATATCGCATCTGATTTAATCCGTCCAATCTTTCATTTTCTTCTTCTTCTGAGTTTCTAGAATTTTCCGAAATATTATTCTCTATGTCGATTTCTGGTGATTTTCTGTCTCCTATTATAGATTCGATTGAAAATGGTTTTGGAACTTTTTTCTGGGTTTGTGTCTCTGATATTTCTAGTTTGGATTCCATTTTTAAAATACACAGTCACTTTTATTGGAAAAATCACAAAGGAACAGCCTTTTTTTTCTTTTACTTCGTTATGTAATTTTTTTTTTGTCTATGCTCACACTTGTTTTTCTTGTATTGTTTTGGAACTATTTTGCCACGAGTCCTTCAGCATAATAACTTGTTTAAAAAAAAAACTGTTTATCACCAAGTATGTATTTTTATAAATTAGGATACTAAATTTCACCAATATCACACGAATTTTATGTCGAAAAAAATACTGAAGATGTATTTAAAAACTTAAACTAATTTTAAATTAAAAAGTCACTAAACGATTTTTGACGTCCATACGTCCGAACTCCGCGAGACTCGCGCGTAAACTCACTCGCCACGCCTCCCAATACGGGGTGTAGTCAAAACGTTATTTTATTTTATTAGTACTAACCACTGGACAGGGGAATGTAAGCTTTATTGCTATCGTTATAATACTTCTGTCATTATCTCCGTGTTGTATTTCAAACTGACGTATAATTTATCACTACTCAAATAAAAAGTACCTTTGTCTTCTTGACAGTAAAGATCAGTTTTGATTCGCGCTGCTTGAAGCAAGAATCAACCAATTAACACTGCAATTTAAACTCTATCCTTTATGCCACAAAGTTTAAAATCAAAAAAGCGTTCCAGACTTATGTAACCTTTTATTCCTGTGAAACAAATGATTAAGAACACTTTTGTGTGACGACCGAAAGAGATAGCGCAGTCGTTTTTGGTACGTTAAAGGGAGATGGAGACAGTGATATTTGTGGAGGTAGTGTTCGCTGGTAATTGGTGGTGATCACAATGTTTTGCCGGTGTCAGCACGGGGTATAAATTTCATCGTTTTGTGCCCTGTTTAGATGAAGACAGAATACTTACTAGTCACTTTCGACTTTTGATTTTAGATATTTTCTTTTTTGATGTGGTGAGATTTTTCCTTACGATTATCTTTTATGGATATTTGTAGTTTATTACGCTAGATTAGTGAATTGTCTAATGAAAAATTGGAAAATTTTACCGACGCGGACGGTAACCTAAATGTTTACAGAGTTGTTATGGCTTGTCTTCAATAGATTCGGTTCATGTTGATAACTTAGATTTTTTCAAATTTATTTTGCAAATAAATTAATTATTCTGAGATCCGGGAAGGACTAGAATAGAATCTCAGTTAACATAGATGATCATGATGATGATGATGATGTAGATCGCGTTCATTTTAGGTAAACTTTAGCCTTCTTGCTAATAGAATTTTATTGCGATAAAATTATTCTATAACAATTTTGTATTCTATTGCTCAATGTATTTTATGATGTAGCTTAAGTGACCTTGTTAGACCTGCTGATCGCAAAAGTTGGGGATTTAATCATAAAGATTAATTAAAAGCTTTTGCGTAGACAGTATGCTGCATTTTTCTTTACTTATGTTGCCCTAGGAATTTGTCCTGTGTCGTGGGTTCGTTTACAACATAGAATCTCATATAAACAGTTCAGTTTCACCAAGACCCGGAAAAACTATTTCAAGGTTATGCAAATATTTGATCCGAGGGAATCGAACTTTAAGCAGCTCTTATAAATAAGATAAATAAGTAAGTCCCTTATTATCATCAGATAATTTAAACACACTCATCTTCCTGCCTTTAAATCTATCCCCCACGGTACAAGCGCACTTAATTCAATGTCTATCACTGTCAGGAAATATTTGCGTATCTCTGCATACCACAGGGGAATAGTAAGCGTGAAATCTCAAATTAGAATGGAATCGGATTATGTTTCATGGTTTGCATATTTTGGAGAAGTAACTCACAAGTCTAATAGTAACTCGTGACTAAATAATTACAGCCACACAGGCCGATCTTCCGGGTTAAGCAACGCTTGCCGAAGTTGATTTGTTTGGGTGCCTCGGAAAGCACGTAAAGCCGTTGGTGCCGCTGTTATTTGTAGATCTCTGACAGTCTTTATTTACTATTAGTTAGAAGTTCTAAAAATATTACAACCAGTCTTACCATTGGGTTTCGTATTACCCAGTTACTGGGCTGAAGAGGTCCAATAGTCCGTCGCTCCATACAAAGTACTGATATTCATGTGCATCTGGTTCGACTGGAAGCCAACCCCAAACGTAGTTGGGAAAAGGCTAAAACACGAAAATGAAATAATGAGTTTTTGAATGGTCATTGATTTTGAGAATGAGCGTTGTTAAGGAAAATTGTCTAGTGTTGTTGTCGTATCGGAACGACTTAGAAATTGTCTTTTAGACAAAATCATAGCAGGTTTTTCCGTTTTCTTACTTAATCAAAATGAACTTTTTAAATACTAAGGTAATATTAATTAATTATTTTTAAACGCATTAACGCATGCGATGCGCATCGTAAATATGATTTTTGAGGAAAGAAAAATTTTAGATTGCAAGTGGGAGTACCTATCCAGAAGACGCGGGTTCGAATCCCACTTGCAATCTAAAATTTGTCTTTCCTCAAAAATCATCTTTAAGGTAATATTACTTTACGAATTAAGAATGTATTCTCTTTTCACTATTATTACTAGTCTCTTCTCTCTACTCTACTCACTCGCCCAAATCTAAAGCCAGCACGGCCACTTGGCTCGCTCGGTGGTCATTAGCGAGCAATTTGTCCCCTCCCCCCACTACTTCAGCACCCCCTCTAAATTGATTGTGGCTATTCGGTACACCGCCAGTGTATACAAGATAATTTACGACTTTTGTGGGTATGTTGATGGCTTCTTACTTGAGATGGAGATCGGATTTGATATTGTCTTTTGTTGTGATGGTAAAAGAAATCTGCTTAGACTATAAATACTTAGACAAAAAACAATGGAAATTGTCTGAAATTATTTTACTTTAATTATTAGACCAGAGTGGTGGCCCAGTGGTATCGGCCCCGAGTTACGAGTTGTAGGTCGTGGGTTCGAATCCAGCCAGGCGCATTACTTTGTGATTTATTTGTTGTGTAATTTATTTCATCACCACTGCTCTCAAAACAGTGAAGGAAAACATCGTTAGGAAACCGGCATATCCTGGAACCAAAATTCGAAGATATGTGACATCCACCAATCCGCACTGGGCCCGCGTGGTGGATTGTGGCCCACTCCCACTCTAAGACAGAATGCCTGTGTCCCAGCAGTAGGAACTTTATAGACTGATGATGATGATGATGAGTTAGTGAGGACTCCTTAGTTTTACCCAATGCTAGGGTTCTTCTTCCTTGATAAATGGACTATCTAACACAAAAATATTTTTAACGCGAAAATCTCAGGAACAATTGGTTCGAATTGAAAAAATATTTTTGGGTTGAATAAGTAGGTAAATCATTTATCGAGGAAGGCTATAGTTTATAACATCACGCTACGACAAATAGAAGCCGAGCAGCAGGTTGAAACGGATAGTAAACATAAAAACCATTATTAGATTTTTTTTCTTTAAATACAGTTTTCAGATGGCTCAGTTTTGTGAAAGTCTTTTTCTCCATTTTAAAACGCTATCCAAGTTAAATTCTTATAAATATTTACCTCGCAGTATCTACCTTCATACAAATTGTGCGGTATCTTCATAACTTACGACTCCAATTCATTATTGACTTCCAAAAACTTCCAAGTCGGGTCTCGTATAAAGTTCTCACAAATAATTCTATACCTAAGCTTAGAATTAGCTTCCCAAATGTCTTCATGTACTGAATGCGTTATTGCAACGGCTATAAATTTTATAACAATAGCTCATTGAGTCATAACGGACCATTCATGTTCGATGCTTAAGACAATCGTCTACCGAGCGCTCGTCCATACTAAAAGAGAAAACGTTTTCCTGACCCTAAATGTTACCTTATCTCGATGATGTTTTAGAATGCTTCTGACACAGTAAAAAACTAGGTTTATAGGTTTCTTTTTTTCAAAATTTGTAATAGTTTGAAAGTTACAGGCGCCTAAGAGTTACTAGTTTTATGACAAAATCTTCATTGTAGTAAAACCTTTGTTTTTAAAAACAAAGGAGTTTTAGAAAAAAAAAGCAAAACCTACAAACCTAGAATATAATATGCTGAAACGATTGACGCCAGAATCTAAGAGATTAGTCTTGATTTAGTTTGTGAAAAACGTTTTCTCTCGAGAGACAAATTTCATATAAAAATACTTAAGTAAGTACCCGGCTTAAATACTTGCAGCCGGTATTATCCTCTTAAGACTTGGACATGAGATTCTAATGATGATATTAAAAGTTGTGACATAAATCGTTTATTGGGTTCTGACTACGACGTTTTAATCATAAAGAGAGATTAATTTTTTGCATGGTAAAATCATCAAATGATCACTGCCGGTCACGGCTCTACCCAGGGCGGGAGGGAACTCTACTTGCTTGTAACTTATTGGAAATTGTTAAAGTTTCGTATCTTCGTCAATTTTGGTTTACGTAACAAAATATAAAATACGGGTCACATATTTTTGGAAAATCTAAGTGATAGACGACTTAGTTAGATTTTTTCAGTCAAATACCCTATGTCAAGGTTCAATTAATAATCCAATCATTGATTAGGTACCGCTAAGATTTTTATTCACCTTTCGCAGAGGTTTTATTTTTCTATCGTTGTTAAATCATCCAAGGAGTCCTCGAGCCCATGGCGGGAAGGTTGGGACTGTCAGACTTGTACTAATTAAAATCCACGGTGATGGCTGGGCTATCGATATTGATGAGACAGTCCCTCGACGCCGGCCAGGCACCTTTTAGAGAACTTTAAGATATGAATAGATTCCGATGCGTCATTAGAACTTACTATAAGGTAAGCATCCGATTTCCTATGCGTAACCATTGTAGGTTTTTTCCTGTAAGTATTAAAATATAAGTAGGTATAATATAATGCATATATCTAATTAACATACGGCGGTTCTTTACCATGATAATTATTGTGATTAGTCATAATCTTATGTATATTGTAATGATTTAAAAGTAACAAGGGATCCTTATTGGTCTTCAAATAAACTGTGATTGAATTTATATTACTTATACACTTTGTTAATTGAGTCATCAGTAGAATACTTTTGTTTTAGCGTAGTAAGTAATATCATTAATTGAGCCTTCCCAGGGCATGGCAGGAGAGACTGTCAGACTTGTACTGAATAAAATTATTTCTTATTTCTCAATTTACTATTATTTTCCATCTAAGTTGTTCTTAAAAATATTGGATTGAATTTTAGATATCTCGATATCGATAGTTTAATAAAATAGTCTCTTAGCTCCAATATTACATAGTAAAAGAAAGAGATACACATAGGTACCAACAACTATTTGCTTTTTTACAATTTACCTAAATTATCAGAATACAACAACTAAATAAGTATTTTTAGTATTATTCTCAATCTAAAATATGAGGTATTACAGATACACCATCATAACACATTTAAACCTTAAAGCCGTGAGAACCTACCTAAAAAAAATCAAACAATCATCGAATGAGTCCTACCTCCTAGGTCCGGCAGGACAGGAGGGACTGTTGGACTGGTACTGACTTAAATCCACGGTGTCCCGGGGTCAAGGGTATTCGTTAGTCCCCCGATAAATAATAAAAAGTTAATAAATAGTAAAAAATATAGTAAAACATTTCACAAAAACAGCAAACTCTATAATCGTATCCGTAACTAATTCTCAAAACAAACTATCTCTAAAGACACCCTAACGACTCTAAACAAATGACATTCACACCAAAATCAACCTCTAATCAAATCAGCGCCATCTATCATATAAATCTAAACAAATCACATTAATACGAGTAGCGAACGCGCCATTACCGCGCCCCCGACATAAATCTACGATAATAAAATAATCTTATTCATAACAAACTTAATATGGCTATAAAATTAAATAATAAAACACGCTGTGTAGTAAGTCAACCATCTGTGCAAATTGCTTGTCTTTTCTACCTATCTCTTTTCTTTTCCTATATGAAAGACAGAGGTAGATATACATCTGTCAGTTCGTCTTCGCAGTTGAATCGTAAGTAATAAGCGCGGTCACGCCCCGCAATCAAACTCCGGCGCCATGATTGGTCGTTTAACAGGGTTCGAAGTTTGAATTTGTTTTTTTTTTTCGTCATAATTTGCGTTCATTATCTGTGTGTAAAATGATGCGTTCAGTTGACGCTCGATGGTAATTTTTTAATCTTGTTAGTGAGTTTACGTTTCATTAAATTGTTTTGTAATTTGTTTATTGCGGGTAATTTAATTTCTGTGTGTTATTTATTTATTTAATGTTGACTTAAATTGGGTTAGTAAAAGGCTCATGCTCACAAACTAACTTTTTTATACAAAACTAGCTGACCCGGCAAACGTTGTTTTGCCATATAAATAATTACATTTCGGGGGATGAAAAATAGATGTTGGCCGTTTCTCATAGATACCGGATAAGCACAAAAAATTTCATCAAAATCGGTCAAGCCGTTTCGGAGGAGTATGGCAACGAAAACTGTGACACGAGAATTTTATATATTAGATAATAAGTTTTCAGATGATATATACATATACCTACCTACTTAAGTCAAGTCTGCCAATCTATGTAGCTTTTTGCAGCTAAGTATGTAACTTTTATATTATGTTCAGATGTAAGTAATTTAATATTTCATAAATACATAATTTTAATTCGTTAAAAAAAACAACTAAAAATCTTTTAAATTTTTATTTTCTTTGGTTAAATAGAATATATATGTTACGGTAAGAGTGAATAATTGAAGATTATTAATAATTATCTATTATTAATAATAATTACCGAAAGTCGAGGTTAGAGTGATTAATTAATCACATTTGTCGGTATTTATTAATAATTTGACCCTAGTAGTGATAAATGTAATAAGTAAACTTCCTTCACAGGAGCAAGTCGACGGAGCCCCGCTCCGCGGGGCTCCTACTTCTGCGTGGTTGAAAAAAAAATAACCACGAAGAGGATGGCGGGGTCTTTCAGACCCCGCCATCCTCTTCTAATCTAAATTGTCCGAATCGGGGTGCCAGCAAGTCCCGAGGTTAGGCCTAATTCTAACCGGCTAAACCTAGGTGTAACCGACCAAATGCGGTTAAACCTACGTGTATCATACTTATCTTCAGTTAGCACTAGGTTTAGCCGTTTAGTTTATTAATTTTATCACTTTTACCAATATGTGTCGTGAATTATTAATAATTACTACTAAAAGTAATAAATTTCGATCGTTTATTCACATTTACCAAAACATGTGGTTATTATTAATAATTTTGTAAAAATATTAATAATTTTCAATTAATCACATTTACCGTAACATATACATAGGTAACTAAAGCATAGGTAAAAAAATAATAAAACTATACATTTACAACTAAACCTAAACTAAAATAAAAAAAACCTACATTTAACAAAAACAAAGATAGGTTTAAGATAGGTTTTTCGCCATTCTTGTAGCAATGTTTTGTATCAGAGATGATACGTGTACTCCTACCTACTATACTTATGTAGAATCAATCCCATCCCATCCCATTTCTTTTAATTTCAATAATCGACGTTCAAAAGTACTCTTTGATGGCCTAATTGAAATAGATAATTTGACTTTGATTTTGACGTCTCTAAGTACATTTTTACATGTACTTAGAGACGTCACCCTTATACCTACTTTACTTACTTTATCTATTTTTAACCTTGTCATATCTTTATTAATAAACGCATAAGCTAACTATGCTAACCAAATACCTCGTGACTGGTTACTTACAAACTTACAAACTTCAAACAGCTTAGTTTTCCTTAATTTATCTCTGCAGTATCAATTTTCAGAGGTAAGGGTAATTTATTTATTTATTTGTTTACATATACACAACACTGATTAGTTAAGGCATGCATTAGAATTTCATGACTCAGTAGTATTACATGCACCCTGCAAATTTTAAGCAATATTTTACCATAGATAATATGGTTCAATAAATTATACAATATTAATAAATTATTGATACTATTTCCAATTCTATTACAATTTATAAGGTATATTAATGCATGTCAATTAAAATATTTTATAGATCCATCATTACACAATCTGATACAAATTTTTAGGTAGGTAGGCACAATTATTCTTACTATCTTAGTTATGTTGGCATGAAAGGTCAATAAAAACATTATTACAATTTGTCATCAGCTTTAAATTCGTCTACTGTATAATAGCCTTCCTTACCCTTCACATCAATCAATTACAACTCAAAAATTCACTCGCCCCTAAAAATTAACTTTCCTATCATCAATAAAATATTCAAAACAGCATAGAAAATATGAATTGCAAATATAAGCAACAAACACTCTTACATCCCTACGGATATGCGATAAAATTATAATAAAACATTTTCGTTACGCGTATAATATCCGAAAGTCCGAATGTCACTTCACATCACTATGTGAGTGCACTTAAAAACCGTTACTAATGCCACACTTTTGTTACAAACTTATTTTTACAACCCTGTCAAGGGAAAATAAACCATAATCTTTAAGTAACAGGGCTATTATCACGGAATTGTTATATTGGTAATTTTATTGGCGGAATAGTAATATTATTTATTCTTTGGCGGAATAGAAAAGTCGGCAATATATTTCGTTTGTGAGCAAAGAAAATTCTATTTTATCTCAAAAAGTTACGTCACATTTTCCAATGAAATGTAATTTGATATTTGACTGTTGACAAACAAAAATAAAAATGCAATTTATAAATAAATTGTAGAACTTTATTTCAATACAAATAGAACACAAAATTGCTTAGACATAATTTTATGAATTGTACGAATTGTTAATGTAATGAAGCGATTTGGCGCGCTTTTCCCCCGAAAATGGCGGTCTTTTGACAGATTTTTGACAGTTGCTTAAGGGATTTGCATTTGCTATGAAATCTGTTATTCCTAGGGGGTTGCCGAGCTCAGAAGGGTTTAATTCGATTCCTATTTAGACAGAATAGACATATTAACAATATCAATAAATTACAAATCTACGCGAGTAATTAATGCAGTTTTAGTTTAACGTGGTTTTAGTCAAAATCGGCCTCGATTAGGGTTACCAGATGACAGGAATTTTCCTGATATAACCGTAATTTCAGCTGTCAAGGGAAAGTTGGTCAGGAATAAAAAAAAATAGAAAATTATAAGAATTTTTATTTTAATCAAAGAATTAAATTAAGAACCAATAAAAGTAATTAATTATTAAGTATTCATCTGATCCTTATATTTTTTGTTACTGGAGCTTTCAGCAATTTGTAAAATAATATAATTTGCTGCCAAAATATCAGGAAAATTGCTGAAATAGGGTTTTTTTCAGGAAGACTTATTTTTCGGTTCTGGTAGTCCCAGCCTCTCGTGGCTCCTTTTTCGATATTCCTGGTTTCGGAAATAGCCATCCACGCCCAGTTGAAGAATACATTCTGTATAGGTATGCAATAGACGTCCTAAAAGAGGTTCTTATAAATCGCCAATACTTTGAATATCAAAGATATTGATGTTTTTTTTAAATTTTATTTTAAAATAAATAGTAAAACGTGTCAGAAATTATTTTAGTTTTCAATCGAGTGTAAAAAAGGAGGACGTTCTCAATTCGGTCGATATTTTTTTATAGAGATTTTATAAATTAATTTTAAAAGTGCCAACTATCTTGACTTTACTCTATTTAGGCGTATTCCGTCTGTATTACTTTGTGTGAATAAAAAAACTATGTGTGTGCTCTCGAAGGTAAACAATCTAAAAATAAGCTAATCACGAAATATTACTTTTCAACACCCTTGTTAACAAGATAGGTATCTGAATACTTACGTCTAAATTAATTGCTCATTAGGAGAGGCACTTATCTTTAACTAACTAACTATCTGAACAAAGCAAGGTTTATTGGAAAAAAGTAACTGCAAAATTGTGGGAAGTTTCAATTACTACTTTTAACCAACTTCAAAAAAAGGAGGAGGTTCTACATTCGACTGTATTTTTCTATGTTTTTGACCACGTAACTTTTTGTTGGATACATCCAACACACAGTAAGTACCTACCTATATGTATATCTGTCATTGGTCCCAAAAAATCTATCGGTTGGTTCCGTAGTTTTTATTTTATGAGTGTTTTTTAATTGTGTACTTAGACGACATTATTACCGGTACCTACAGTGGATTACGTATTTGACAAGAATTTGGGTTAAATATTTGAGCTAAAAGGGTAAAATAAAATGACATACTTAATTATTTTTCATTCATTTTTGCCAATAACTTATTTAACACTTTTTTGTGTTCGTTTTTGAGGTCGGTTCCTTTTTTCCATTTTTTTTTTTATTTAAAGCGGCAACAAAAATACATCATTATTCTGTAAAAAAATTAAATGTTTAATTAGCTACCATGTTTCTTTAGATACAGCTTAGTGACAGACCAACAGACAGACAGACTGACAGCGGAGTACTAGTAAAAGTATCCCGTTTCACCCTATGCATACGGTACCCTAAAAATAACAAACACCATGTATAAAACATGAACAACTAAACAGATCATAACAGATTATTGATTTATACATGGCCGTCTCGCCACTTAAGTTGAAACACGATTGTAGGAGAATATACGAGTCCCCTAAGTTTTCACAATACACGCGGGGGATTGGGGGACCGTCGGGGAAATTTTGGTAAAGGTAGAGCCACAATATCAGTGCTCAGCCGAGATTAATAATCGTACCTAAGCAACGACGATATATTACTAGACTCCTAATAACAGGCGACCGATGTCTGTCAACACATTAGGCAAAAAAGTATTATATCCGTCTTATTTCGACCACTCCTGTGAGCCGTAAACATACCTTGAGACAGAACAGACCTTGAGTTAGCCAATCACAACGCAGTACCCCGCCCCCCTCGCTTACGTAGTACCTCAGCGAGTTGACAAAATAGTTTTTGTTACCTAAATCGTGTATGCGGAGTCTAGTAATATATCGTCGTTGTAGCTAAGCAACGGCTAAGCTATAATCAGTGCTAAGCGTCGATCTAAGCATCCATTATGTATAAAATGGCAGTTCTTTAGTGTTTAATTTCGATGAAAGCCAATACTGAGCCAATACTTTATTTAGCCATTGTATCGATTTCGAGGACTTAGCACGTTCTAAGTACCTATGGATTTGAGTTAAGTGTTAATGTCCTATTACACAAAATGCGTTCAAGATATTTATATTTTATTTGTCTCTACACAAAAATACTTTACCTAGTGCTGTAATTGTAAAGGTCTAAAACGGCCACATTTAGCAATATTCCTCTTTGACGAGTGGCCGGCCGGGACGTCCTCACCTTCCGTTTGACGCAGGTCTTCACCAATCATGAAAGTTTCGGGAGGTTTCTGATAGAGAAGGAAGAAACGCCTTGGTAGACACGTTGCGGAACTGTCTTATCGGATAACCGTGGCTCAGGTACTTACGTCAAGGGCTATTGAAGAACTCCGTGGATTTTAGTCAGTACAAGTCTGACAGTCCCTACCCTGGGAGGACTCATTTGATGATTTTACCACGTAAGAAAAGCATTGTTCTTTATGATTCACTTCGCGAATTTCCAGCAACGTCATTAGTTACTTATCCTTTTATTCATTCATGAAGTGAATCATTAGGAATATTGCTAAGTGGCCCTTTTAGACCCCCCGTGGTGTGGTTGAACCTTTAACAAAGTTATGGCTCTTTTTTAACAGATATCTGCTTGCAGTTTCTAAATGGAAAATGTATCCAGTTAGAAACATAATAACTACTGTGCAGTTCAACTATGAAGGAGACCACAACAATAAAATGATTAAATAACTTTTCCTTCTGAACTCGGTGGCGAAATTGTCAATTAATTTAAAAAATTGTTTTATCTTTTTAGTTTCAATATTTTATCAAAACTCTATGTAAAATAACTCTTTGTTAAAAAGGAACCGACTTCAAAAACAAACAAAACAGCGTATGATAACTTTTCTTTCGAAAGTCGGTGGATTTGTTTTAATTTTATCGATTCTCGGCAAGTCGGCACCGACTTTGAAAAAAATTGAACAGATTAAAATTCGTTTTTGAAAAAGTTGCCGTAAACCACAACATAATCTGTGGCATGTAATTTGGCGCGCTGTCACGATGACAGTTCGGCGGAAGAGGCGTGGCTTCCGGCCGCGTTCCGTTTTACTTAACGCACGCTCACAAAATGACACGAGCCATTAAAATTGGCCAGTATATCTTGAACTACCCTCCGTTTTGCTTTTGATCTCAAATGTTGACAATCTTTGAGAATCAAGTGGTTTGGGAAGTGGGTATTTTGAATTGTTATCTGATTATGTTTTGGGTTCATTTTTATGGGTGATTTCTTAGTTTGGAATTGTGAAGTGATACCTTTTTGTAGCGTTGTAAAATCACCAAATATAATAATAATATTCCACAACTATCACACAACGCCATCTAGTCCCAAGCTAAGCAGACCTTGTGTTATGGGTACCTACTAGACAACTGATAAACATACTACTTATATGTATATTTCTAAATAACATACATATTATAGATAAATTACACCCAGACACAGAACAAATGATCTGACTAAAATGTACGGTGTCCTTTAATAGCCCTTTACGTTCAGGGGCCACGGTTACCTGATAAGGGAATAAAAAAAAATGTTGCAGTCATCTTAGCTTTTAAATTAGTGGACAGCGAAGCGCCAGTCTGACATCGCAGGACTGTCTTTGTCTTATCATGATAATAGTGACCCTGGAACGTAACGGACTATTGAAGGAACACAGTAGATTTTAGTCAATACGACTCTGACAGTCCCTACCGCTCCACCTAGGGTGGGAAGGACACGTTTTTACTAGTCTACTCTGTCCTAGTACTAAGCAAAGGCCTCCCCTATTCCTTCAACTTCTCTCGATGGTGTGCCTCTTCTCGCCAATTCACAAAGAAGCCATCCAAAGCATCCCGCCATCTTCTCCTAGTCCTTCTGCGACGCCGCCTAGCTGTATCAGGGCTCCAGGATAATTTTACTAGGTAACAAATAAAAAAGCCACTGCGCTAGTCGTGTTATACTGTTTTTCTAAACGTTGCCCCACACTAGGAATTTCTCCTGTGTCGTGGGTGCGTTTACAAACAGAAACTCACATACACAAACACTCAGACCCGAAATCAATGATATTATAAGTAAAAAGGTGTAGATACGTTATACGCGCTTAGAAAGTGACGCACTCAAATGTGGTCAATTGACAAACCTTGACTATATTTGTCTCTTTTTCACTTGCGATACCTTCTTTAGCGACTAATTGTGATGTATTGTGCTATTGCACTTTTTATTTATTCATGTGTCCGTTAGTGTGCCGTTTTTGAAGATAGAATGTCGTGTAGATAACGTATATATTCATTTATAATATCATTGCCCGAAAGAGCTATTTTTAGTTCATACTAAATACTTGTTCCGTGCGGGGATCTAAGCCGCGACACAGCCATTGCCACTGCCAGAGTCATTGCTCTAGCAGTGCCGTCAAACTCAAAAATCAAGTTTAGATATATGACATTCATTTCACATCCATTACCCAATAAAAGAAACTAATGCCTTTAATATGTCCAAATCAACCACCATTAGGCAAGGGTGGTCCCCTATAAATAATATTCTTTAACAATATATCGAGAGCTCCTCTTAAAATGGACATCTTCACTAATAGGATAATTAATAATGTCAGGATTTATGGCGCGTAACGAAACGACGCGACGCCATTTTGACAACAGACAAAAAATAATAAAGTTTTTTTTTTTCAAGTCGTGTTTACGCTAATTTAGTTTGTGGTGTGTGGAATGTCGTGTGTTATATGTGAGAAACTAATTTGAAACTATTTAGTGAGTGTCGGAAATATTCTGATGCATGACGGGTGCATACATTTGGAATAGTAAACTTATTTTTTTTTTAAATGTCTAATTTCCGATTTTGAAAAAACTGTGACGAAAACCAATAACTAAATTAAAATATTACAAAGCATCGAAAAATTCATCGTCAACGCTGTCAGCCGGTAATGTGCCCAAGAGACTGGCGGCGTTACCTCTTTGTATGGCTAAGTTTATCAGTTGTCTAATACCCATAACACAAGCTCTACTTAGTTTTTTTTTTTTTACCTGGTAAAATCATCAAATGAGTCCTCCTGCCCTGCCCGGGGCGGGAGGACTCATTTGTCAGACTTGACTGACTAAAATCCACGGTGTCCTTCAGTAGCCTTTTTGTCTACCGGAGTCGCGGTATACGTATGTCCCGCGACCCCGGCAAGGCTATGGCCCTCTGTAGGGGGCCCCGTCAGCACTGCTTAGCTTAGGTGGCGTTGTGTAATAGTTGTGGAATATTATTATTTTTTATTTATTTATTTCTAAGAGCTCTCAGTGCCCTGGGTGAGAGGATCATTTGATGATTTGTAACCATGATAAAAAAACTGTTACCAGCTACTAAAAAAACCTTCCTAATTCCAGTTCTATGAACTTCAATAAAAAGCAAACATTTATTTTAAAAGTAAACACAACAGTATAATGAAAGTGATGCCTACCTCGTAACAGAGGGTGTACCTACCAATTACTAGCCTGGACAAATTGTAGCAAATTATCGAATTAATATTGATCTGTTATTATTTTTTTGGGGCCAATGTTTGGGGCCAGTGGTTTGGGGCCAATGTTTTGGAGCCAATGGATGGTTATTGTTTTGAAAGTCCTGTAAGTTTTTTTGTCAGTGTAAGAATGATTTGTATGACTGCCTTTGCACTAAAACTATTCATCACGAAATTAAATCAATAAAAGGTATAGCAATTGGTGGTTTTTTGACCTTGGGTATTCATTTTATTCTGGAGTCAGTGGGAATAACCTCAGTTTTTTTTTATTATTTAAGTAGTCAAGTACTTCTTTATCGTGGTAAAATCATCAAAAAGTAAGTACTTAGGAAAATTTTGGAACGCTCGGGTATTATAGTATAGAAATAAAATGTTTGGAGAACATAGGTACCTAAGATTTGAAGTGCAATAAAAACGAAAGTAGGTACTTACTTACATGCGAATATTATCTACACTTCTAAGAAAAATAGATTCAAAGATTCTGCTTTCACAATCATACATCGTCTGAGAGTTAAAAAAAATATTCATAAATTGTCTGAGCAGGGGCTTTGCCTACTTTGTCTATGAATTAATATTGTGTCCTCTTTAAAAAAATACCTTGCGTCACACTAAGAATTTCTCCTGTGTTGTGGGTACGTTTACAAACATAGAAACACATGCACAAACACCTAGACCGGGAACACAGAAATATTATGTTCCATGCGGGAATCGAACGACGACGACGATCGTCGAGACGCAGCGCAACAGTCCAATGGCTCAGCCATGCTGTTAAATTTTCGTAGCATACTTATTTATTTATTTATTTAAAGGTACAGCAACAGCAAAACATACAATGCAGTACTTGAGAACAAAAATATAAACTTACTAGCGGCCCGTCCCGGCTTCGCACGGATGGAGGACCCGGTCTAAAACCCGGTCCCGATGGTTACAAACACAACAAAAACATAATTATCCGAATCGGTCAAGCCGTTTTCATGTTATGTCGTGACAACGGAAAACGGGTTTCATTTTTATATATATAGATAGATGTGCTGGTATGTAAGTAACATATTATGTACTTCTTCAAAGTTTCACAGTCTTTTTCCCTACAAACCTTGGCCAAACATTGTGAACATTGGCGACCAACACCCCAGTCCACGTCCACACAGTGGTACTTAAAGGCTATAATTGATGGGTGCTCATGGCTCATGGCTCAATACGTGTTATTTGTACCACAAACCATGGGGTTACTGTTTGTTTTGTCATATAGACTGAGGAAATTGTAGAAGTGTCATGGAAAACGTTTTTCTGAATTAACGTTCAAGTTTGACATTTTTTTTTAATAGTCTTCAAAAAGGAGGTTCTCAATTTTGTCAGTTTTTTTTTTAAATGTATTTACACCATAGACTTTATACTTCATCACCACTGCGGCGAAGGAAAACATCGTGAGGAAACTGGCATGTCCTAGAACCAAAAATTCGAAGACATGTGACATCCACCAACGCGTACCGGACCGGTGCGTCGTAAATTATGGCCCTGTCTGCCGAACGCATACAATCCTAATCTCTTCAAAGTTAGAGTGAACAGGCTTCTTCTGGGTAAGCTCGCTCCGTCGTCGACCTTGTCTTAGTCACTCCTGACCTAGACTAAGTTCAAGAACAAACCCATTTTACATAAAAAAACGTTTACTTTATATGAGCTTACTGATCACGCATTGCGACGCAATTCGACCGATTCTAGCTACAATGAAAATCGTTCTTACCACTACGACATATGACATAAAACGTGCGGTTGTCTACTGTAAGAGCTCTTACACACGAGCGGCATGTTCCCAACGGCAGAGGTAACTGCAGCCGTCGACGGGCGTCGGCGGCATGTCGACGGCTGCCGTCGACGCGTCGACGGCAGCCGTCGCTACAACTGCAAGTGTCGTTATAAGTCGACTGCTGCCGTCGACGCGTCGACGGCTTCCGTCAAAGTGTCGACGGCAGCCGTCGACATGCCGCCGACGCCCGTCGACGGCTGCAGTTACCTCTGCCGTTGGGAACATGCCGCTCGTGTGTAAGAGCTCTAAGATGAAAAACAAAACACAATTGTAACGACGACGTAAGTCAGTCGAATTGCATAATTATAATATCGTAGTAGCAAGGACGATTTTCTTTTTTAGTTAGTAGAAAATTGGTGAATTTGAGAAGCCTAACTATCTTGTCTAATAGTTCCAAACTCTGTGCACTAATTTGTATAATCAATATATAATTTGATAACGAGCGGGTGTGGGCCTCGCTTAAGCATCGATTCAATGCGATACACGCCATTAATACTATCACAATTAGAATTCTATTCGCGAACATGCGGTGACCAAGCTTCAATTTAAGATCGTTTATTCCCATTAAAAATATTCCCGTTCGCCACCACGTGTGACAAATGGGAAAAATATTTCCGAGTGACCCCACCTTGGGCCCTACCAGAAAACCAGCGCTGTGACAGTTAAATGTCACAGCACATGCTGAGGTAGGAGCCTTTTGGCCTCACACAGGACTAAATTGTTTATGATTTTTTAATTTTGTTTTTCCTATGTTTTTCTTTTATTGATTTTTGTTTTTCTCTGTTGTTTCTATTCATGTAATTTTGTTTATTTTGTCCTGTGTGTCCCAATAAATCTCTTTTCTTTCTTTCTTTCACTTACTGAGGACAAACGGAAAGAAATTTCCCATATGATGTCACCATTATCGTATTATGATGAAACTATACTTTCAAACAACTCTAGAGCTCTGTTGGTTCCTTTGTATAAAAATAGATTTACTTCTTTTATCATGGTAAAATCATCAAATGAATTCCCCCAGGACAGGATCCTAAAATAGATGATCCCTCAATAGCCCTTGTCGTTCCAAGGTCACGATTACCCGATCAGACAGTACTCCTAAATCTATAATCTAATTACGCACCTTTTTTTGAAGTCGGTTAAAAACGAATCCATGCGGACAATGGCACGGAATATCCATTAGTGTTATATAGGTACTAAAACCTTCTCCGGAATGTTTCAAATACCTAATTTCACGAAAACCGCATCTGAATCGGTTCACCCAAACGCGAGATTATCGAAGACAAACAAAGATTGAACTGAAAACCTACTTTTTATTTCGAAGTCGGTTAAAACTAAAGCCACAGATTTCAGAAAAAAAAGGTTATTTTAAACTAAAAAAGTGTAACATAACATAGATGAAGTGTTTGTTTTAGAAGTCGGTTCCTTTCTTTTTAATTTTTTTAAGTCGTTTAATCAATTAATTTAACTTATTTCCGTCACCGTGACCCCGGAACATAAAGGGCTATTGAAGGACACCGTGGATTTTAGTCAGTACTAGTCTGACAGTCCCGCCCGCCCTGCCCGGGGTGGGAGGCCTCATCTGATGATTTTACCACGTAAAAAAAAAAAGTCATTTAATCAAATGTCAACAATTGATGTTGGTACCCTCTTATATTGTTTAAATTCAATCGATCTTTGAAATCATGCTTACACAGTGCAAGGGTGAATTTGTAGAGGGTGAATATTATACTAATGTCCATACCATTACATATGGAGTTACAACAATATGACACTTTTAATTTAATTTACTAACACTAGAGACAAGAGATATTAAAATCGAGTGACAAATTATGTGTATAGTGAAGATTAAAAAAATGGTACCTTGCGGTTCAACTAAGAAGGAGAGTTTAATAACTCCATAATTGTGAGGACATGGAAATTTCCTGGTATTTTCTTACTTTTTCTTTCTTTTAAAAACGTTGCCATACCTACATGACCCGGAACAACTACTCGTAGATCACAGTTATAAATACTTGATCCGTGCGGGAAAAGAAACTGCGATACACAGCGTAACAGTCTAATCGATCGGCCACTCACTGCGCCAATCGTGTCATGCCATCAATTATTATTATAAAATAGTATCGCATTAATACAATAAAATATTGTTGGTAATCTACCTACCAAAATGTATAAGCAAGCGTCTCTATATTTGTCAAGAGGATAGTGGTGACTGTCTGGTGTCCATTCTAACAGATTTTAGCTTGTAACGTAAGCTTTTCGACTCACCTGAAAGCTATAAACTATAAATCTTTCACCAACTGAGACAACAAAGTTATCAAAGGACTGAAAATTACTGAAACAGGTGTTGGTAGATAATACGATCAATAGGTATCGTATTTTCAATAAGGAATAAGGCATACTTTCAGACAACCACCGCCCACGGCAACGGACATTGCGGAGCAGTATCCGACATGTGGACGGCGAGTCATGGGTGACGTGCCGTCCGATCTTGAAACATGCACGACAGCGCGTCTTGTTCCACGCGCTCCTCAAAGAGTTGTCAGCAACCTGATGGGGGCCTCTTAAAGGGATCGCAGGATTGCCTCATCAGCTAACTGAGATACTGGAACGTAAAGGGCTATTGAATGACACTGCCGGGGTCGCGGGACTTATTTCCATCACCGTGATCCCGGAACACACAGGGCTATTGAAGGACGCTGTGGATTTAAGTCAGTACAAGTCTGACAGTCCCATACCGTTCGGCCCTGGGTTCCGAGGACTCATTTCAATCACCGTGATCAAAAGTGATGATTTCATCTGAATTTGGCTATACAAAAACTTAATCGTACTATTTTTAAGACGTCAACATATTAAAAAAAAAAACTTAAGAACCTGACTCATGTCCTTTCACACAACTTAATTAAAATCGCCGCCAAACACACATTGTCAACAGCCCTAATTAGAAATCCTCTTCTAATAATAAACGGAGGCAATTAAACAATTTGTTTTCGACGCTGGCAACACGCATGGCTTCCCGCACTTTATTACTGTGGCAACATTTTACTTGCAAGTGTGAATTACGTTTTGAAACGTCAATGAGTCGTGAAATGGAGTGGTTTTCGCGCCTTTGAATCTAAAAATGGCTGTCAGCTGTGCTCAGACGATTTGGTTGAGTTGAGAATGTTTTATTGCTTTTGTTTGACTTGCTAAGTATTCTGTAGATATTGCGCTTGTGTTTAGTTGTGGTGGTTTGGGAATTTCTATATTTTAATTTTGTTTGAAAAAAATATTTAAGTCATCATTATTAAATACTAGATGGCCTACCATGACGTTTTAAAGCTAGAGTAGTTCCACTGAGGGAAAGAGACAGAGCTATACAAGCGTCCAGCGCCATGTCGGAACATTCCCGGATCATTTCCTCAACGGAACTACTCTTCAAGACGTTATAGTAGAGTAGACCCCACAGACTAAGTATAGAGTATACACTGTAGACCTCCTGATCTCTCGAAACCTTATTCTACAACCAAAATGGCGATCGATAGAAATTAGAGTGACTAACACATTCTCACTCGTACATATTTGAGTTGGTCGATCAACTTACATTTATTATATTATCAAAGTATTTTTTTTATAACGCCATACTTGTACACAGTAAACAATTATCTAAAACATATCGACGCGATGAGTAAAGAAACGATTTTTGAAAATCGGTCCACAATTAGGAGTAATCGCGTAACAAACACACAAAAAAAGAAATTACCGTCGAATTGATAACCTCCTTTTTTAAAGCCGGTTAAAAAGAGTTATCTTCAAAAGAACTACTTTTCAGGAGTTTTTCCATTTTGTTAATTTTTATCACTGCTTTTTTATTTTAAAGCATCCATAATTATGTACATTTAATTCCTTCTAATTTGGTTTTATTTACGTTCGAACATGGTTCAATAGAAATATCAAAATAGAACTAGTTTCAGTTGTTGTTGAAAGCGATTCTCCCTAGGACTGTAAAGCATAACTTTCAAACCGCTCATCACACATGTTATGACCAATTTTCTGAGTATGAGTTATGGAAAGTATTTCAAGTTAGGTACAGTTAACAGATGTAGGTGAAAAACACATGCCTGATCACCACCGCACCCGATTATTTATTTATGTATGTATGTACTTGACAATAGTCCACAATATCTACACCTAAACGGTGACACACGATTTAAAATCACTAAAAATAAATGAGCAATTGATTGTGCTAAATACTCTCAACTTGAAACGAACGCGCCTCGATCTGTTCGCGCCAAAACAAACGTCAAAATGCCCGGCCATTTGTATCAATCACTTTGACAGTTCAGAAATAGGGTTGACAAATCATGATGGATGGAAAAATAAAATAAATCACAAATGGCTATTTTAATGTTTTAATTTAAATTACAGCTGTTGGATTATTATTTACGATAATAAAGTTCTTAATTCTCTTGTCAAAGCTATTTGGCCGTCATTATCTGAAGAAACTGATGCAGTAAGGGCGAGTTTGACGAGGCCCCCTCTCAGAGGGCTAAAGCCTGCCGGGGTCGCGGGTCTTATACCATCACCGTGATCCCGGAAAATAAAGGGCTATTGAAGGACACCGTGGATTTTAGTCAGTACAAGTCTGACAGTCCCTCCCGCCCTGCCCGGAATGGGAGGCCTAACCTGATGATTTTACCAAGTAAAAAAAAAAAAGTAAAGCAAGTCGCCCTACTTGTACGATCATTAGTTCAACTAACAAGGTAGGTACCATTTATTAAAATTATGGAATCCTGGACAATAGATGGCCCCAGATGCAATCCCAGATTGGCCCGGCCGTCAGGCAACCCTGATTATGGGTCACTCAGACCTGTGTCCCAGCAGTGGGCTGACGATGATACCCGTGGTGAATGAATGTCCCTGTGTGCCTATTGGCCTTGTTTTGTTTTATCTCCTGCTTGATATGGAGGGAAGTGGAAACATATTTTTCCTACTCCTCCACTATTCTTTTCTGATTAATTTCGTTGCAGGATCCAAGACAGGTGTAAATTCATTCTCCGGGACACGTCGAGCTTCATTGTCTCGACGCTTTTCTGGTGGTTGCCACTGTTGATTCTGGCTTTCAGAAGTTGCAGTGGTTTGGGAAAAGTGTGGTGGTTTTGTCCCATTAAAAAAAAAGGGCTGATGATAACAATCCTATTAATATTATAAACGTAAATGTTTGTTTGGATGGATGGATGTTTGTTTCTGTTTCACATTTCATACACAGATAGAGTTTATAACCTGGATTTACATAAGGGATAGTTTTTATACCCATTTTTCCTTTCCATTACCCATTTACACTCATATTATCCCACGGAAACATACCGTGGAACGATTTCCAAGTTGTAGCGGGCATTGGTAACAGTACTAATTTATGTAAAAAATCAATTGCTGTTCGCTGTTTTCCTTAAAACTCGAGAACAGCTGGACTGATTTTGGCTAATTTTGGTTTTGATACCTTGGCGTCTTCAAAATCGAGAATCAGTTCAGTGAGGGAACGAGGTGGCGCTAGTAAAAGCAGCTAGATTTCAAAATAGAAGCAATCATTTCTTTTTAAAAACTTTTCTAACCTGCCAAATAATTAGAATTATTTAGCAGGTCGTCAAATAATTATTTGACGTTGGGCCCGTAGTTTAGAATCCAATTTTTAAAGGTCGTTCAGAAACCTGAGGCGGTACGAAGTTTGACGTGTTAGCCAGTAGATAATAAAGATCCCGCCAAAACACAGCCCTCGAACTCCCCAAATTGCTCGTTAAGCATGATAGCTCTGTTAATTGTAAACGGCAACAGAATTAGATCTCTAATGAAACAAACTAACGTTCTAAAGACATCTTATTGATTGTCTCGCGTTCTTCTCAATGTGAGGCATGTTAATTTGAATTCTTTTGAATGAGATTCGTCGGGATGAGTGGGTGATTTGTGTCGTGGTTGTGTCTTGTTAGATTCCGGGAGGATGTGACGTTTTGCTGTTCATGTGTGGAAACAGAAAATGTTTAAGTTATTTTTTTAAGGTTCTGTAGTCAACGGGTAAAATAGGACCCTAAAACGAAGACTCCGAATTACATGACTATTGACGCAAGAGCTTGGGACTTGGGGCACCCAGACTCGGACAGGTTAGGTTCGAAGGGGATGGCTGGGTCTTTCAGACCCCCCTTTCCTCCCCCTTCCGAGTTATGTTACTTTAAACCTTGCAAACAGTAATAGGAGCCTATTTGTGTTTGACAACGAGTTCGAGCAAAATGACGGGACGCCCCTATGAGGGCCAATGCCTGCTGCGGTCGTGGGACTTATGAGTTACCGTGACCCCGGAACGTAAATGGCTATTGAAGGACACCGTGGATTTTAGTCACTACAACTGACATTTCCTCCTGCTCTTCTCGCGGTCGGAGAACTCACAGGTCACTAAACCTTATTTAATTAAAATCGACATTAACGGCAATTTCTAGATCTTCTTAATATTAAAATAAAAATATTGAAGCATAATATATGCTTTTAGATTTGCTCACTCGACGTGCATAGAACTTACGAATTCGCCAAATCGTCTTGCGACAATATTTGTACTAGCGTGATACGACATCTATTGTCGAATAGCTGACGTTTGTTTCCAATACTTAAAAATAAATGATCCGTCTACCGCCATCTAGCGTTGAGTAGCGATTTCCAAGGTCACATGGAATGAACCATAGACAACCTCATAAATCATTCAACTCTCCTCGAGTATTACCCGGCTTATTTTCACAGTTAGATTCTAATTAGGAAATACTTCTTAGAGCATAGTTTTTCAATCGAGTCGGTTAATAGCAATTTCACGGTCACATTCAGAACATTATATTTATCGTATTGCTGACCTAAAATGAAATTAATTTTATAAATTATGCAACTGTTATTTTAGTAAAGAATAATCTTAACATTTAAATGAAAAGTAAATTTATCAGGATCTCAAATTAATTGAAAGAAGGTCAATTTGAATAAATATCACGTGCAATTTGTGATTTCTAAACGCACTTTTGCAGCTGCAAGAAAAAAGAACAAAAATAAACACGTCAGCTGTCAAAATTTGTTGTGTCATGTCGCCGTAATATTTTTGTAGAAAACCCAAACACTGTGAATTTGTCTTAAATAGAAATAATCAAGTTTCATAGTTTATAACTGTGCTAGGAAACTATAGCTTCGGTCTCCCTACGATGCATTGGTACGGCGGAAGTATCGCGGAAGCGGTAAATCTTTCAAAGCAAAGAAATGCCATTTTCGTCGTTTTTATCGAAGGTAAGTTTTTTTTTCCCCTTTATATTTCGTTTTCAAAGCACTACTGATGCAGTGGTTAAGGAAAATGTAATTTTCACGCGTTTTATTTTGTTAAAATCTAGGTCAAAATCTTGCCCTGTCAAGTATGTGAGGTTAATTTTATTGCAAACATTTTGACGTCATTGGAAAGATTTTTATTATGTATTTAGTAGTAGAGTGTACCTGAGACTGCTACTTACTTTATGGTCGTAATTTTATCGTTCGGAAACATTTCTAATCAAACCTATGACACATGGTTACACACAGACTGCCCAATAGCTGACTAGAATTGATTCCAATCAACTAGAAAGAGAGGAATCGAAGAGCGGGTCCTATATTTCTGTTACAGGAAAGAGATAGGTAGTGGCTCTCCCTCTACAGTATGGCCAATTTACGTTTTTCTCACTTAAATAAGTACCTATTCAAAAATTCTAACAATCAGTGGTGCGTTCAAGTCAATTATCCAGTTTAAAATTTAACCTGACTAAACGTTTAACATCCCGTTCAAGTACTCCGCAAGGGATAAAAATTAAACTGACTAAAATTTTGTCTGACCCGTTCACAGTCGTCCGCTGGCATAAGTTTTCGCCTACTAGGTTAAATTTTAGTGACCTTTTTACCTCGCTAAATCTGTTTGTTGTTTAATTTGCTCAGTTCGCTCTCTAGAAACAAATATTTCTAACAAGTACTTATTTTATTGTCTCCATGAATTTTATTTGCGTGTGAGAAGTACATAAGATTAAAAAAAAATGAGAATAATTAATAACAAGCTGAGCTGTCAATTGAATTTGACAGTTAAACCCATGACTCCGTTCAGAAAACCCTCGCTAGTTAAATTTTTATCCGGCGAAAATTTCACCGGCTTACTTAAATGCGCCCCAGGAAAGAGATAGGTAGTGGCTCTCCCTCTACAGTATGGCCAATTTACGTTTTTCTCACATAAATAAGTACCTATTCAAAAATTCTAACAATCAGTTTGTAAAACAATACCATATTTTAAAAGAGTAACCATGGAGTTTTGTTGCCGGTTCTTCTCCATGGAATCGACCAAAACCGAACCAAACACCTTTTGTCAACATTTTATAAGTGCCCATGCACCATGGGCCTAGTTTTTTTTTTTTGTTTAGCCTACACTGTCCTACTGTTGGGCAAAGGCAACAATGATATATATTACTAGACTCCTAATAACAGGCGACCAATGTCTGTCAAAACATTAGGCAAGAAAGTCTTATATCCGTCTTATTTCGACCACTCCTGTGACTCGTAAAGATACCTTGAGACAGAACACACCTTGAGTTAGCCAATTCGCTTACGTAGTACCTTAGCGAGTTGACAGAATAAAAATTTTGTTCCTTAGATCGTGCATACGGATTCTAGTAATATTTCGCTGTTGGGCAAAGGCCTCCCCTTTCTATAGGCCTATGTGAAATAAAAACATATGTTTGGGTTTAAAATGGGATATTTACCATGTTTTGAGTTTCCGATATTTCGGCACTGTTGCAAGCGCAAAGTTGAGTTCATCCATGATCATGGCGCTTGCAACAGTGCCGAAATATCGGAAACAAGACAAAACTCAAAAGAAAGAAAGAAAGCATTTATTTGCTGATAATGTAGGTATACATATAAGTTCTAATAAGTTGAATTGTCCCAATACATTTTGCCTTACTGCATGCAAAAATTATCATAAGAGTTTAATTTTATATAAAACCAATGCAATTATTAAAAATAGAATTATTATTAGAAACATAGGTCAAAATTGGAGACAGCAGTAAAAAAATATAATAATAACAAATTAATAAAACAAAAAAACTGTGAAAGAATGAGTCATCTTTAGTATATTTACTGAGTACAATAGCTAGCTGAGTATAATTATGTAAATAGCTCATATACCTATATAATTATTCATCCATTTGATGTCACACATGTTTTACATATTAGCTGATTGTTTTGTTTAAGTTTGAATGGTCGTAAACGCACCTACAAAACGGAAGAAATTCCGAGAGTGCGGAAAGACTTCGCCACTTCTTTCGATGCTATATGCTCATAGCCTACATGGATGGCAAATACCCTCTAAGCTTGAACCTAAACCCGGGTCGTGTCGCGTCGTGTTCCAAGCGCGCCTCAAAGAGCTGTCAGCAAAATGACGGGGCCCCCTCACAGAGGGCCAAAGCCTGCCGGGGTCGCGGGACTTATATCCATCACCCCGTGACCCCGGAACATAAAGGGCTATTGAAATCCTGTCCAGTCCAGACCCTCCCGCCCTGCCCGGGGTGGGAGGACTCATTTGATGATTTTACCACGCTAAAAAAAAATGCTTGAACCTAAAACAATATTTGTTCATTAGGGCCATTTCTAATCACTAAACAAATTCAGTACCTAACAATTCATTTTTAGTTTGGCCTATTGTATCTGTCAGTTGGGTAGGGAAGTCACAGTCTATTCTAAAAGTCAATGGCACTAATGAAAGGAAAGGATTTTTATTGTCACTGTCAATGTCAGTGTCACATGTCATCGGAGTTGCCAGGTTAAAAATAATCTAGCAAAAATGTATGTTTAGATTCTTTTTTAGGCACGCAACGAAAAAAGGCCTTTTTATTTGTATAAAATCATCAAATGAGTCAGGGCAGGGTGCCCTGGGTGGGAGGGACTGCCAGACTTGTACTGACCCGGTGTCTTAGTTACTAGTTAGTCCTGACTGGCGTGAAAGAAGGCCTGCGTAAAATTTGTGGTACTACACTTTTCAATTTGATTTAATGACAGACTTTATACTGCAATATGATAAGGTTTCCTCTATTTGCACGCAAGTAGAGCTCGACCCACCTCCTTGCTTTATAAGTGTTCACCAACGTCGATATATTACGTTGTGATTGGCTGACTCAAGGTCTGTTCTGTCTCAAGGTATGTTTACGGCTCACAGGAGTGGTCGAAATAAGACTGTTATAAGACTTTTTTGCCTAATGTGTTGACAGACATCGGTCGCCTGTTATTAGGAGTCTAGTAATATATTGTCGTTGGTCTTCACCCACTATGAGAAATAAACACTTCCCTTATAAATACAAAGAGCATCGTAAAGTAAACATTACAAATAAACAGCTTTGCCCACCTGTTAGTGAGTCAACTTGTATGTCACACGGTACATTGCCAACTGTACACTTGGGGGCAGAAATATGTGTGCACTTTGCACTACTTTGAGAAACTCCACAATGTTTTTTTTATGTATTTTTTTGATGTGGTAAAATCATCATAGGTGTCCTCCCACCCAGGGCGGGACTGTCAGACTTGTACTAACTAAAATCCACGGTGATCCTTTAATAGCGCTGTACGTTCCAGGGTCATTGTTACACGATGAGATGTATAATCAATCCTATCCCTTCCTATTTCCTTTCATTTTAATAATCGACGTTCAAAAGTGCCTCTTTGATGGAATAAATTATTTGAGTTTGAGACGGTCCCGCGATTCACGCACACGTGGAGTCGTTAATTGTACACGCTCATTCCTAGACATAGATTCAGTGAAAATGTGCTGCTCTGAGCCTTGCCGGTTGACATAGAGGCTAAACGCGATATAACCAGTTTAGTACGCGCACTGCTGAAGTACGCGAACAAATGTGCCGCATATCATTTCTGTGGAATCGCACATTATATTGAGTGAATAAATAAATACTCAAATTGTATGAATTCATTATTTTAATTTGAATGAGATTGGCCGATCTTGAGGGTTAAGCCGTGCTTGCAGAGATGGGTCAGTGGATGGTAGACCGTCTGTCATAGCGAGTTTCTTCCGTGCCTGGGAAAGCACGTAAAGTCGTTGGTCCAGGCTGTCATTTGTAGATCTTTGACTGTCGTTAATCACAGTCAGAAGCTTGAAAGTATGAGAACCAGCCTTACTATTGGGTGTCGTAATACCCAGTTACTGGATTGTGGAGGTCTGATAGTCGCTCCATGTAAAATAATGATATTCAGCTGCATCTGGTTCGACTGGAAGTCGACCACAATATAGTTGGGAAAAGGCTAGGCACTATCACATATTTTTGTCAATGACTGTACAAATCTGGCACAATGCCACATTTCAGCATCATTGTACATACGAGAATTGGCAATTGGCACCACGGCCGTGATAAAAAAAAGATTTTATTAGTTAAAAGTTGCGGTTAAAATGTTATTTGGGTTATTATTAACATTTGTTTTATTGGAACGGATTACTAATGAGTGATTTTATTTTTATTTTTTCCCTAGTCGATGGATAGATGGCGCTGAACTTGTTATGTTACTGCAATGAACGGAACGTCGTCATTTTTTGATATTTTTCACTTGATTGTAATTTTGAGATCTTAAAACATAACGTTCATGTCATGTCATTGTCAGTCACATCACATCACACCATTGGCATTTGGAAATAAATAACAACAAGGAAAAAGAAAAAAATATTCATTGACCAGTCTTTTTAATTTATGAGTTTTCCACGCCATAAAGAAAATGTACCAAGAGAAAAAGAAGAGAAGTCTGTGCCTCGTGGATTTGTGCAAAAATGAAGGCATACATCTAGTAACGTAGTCAGTTCAACGCCATCTACAGAGTTCTTGGAAACTGCTTTTTTTTAATACTTACTCAAAAAATAAACCTTCTTATTGTAAAAAAAATAAACTGACTTCTAAAAGAACACAAAAACCGTCTTCGAGAAATCGGGGAATATATATAGAAAAGTGCTAGAGTGGAGACCACGGACTAGCAAGCGCAGCGTAGGACGTCCACCAACAAGATGGACAGACGACCTTATGAAGGTCGCCGGAAGACGCTGGATGCAGGTCGCTTCCATCCGGTATATGTGGAGATCAAAAGGGGAGGCCTATGTTCAGCAGTGGACGTCCTATGGCTGAGATGATGATGATACATAAAAGAAGATTCTGACGAATTGAGAACCTCGCCCTTTTTGCGAAGTCGGTTAAAAATGGGATCCGGAATCTATTCTATGTGTATATCTATACTATGTCAGGAGTGTCAGGACCGACTAGACAGAGTAGTTAGGAATTGTGATTGTTATGTTGAAAACTGTTAGGGAGAACATTTTCGGATTTCCAACTATCGGAGTTCGAAATGGGTCTGTCTCATCAGGAAATCATGACTCTGGAACGTAAAGGGCTATTGAAGAATCCCCGTGGATTTTAGTCAGTACAAGTCTGACAGTCCAGTAACAGGAAGTGTTTAAAACGCCAATTCAGTTTGACGTCACGATTTTAATCATTGACGGTAAAATACTAATTAATAGTTGTGCAATATCTTATCAGGTCTTATCGTGTAGGTAGTCGTATTTTTTGTAAGATTAACTTTGGTATGAATATAAAACAGGTAGTTAAACAACGACGATATATTATTAGACTCCTAATAACAGGTGACCGATGTCTGTCAACACATTAGGCAAAAGACTCTTATATCCGTCTTATTTCGACCACTCCTGTGAGCCGTAAACATACCTTGAGACAGAACAGAACTTGAGTTAGCCAATCACAACGCAGTACCCCGTCCCCCTCGCTTACGTAGTACCTCAGCGAGTTGACAGAATAGTTTTTGTTCCTTGAATCGTGCATGCGGAGTCTAGTAATATATCGTCGTTGTAGTTAAATAACATACGCTGCATTGGGTTTCAATTAGGGTTGGCATGATTAACCCTTGGCAGCCCGAGTCGTATATATGTTACGGTAAATGTGATTAATTGAAAATTATTAATAATTATCTATTATTGTTAATAATTACCGAAAGTCGAGTTAAAGTGATTAATTAATCACATTTGTCGGTTATTATTAATAATTTGACCCTAGTAGTGATAAATGTAATAAGTAAACTTCCTTCACAGGAGCAAGTCGACGGAGCCCCGCTCCGCGGGGCTCCTACTTCTGCGTGGTTAAAAAAAAAAATAACCACGAAGAGGATGGCGGGGTCTTTCAGACCCCGCCATCCTCTTCTAACCTAAATTGTCCGAGTCGGGGTGCCAGCAAGTCCCGAGGTTAGGCCTAGTTCTAACCGGCTAAACCTAGGTGTAACCGACCACAATCGGTTAAACCTACGTGTATCATACTTATCTTCAGTTAGCACTAGGTTTAGCCGTTTAGTTTATTAATTTTATCACTTTTACCAATATGTGTCGTGAATTATTAATAATTACTACTAAAAGTAATAAATTTCGATCGTTTATTCACATTTACCAAAACATGTGATTATTATTAATAATTTTGTAAAATTATTAATAATTTTCAATTAATCACATTTACCGTAACATATACAGGGTGAATTTTTCAACTGGGCGTGGATGGCTACTTTCGTAACTATGAGGAATATCGAAAAACGTTGAAAGGAGTCTCGAGGCCGATTTTGACGAAAACTAAAACTGCATCATTGGATTTTAGAAAAATCTAAAATCCTGGCCAGGAATCGAACCCGTTGATTTTGGAAAAAAAATCACACCCTGTATTATTACACCGTTCGATAGTGTTGCTAATGAGGATCAAATTCTGGGAAATAATCATATACGGCAAACTTACGGAAATGGCAGATTTTTATGAAATTGCTATTTTTCCATGTTACTTTACATCTATACAACGTGTTTTTTTTGATATCCCATAACTCTAGGGTATGATTGAGGCCATGTCAAAGAATCAACTGGCATATGAGTTATGTTACAAACCTTCGTTATTTTTTTTTTTTCATTTTTCATACAAAATAATTCGGCAAAGTCACGATTATTAATGTAAAACACCCTTACGTGAAATATGACAACGTCGCATTTTCTTAGCTTTAAATATGAATGATTGGTTTGAATAAAAATGAATTACTTGTATTTATCAATGAAACTTAGATACCTAGACACATCGAGGGTCTATTCTACTGCGAAGTTTGGCAACCTCGCAAAAGTAAAGATTCGTCATACTGGTGACATTTTTTGACCTAATTTAACTATGATTGATGATATCTCCGAAACGATGCATTTTTGGACCACCTATTCTAGGAGTTTTAGTATTATTTTTACCTACAGAATATAACCCTAGAGTTATGGGATATCAAAAAAAACAGGTTGTAGAGCCATAATTTATTCGAAATTATACAATTTCATTGTTTTCAATGTCTCACTGAATTTGACGTTTCAACAATCCCACTGTACTTAGCAATGCGACATTATTGAGTTGAACTAAAAATAGCATTATTTTAAAGAAGGAACGGTAACTTAAGTTTCGAATACAGACTTCGCTTTTTTTTTTTTTATCATGGTAAAATCATCAAATGAGACCTCCAACCCCGGGCAGGGCGGGAGGTACTGTCAGACTTGTACTGACTAAAATCCACGGTGTCCTTCAGTAGCCCTTTATGTTCCGGGGTCACGGTAATAGAAATAAGTCCCGCGACCCCGGCAGGCTTTGGCCCTCTGAGAGGGGGCCCCGTCATTTTGCTGACAGCTCTTTGAGGCGCGCGTGGAACACGACGCGCCGTCGACCCGGGCATGGTCCATGGTCGGACAGCGAGTTGCCCTTTACTCGCTGTCCGCATGCCCGCGCCTACGGTGGCCGGAGATCGTCTTGCGACGTACGGCGCCGTGGGCGTACACCACTGCGGTTGGGGCGGAGGGAGGACGCTGTCCTCTCTCTCTCGCGGCCCGCCGCCTCCTTCACGAGCATTACTGCCTCGCAGAAGGCGGCGACCGCTTCCCACTCCGTCTCGCTCCGCAGCATGGACAGTCTTTGCCTTGAAGATTAATCAGTTTTTTTGTAATTATACGTTTTCCTTAAGTTTGCCGTATATGATTACTTCCCAGAATTTGATCCTTATTAGCAACACTATCCAACGGTGTAATAATACAGGCTGTGATTGAGGGTTCGATTCCTGACCAGGATTTTTGATTTTTCTAAAATCCAATGATGCAGTTTTAGTTTTCGTCAAAATCGGCCTCGAGACTCCTCTCAGCGTTTTTCGATATTCCTTATAGTTTCGAAAGTAGCCATCCACGCCCAGTTGAAAAATTCACCCTGTATATATGCGACAAATATTTCTGTACCCCTAACGCCCGTGTGGTATTTCTGTGACAGAAAATATTCCCCCTGGTTGTCAGACTTTTAG
The DNA here is from genome assembly GCA_028554685.1 of Agrotis ipsilon. Classification (NCBI taxonomy): domain Eukaryota; kingdom Metazoa; phylum Arthropoda; class Insecta; order Lepidoptera; family Noctuidae; genus Agrotis; species Agrotis ipsilon. The sequence goes on from CM052982.1 coordinate 6,393,259, forward strand.
AACTTCTAACTAATAGTAACGACTGTCAAAGATCTACAAATGACAGCCGGGACCAATGGCTTTAAGTGCTTTCCGAGGCATGGAGGAAACTCGCTATGACAAATGGTCACCCATTCACAGCCCAACGTAGCGAGCGCGGCTTAACCCGGAAGATCGGCCTATGCGGTTGTTATTATTTAGCCACAAATCAAATCAAATCAAAGCATTTATTTCAAGTAGGCCAGTTATAGCTCTTTTGAAATGTCAAAAGAGAAAAACATTTCAACGTTAAATAAATAAAAACAGTTCAGAAATAGTTATGTTGCTACAGTCCCAGTCACACGACATAAAAACTGTGAAAGTACCGTAGATGCCCGTTCCAAGAAGTTGATCTCTATGGAGAAGAACGGGCAAGAAACTCCATGGACACTCATTTTATATCGCCAAAATTAGTACAGAACCTTTGTGAACCACGAGCTCATCACTTACCTTACCATGTCGATAATTTACTAAAATCTATTTTATTTGTTCTATATAAGTTCTCGTGGATGTCGGAACTTAATAATGTATTTTTTATCAAATTGACAAAGTTTCATACAAACTTTCAACCAAATCCTTTCTTAGCGGATGTCTACGTCATAACATCTGCCTGCATGCCGAATTTCAGCCCGATCCGTCCAGTGGTTTGGGCTGTGCGTTGATAGATCACTATGTCAGTCAGTCACCTTTGAGTTTTATATATTTAGAATATATGTATTTACTGATTAATAATGATCTCCTAACTTAGGTATTGCATGTCGTCATCGCCACCCACGTGTTTTAAATAACTTTGTATGTCCTTCAGAACATTGTGTCGTCCGTATATTAGGTAAAATCAAGATTATAAATATAAAACGACATGTTTTGCCAATAGCCATGACTAACGTTTACCAACTGATCGAGATAATCTATGTTTTTTTTTTACGTGGTAAAATCATCAAATGAGTCCTGCCGCCCCGGGCAGGGTGGGAGGGACTGTCAGACTTGACTGACTAAAATCCACGGTTTCCTATGGTAGCCCTTTGTGTACTCGAGTCGCGGTATACGTTTGTCCCGCGACCCCGTCAAGGCTATGGCCCTCTATAGGGGGGGGCCGTCATTGTGCTGACGCTCTTTGAGGCGCGCGTGGATCACGACGCGCCGTCGACCCGGGCATGGTCTATGGTCGGACAGCGAGTCGCCCATTACTCGCAGGAATTTAAGATTAGTCATCATCTGCCTAGCCTTTTCCCAATTATATTGGAGTCGGCTTCCAATCAAACCAGATTCAGCTGGATATCAGTATTTTACATGGAGCGACTGCCTGTCGGACCTCCACAACCTAGTAACTGGGTAATACCATACCCCATGGTAAGATTGGTTGTCAGACTTTAAAAGCTTCTGACTAACAGTAACGATTGTCAAAGATCTACAAATGACAGCCGGAACAAACGTCTTTACTGGCTTTCCGAGGCACGGAGAAAACTCGCTATGACAGATTACCCATCCACAGACCAACCTCGGCAAGCGCGGCTTAACCCGAAAGATCGGCCTGTGCGGCTGTAATTATTTAGCCAGGAGGTCGCATTAGCTATTAGTATATTATCATTATTATTACTTAAGATAATCCTTATCACGAGTTTCCTCATCTTACAGGCGACAATGATCTATCTGCGGAGATGGCAGCCACAATCGACGATGGCGCAGTGCTATCCAGGCTGTCTGACCAAGCCAACTTTCTGGCCATCAAACTGAAGAGCGGTTCCCCCGACTATCTACACTTCGCACAGATTTGTATCCTTTTACAACAATTGTATGAGACGTTGAGTAAACAAAAGGTTTTCGCTTTAAAATAAATAATGGAGATTTATTCCTTGAACGCATTCCAAAATTCCTGAAACAGTTAGTTTTTCAAATTTAAAATAGTGTTGCCACTTGTAAAATGATACCACAATAGAAAAATAAATATTTCCCAATTGCTTTTCAAGCTAAGTGCGAGAGTGCTCTATTATAGGGACCAATTCTATTCTTTCAGTCAAATAACCTATGGGTGAAGCCAAACGAGCAAAATTTTGTGAGTCGTATCACAGAATTTCGTGTTTTAGTACAGTGCAGACCACTCATTTAGCGCCGCGAAAGACTTTTTCAATGAATGCGACCGAAATTCCGCGACTAACGACTCACAAAATGACGTTCGTTTGGCCTCACCCATAGGTTACTTGAATGAAAAAATCGAATTAGTCCGGTTAATACGAAAAATATATGTCAAATATTTTTGATAATCTAACTGACGGACTAATTAGATTATTTTCAGCCAAATACAAAAAAAAATCGTTTCTATTAATTTTCAAAACTCTTACTTCCGTATTAATAAATCAAGAAGTAAAGTTACGACAAAGTTATTCCTAAAATGTATGGTTAGTCGAACGATTATCCTGGTTGTAACTTTAGGTTACCTTTATTAATAAGGGTTTTACAGACGGACTAATTAAGCAATTTATTGTAGCTGTCAACACACGTCTATTGTAATTTTTAAAATATTTTTATTGTAAACTAGCGGCCCGTCCCGGCTTCGCACGGGTGGAAATCTCTAAAACCCGGTCCCGATGGTTACAAACACAACAAAAAAATAATTAACCGAATCGGTCCAGCCGTTTTCGAGTTATGGGCTTAGCAACACATTTTGCGATCCATTTTTATATTATAGATGACTAGCTGACCCGGCACTTCGTATCGCCTCAGAATCAATAAATAAAAAATCTGTTTTATCATAATTGCTCACCTTTTAAACCTTCAGCCCTATTTGTCCAGCCGTTCTCGAGTTTTAGCGACACTAACGAACAGCAATTGATTTTTATAACAGAAGATGTCTACCTTCTTATAACAATCCGTTGAAATCTACGCAATACTTCCCTAACTCCTTTATCAGATCAGTTTGTGCCAGTTCCCTCGCTGTTTTTCATAGGCAGGAATGGCATGCCACTCGACGTGGTCTGCGCTGGGGTGCAGCCAAGTAATATGGCAAGCAGGATAGACAGGATCTTGGGGGAGCACTGTGAGTAATATTTTTAAGTTTATTCGGTACAAGTCACATAAAAAGTTTTAAAAAGGTTTAAAATTTGCCTACAATTACCACTGTAGGGCCATTTTTTGGCCCTACAGTGGTAATTGTAGGCAAATTCCAAACTCAAGGTTTGCCAAAGAGCGTATTGGGTTAATCGGAGATCGACTTCAAAACACGACAATACGCCCCAAAACTGAGGAATTGCTGATGTGGTCATAAGACTGCTAGGTTGAAGTGGGTTTGGGCGGGCCAATGTATAGAATGATTAGGGATCAGTGGGCTGGGGTCATTACACAAGGTTAAAGTTACCGGATGGGCGTCGTTGCCGAGGGAGGCATAGAAAAAGCTGGCGTGACGATCTAGACGCATTTATGATAGATTGGCCGGAGCTCGTGTCGGATCATTTAGCTCCCTTCAAAATGGTTTAGCTGAATGGTGCTGATACATGTGTCATGTTCGTGAACGGGCGCTGTCCGGTGTGGACTGGTCATCTTTTAGCTGTCACGGTCTATTTTAATTAATAATAACTTTATTTTCGATCTCGGCAACGACGCCCGTCTGGCATCCACTGCGTAACGACTCTAGCCCAGCGATCCCTATGCATCTGATACACATGACCCGCCCAATCCCATTTCAATCTGGCAGTCTTAGTGCCCACATCAGTAATTCCAGTTTTGTACAATACACTGCATAATAATAATCTGTAAGTGCAAAAGAATACAATAGAATAATCTATTTCAGTCAAAGACAAGCCCTCAAACTCATCAAGTCCTACGGTGCAAGCGTCCACTTCGTCCACCACAGTCCAGGCGCCCACGCAAGGGACTGGTTTCCAGCAGAATGCCCAGCAAACAGTCAACTTCGTCCAAACTGAGGCCGCTGCGCTGCAGAAGCAGGTGGCGCCGCCCACTGAGGAGACTGAGTCAGGTACATACTTACATCGTTTAATCATCATCTGCCTGCCTTTTCCCAACTACATTGGGGTCAGCTTCCAGTCGAACCAGATGCATCTAGATATCAGTATTATTCTCATACTTAATGGACGGCGAGTAATAGGTGATTCTCTGTTCGATCATAGCTCATGCTCGGGTCGACAGCGCGTTGTGTTCCACGCGCGCTTCTAAGAGCTGTCAGCAAAACCCGGGCAGGCTTTGGCTCTCTAAGCGGGGTAGAGAGCCAATGCCTGCAGGGGTTACGGGACTAACAAGTAAACGTGACTCAGGAACGTAAAGGGCTATTGAAGGACACCGTTGGTTTTAGTCAGTTCAAGTCTGACAGTCCCTCCTGCCCTGCCCTGCGTGAGAGGACTCATTTGATGATTTTACCACGATAAAAAATTTGCTTCAATGAGCACTTTTAAAACGAGGAAAAATGGTTCGCGTTGGTCGTTTCCATAGAGAAGAAACTCTATGGTTACTCTTTTCATTATATTTCAAGTCTATTATTATTTGAACTAAAAATGAAACAAAAAGATTAAAAAAAAACCTGACTTAAAAAAAACACAAAATAGTGTAAAATAGGTAAAGTTTGCTTTCTTTCGGAAGTCGGTGGCAAAACAATAATATCAAAAACTTCACCACTTCCGAAATAAAAGTCAATTTACACTTGATTCTTGATTTTATAAGTAGCTCTTTAATAACAAAAAAATCTTTTTTTATTAATATCTTTTGCACAGCATCGGGCTCCCCTCCACCAAAGATGCCCAAGACAGACTCCGAAGATACGAAGACCCTAGTTCCTGAGGACATGATCTGTGATGGTGATGTGTGCGTGCGTCGGCCAGCCAAGCCTGATGAGCCAGGTCCCAGCCAGGCACCAACACCCAGCTTGCCGGACGCTCCAGCCAATCCACAGGTAAGACTTAAGGCATTTTGCGAAACATGCATTTTGCGTCAGTATGTCATTTTTATAAAGTGCCTTTTTGCGTCAGTATGTCGTTTTGCGAAAGTGGCATTTTGCGTCAGAATGTCGTTTTGTGAAAGTGGCATTTTGCGTCAGAATGTCGTTTTGTGAAAGTGGCATTTTGCGTCAGAATGTCGTTTTGTGAATGGGGCATTTTGCGTCAGAATGTCGTTTTGTGAAAGTGGCATTTTGCGTCAGAATGTCGTTTTGTGAAAGTGGCATTTTGCGTCAGAATGTCGTTTTGTGAAAGTGGCATTTTGCGTCAGAATGTCGTTTTGTGAAAGTGGCGTTTTGCGTCACTATGTCATTTTGTGAAAGTGGCGTTTTGCGTGAGTATGTCATTTTGTGTAAGTGGCATTTTGCGTCAGTATGTCATTTTGTGAAAGTGGCGTTTTGCGTCACTATGTCATTTTTATAAAGTGCCATTTTGCGTCAGTATGTCATTTTTATAAAGTGCCATTTTGCGTCAGTATGTCATTTTGTGAAAGTGGCGTTTTGCGTGAGTATGTCATTTTGTGAAAGTGGCATTTTGCGTCAGTATGTCATTTTGTGAAAGTGGCGTTTTGCGTCACTATGTCATTATTATAAAGTGCCATTTTGCGTCAGTATGTCATTTTTATAAAGTGGCATTTTGCATCAGCATGTCATTTTTCTAAAGAGACCTTTCGACAGCATGTTATTTTGCGTACTGACGCAGAATGACATAAAGATGTCATTTTAGAAAATTACATTTTTCGTCTTTGTAATTTTTTGCAAGTGATTTTGCGAATGTGACATTGTGCATGCGTCTTATACTTAATAAAGGTACGGTTAGCGCAGAGGCCGAGCGATCAACTGCTGCTCTGCATGTCACGGATACGATTCACGCATGGAAAAAATATTTTTATGCAACATTAGTTGTTCCGTGTCTGTGTATTTGTGTATGTAAAATTAAATGTTTTCTTTCGACGAAATTCCTTATTAGTAAAGAATTAAATGATATGCTGTCTACACACCGAAGCCGCCGGCACAACCCGGCGCCCTGATTGGACAATGCAAAATCGTCAAAATCAGGCCGCCGCCGCCGGGCCTTGCCCGTTTGTGCGCCGGGCAGGGTGTAGACAACCATAGAATCACATTTTGCATGATGCATGTTTGTTTTCATTTGGATTTAAATTAAAGCTTCGTTTGTATTTTTTTATGGAAAGGGGATGATGTCTATTACTGTATAAATAAAAAAAATACACAACAAAAAACCAGAAATTAATAAAAATAAAAATATTTTAAGCAAAAATGCACCTAACAAGAGAATGCTCAAGTTTATCAAATATTTTGAAAATACTCCCACAAAAGCCATAGGACAGATCATCATCTGCCTAGCCTTTTCCCAACTATATTGTGGTCGGCTTCCAGTCGAACCAGATGCAACTGAATATCAGTATGCGACTGTCTATTAGACCTTCACAACCTAGTAACTGGGTAATACCATACCCCATGTTAAGACTGGTTGTCAAACTTTAGAGCTTCTGACTAACAGTAAAGACTGTCAAAGATCTACAAATGACAGCCGGGACTAACGGCTTTACGTGCTTTCCGAGGCACGGCGGAAATTCACTATGACGGATGGTTTAAAAGCTATAGGACAGATGATACACATTAGTGGATTCCATTAATTTTATCATGTACTAACGATGCGCCCCGGCTCCGCACGGATACAATGTCTACTATATTACGCATGTTATATACATAAAAACCTTCCTCTTGATTCACTCTATCTATTAAAAAAACCGTATCAATATCCGTTTCGTAGTTTTAAAGATATAAGCATACATAGGGACAGGAAGCAGGAAGCGACTTTGTTTTATACTATGTAGTGATTTATGACCTGTTACACACTATACACCAAAGACAATCAAAACCTTCCATAACCTAGGACTTTTTTATTTTTAATTTGCCATAAACAATTCAACAGGAGACTAACCTCGAAGCAACAGAGAGTGGAGGCAGTGTAGAAGAGAAAATGGAGAGAGCAAGAGAGTTGATAGAAGCTAGAAGGAGAGAGAAGGCTGAAAAGGAGAAAGAGGTAGGGAGTCTTAACAGTGTTTTAAGGTGGAGGTATGGCGATATCATTATAAGTATTGGACGGCGAGTAATGGGTGACTCGCTGTCCTGCAGCATGCCCGCGTCGTGTTCCACACGCGGCTCAAAGAGTTGTCAACAAAATGACCGTAGAAGGCCAAAGCCTGCCTGGGTCGCGGTACTGTCACGTCTGGTAACCGTGACCCTGCAACGTAAAGGGCTATTGAAGGATCACCGTGGGTTTTAGTCAGTACAAGTCTGACAGTCCCTCCCGTCCCGCCCTGGGTAGGAGGACTCATTTGATGATTCTATCACGATAAAAAAGACATATTTTTTATTTATTTTAAGAATAACAAATTTTTACAGATGGTGAATAAAAATTGTATGAGGTTTCTAACCAACGACGATATATTACTAGACTCCTAATAACAGGCGACCGATGTCTGTTTATATTAGGCAAAAAAGTCTTATATCCGTCTTATTTCGAGCACTCCTGTGAGCCGTAAACATACCTTGAGACAGAACAGACCTTGAGTTAGACAATCACAACGCAGTACCCCGTCCTCTTCGCTTACGTAGTACCTCAGCGCGTTGACAGAATAGTTTTTGTTCCTTAGATCGTGCATGCGGAGTCTAGTAATATATCGTCGTTGTTTCTAAGCATGCTAGTTTTTATTTTTCGATGCATGTTACTTCTAAGTTTAATGTCTTTTAGATAAAATGTTCCACTTATAGTAGATACCTACTTTATTTCATCATCATCATCATCTCAGCCATAGGACGTACACTGCTGAACATAGGCCTCCCCTTTAGATCTCCACATATACCGATTGGAAGCGACCTGCATCCAGCGTCTTCCAGCGACCTATTTATTAGTTTTAAAATAATGGTACTTAAGCACTAACGCACTTATATTTTAGATGATCCGGATATTTTTGCATGCCCTAACGTGAAATGTAACGGGAATGTTTGACATTATTATATTTTAACACCTAATGGTAAACTAACAACTTTAGTAAATTGATGACTTTTATTTCTTTTAGAAATAGTATAATTAATAATAATAATAATATTCCGCAACTATCACACAACGCCATCTAGTCCCAAGCTAAGCAGAGCTTGTGTTATGGGTACTAGACAACTGATAAACATACCTATATATTTCTAAATACATACATATTATAGGTAAATACACCCAGACACAGAACAAATGATCATGCTCATCACACAAACATTTGTCCTGGGTGGGAATCGAACCCACGACCTCCGGCATAGCAGTCAGGGTCACTAACCACTAGACCAACAGGCCACTCTTATTTCATTTTGTTTTTAGGGTTCCGTAAAACAGAAGAAAAAACGAAACCCTTATTAAAAAAAAAAAAAAAAATTAAACATATGATCACTTTATTGTCCGCCTCTCCTTATGTCAAGACCCTTATTCTCAGAAACGCGTGGAAATACCAAGCTGAAATTACTCAAACGTTATCCAAATGTCACTGTCAGCTGTCAAATATGACAGAAAAGCCCATAACACATTTTTGACGATTTGACAAAACTTCTAAAAGTGGAATTTATGAGCTTTTGACTGTTGTGACAGCTTTTTGACGTTTGCATTCTTACTTTTAACTACGCTAATAGTATTTCTCTTCTCTTTTCCCCTCACAGTTGGAGAAAGAGAAAGAGATCGAACGTCGAAATGCTGGGAAGGGAGTGGCCGAGCTCAAGAGGTGGCAGGCAGACCAAGAGATGAAGCAGATTCAGGTAAGAGATTTAATTAATTATTATAGTATCGGCCCCGTACGTATTTCGCTACTTACAAAAAATGTGATAAAAGAAAAACCGCTCGACCGATTTTGTGCAAACTTCACATAAATAATCTATTAAGTAGTCCGAACAAAGCCTAAACATTGTGTTTGAATAGATGAGCCTGTTCTTGAGTTATAAAGTTACAACGAAAAGTGGCATTTCTCTTATTTCTATGTAAGGTAAGAAGGGAATTATGGGGTCTAGTTAGCCAACGAATAAAACATTGCCACGCCCGTCGTGTTATAAGGTTACTGAACTTTAAAAAATAGGAGCCCCGCGCTACAGGGCTCTATCTACAACGCCTTTTCATAACTTACATATTGTTTCATTAAAATTAATCCACATAAAAAATGTTAATTTTATCAAGTTTAATAAGATGTCTTTGTAAATTGGACCAACCGCGAATAAGTAGGTCCAATAACTCAGATAATTGGACCAATAACTCCGAAAGGATTCTGTATATACCAACGACGATATATTACTAGACTCCTAATAACAGTCGACCGATGTCTGTCAACACATTAGGCAAAAAGCTTATACCCGTCTTATTTCGAGCACTCCTGTGAGCCGTAAACATACCTCGAGACAGAACAGACCTTGAGTTAGCCAATCACAACGCAGTACCCCGTCCCCCTCGCTTACGTAGTACCTCAGCGAGTTGACAGAATAGTTTTTGTTCCTTAGATCGTGCATGTGGAGTCTAGTAATATTTCGTCGTTGATAAATACTTTTCCACATTTGTCCCCCCAGGAGGAACGTCGTCGCGAGAAGATGGAGAACAACTTGGCCCGACAACGTATCCTGGAGCAGATCGCACAGGACCGCGCTGAGAGACGAGCGAGGGACCTGCCGCCCACCGCCCCGGCACAACCACAGCCCGCAGTGCAGCCTACACCCAGTATGTGCTTGTAGCCCTTTATTGTAATTGAAATAGTCTTGTGAGGGAGAGGACAGCGTCCTCCCTCCACCCCAGCCGCAATGGTAGACGGTCACGACAACGAACGTCGCCAGACGATTTCGGGCCACGGTAGGCGCGGACGGGCGAGACGAGTAATGGGTGACTCGCCGTCCTCCATTTTTAGAAGCAGTGGTAGCCCAGTGGTGTCGACCCCGACTTACGAGTTGTAGGTCATGGGTTCGAGCCCAGGCAGGCGCATTACTTTGTGTAATATATTTCATCAGCACTGCTCTCAAAACGGTGAAGGAAAACATCGTGAGGAAACCGGCATGTCCTAGAAACAAAAATTCGAAGACATGTGACATCCACCAACTTGCACTGGGCCAGGGTGGTGGATAATGTTATGGCCCAGTCTCTCTCTCATAGAGGAGGCCTGTGTGTCCCAGCAGTGGGAACATTTATAGGCTGACGAGAATGATATTTTCAGGTAATTTTGCCAAAATGACAATAAACAGGTAGTCTTTTGTCCAGCATCAGGTGACGTCGCCGGTCGTGCTCGCATCCAGTTCAAGCTGCCGGACGGCACCTCGCACACCGCACACTTCGACGGTGACGACACGCTCAGAGACGTACAGCGATATGTTACTGACAACCTACAGGTCAGTAACAATCATAGATATATAGGCAGAGCTCATCATTTGCCAGCCTTTTCCCAACTATATTGTGGACGGCTTCCAGTCGAACCAGATGCAGCTGAATATCAGTATTTTACAAGGAGCGACTGACTATCGGACCTCCACAACACAGTAACTGGGTAAAACGATACTCCATAGTATTCAGAAAACGTCGACGGACGGTGCTTCTGGGAGGTTTAAAAAGAAAAAAACCCTAACCTGTCCGAGTTGGGGTGCCCCCAGTCGTTTTTACGACATTTTTTATTTCTCTGTGCCCCTTTTTCGTACACTCCTACTTATATGCCAGCTGAACAACTTTTTGCATTTTTACGAGAAGACGGACTTCATTGACACCCCGAGGTTTGGTTTGGTTAGGCCTTGTAGACAAGACTTTTTGCCAATTTAAAAGAAACATCCTGAAACTCGCACAGCTAAGCTAAGCGTTTCTTATATGACGTAGGTGAGCGCATAACAACCAGATACGGATTACGAAATTCGACCCCTAGTCTTAAGGGTTTGTGTTTGGAGTTGATCGTTTGTATGAAACTTTGATACTACAAGTGATAGGTGATATCAGATTTTGCATGGGGTTTCTTTTGGACGTTAAGGCTCACTAAAGACGGTATTTTGCGAATTTCGATCCTTAAGGGGTTTTTTTTGGGGTTTTGCAGAGGTTCTTTTTAGGACGTAGCTAGGTGCTACCACTGCTACCTAATACGGGATTTTGTGAAATTCGCTCCCTAAGGGGGTGTTGGTTTGTTTTAAACTAACTACAAGTGTCAGCAGTCTCAAATTTTAAGGGTTTGTTTGTTTTAAACTGTACCTACAAGTGCTAGCAGTCTCAAATTTTGCCTATAGACCCCCTTTGGGTCTCTTTGGTACGAAGGTGCTAACTAAGACGTTGTTGTTCCAGCTATCATCATCCAACTTCTCCCTGTGGACCGCATTTCCCCGTCGCGAGCTGACGGAGCCGGCGGCCAGCCTGCGCGGCCTGCAGCTGGCGCCGTCGGCCGCGCTGCTGGTGCTGCCGCGGAGGACTGCCGCCGTCGTAGCCAGGCCCTCCTCTGTGTCTAGTCTTATCAGTGAGTATCTTGGACGCAAGCAACCAAAAACGCTATTAAAAAGATGAAACGCTTACAAACATGCAATTTTGAAATATTTTACCTAGTCTCATAGCATTATGTTGTATGGCATTTTACTGTGGGGTCGGGCTGCTAACATGATAATTTTGGTATATTTTAGCTACTTTCATAGCATTATGTTGTATGACATTTTGCTGTGGGGTCAGGCTGCTTTTTTTTTTTTTTAACGTGGTAAAATCATCAAATGAGACCTCCAACCCCGGGCAGGGCGGGAGGTACTGTCAGACTTGTACTGACTAAAATCCACGGTGTTCTTCAATAGCCCTTTATGTTCCGGGGTCACGGTGATGGTATGAGTCCCGCAACCCCGGGGGGGTCAGGCTGCTGACATTGAATTCAATTTTCAATCTACCCTTGTAGTAATTCCATCGCAATAATAATCACTAAAACTAGATTATAACCAACCGCATCATAAAAAAAAAACACCTCTGACTTAATATTTTTTCTTCACAGCATTCTTCACACAACTCTTCACCACTATAATCCTGGAGCCATCGCAGAACCTGGTTGCCTGGCTGCGCGCGCGCCTGTTCCCTCCCCCCACGTCTCCGCCCCGCGCCTCCTCTCCCTCCCCCTCCCCCCCTGCGGCCCCCGCTCCCCCCGGCGGTGCTCGTCGTCGCGGAAATATACATCGTCTGCCCTCCGACCGCGCCCCTGATGATGACAATAATACATGGAATGGCAACTCTACTCAACAGATGTAATGTTTTGAAACTAATTTAAGAGGTCATTATTTGTCTAAATCATCATCAACTATGTTGGGTTGGATTCCAGTCTGACAGGATTTAGTTAAACAGCTGTTTTATAGACCGACTGCCATCTGACCTCCACACCCCAGTACCGGGTAATGTTAAAAATGTGTGTGGTTTTGCAAAAATGAGCCAAACTGATGTGGTTTGGTACGTTTTTGCAGAACTACGCTTAAATGTGTATGTTAAAAATCCTAGCTTTCATATCACATAAATACACATTATACTTACTGCAAAAAAAATAATCCATGTTTCATGTGAAATACTTAGTTAATCAAACTTAAATATTACCTTAGATATTAAAATTTGACCTAAAATGAAATGCATAATCATTTCTGTGTCATTATAGACTAAATACACGAATATTTTCTATGTATATATTGACCAATGCTTAAAAAAAAGGTAAATTAAATACAATTTTGAGTTTAGAAAATTGTTTAAATTGTTAAATCTTTTAGTTGTTGCAAGAATGAACCAACCCACAATATTTTAGTATTGTATATTAAGTATATACAGAAATGTACGCCTTTTCCCCTTTTTTTTACGTTAGTAAAATCACCAAATGAGTCCTCCCATCCCGGGCAGGGCGGGAGGGACTGTCAGACTTGTACTGACTAAAATCCACGGTGTTCTTCAATAGCCCTTTATGATCCGGGGTCACGGTGATTGAATAAGTCCCGCGACCACGCCTTTTCCCATGGGCAGAACTACAGAGCGCCACCTGCTACGATCCATTGCGAGTACTACGCACCTAACCTTTTTAACCGACTTCGTGAAAAGGGAGGTAGTTCTCAATTCGTCGGCATTTTTTATCTTTTTAACATTTTGGTATGTAGCATATAATAAAACATGCCTAGAAACACGTTTAAAAATAATTCAGCATAAATTGTTGAGACTTTAGTAAAAAGGAACCAATTTTATTGTGGGTTGGAACTTTTCAGCAGAAATTAGACTCAATTAGTTGAAATTTTCAAACAACGAAATTTTAAAAAGCTGCAACGATTGTTTTCACACGTTTTTCAAGCAGCTCAACCGGCACTTTGACGCAGCGAGATCGTTGCGTTGTTGTACATGTAAATTAACGATAAATTGGATATCAGGGGCCTTAGTCTAACAGCAGACGACAATCGTTATCGTTCATCAGTCACCAATACATTTTTAACTTTATACCCCAGCGCGTAAAGTTGAAAATCTATTAAAAACTGCTGATCGATAATGAACGAAACAAACGAAAACGATCTGTGAACTTCAATAGATTTTTAACTTTACGTGCTGGGGTATAAAGTTGAAAATGTATTGGTGACTGATGAACGAAAACGATAGCGTCTGCTGTTTGACTAATGCCCCTGTTATCTTTTGATATCTTAGAATTTATAAAAAAAGTAATTTCACGAAAAACGTTACGTTTTGAACGCAGAGTCTGGACATTTCAAAAAATCTAAGATTTCAACTATATTATTTATACTTTTACCTAAAAATTATAATACGGTATTTTACTCAAAAAAAAATATTAGTCCGAAATATAGATTATTAAAAAATATTAGACCCGTATTTTTTCTTTTGTCACGTAAACCAAAATTGACGAAGATACAACGCTTCTAAAAATCACAAAACGTCACTCGGTCGGTATAATTTTACAAGCGCAATGACGTCACACTCCCGAATTTGGAAGCTTTTTATCTTTGTCAATATTCATTGATTTGAAAAAATAAAAAATACGTGTCCATTATTTTTCAATATTATTACTGACGGACTTAATAGATTATCAAGTTATTTATGCAGTAAAATAGTAGGTATTTTACTGCATAAATAACTTGATAACCTATTATGCTTTATTTAGAAACATGATATTTTTTTCCTTGAATATGAAGGTAATACGGCCACATTAATAAAAAACATGCGTAATTATACCTGCTTGATAGATTTTTTTAGCATTTTCTCGTGGAGTACGCGATATTTTCCATCTTTTGTTAAGTTGGTTAAAAAAATAACATGTGTTTACTTTTAACCGACTACAAAAGTGAAGGAGGTTGTGTCTTTAACGAGTATGGTTACTTTTTAATGTCGCATTGAAATGTTTAACACTAAAATTAAGTTTTCTAGATTAGTTATGAACTATTATCAAATTTTCGTTGTAATTTATATTTGAAATAAATATTTGTTAAATATATTATGTAAAAATATTATTGTTTTATTTATTTTTTCGTGTGAAAATGTGGCCACTTTCTGCTTAATTTAATTAATTGTTACGCCGACTCTGGGAACAGAACAGGCTTATGACACGGTCTTGGACTTCGACACAACATTGTGCGCTATGTGATTCACAATTGATGGACGTACACAACGACTAAAGCCAACGACGATATATTACTAGACTCCGCATGCACGATCTAAGGAACAAAAACTATTCTGTCTACTCGCTGAGGCACTACGTAAGCCAGGGGGACGGGGTACTGCGTTGTGATTGACTAACTCAAGGTCTGTTCTGTCTCAAGGTATGTTTTTTTTTTTTTTTTTTTGTTTTATGTGGGGTTTAGAACGTATCGGAAGGATGTCATGAGTGAAAGAGAAAGAATAAGAATGAGAGAGTGATGGAATGAGGGGCAGTCGCCATTACGACGCTGTCATGGATTATTGTGAAAAGATGTGTTAAATATTAAATTGTTTTTAAAGTGCATGAAGACTATTATTTCTTCATCCTCGATCCTACAATTTGGGGGCTCGTCCGGGATGTAAAATGATTTGAGATTTGTAACGAGGGTGAAGACGAAATTCCCAAGAAGACGCTGGGACACGACGAACAAAAACGACGCCATTATAACGGTGTGTTATTTGAATTTGAGTTCAACAAGACGAATTGAACTTCAATTCTACACGACGATAACATGCCTAAGGAAGTAAGAGAAAGAAGGAAAAGCCGACAGGCTGATGCGGATGCCGAGTTTGAAGACTGCGATACGAAGTTTGGTCATAGTCCAAGCAGTTCTTCGAACATGTTGCAGATGACTGCGGAATTGGTACCTAAATTCAGTGGCCGCGATAATGCCTATCCGGTTGCAAGATGGATTGACGACGTGGAGTGTAATGCCGAAATATTTGGGTGGACACCACTCCAGCAGTTGCTAGTGGCTCGTCGAGCACTGACTGGCACGGCGGAGCTCTGGCTGCGAGCAGAGCGACCATATAAGAGTTGGGATGATTTAAAAGTTGCGTTGATGAAAGAGTTCCCGGATACAATCGACGCTAAAGCTATCCATGAGCTTATGAGTTCAAGGAAAAAAGGAAGCAAAGAAAGCTGTATTGATTATATGCTAACAATGAAAGAATTGGGTAAGCGTGGTAAGCTACCCGACTACGTGGCAATAAAATATATCGTTGAAGGGATCGTCGACAACGAAATGAATAAAGTGATGCTGTATGGAGTGACGACATATACCGAGTTAAAAGAAAAACTTAAAATGTATGAAATCATAAAGCGGAAAATGCATGATTCCGAGGATTTGGATGCTTCAACATCCAACGCACATACAAGCGGTAGAAGAATTCGATGCTATAGCTGTGGCGAGCTAGGGCATGCATCAATCGATTGCCCTCACAAAAACAAGGGGCTGAAGTGTTTCAGGTGCAACGAGTTCGGTCATGTTGGTTCAACTTGTACGAAGATTTGTGAAACCAATCAACAGGATCGTAAGCTATCGGGAAACTTCGACAAAGATCGGCATTCTTCTAAAAAAGGAATAAAAAAAGCAATGTTCGTGATGAATACCAAAGAGGCTAACGTCACTTCTGATTGCAGCGAAAGAAAGGAGAAAAAAACTAAAGAGGTTGACGTCCAAGTTGAAAGTGACAGAGACAGCGATATGTCAGTACGAACGGAGGTTATGCAGGTTGTTGATAAACAGCGAAAATCGTATAATAAGCCAATCATACCCGTGAAAATAAATGGTTATTGCATTAAAGCTTTGGTGGATTCTGGCAGTGATGTTAACTTGTTAGCATCGACCATTTATAACGAGATCGGTAATCCTAAATGTGATGAGAAGAAATTGATTTTAACGGGACTTGGATTATCAACAGTGCAATCAATGGGCAAATGTTCCTTGAATTTGTGTGTAAATAAACAGTCCTACGATCGTGTTCCATTCTATGTTATACCAAGTGATTGTGCTCTCTATGATGTTGCTCTAGGTCAAGATTTTTTAGCTAATGTTACTGTAGTCATGGAAGGTGGTTGTGTGAGGTTTGAGTGCAAGAGAGAAGGGCCTGGTTTTGCTTTAGATTCCTGTATGAACTGATGATGAACTGTATGAATTTCAGTGCCTGGAAGAAGGTGCATCTGCGAAAAATAAGAAGGAGGCACCGTTTCACTGCAAGAGCGAAGGTGAAGATTCAATGGCACAACAGCCTTGTCTTTCTATGACAAAAGAGAATGATTGTGGATGAAGAGTATACTGAGTGGATGAATGTTTTAGAGTGCGCATGTTTGGGGACAAACATGAATGTAGGATGACCGAGTGTGGGGTTTAGAACGTATCGGAAGGATGTCATGAGTGAAAGAGAAAGCATAAGAATGAGAGAGTGATGGAATGAGGGGCAGTCGCCATTACGACGCTGTCATGGATTATTGTGAAAAGATGTGTTAAATATTAAATTGTTTTTAAAGTGCATGAAGACTATTATTTCTTCATCCTCGATCCTACAGTTATGAACTATTATCAAATTTTCGTTGTAATTTATATTTGAAATAAATATGTGTTAAATATATGTAAAAATATTATTGTTTTATTTATTTTTTCGTGTGAAAATGTGGCCACTTTCTGCTTAATTTAATTAATTGTTACGCCGACTCTGGGAACAGAACAGGCTTATGACACGGTCTTGGACTTCGACACAACATTGTGCGCTATGTGATTCACAATTGATGGACGTACACAACGACTAAAGCCAACGACGATATATTACTAGACTCCGCATGCACGATCTAAGGAACAAAAACTATTCTGTCTACTCGCTGAGGCACTACGTAAGCCAGGGGGACGGGGTACTGCGTTGTGATTGACTAACTCAAGGTCTGTTCTGTCTCAAGGTATGTTTACGGCTCACAGGAGTGCTCGAAATAAGACGGATATAAGACTTTTTTGCCTAATGTGTTGACAGACATCAGTCGCCTGTTATTAGGAGTCTAGTAATATATCGTCGTTGAGTAAAGCACATGGCAAGTTTAATATGTACCGCAACCTTATTATGTACTTTTTAGGTTTGAATTAATTTTCAATTAGTGAAAATGCAAGGGGCAGGTCACATCACTCGTAGAACTGATAACCGATGGGAAAGAAAAGTTCTCTCATGGCGTTCACGGACCAGAAGACGCGCAGTGTTGGCCGGACTAGGTGGACCGACGACATCGTGAAAGTCGCGGACAACCGATGGATGCAAGTGACGAATTGTCGTTCGGCGTAGCGGTCTAAGGGGGAGGCCTATGTTCAGCAGTGGACGTCTTCCGGCTGATGATGATGATGAAAATTATAATTACTTTTATGAAATAAATTGGTAGATTTAATGACTCCAATAATGTAGTTATTAGGAAGCGCTGTCATCGGGCACACAGGCGTCTACTCGTCTCGTTAATTACCGACAAACTTTCTTTTATACAGGGTGAATCTTTCAACTGGGCGTGGATAAGTTTGCCGTATATCATTATTTCTCAGAATTTGATCCTTACTAGCAGCGCATGTTGTAATAATACACAATGTTATTTTTTTTTACAAAATCAGTGGGTTCAATTATTGGCCAGGATTATTGATAAATTATAGAATCAGGCATTACTTTGCGGAAGTCCATGACATTAAAATGTTATGAAAAATATCTAGTTTAAATTCCGCTACAAAAATCCAGGCTTGTTGCAGGATGCAATCCCACTCTATGCAATCATTAAAAAAAGTGCAAAATTAGTCAGTACAATTATGTAGTCTTAGTTTTCGTCAAAATCTGTCTCGAGACTCCTTTCAAAAATTTTCGTAGTTTCGGATATAGTCATCCACGCCCTGTTGAAAAATACAACCTGTATAACGCCTGTATTTAAATTATTTTTAGTCACGCGAGCATTAATCTTCATTCGTGACTCGTGAGTTGTTCGACATCATGAATTCAGTGCGAATTCTTTTAATTTCACTTGTTAATAAAATGCTGGCACCTAATTAGACACTGATCCATTTTAGTATTACGATTCCGTGTTTCCGTGAAAATGGCTACTCAAGTTATATGCAAATTGAAAGAAAGAAAAAAGACTTATTGTCACACACGGGACAGAACAACAGTATTATGAAGAAATACAATAAGTATACAAAAGAAAAAAAAACACAAACAAAATACAAAATAATAAATAAAAAAAAGGACATAAAAAAAAGGCCAGTGAGGCCGAAAGGCACATTTGATAAAATTTCACAGCGCTGTTTTTCTGATAGGGCCCACAGTGATGACACGGTCAGAGACGATATACGTATGGGTATGCTGACTAAAAGTGAGTATTGAGGCACCATTTTATAAAGGCTTTACCTTTAGACAAGAAAGTTTTTCTGTAATTTCCCAAAATCCCAGTGTCATTTATAGAGGTCGCGGGACTAACGAATTGCCGCCACCCCGAAATGAAAAGGGCTATTGAAGGACACCGTGGATTTTAGTCACTACAAGCCTCACAGCTTATTTTTCTTTCCAATAATTTTTCACATAATCCGTCCATGTTTACCAATAATACATGTGTAACTAACACTTGGCCGACCTAAAAAGGGTTCATTGCTCTCTTAACTAATTTATGGTAAACTTTTACTATCGGCTCGACCTTGAAATAGCGAAGACCAAATCAGCTGGTTGATACAGTTACCTTCGTTAGAGAGAGAAAGTCACTTATCGGCGCGGAATTAGAGAGAGAGAGTTTAGGGTCCAATCATTGAGGAATAGAACAACGCAATGTGAATTCGCTTCATCCGTAACGAAATCCAAAGGGTGCTTATAGAAAAGGACCAAGTAACGTCCCTTGTAGAACTCCTTGACGGCTCAGTTTGCTGAACTAAGCTTAACTTAGCTTGAGCTTACTAAACTTGAATGAATTTAATAATCTTCCAATTAAAACATAATTTAAGACACCTACTACTTACTGATATAATTCTTTTACAATGAAATTTCATGGTTGAAAGAGTCAAATGCCTTAGTAAATTCGCAAAGCGTGACAAAGAGATTATGGCTTTTACTTTTTGTCTTGTTTCACGGTGTCATCGCATGTTTAAATTATTCTCGCTAGCATGCATGACGAAAGGCTTATTTATCAATCACGCTGTGTTAAACTAATTGTTGGTGTTTGACGAAACGCACGTCAGGTTTTGCTTTTAGGAATATCTGAATGGCATTCCAAATTTCTCAGAGACCAATAAGCATTTGCCTCACAGCTGCAAGATTGAAATGGAACTGGGCTGGTCATGTCAAGCCGGAGGAGCACCGGGGTAAAATAATCACTCTAAGGCAGTGTTTCCCAACCTGTGGTCCGCGGACCCCTGGGGGTCCGCGAGTATATGCATAGGGGTCCGTGGTGTCATCTCTCGACCATACAGAAGTGCTAATGTCTCGTAATCGCTACGCTTAATTAACACGGCGAACGTGCTTAGTTGCAAAAAAGCTATACCAACCTCCACATTAATTATTTCGTATTTTTCATAATAAACAGTTATTGAGTATATAGGTACCTGTTTTGTATCTGTAATAACTAAAATAAATACCTAACCCGATTTTTTTGCTGTATATTTTATCAAGGGGGTCCGTGGAAACTGTGTTTGATTTCCTAGGGGTCCGCAGCTGAAAAAGGTTGGGAAACGCTGCTCTAAGGAGTCCAACGGGCAGGAAACGTCAACACGGCAGGCCCAATAAGAGATGGCAAGATGAGCTTTTTTTTTTTTTTTTTTTTTTATCGTGGTAAAATCATCAAATGAGACCTCCAACCCCGGGCAGGGCGGGAGGTACTGTCAGACTTGTACTGACTAAAATCCACGGTGTCCTTCAGTAGCCCTTTATGTTCCGGGGTCACGGTAATAGAAATAAATCCCGCGACCCCGGCAGGCTTTGGCCCTCTGAGAGGGGGCCCCGTCATTTTGCTGACAGCTCTTTGAGGCGCGCGTGGAACACGACGCGCCGTCGACCCGGGCATGGTCCATGGTCGGACAGCGAGTTGCCCTTTACTCGCTGTCCGCATGCCCGCGCCTACGGTGGCCGGAGATCGTCTTGCGACGTACGGCGCCGTGGGCGTACACCACTGCGGTTGGGGCGGAGGGAGGACGCTGTCCTCTCTCTCTCGCGGCCCGCCGCCTCCTTCACGAGCATTACTGCCTCGCAGAAGGCGGCGACCGCTTCCCACTCCGTCTCGCTCCGCAGCATGGCCGAAACCAATGCCGGGCGCGAGAGGTCTCCGCCTATCGCCGCCGTGAGGACACGTCGGTGCTCTGCCCAAGCTGGGCAGTCTTGCACCGTATGCTCTACTGTGTCCTCCGGGCGATCTTCGCAGTGGTGACACCCCGGCGTTTCCTCCTTTCCCATCAGCCACAGGTACCTCCCGAAACTTCCGTGTCCGGTGAGGACCTGCGTCATGCGATAGGTCAGGACGCCGTGACGTCTCTCCAGCCACTCCTCAAAGAGGGGTCTTACCGCCGCGATTGCGGCGTGCCCGGGCAAGATGAGCTAGGCTCATTTTTAAAGGGTTAGCCTACAATCGCATTAAATCGCGAGAGAGGGAAGGGAGGCCTTTGCCCTGCAGTGGGACAACGTAGGCTCTTAATAATAATAATAACGCTTCAGTTAAGCCATATTAAGGCATTGCACGCATGCACGTTTTTTACCTAAATTGCGGACTGTTAATGGACAGTAAATTCAGTTGATCAAACAAATAGCGCAATGTAGTCGAACTTGCAAGCAATTTCTAAGCGAGTATTAGTATTTCACTGATGGAATGTGGAGTTGCTGATTGCTTTTCATTAAGAACACTTGCATTTATTTGCAGTTCATCATTTGCAATTTTAAAATTAGTGTAGTTACAATCATCAATCATTAAGTTGTGGGTACCTAATTGAATAGTGTTTAAAAGAAATGGAGTGTCTTAAGTGTAGAAAAGTGCTTTCTAAGAAAGGATCTCATTTCATATGTCAAGGACAGTGCCAGGGTACCTTTCATAGGAGCTGCGTGAAAGGTTTGGCGGCTGATTTAAAAGCGGGTAAAAACCGAATATATTGCAATAATTGTGAAGAAGATGAGTCGGAAAATGAGGACCAGGAGGAAGACGATCGAGAGCCAGACAAGATCCTAAAGGATATACAAAAAAATGTACGGGCAATTCCTGGACTCACCAAACAACTGGAGTCCATAAAACATAGTATGTCACTACTATCCGATAAATACGACACACTACTAACTGAACACGAAAAATCGAAAGATAAAATACATAAACTTGAAAAGACGGTGGAACACATTAACAACAAGTGTATATTCCTGGAAAAATGCAACGTCGCGTTAGAACAACGTGTGCACGATTTTGAGCAAAATACACGTAAACATAACATCGAAATTGTAGGTATAGAACAGATGCCGGATGAAAACGTAAAGGAAATAGTTAACAAGATCGGAAAGATGATTGATGTCAGCAGCGACGATATAGATTGGGTAAGGAGAAATCAACCAAGAAAACAAGGCGTAAAAACAGCTTCAATAATCGTAGGATTTAAGACATCGGGAACCGAATCCCGTGACGCCTGGCTGACTCAGCGTCGAAAACTTTCAGATATCACGAGTGACAAAATAACCGGTGGTACCAACAATAGTAAAATATATATAAATGAAGATCTGACTAAAGCTACTAGAACACTGCTATGGAAAACAAAGAAAGAACTGCACAACAATTACAAGTATATATGGATTTCAAAAGGTAAAATATTAGTTAAGAAGAATGAAGACGCAAATTCGATATGGGTGAGGTGTGATAATGACATCGACGATATACTCAAAACAAAACCAAAGGTACATGATTAATGTCCTCATTTTTAACATGTACATACATAATATTCACGTAGTAAGTGTTTAAAACTGTATCAAAATTCAATATCCTAGGTAATATTGATCTAATTAGTGATAATACAATAACAACATCCGAAATAGATAATTTAAATACGTGGATATCATCTATTAAATATGAAAATGACCTTTGTATTTTACACTTAAATATTAGATCTTTAAAAAAGAACTTTCACGAACTAACAGTTACTTTACATGATAATTTAAAGTACATCGACATAATTATAATTACAGAACCAAACATAAATTTTTCTATGGTAAACTTTTATAAGATTAAAGGATTTATTATCCATAGTGTAACAAGAACGGGGCGAACCGGGGGTGGCGTACTAGTTTACACGCGCGAAACTTTGAAGGCACGAGTTAATGATATAGTCCAGTCATTAAAGCCAAAACCCGAAAATAATTAGTAACTTGCTGAAATTTTAAGGGGTTTTTAAAGAAGGTAAAATAACTTACCGGGTGATTTTGCAGCGTTCTGGGGTGTACGGAAAGGGTTGAAAAGGGGTGAAAAGTGTTTTTCGTTAATAACATTGCCAAAAAAATTAGTAACACGCTGCAAATTTGGAATTACGTTGTTCTTACCGTTTTATAACGTGTATCAAATTTGCAGCGTTTTGCAACATACGGAACATTGTTTATTTTAAAAAAACAATGCAATTTGTCAATAACAAGGGTAAAAAAATTAGTAACACGCTGCAAATTTGGAATAAGGTTGTTCTTACCAGTTTGTAACGTGTATCAAATTTGCAGCGTTTTGCAACATACGGAACATTGTTTATTATTAAAAAACAGTGTTTTTTTTTAATAAAAGGGGTGGAAAATAGTAGTAACTTGCTGTAAATTTGTAAATAAGTTGTTTTTACTGTTTTGTAACGTATATCAAAGGACATTGGGAAACCGATGTATGAAATCTGGGCCCACCCTCAATAGTAACATGTGACACATCGTTGGATAGGGCTTTCAAAGCGGAACATTAGTTACTAACAAACATATGGTCTAACGTTAGTACTTTTTAAGATACGACGTGTTAAAGTCGTCTCGGTAAAACATTTTTTCATAATTTTAATAATAATCAATGTTCCGTATGTTGCAAAACGCTGCAAATTTGATACACGTTACAAACCGGTAAGAACAACCTAATTCCAAATTTGCAGCGTGTTACTAATTTCTTTACCCTTGTTATTAACAAATTGCATTGTTTTTTAAAAATAAACAATGTTCCGTATGTTGCAAAACGCTGCAAATTTGATACACGTTACAAAACGGTAAGAACAACCTAATTCCAAATTTGCAGCGTGTTACATTTTTTTTTGGCAATGTTATTAACGAAAAAACACTTTTCACCCCTTTTCAACCCTTTCCGTACACCCCAGAACGCTGCAAAATCACCCGGTAACTTATTTTACCTTCTTTAAGAACCCCTTAAAATTTCAGCAAGTTACTAATTATTTTCGGGTTTTGGCTTTAATGACTGGACTAATACGGAATGTGTACAAAATATGAAATCGGCAGAGTGTGTTTCCATTGCGCTCGACAGCGAGAGTGATCCGATTTATTTGTTATGTATTTACCGACCACCAAAAATTAACAAACAAGATAAAACTAGACAATTTCTCGAAGAATTACGTAAAATATTAGAAAAATTACCAATTAAAAGTAACTTAATTATATGTGGAGATATAAATATAAATTTATTAAAAAGTCAAGATTGCCGGGTAATGGAATACGAAACTTTATTAGCTGAATTTGGATTAATTAAATGCATAAATAAAATAACACGAAAAGAAATCATGAAAGGAAATGTTGTAGAATCATGCCTTGACCATATATATATTAGGGCAACTTCTGCACAAATAAATTCCGCGGTAATACGGCAAAAAATATCGGATCACTTCCTAGTATCTGCCGCAGTGCGGTGGAACCGCACCACACAAAATAGCGTGCGAGCTGGCAACAGCGCATCGCGCGGTCGCGGGCGCTCAGCTGACGATCGGACCGAGAGAAATATGCCTACCGGGAGTTACCGCCGTGTTCTTGATAATCGTCTGGTTCGAGAACGTTTATTGAAAACTGATTTTAAAGTATTGTTATCTATTGAGTGTCCAATAGAATTGTATAACTCGCTTAAGCAGCTGTTTGTTGATATCTACAATGATTGCCATAGAACTGTAAGCGTTAGTATAAGCTCTAGAAATAAAAGTTGGGTAACGGGTTATTTAAAAGATTTAATAAAGGAGAGAGATAGACTATTCAAGGTTTGGTGCAATGATCCAAAGAATATGATAAAGAGATTAGAATACACTAAATATAGAAACAAATGTTTTAAAACCATAACTAAATGTAGCAATGAATATGATAAACAAAGTATTATTAACTGTAATAAAAATATTAAAAAGATATGGGATAGAATAAATATATTGTTAGGAAATAGTAAGCAATCACTAGATTCTGTGATATTATCGAATATGCACGTGCAGGGAAACATGAAAGATATAGCGGATGGGTTTGCGACTACTTTTGATGAGGAAATCCAACAAATTAAACATAGATGTGACGACAAATTGTTAAGTAGACACAAGTACGTACAAAAACCTGACATAAATATGAGGTGGCAACCAGTGACTCATAATTACGTTGCGAAAGTTATAAAAAACATGAACGCTAACAAATCGCCTGGAAGCGACCTTATACGTATGTCAGATTTAAAAATAATAGCTAACGAAATAAGTCCTGTTATAGCGAAGTTAATTAATTTATCAGTAGAAAAACATAAATTTCCCGCAAAATTGAAAGAGGCAATAATACGTCCTATATATAAAAAAGGCAACCGCAAGATATACTCTAATTATAGACCGATAGCAATTTTATCCAGCATTGACAAAATTATAGAAAAATGCATAATAAATCAACTTGGTACCTATTTACGCACACATAACATAATAAATAAATCACAACACGGTTTCCAAAAAACAAAGAGTACTAATACATTACTGTCCAACTTTACCAATGAGATTAACAACTATTTAAATGATAAGAAGTTTATAGTCGCAATATTTTTCGATTACAAAAAAGCCTTTGACACATTAGAAACAAACACCTTAATAACATCTTTAGAAGAGTGTGGTGTGGAGAAGCCTCTGAAGGAATGGTTCAGAGACTACCTCACATCACGCTCTTACCGGGTTAAGATAGGCGACACGTTGAGTGATGAAAAACTGGTCCGATGCGGGGTACCGCAGGGCTCAGGAAGTGGTCCCGTATGCTACTTAATGCATGTAAATAGTCTGTGTAATGTGCTACAGCATTGCTCGGCGCATATGTTCGCGGACGACCTCTGCGCCTTGCGAGCCGGCACGGACCTCGCTGAAACGTGTCGGCTAGTGCAGCAAGACGTGGACGCTGTAGTTAAATGGTCTCATGATAACGGCATAGTATTAAATACGGAAAAAACACAATACATCATCATTCATTCACCACACTTACCACTAAAAGAAAATCCTCTACCTCTGTACACTCATACTTATGATTGCCTTCATGGTAGCCGTGTCAATTGTAGCTGCAAACCTATCCAGAGAACTAATTGTGTAACTTATCTAGGAGTTAAAGTCGACGAGCATTTCTCATGGAAAGAACATATAGATTTCTTGTGCAATAAACTTAAAACTATACTAAGTAAATTTTACCACCTAAGTTATCGTGTCCCTACCAGTACCCTAAAAATACTATACTCATGTATGGTGGAATCTATAATCGATTATGCTCTTGATTGCTATGGCCTTTCATTCAAATCTTACATTGAAAAATTAGAAAATATACAACTTAGGTTCCTAAAACTAATAGTGGATAAAAAAACTAAACATAAACATAAAAAAGATTATTATAGACTTTATAAAATTTGTAAAGTATTACCGGTTAGCATAAAACATAAGTACTTACTCGCAACTAATAACCATGGAAATCAGGAGCATAATTCATTATTAATAAATGTATGTAACAAATATAACACCCGAACGATGTCGTCTGGTAAATACGTAGTACCGAGAGTAAATAATGTCTATGGAGACCGAACGTTACAAAAGCGTATCCCTTACATACTCAACAGCTTACCAGACGAAATCAGAGACGAAAAAAAGAAAAATAAATTTAAGAGTAATCTAAAAAAATACCTTCTAAGTACACTCCCTTAACTTTACATTATCTTACATATAACTAAACTACCATTCTACATAAGCTTGTATGTGTAATTGCAAATTTAGATCAGATAATAAGTATATAGTTATAATTTTGATCCAACAGACAAACTATGTGTATAGTTTTGTTGGACGGTATGTACCTTACAAACTTTAAAATGTACCTTTTGATCAATAAATAAATATATAAATAATAATAATAAAGGACATTCTTTTTCATAAAACAATCGTAAATCTGCAAAAACAATAGCGATAACCTGAAAGAACAATTTGCCTTCCTGAAGATGAAATCGAACGTAAACGGTGATGATATATGAATCCATCAACCTTGCGCGTCAGGCCATCGAACCAAACAGTCTCGATATCAAGATCAGCCATCACGCAATGCCAATCACGCATCGCTATCCGCTACTATGTGTTCCGTTATTTTGTATCAAGGGTATCTAAGTACTACAATCTACGCCTTTTTTCATCTTGGTAGAATCATCAAATGAGTCGTCCCACCCCGGGCGGGACTGGACTGACTGTCAGACTTGTACTGACAAAAATCCACGTATTCTTCAATAGCCGTTTAATTTCTAACTGGGCGCAGATAATTACTATACAGTATCGGTATTCGGTAGTAAGAAATCTTGAGACCGATTTTGACTAAAACTGCATCATTCAATTTTAGAAAAATCAATAATCCTGAAAAAAACAGCCTGTATTATTACACCATTCGATAATGTCGCTAAATACGGATTAAATTCTCGGAACTATCTAAGGGGATAGATACGCAAACTTAAGGAAATAACTATAAAAAAGAGCTAATCTTTCTTCAGGGCAATGACTGTATTCGAATTTGAAATGTCTTCTTTGAAATAATGAACAATTTCAACTCAACAAATTCGTATTGTTATATTAAGATTGTTGAGACGCGAATTCTAGTGTACTAAGTACTATTAGGTAAGTATTCTGTACTTACTAGATGTTGCCAGCGGCTTCACCCGCTACAACCCGATATTTATCCCACAGGAACATAAAATCGGGATAAAAACTATCCTATGTGTTTATCCAGGTTATAAACTATCTGTGTACCAAATTTTTTGCGTGAAAGAGTAACAAACATCCCTCCACACATACAAACTTTCACGTTTATAATATTAGTAGCATCTGTATGTACCTCATTTATTATATCTATGTATTTTGTATATCTGTGTATCTCATTTATTCAGTTTATAAAATATCTTATGAATTGGTGCGACATTGAAAGATTCGTCAAATACCTTTACAAGTCTCTTTTCTTTTATCACTGTTTCTAATTTAGATCACGAGATTCTTCTACCTATC
Organism: Agrotis ipsilon; assembly: GCA_028554685.1. NCBI lineage: Eukaryota > Metazoa > Arthropoda > Insecta > Lepidoptera > Noctuidae > Agrotis > Agrotis ipsilon. Next base: position 6,421,175 of record CM052982.1, read on the forward strand.
CCTGATTTCAATCAAGTAATTACATATGTAATTAATATCCAGACACCCGTTACAGACTTTAACAGAGCAACACTCTCGATTCTGCTCAACCATGACCAACATACACGCAACATATCGCGTACATGACTCATCATCTGCCTGCCTTTTCCCAACTATATTGTGGTCGGCTTCCAGTCGAACCAGATGCAGCTATCGGAGCGACTGACTATCGGACCTCCACGACCCAGTAACTGGTTAATACGATACCCCATGGTAAGACTGGTTGTCAAACTTTTAGAGCTTCTGACTAATAGTAATGACTGTCAAAGATCTACAAATGACAGCCGGGACCAACGGCTTTACGTGCTTTCCAAGGCACGGAGGAAACTCGTTATGACAGATGAGGCTACGGTTGGTCCGGGTTTGATTCCCGGGTCGGGCAAAATATCACTGGGCTACCACGAGTTTGTTGGAGACCCTGAAGACTTTCCTTAATATTTAAATGTATTTTCACCTCATACGCTCGGAAAGATTTTATTTCTCATTCAATATCTGAGCCCAAAACTCCATTTTATGTTTTCAAAATTCGAAGACGCCTTGTATTCAATTGTTTTCTACACTGACAGGTGAACTGCCTTTGAAAACCTCGCTACGCTCAGGATTCTATATTTCAACCTCTCGCTTGCCTCTCGGTTCAATCTTAGAATCCTTTACTCGCGCCAAAAATCAACTTTGCAGCCTTGCATAACAAATAACTTAATGACCGCCATAGAAGGACGGAATTCGAATGTTTCCGGATATTAATTTACATACAATTTTTGAAAGGAGGAAGTGCATCTTAAAATATTCGTTGGTAATGAAAATTTAAATAGGATCTTGTTGTTGTAAGTTTGCCACAGTTTTTAAACCTCATACCTCATTGAAAGTTAATTTGCCATAGCTAGATTTTGTTATTGTTTTGCCACAATCCTGATTACACATATTTTTTACTGAAATCTGCGGCGCTTTTTTTTTTATCGTGGTAAAATCATCAAATGAGTCCTCCCACCCCGGGCAGGGCGGAAGGGACTGTCAGACTTGTACTGACTAAAATCCACGGTGTCCTTCAATAGCCCTCTATGTTCCGGGGTCACGGTGATGGAAATGAGTCCCGCGACCCTGGCAGGCTTTGGCCCTCTGTGAGGGGCCCCGTCATTTGCTGACATCTCTTTGAGGCGCGCGTGGAACACGAGCGGAGCGGACTTGCGGACGGTGAGTAATGGGTAGCTCGCCGTCCGACCAAGGACCAAGCCCGGGTTGGTGGCGCGTCGTGTTTCGCGCCAGATACCTGCTGGGGTCACAGGTTTTTCTAAACCCAGAATACCGCGACCTCGGAACGTAAAGGGCATCCGAAGGAACACGGGTGGATTTTAGTCAGTAAGAGTATGACAGTCCCTTCCGCACCACCCAGAACTCATTTGATGATTTTACCGCCTAAAAAACAAATTAAAAAAAAAGCTATAATGGAACATATCATTCGGAACTGGTTTATCGTTAAACACGAGTTTTCTCAGCACGTTCCGTTTACTTTCGTTAAAGAAGATAAATAATCAACACATGTCCTCGGGAGAAATGTTAGCGAGCGGGGAAAGTGACAATTAGCATCATTTACACGTATTTATTTATTTACATTTGTGTTTATTACACTCTGTGAGCTCGTGAATAAATAATTACAGATACAACCACGCTTGGTTTGTGGATGGGTGACCATCTGTCATAGCGAGTTACCTCCATTCCTCTAGAACTGTGGTCTTAACCGGTGGTCCGCCGGCTAGCGCAAAGCGAAACGCGGCTATTGAAGAACACCGTGGTTTTTAGTCAGTACAAGTCTGACAGTACCTCCCGCCCTGCCCGGGGTGGGTGGTCTCATTTGATGATTTTACCACGTAAAAAAAAAAAGAGCCCGCTTCGCCGCTGTGGCCTCTGCTTATCAGAGGGACACGCGTTAGAGCGTCTACACGACAGGCTATTCGCATACAGGCACAGAGACTTTGCCCGCATCCCAGGGTGTACCGGCCCGAAAAACTGGTCTTCCCCCCGGACGTATCCGAGAGGGAACTCGAGTCCACGGGCGCACGTGGAGGTTTCCTGTCCTTGCACCCCGCCCATAATAGCTTAGGATATCAAGTCTCACCATAAACCAGACCGAAAAATATTTAAAAGAACCAGTGGTTTTTTTTTTACGTGGAAAAATCATCTAATATGATTCCTCCCACCCAGAGCAGGATGGGATGGGACTGTCAGATTTATACTGACTAAAATCCACGGTGTCCTTCAATAGCTCTTTACATTGCAGGGGCAGGTTAGGAAAAGTATGAATGGTGATCGTTGAGGCACAGTGAGGTGGAATATTTTTATAAAAAAAACCTTAAAAGTTCGATACCCAAAACCAGTCAGTTTGGACTCCATGTTGTCTGGTTAAATTGTTGCAAATAAGGTCTAGGATAGTATCACCCATTTCAGGCATCCAACTTTTAGTCCTAAAATTATTTTATAGACACTTTTATTGTATTGTGCCACTTTGAATGCTGAATAAAATAATAATAATTATTATTATTTTAAGGAATGCACCTAATTAAAAATCTACCTATTTAATCTAACTCGTCATACATAATTTTATTTAAATCTTTGGGTTTACCCAAATGCTAACTGACTGACTACTATGGTAATCTAATTCGAAGAATGTTGCAGAAGTGTGACGTCAGCAATAGTAGTTAACATCTATGCGCCCCTTCTATAAAGCCTAGAACATACTGTCACCTATTAAACTAAGTATAGATGAATAGTTAAATGGTGTTAATTCTCATAGTTATTAATGTGAGATAAATAAAAGAATAATGTTGAATTAAAATGAAAAATATGATCGTGAAGATAATATATTTTGATAATGATGATACCTACCTATACATATTACTATCATTCTATTTCATAAGAAAAATTTCGCAACCATTCTTTAAAACAACAGCGTTACAAATTACTTAAAACTAAGATTCGATTGACAGATTGTCACAAAAAGGTTAAGTAAAAACAATGGCACTTCCGCTTCAAGTCATTGTTAAAACAAATAACAAAGGCTAAAGTGAACGCGCCCTAAAAAAAAAAAACTTTCTAGAATTTTTCAAATTTTCTTCCGTTTCCATAAAATGACTCGATGTTTACAAATTTTAGTTAAAAAATCGGACAGGACGTGTGATAAAGCGAAAGTTGTGACGAAGTTGTTTTTCGAACGGCATTATGCAGACGTCTTTAGGTGAAAGAAGAAATGGGCTACCAACCTCTTCGCGCGCTCAGTTTCGACCGAGCAATTGGCGCGAAATGACGTTTGACGTACTTTTAAATTCGACGCGTGTGTATATATACAAAATACGTTAGTAAATACACTTTTAACTAAATAATGGATCTAAAAGAAATAATAAAGTGGTTTATACCGTGTTTTCATATATTGCTATTAAAAAAAGTGAAAATGTGCGGTCGTTTGACTTACATTTGTTTGTTTTTACTTTTTATTTTGCGACCCAGTTATGGCGCGGATACAAACTCGAACAGCCTAGTTAGTGAAGAAGGTGATATCAAAAATGTAGTGAATTTAAGTTATTTAGACTTTAAGAATAACCAAAGTGTTTATAATAGTGAAAAAATGGAAAGGAATGCAGAAAGAAGTCTTGACACATCAGTTGGTGAGTTAAACATTTGAAGTTTCTAATTTAAAATGTTTCGTAATTTATTACTGGTGTCAATTTAAAGGAAAAAATCAGCTATAAAGTATTAATCATAGAGTATTGTCCATAGAACATGTAATTTAACAAAATTGTGGAATAATTTAAGATCAAGACCTATTAGTAAACTTTACCTAGGTACCAGAGACACGCAGGCAGGGGATGCCAAAATACGATAATTCTTCGTCATCCCTTGAAAGCAACTCTACTAATTAAAAAAAATAACCACGTGTTATAAACAATAATAGACGGGCCACACTAACGGTATTTCCCGTTCATTTTCGCATTATTATTGCGAAGATCTTTGTTTGAGTGTGGCCTAGACGTAAGTAAATATTTCAGACAAAAGTCAAACAGTCAATTTTTTCAATAAGGCCATCAAATGGCATTTGAGATTCGAATAGGAAAGGGAATTAATTCTACATTTAAAATAAAACACGTTAAAAAAAAAATAACAAAAAAAAAATAGACAAAGGTACCGTTTTCAAAAACATTGCATTTAAAACACACAACCTTTTCTAGAATGTAAAAAGTTCTTTTTGGAAACCCGCATCAAAATCGGTTCAGCCAAACGCGAGATAATCGCGGACAAACATACAGGTCGAACTGAGAACTGACTTTTGAAGTCAATTAAAAAAAACCAAGTAGGTACCGAAAATTCGAAGACAGTAACATGTAGGTAACCCGCGTTATTAATTTCAGTCTTTTTCTCAAAGAATAAAGGCCTGTGTACCAGCTGTGGGACATCAAAATATGCTGGTTAAGTTATGCATAATATAAATATTTCCATTTCCTAGAATTAATAATAAAATGTAAAGTACGAAATTTTCGCGAACGAAGTCATGCGCGGACTTGTAGTTTTTATTTTCCACTAGCTTTTCATAAAAAACGTTTTTTATCGTTCCTGTGGGAATTTCTGGATAAAAAGTATCCTATGTCCATTTTCGGCACTAAAACTAACTTTGTACCAAATTTCATCCAAATCGGTTCAGTGGTTTAAGCGTGAAAAAGTAACAGACAGACAGAGTTACTTACGCATTTATAATACGCCTGTCTAGAAGTAACCTGTTCACTCTTGACTTGAAGACCACAAGGTTATAGCTGATAGGAAATACACTCCAGGGATTCCCACTCCTTAGCTATGTACACTAAAGTTTATTTATTTATAAAGGAAAAACATTTACATGTACTACATAGCACCAACGTGTTAAGTTGTATGAGACACACAGTGTCAAATTTTAAACGTAATTAACAAGTTCCTGCTAATGCCAACGTACTGTCAACGTCCATAATACGTTGAAAACACTGGTTCTTGTCCGATCACCGAAGTTAAGCAACATTGGGCGTGGTCAGTACTTGGATGGGTGACCGCCTGGAATCAAGAGACGTTAACATGCGGGCGCGGCGACTAATGGACTAATGGGCGACTCGCTGATTTAACTAGAATACTTACTCTTTATTATGCACACCATACAAATTACAGCTATAGGCTAGAAATAGAAAACGGATATTATATTTGGTTCAGAGCAGTGGTGCCATTCTGCGAATTAGGTAGGCCCACGGTAGGCCAATGGTATCAGCCCGGGTTTACTAGTTGTAGCTCGAAGGTTCGAAGCCACCCAGGTGCATAAGTAACTTTGTGCAAAATATTATAACCTAAATATTATTAATTTCATAACCGCTGCTCTCAAAACGGTGAAGAAAAACATCGTGAGGAAACCGGCATGTCCTAGAACCAAAAATTTGGAGACTTGTGACATCTACCAACCCGCACTGGGCCCGCGTGGTTATGGCCTACTCCTTCTTACAGCGAGGAGGCCCGTATCCCAGCAGTGGGAACATTTTCAGGCTGATGATGATAATGATGATGATTTTGTTCAGATCTGTGACCCACCAGCGCTACCACTAACGAACCAAAATAATCGGATACTGACCAATAATCCAATTGATCAGATCTCTGTAGCGGATCATAATAAAACTTTAGCAATTGGCAATGCCATTAAAGACGGCCATTTCTCCAACTGTGAAACTATCCGGTTTGGTTTGAGTGAGAGCTGAAACCAATTTAAAGATTTATTAGAAACTAGGTATTGTCCGTGACTTCGCTCACCCGCTCGGCTTTTAGAGGAAATCATCGTGATCGGATGACGTGAAACGATTTCCTGCCACCGCAGGCGCGGGCATGCGGACGGTGTGTAATAGGTGACTAGCTATCCGATCATGGACTATGCCCGGGTCGACGGCGAGTCGTGTTCCACGCGCACTTCAAAGAGCTGTCAGCAATCTGACAGGGCCAAAGTTTCTTGGCGTCCCGGGACTTTGTCACCAGGTAGCCGTGACCATCGAAAGGGCCGTGCTAGGAAAATTGAAGGCTCACCTTCAATTTTAGTCAACACAAGTCTTTAAATTACCCCCCCCCCCCATGACTCATGAGACTCATTTGTTGATTTTACCACGATAATAAAAAAGAGAAAATGCCGGGGGGAGAGAGTTTAAGAGATATATGAAGAAAGTATCGTTTTCGCTCTGAGATTTAAAAACTCGTTCTTTTTTTTACGTCAGTTCTAAGTTAAAACCTCGTTGGTAGTGGACGCCCACGGCGTCGGCCGTTGCAGGACGATATCCGGCCACCGTAGGCGCGGGCATGCGGGCGGCGAGTAAAGGGCAACTCGCCGTTCGACCATGGACCATGCCCGGGTCGAAGGTGAGTCGTGTTCCACGCGCGCCTCAAAGAGCGTCAGCATAATTATGGGGCCCCCTCTCAGTGGGCTAAAGCCTGTCGGGGTCGCGGGACTCATTCCATCAGCGTGACCCCGGAACATAAAGGGCTATTGAAGGACACCTTGGATTTTAGTCATTACAAGTCTTACAGTCCCTCTCCGGGGAGGGAGGACTCATTTGATAATTTTACCAAGATAAAAAAAAAATAACCTCGTGCGATGGGACGCAACACGGTGTGTCAAGGACCAAAACTGCACGCGAGTAAAAATAATAATAGAGAATATGTGAAGTGCAGAAAGCGAATATTTTTAATCGGTCTCGTTATTATCGTTATAATAAAAATGAAACCAATTTTAATTACATTAGAAACTAATTGGTAGTTTAATTTTTTCACTGCACGCCACTGGTATGCACTTTTACCACAGATTACTAATTAACTAAAATAAATGTTTATAAACAATAATAGTTTACTGCATAAATAAATTGAGAATATGTTTAGTCTAATTTGAACAGTTATTTTTTCTTTTCTCATGAAAATAAAAATTGAAGAAATATTCGTACAACGCTTGTAAAAATCACGAAACGTCACACGGTTGGTATAATTTTGCCGGCGTTACGACGTCACAAGCCTCCGCTCCCCACGCTTGAATTTCGAAGCGTTTTATATTTGTCAATATGTGTTGATTATAAAAAAATACGTGTAAATTATTTAACAATACTTTATGACGGACTAAACAGGTTTTCAATTTATGCATTTATTTATGCAGTAAACTAACCTATTGTTGATTTAAACAAGTTTGGTAATCAACTAATAATAGCGTTCCATTTAACTGGCACAATATCCAATATTTTCTTTATCAATATCTCCGAACAAATGACACAACACAAGAACATAATCGATAATCGATTACCTCTAATTCTCTCTGTGCTATAATCGTTTTTCTGTCTACTGCATTAAGGCCAGTGGATCGTTTCCTGGTCATTTTGCCTTTGTGGAAAGTTGGTAATAAAGGCTTTGACAAACAGCGTGAGCATACCGCGATGCTGGCGTGGGCATGGCGCGACGCTAGCGGGAGCGTTGCGTGTTAACTAACTATGAAAATAACGACTTGGCGTGCCGCTAAACTTGAAATATCAAGTGCTATTCAAATAAACTAATATTCTCTTAAGAATTTGTTTATTTTTTGTATGTTTTATTTGGCGTGTGATTTCATACAAACATTTTTTGGTTTAGTATGCACACTACCGCTCAAAAAAAAAAAATTGTCTCAATACAAATTCCAATCCGTTTTATATTGCGGCTAAGTACCGACAAAATCGATGCAGTCGTTTTGGAGATTAGCTTGAACAAACAGACAGACAGATTTTTTGTGTTAGGTAAGTTGCTGTGATTGTTATTTGTTTAACAGACATGTCAATTTAATTTATATTATATGTAGCTAAACAAGCTAAAAAAAAATACCTGTATTCCCGCTATCCCCGTAGCTAGCAGGCCACGACCCCGTTGAAGGGGACAATAAGAATTTAAAAAAAAATTAAATGACTTCCCGTTGTCCCCGTACGCTGCCCCGTTAATATCTTGAAGTGTATGCTTTTTAAATTAAAAATTAAATGCAAATTTTAGATGAACCTACTGATTGATTGTAGACCATACAAATATTAGCTCCGTTCGGTAATCGAACCATTGTCACGCAGCCAGAAGCCTACAGCCTCGCCACTGTCACTACCGTTATGTTGACATGCAGGTATTCGAACTTATGACCTTGAAAACAGATGCCACGCTAAGGCTCAGTTCACACCGAGTCGAGACGCGACGAAGTGACGCGACGATATTGAAAACGTGTCTTTTTGTGCGATGAAGAGAGGCAAAGGTACCGCCGTAATTATGGGGCCCCTAAGTGTCAAGGGCGAATGGAATAAAAATAAAAACATAAAATGTTGCTCTTAAATGAAAACTTATCGCGACCATAAAGCTCCAATTATCGAACTCCTAACATAGCTCAATTTTCAAAAAGGATAATATGTCGTTGACATAAATGAGCCCGTATTCCACGAAGGGCATCCGCTGACAATGGCACCTGAGCTACTTGCACCTTATCTATTCGACATAAGGCTACTGACAAAATTTTCGACGGTGCCAGGTGCCCTTCGTGGAATACCTCGATCAACATTCTCAATTTTCTAGCTCCTTTCAAAATTCTCTTAATGACATCAGTAATAGCATTAGTTACACGAGTCAGGATGATATTGTCTTTATTCTGCAAAACTATACACTTAGATTAGAAGGAGGACCCCAAACAAGCTTTGTTGGGTCTCTTCTAGCCTAGCTACGCTACTGGTAGTAAACAAAAAACCACAAAAAGGTGTAAAATAACCTACAAAATAACTTTTCTTTCGTAAGTTGGTGGTATTTTTACTTCCTTGTCTTTTTTGCCACCATGATCATCAGGTCAATAAAATTCTGACCTGATGATCATGGGACCACTTGGGCAGCTATCAGCCCTTTCAAACAAAAGAAAAAAAAATACGAATCGGTCCATAAGGCGTAGCATGGCGCCGTAGAAAGGGGTTTTGTCGACGGAAGAAAAGACAAAATGACAGAACGTAGAAATATTTTTTTTGCGTTTTAAGCATAGTAATGTAAAAAATACAGAAAATAAACGTTCTTTTCTTCAATGGAGTACGAATGGTGTCACGTTTGTGCAAAAAAACCGTCGATTTATATGGAAATAAAGATGAAATAACTTTGTCTTTTCTTGGTAGAATAGAGATAGAATCGCCATGCTAAGCGTGCGCCTCGTCTTCGAGAAATCGGGGAACATACATAAAAAAATGATTACGACGAATTTAGAACCTCCTCCTTTTTTTTGAAGTCGGTTAAAAAGTTCGCGCGGCGCACGGTGGGCCGAAAATCGGCTTTCATAGACTTAGGCATTTTATTTTGCAAGTGCCATTTTTTATGCCGGATATCACTTCTATTAGTTATAACAATATACAAAAATGACACCAGAATTGATTCTGCACAAAAACGAAGGAATTATAATTTTTTTTACGAAAATTTTGTATGGAGCTAGTATGAAAAATCGAAATATCTCGAAAACGGCAGGGATAACCCTAATATCCTTATAGGGGGTTATAGTCGGGCACGCCGCAATAGCGGCGATAAGACCCCTCTTTGAGGAGTGGCTGGAGAGAAGTCACGGCGTCCTAACCTTCCGCTTGACGCAGGTCCTCACCGGACACGGATGTTTCGGGAGGTACCTGTGTCTTATGAGAAAGGAAGAAACGCCTGGGTGTCACCACTGCGTAGATCGCCCGGAGGACACAGTCGAGCATACGGTGCAGGATTGCCCCGCTTGGGCGGAGCACCGACGTGTCCTCACGGCAGCGATAGGCGGAGACCTCTCGCGCCCAGCACTGGTCGCGGCCATGCTGCGGGGCGAGACGGAGTGGGAAGCGGTCGCCTCCTTCTGCGAAGCAGTCATGCTCGCGAAGGAGGAGGCGGGCCGCGTGAGAGAGAGGACAAGGTCCTCCCTCCGCCCCACCCGCGGTGGTGGACGCCCACGGCGTCGGACGTCGCAAGACGATCTCCGGCCACCGTAGGCGCGGGCATGCGGGCGGCGAGTAAAGGGCAACTCGCCGCCCGACCATGGACCATGCCCGGGTCGACGGCGCGTCGTGTTCCACGCGCGCCTCAAAGAGCTGTCAGCAAAATGACGGGGCCCCCTCTCAGAGGGCCAAAGCCTGCCGGGGTTGCGGGACTCATACCATCACCGTGACCCCGGAACATAAAGGGCTACTGAAGAACACCGTGGATTTTAGTCAGTACAAGTCTGACAGTACCTCGCGCCCTGCCCGGGGTGGGAGGTCTCATTTGATGATTTTACCACGTAAAAAAAAAAAAAAAAAAAAAAAAAAAAAAAAAAAAAAAAAGGGGGTTATAGTACTAATTATTTGTGATTTTTTGACATAAGTTACATAATGGTTGTGAATGCCGTTTTTTTTTTAAAAATCGTCAAAATATTTTCATTTATTTTTACATATGAAACGTTCCTTTTAGTGTTTAAGTTGAAGATTTCAGAGCTTTAACAACTCTTAACATAAAATAGCATGACATTTATAGACCTGAAGGACTAGACAGAAGTGTGTAGTATCTTGTAAGATTTCCAACAATACCAAATAGTTGAATATCAGTGTCAAAGTGCCCATGCAGTCGCTTCTTTTTGAAAGATAGGGGAATGAAATTGTTAATTGATCATACCCTAAAAGTATGATTATAACATAACCGGACACATAATAATATCGACACAAAAGGAATTTTAAGACCTTGCAGAAGATCAAAATACAAAATAACATCTTGTGTAGTCATCTAATGAGTCTGCTGACAAGTAATTAAGTAATTAGAATGATGGTTGTAGTTTTCTGATTCTAATGAGCCTAATATGTGATTAAATGATTTGAAATTTCTCGTAACAATATCTACTAAGAACTGCAGTCACTTTTTTTGTAATTAGTGAGCTAATGTGATTTGCTAATGTTGATTAGTTGTACTATGAGTTCTACGAAATGTTTTTACGATTATAAATTTTCAATGTCATATCTTTTATAACTTTAACGAGGGTAGTTTACTAATTATTGACTTTATAGGTACCTACAATAAAAGGGCTACAATTTTGTTCCATAATTTAGATTGTTCACAACTGTGTAACTGCTAACACTAAAACTAAGTATTTGCTTTGCGACTATAAAATCTTAGAATGGAAAGTTTAATCACCAACTTAGACTTGTTTGTTCTTCTAAAAAGTGAGTGTCCTTCATTTAATCATGAAGTATTGTTTAGTGCAATTGTGTCTCGCATAGGCGATTGTCTTTCTGCCGAAGATCAAGTAACTCTCAAAGAATTTTGCCGTAGATTCACGCGATCTGCTTTAAACAGGTGGCAGAAATCTAAACGATTCTTTGATAATTTTAGAAATACGTACGGAGAGTGGCTGCAAGCAAATATTGATTGGCCGAGTTGCGTGCTTACTATAATAAATCAAGAACCAACTGTTGATGAGATACCAAGAGCACGTTCAGTCTCTCCAGAACCTTCGACATCATCGACTGTTGGAACAATGACAAAAAGGTCCCGAAAACCATTCATAATCTGGGAAGCAAACAGAAAAAGAGAAGATCTAGTGAGCACATAGGCGAGGATTCCTGTGAATTGGCATATGCAGCTGCAGCGCGTTTAAAAGAAGAAGGGTATGAAGATATCGCATCTGTAATCGAATATATGATCAAAAATCCAGAAGCTGCCGTTAAAATCAATGAAAGCATTAAGAAACCAGTGAAAACAGTAATATTTACACCAGAGAAAGCACTTGGATTACTTCTTTCACTTAAGCTTTCAAAGTGGCAATATATTACGTTGCGAGAGACTGCCATTCGGGAAGGTGCTAAGGATATTTACCCATCCTACTATAAACTGCAACAAACTAAGCTTGCATGCTACCCTCCTAATCTATCAGTGTCAGTTACTGATTCATCAGCTAGAATTACACTTCAAGCTTTACTTGACATCACGGTGAAGCGGATTCTTCAAAGTCTTTCTGATAATGTGGAAAATAAGCAGTTAAAGCTGATATCGAAGTGGGGATTTGATGGTGCTTCCAATCAAAGCCGATACAAGCAGAAAATGGACGGCGAGCATGATGATTCAAGCATTTTTATGACCTCCTTGGTGCCACTGAAACTTACAGATGGAGATAATACTATATGGACAAACCCGAAACCATGCTCAACTTTTTATTGTCGTCCGGTTCAGTTCACTTTTGTAAAAGAAAGCGATGCAGTTGTCATTGATAACAAAAGAAAAATGGATGAGGAAATTGAGGCCCTTAACCCCACAGAGTGCATTAATAGTAACAGGGTGACTCATAAACTAATGATGACAATGATCGACGCAAAAGTCTGCACGTACCTTTCTGAAGCTAGATCAAATGCATCATGCTACCTGTGCTTAGCAAAACCAACAGAAATGAACCACTTAGATGCTGTAACATCAAAACTGTGTGTTCTGACATATACGAATTTGGCCTATCATCCCTACATGCCCGTATAAATTGCATGGAATGTCTGTTACACATTGCGTACAGACTTGACTTCAAACAGTGGGCAGCAAGAAGTAATGAGCATAAAGAAATGTTACAAAACAGAAAAAAAAACATTCAAAATAAATTTAAAGAGGAGCTCAATCTGTTGATTGATATAGTGAAACAAGGCTCGGGAACTACCAATGACGGGAATACCGCAAGGAAGTTTTTCGAGTTTCCCAATAAAACTGCAGCTATTACTGGGTTGGATCAAGACCTGATAAAAAGATTTTCTGTTATTTTGCAAGCAATAACATCTGGTGAGAAGATAGATGTCATCAAATTTAAAGATTTTGCTCGCAAAACAGCAGAAAAGTACGTGGAATTATACGACTGGTACTACATGTCATCAACCGTACATAAACTATTAATACACGGTGCTGACATAATCGAAAAAAATGATATTGTCCCGATTGGGACTCTGTCGGAAGAAGCCTCAGAGTCTCGAAACAAAGATTTTAGGAGGTTTCGGGAACATCATTCGCGGAAAAGAAGCAGGCAAGATTCTAATCAAGATATCCTAAATATGCTTGTTGTTTCTTCGGATCCTTTCCTAAGTGCACAAAGGCCGAAGTTAGATGCCAAAAGGAAGACAACCTTTTTTGCTGAAACTCTCGACCTAATACAGTTTCCGGAAACTGAGTTCGCGTTTGTAGGTGTATCCAATCTGGATTCTGACTCGGAATTGGAGTCCGACAACGAAAGTTGTAAAGAAAATTTGTAAAATTCAATTATTTTTCTTTATGTTCTTTTGTAATTCATGTTAGTTTATTGTATCATATGTTTAGTTAATATTTTCATAAATTATTATGCACTTTGATATTATTTTTGTTACTTCTGTTTTATTTAAATTACCTTTCAATAAAAAGTATATATACAGTCCATTTTATTTATTAACCGACTTCAAAAAAAGGAGGAGGTTCTCCATTCGGTCGGTCGGTATTTTTTTTTATGTATGTACATCGATTACACCGAGTTTTCAAAAAAAATATAACCGCCTTCAAAAACAACCACAAAAAAGGGTACAATAACCTACAAAATAACTTTTCTTTCACCTCTGTCTAGTCCTTCAGGTCTATAGAGGTCATGCTATTTTATGTTAAGAGTTGTTAAAGCTCTGAAATCTTCAACTTAAACACTAAAAGGAACGTTTCATATGTAAAAATAAATGAAAATATTTTGACGATTTTTAAAAAAAAAACGGCATTCACAACCATTATGTAACTTATGTCAAAAAATCACAAATAATTAGTACTATAACCCCCTATAAGGATATTAGGGTTATCCCTGCCGTTTTCGAGATATTTCGATTTTTCATACTAGCTCCATACAAAATTTTCGTAAAAAAATTATAATTCCTTCGTTTTTGTGCAGAATCAATTCTGGTGTCATTTTTGTATATTGTTATAACTAATAGAAGTGATATCCGGCATAAAAAATGGCACTTGCAAAATAAAATGCCTAAGTCTATGAAAGCCGATTTTCGGCCCACCGTGCGGCGTCGCGTCTCCGTCTGTATTGACCCTAAGCCTTTACGTACTCATCACGGTCAAAAACTTGCAAATAAAGTCACATAATATTTGTACTCCTTCAAAACATGTGACTCTATGACCTTGCCAAATTGAGGTGCAACCTTTAAAATCTTAACCGACTGCAAAAAAGGCGGAGGTTGTCACTCGACAGTTTTTATTTATATGCCGGCCGGTATTTTGTCGAGACTTGCCCAGCGGTCCTCTTGCTTGCAACAGACGTGACCCGTCCAATTCTATTTCAGCCTAGCACTTTTCCTGTAAACATAAATATTATTCCAGTTTTGGAACGCAGCCTCTATCAGCTAAACGCTTATGTTTGGGGGCGTGAAAAAATTCACAATAGTAGTATGTATATATAACGAAGTTTAAAAGAAAATTAGATAGACGACCAATAAAACGTACTTGGATAACATATTTTCCTAAACAAAATGTATCGGAGAACATGTTTTTCAACTGCAAATGTAAGTTCGTCAACTTTAATGAATTAAAATTAAATTCAGCGAATCAGTTTATTTAATTCGCATATGTATTTTGATGGGCAACTACGGAACCCTACACTGTGCGTGGCCCGACACGCACTTGGCCGGTTTTTATATAATGATAGTGTTTAAGTGTTACTTCATTATATACATCATATGCCGCACCTGTATACCCACCATATTCTACGTATAAATGTCTTTGTCTATGTCCAATATGGTTGATGCCATAGACACTAGACAGTTATAGGTACTTTATTCTTAGCGTGTGGCGTGCCGACCGGTAACCGGTTCGAATCTGTTACGGCATACCGGTGCGCGGTGGACCACTTTCTTCCTATATATACCTGTCTTTATTTAATAAATAGAATTTTGCTAGTTGTAATGATGTTATGTAAGTAACTAAGTTTTTTTTAAAGAGCGTTTGCAACCTACTACAATAATAATATTCCACAACAATCACACAACGCCATCTGGTCCCATGCTAAGCAGAGCTTGTGTTATGGGAACTAGACAACTGATAAACATGCTTATATATTTCTAAATACATACATATTATAGATAAATTACACAATCAAACTCAAGTCTTGTAGTCGAATTTAAATTTTCATCATCATCAGCCTATAATGTTCCCACTGCTGGGATACAGGCCTCGTCTCTGTGAGAGGGAGTGGGCCATAATCCAGCCGGACCTAGTGCGCGTTGGTAAATGTCACATGTCTTCGATTTTTTTGGTTCAAGGACATCCGTTTCCTTCACCGTTTTGAGAGCAGTGGTGATGAGATAAATTGGATATTTTACTAAAAAAAGGAATTTAAAGCACGAAAGTACATAATCGATATTTGTTTTTACGTAAACCAAAATTATCGGATATTCAACGCTTCTAAAAATCAATAACCTCCTCCTTTTTAGAAGTCGGTTAAAAAACTTCACGCGGTCGGTACAATTTCACAGGCGCTATGACGTCACAAGCCCACTTTTTTTAGAAGCTTTTTGTCTTTGTCAATATTCATAGATTTAAAAACAAAGACAAAAAAACGTGTCTGTTATGTTTCAGACCTTTAACTGACGCACAAAACAGTACCCTTAGCACGAGTTTTCAGTATTTGAGACGTTAAGTAAACTGCAACTTTGACAGTTTCAAATTGGAAATTTTTCAAAGAAAAAATTAGTTCCTTCTTCGCACACCAGAGGCGCTGTTCCATTTTTTCATACAAGAACCGCTGTAAATACTGGAAAGACGCTGTAAAGTAGAAGAGTAAAAAGTCTTACTAGGGGTACAGATTTTCATTTATTTATGCAGTAAACTGCAATAATAATTTAAATGTCATTCAAACACCGTTAACATTTTCGTCTTCGAAAATTGTTATAGTGTAGTTAACTCATTCAATACCATAAGGTCTAAGTGCCACCCCCTATTATTATCAAGTTATACTTTTAGAATTAGATATGGTTTGCTGATCAAGCGTGCCAGAAATCTTTATTTCTTGTACTACTTTGTTAAAAACTACTAAAATGAACTTATTTGGCTCTGGACTACCTACTATCTCTTTTTTTATCTCGGTAAAATTATCAAATGAGTCCAGCTTGAGGGTGGGAAGGACTGTCAGATACGTACTGACTAAAATCCACTGTGATCCTTCAATAGATCTTTACGTTCTGGGGTCACGGTTACGGTAATGTGATTTAAACAGCCCCAGAGTGGTTAATAACACCTAATAGAAAATGGTATGGAAAATTTTTATTAGTGGTTAATAACAACTAATAAAAAGAGTGTCCATGGAGTTTCTGCCTGTTCTTCTCCATAGAGATCTACTTCTAGAAATGGTATCTAATGGGGTATCTACGGTACTTTCACAGTTATTATGTTTTGTGACTGGGACTGTAGCACCATAATATTGTAATGTTTTATTATGTTTTTTTTTGCCTTCGATAATTAAAAAAGTACCTGTAACAGGCCTCATCATCTGCCTAGTCTTTTTCAAACTATATTGTGGTCGGCTTCCAGTCAAACCAGATTCAGCTGGATATCAGTATTTTACATAGAGCGACAGCCTATCGGACCTCCACAACCCAGTAACTTGGTAATACCATACTCCATGGTAAGACTGGTTGTCAGACTTTATAGCTAACTGTAACTGACCAACTTTTTTTATATCGTGGTAAAATCATCAATGAAATGAGTCCTCCCAACCCGTACTGTCAGACTTGTAGGTACTGACTAAAATCCACGGTGTCCTTCAATAGCCTTTTATGTTCCGGGGTCACGGTAATGGAAATAAGTCCCGCGACCCCGGCAGGCTTTGGCCCTCAGTGAGGGGGCCCCGTCATTGTGCTGACGCTCTTTGAGGCGCGCGTGGAACACGACGCGCCGTCGACCCGGGCATGGTCCACGGTCGAAGAGCGAGTTGCCCTTTACTCGTTGTCCGCATGCCCGCGCCTACGGTGGCCGGAGGTCATCTACCGACGTCCGACGCCGTGGGCGTGTACCACTGCGGTTGGGGAGGAGGGAGGACGCTGTCCTCTCTCTCTCGCGGCCCGCGTCCTCCTTCACGAGCATTACTGTTTCGCAGAAGGAGGCGACCGCTTCCCACTCCGTATTTCGACATCACTACATTTTTATCTAATTAATATTTTCTTCTAATTCCAGGTCGGACATTCGGTCGTCCATTCATGAAGAAAATGATGGCGGGGCTACTTCCAATTATCTTTCAAATGGGCGCCATGTCTACGTGGGCGGTCGTGGCAGCGTTGATTGGAGTAAAGACGTTAATCGTGACGCTGGTTATCTTAAAGTTGCTGTTACTGGCGGGAGCTGCTAAGGTAATATAATAATATATTTGCCTGGCCTGTTGGTCTAGTGGTTAGTGACCCTGACTGCTATGCCGGGGATCGTGGGTTCGATTTCCAATGACAAATGTCTGTGTGATGAGCATGATCATTTGTTCTGTGTCTGGGTGTAATTTATCTATAATATGTATGTATTTAGAAATATCCCTGAAACTTCAGTGCTGATTGCTGTCCGATGATTTTTAAAGTGTATCAATATAATAACAACATTTTGGGCCATACCTGTTATTGAAATCAAATATAGCAGCTCACAATTTAGGACCCATTAATATTAGTAGTCATTTTTACCCGTGGTGCTAGACAACTGGGCTTCTCCCAGTTGTAATATCCCTTTGTGCCTATTGGCCTTGTTTTGTTCTGTCTCCTGCTTGCATGGAGGGAAGTGGAAACATATTTTTCCTACTCCTCCACTATTCTTTTCTGATTAATTTCGTCGCAGGACTCGCAGGATCCAAGACAGGTAAATTCATTCTCCGGGACACGTCGAGCTTCATTGTCTCGGCGCTTTTCTGGTGGTTGTCACTGTTGACTCTGGCTTTCAGGAGTTGCAGTGGTTTGGGAATAGTGTGGTGGGTTTGTACTAATCAAAAAAAAAAAAACAACATGCAAAGTAAATGATGTTATGTTTTTTGACTGAAATGACATCGCTGGAATGCCCATTTGATGCTGTCATGGCTATTCTGTTAGTACACACGGCTACACATCAAGCTATGCAAAACCAGTACTAGCTGACCGTTAATTGTGTGTAAAAATCGTACGAAGCGAGACCAAGACAAACTGGTTTTGTATAGCTTGATGTGTAGCCGTGTGTACCTATGATTAGCAAGGCTAAATAACTATATATGCAAAACAGCAAAACGGTCAAACATAATGCCTAAGACTTAATAATCGTCTTATACCCATCAATCTTTTTGACCCACACACCAAGGCCATTAACAAAAGTAGGTAATTTGTCAAAACTTACATAAAATAAGATTAAAAGAACACACTTAATTAACATTATTTTGTAAAAGAGAAAGTTACTTATTACAAATGGGTTGAAGAAACGGATGGATACTTAAGTTTAGGACGTTTGAAAGAAATTGGAATGGTATTAGGTGATATGCTCCCTCCGCTAATTTTTGTGAAACAATTGAATTGATTTCGCTATTGTTTTGAACAAATTAGGTATGGTTGCAAATGTCACACCCAAGAATAGTCCTCCCTACGCCCCAGAGGCAGTGGGTCTACCACTGCCTCTGGGGCGTAGGGAGAACTATGCTAAAAAAAAAGAAAGCAAAACGGAAAAGCAATAGTCTGATAGTCCCGGGTGGGACGAATCACATATGCACCACGATAAAAAAAATGCAAGTTATCTATGGTACTTTTTTAATATCTTGTTATTATAGTAGTGGGTCACCAAAAATCATATTTAGAGAGTTGGAAATTAAACACGTCTTCTCATTTCTTTAAATTGGCTATTTTGTGTCGCAACGGCTTTTTACGTGTGTTCAATAATAACTGTACTTAAAACTTTCATTTCAATAGAAATGGAAAGTGTAGTACATTGTACAACAGCAGGCCCTTTCAATCTTTGACAGGTGTACCGAGTACATAGACGCAGGTGGCATAACGTATCCATACTTAACAGGCTTAGTGGTTAGTGACCCTTACTGCTATGCCGGAGCTCGTGGGTTCAATTCCCACCCAGGACAAATGTTTGTGTGATTAGCTTGAGACTAGATGGCGTTGTGTGATAGTTGTGGAATATATTATTATTATTATTATCTGTGTACAATATTTTATCCAAATCTGTATACTTAATGGTTTTTGCGTAAAAGAGTAACAAACTTCCATCCCTCCATCCAAACAAATTTTCACGTTTATAATATTATTAGTAGGATTAGTGGGATGATACGGAACCTTTAGTGAGTGAGTCCAACTCACACTTGGCCGGTTTTTCCAATACTTAGACTATGATCATTATTTGGGCCAAAGCCTGCCGGGGTCGCGGGACTAACGAGATACCGTGACCTCGGAACGTAAAGAGCTTTTGCAGGACACCGTGGATATTAGTTAGTACAAGTCTGACAGTCTCTCCTGCCCTGCCCCGGGTGATAGGACTCATTTATTATTTAACCACGTTGTATTCCACAACCTCATAGGGCACCAGGCACCTTCGAAAAATTTTGACAGGAGCCTTATGTGGAATAGATTAGGTGCAAATTACTCAGGTACAAGTGGTTGCGCTATGTGGAATACCTCGCCACATAAAATCATAATTATCTCTAATGTAACCATTTTCCCGCACTTCAGGTTGGCGCCTTCTTCGCGCACCACAAGGGCCACGGCAGCAGCCACGGAGGCTGGGAGCCTCCGCACCAGAAGGAGATACATCTTCACATCCACAACGGAGGTCATCCGGAGATCCACGACGAGCATGGTGCTATATGTAAGAGAGATTATTAATTATTTGTTAATGAGGGATTTTACTTTTTACCTAGTCGATGGATAGATGGCGCTGAACTTGGTATGTTACTGCAATGAACGGAACGTCGTCATTCTTTGATTTTTTTCACTTGATTGTAATTTTGAGATCTTAAAACGTAACGTACATGTCATGTCATTGTCAGTCACATCTAAGGTCACATCACATCACACCATTGGCATTTGGAAATAAGGAAAAAGAAAAAAAGATTCACTTACCAGTCTTTTTAATTTATGAGTTTTCCACGCCATTAAAAAAATGTCCCAAGAAAAAAAGAAGAGCAGTCTGTGCCTCGTGGATTTGTGCAAAAATGAAGGCATACATCTAGTAACGTAGTCAGTTCAACGCCATCTACAGAGTTAACAAAGGTAACAAAAGAAAAAATAGGGGTTAATTTTTTTTTAATATAATCTATCTTTCGGGAATAGGTTACAAAGCTTTTCAAAAAAATCTATTTACAACGAAAATAGACATTTAGTTAAACTAGAAAATAAAGTAAGACAATAGTTAAAAGTAATTCCATGGTTATTTTTATGCAGACGAAAGAAATATTTCGCCATTTTGTCTTTTTAGTAATTATCGATATTTTTTTTAGTATTTTTTGGTCAATTTCACTCAATATTGTTTAATTAGTTTTTGATTTGAAAACATTTTTATACCAGTGTCAGAATGGAAGCAAGTGACAACACCTCCTACAGAGTTCAAACCTATGGCCCCTGTGGTTCATGTGGCCCCTGTGGCCCCTATGGCCCCTGCGGGTCACGGGGGGTACTACTTCGGTCCCCCACCGTATCAGGGCCCCGCTGGGTTCAAACCTATGGGGTTCTTTATCGGCTCCGCTCCTAGTCCTGCAGAAGGCACCAGAAGAATCGTAAATATAAAGGTGTAGAGAAGATTAACTGCATCTGTAAGTGGTCACTTTGGAACTGGTACCACTGAAACTTTCTTTTTCAAACTGTGATACGAACTATGGCCCGCGATGACGTCTTAAAACATGAGTAGTTCAGCTGTGGGAACAAGATGGCGCTAGACCACTTATCAACGACGATATATTACTAGACTCCTAATAACAGGCGACCGATTTCTGTCAACACATTAGGCAAAAAAGTCTTATATCCGTCTTATTTCGACCTCTCCTGTGAGCCGTAAACATACCTTGAGACAGAACAGACCTTGAGTTAGCCAATCACAACGCAGTACCCCGTCCCCCCTCGCTTACGTAGTACCTCAGCGAGTTGACAGAATAGTTTTTGTTCCTTAGATCGTGCATGCGGAGTCTAGTAATATATCGTCGTTGCCACTTATATAGTTCTGTGTCTTTCCCACACTGGAATTACTCCCGTTAAGCGTGAGTAGTTCAGTTGTGGGAGCGAGATGGCGCTAGACAACTTGTATAGCTCTGTCGTTTTCCCTCCGCAAAACTACTCAGGCTTTAATACGTCATGGTAGGTCACCTAGTCTCCAATGGTTTTTTCTTCTTGATGAATAATGTCACATTTCTTTTTCAAAATGTTTTCGGTTCTCCTTTATGGAAAAAAAACTTAATTTCTGGTCGCAAAAATCTATTTTGAAAAACTCTTCAATAATTGGTTTTTATATTCTTTCTCGTCTCGATTTGATCTTCGTATTCAAACATACAAAAAGTCTTCTTTTCATATTTTGATTTTATTTCTCCTGCACTGATTTTGCATGTTATCACAAAAAAGATAGGTACCTACCTAAGAAGAGAGCACAAAGTATTCCTCTGAAACATCATCTTCCAAAAAAAAAAGATCTACGTTTTCAATTTTATTTTCTTCGTTTGCACAAAATATGCAATGTAGTCTCACACATTGTCAATTCTTTCTTCGCAACATAATATACAGAATGATTTGTTATTCGATGCGGTCCTTGAAATTGGCGATACCGATACTAGACCTTAATTGCATTTTTTTTAACCACGGCAACATAGTGTCACTAGATTCAGGAGGAGATGGGGCAGAGGTGGGATACGTGACCCTTGTGCCAGCTTCCGGGGCCGCCAAATTCATTAACGTGATTGCTTGCTTGAAAATAAAAATCTGAAATCTATACTAATATTATAAAGCTGAAGAGTTTGTTTGTTTGTTTGAACGCGCTAATCTCAAGATCTACTGGTTGGAATTGAAAAATTCTTTTTGTGTTGGATAGTCCATTTATCGAGGAAGGCTATAGGCTATATAACATCACGCTATCACCTATAGGAGCGGAGCAGTAATGAGAAATGTTTCAAAATCGGGAAAATGTATTCCTTTTTTAGAGCTTCCGTTGCATGCGCTGCGTAAACGGTTTGAGATTCGCAAAAATTATGTACTACGGAATTATTCCTCATAAAATTTTCTAAAATAAAGTCCGCGAGAGCATATATCTATCTTTAAAGGTCAAGTCACTATAACCTTTTTTATGTGAACCAAATTTGTTTTACAGTAATGCATTATTTGCGAAGTGAACGAAATTGCCCTTTACATCATTTGATTTCAATGAATATCTTAGGAGATATCACAGTTTCAAAATCATACCGCGACAAAATAATGACGGGCTGGCACAATTGCGTCTATAAAATCCCTCTTTAGGCCGGTCAATATCGACATCAAACATTGCAAACGCGCATGTAACTACCATTTTGTTATAATTTGCAACCCTGAATACCCTGTGTCAATTCAGTAGTTTTTGCGTGTGTATCTCATGAACCGTGATAGCTAGAGATTTGAAATTTTCACAGGTGATGTACATCTGTTGCTGCTATAACAAAACATACTAAAAAACAGAATACAATAAATATTAAGGGGGGCTCTCATTGGTCGCGGGACTTATTTCATTACCGTGACCCCGGACCATAAAGAGCTATTGAAGGACACCATGGATTTTAGTCAGTACAAGTCTGACAGTCCCTCCCAGCCCCGGGGTGGTAAGGCTCAATTGATGATTTTACCACGTAAAAAAAGGGGGGCTCCCATACAAAAAACGTGATTTTGTTGCTGGTTTTTGTAGATGTTATAAAGTAATTTAATGTTTCGGAGGCTGTTTCTCACGAACCATGATAGTTAGATAGGTTACATTTTCACAGATGATCTGTGTCTATTGCCGCTGTAACAACAAATACTAAAAACTGGTTAAGTGCGATTTTGATTCGACATTGACATTGACAGAACAGGGTTATCAGGGTTGCAAACTTGGGTGTTAAATACTCTAAACTCTAAAGGGACCTAACAACATATAAAAGAATCTTATTTACATGCGCGTTTGCAATGTTTGGTTTTTTATGTCGTCATTGACCGGCCTACTTTAAGGATCGTTTGGAAAGGCTACGGGCTGCGTCCTCACCTTCAATCTGACGCAGTCCTACCGGTTTTCGTTTTTTTCGTTTCGGGAGGTACCTCAAGATTCAGTGGCAATTAGGGGGAATGGTTAGCAGTCGGAATGCGTGAAGGAAAAGACATCCTCTACCTGTCGCCCCAGCCACCACTGAAGATACCCACGACGTCAGAAATAGCGCTCTTCAAGGGAACTGATGGAGACGGGACTATAGGACCAAACTCCTAACATGACGCGGGTGAAACCGCGGGCAGAAGCTAGTACAGAAATAAGACTGCAAAAAATGTTTGCTCGCTACGCTCTTGGTCTGATTCTCTTTAGGCCTAGATACCTGTAACATACCTGTAATGAGCCTATAATATCGAAAGCATTAATCACTCCCTCAAGAAAATTTATTCCTGCATCGTCCGCAAAACATAAAAAAAAAACTTTTTTAGATTTTTTACAATTAATTTTACGACTTTTGCCCCGTTTCGACAAATTCGTAGATCCGTGCTGCAAACATTTCGTATGCTACAAACAGCCTTTGGTGTTTTCATTAACACCCTAAGTAGAGCCGAGAAAGTGTTTCTTCAAAGCAAAAGTAGGTTTTTTTTCGATGACGCATGACGACTTTAGTTGGCTAGTTATGGAGAAATGTAATCAGTGAAAGTTAAATACCGTATGTTGATAGTTCTTTAGTTATTAAATCGATTTTAATAGGTTGTTAGTTAAAATATGTCTAATTCTTAGCCTACATATATGTAGGCACCTAATAAGTTAAATAAAGTATCTAATGTTTTTACAATGTTGTGTTTTATAGACAAAGCTACTTTGCATCTTTTAATAGATTGGCATGAGTAAATCTGATTTAGCGACATCTGTGATCGAGTAGTGAGCCTTTTATAATCGTATGGAACTGCTAGCGACATCTAGATTCAAATTCCGCAACTATAATGAACTCATAGTCGTTTAAAGTTTATCTAATAGATGGCGTTAAAAACACCTTTTATTTCACAATTTTATTGACTTGCGTCAGTGATAACAATAAAAAATGCACAAATTCCGAGCACTGTCAACCTCCGTATTCTATTATGCTTATCATATTCTTGTGAAGCACAATTTATTACTTACAATTTCATTAAGCTGTTTACATTCTTCATCGGTAGATGGCGATACTGTAAACATCTGTCATTTCTTTTCTTTAGTTCCGCTACTCCCTAATAGATGGCGCTAAAACCAATTATTTTATTTTCACAGCTGGTTGGAACAGAGATGGCACCGCAGCGACAGCGTCAGCATCAGATAAAAATATAAACCTAGTTATTAACCCTTATGCAGCAGCCGCAGGACCTCAAACTATTAGCACGCCATACGGGAACTACGTCAGGGTTGACAGTCCTAATGTTTTGTCTTCATTGTCGAGTGTTAGCACGTAGACTAAGTATGTCTAGTATGTAAGTACTTACTCAGTAAGATGTAATTTGGTTTCAATGTGATTTTATATTATAAAGTCTGTTTTTGACTAATTGTCAGATCTATAGGACAAAGTTAGCACGCTACAACTGATAATAAATTAACTTCATTTTATATCATTTTATATGTATGTAATTTTATATTAGGGGCAAGTGCTGCATACCTGTGGACGGTTTTACCTGTGGACACCATTAATTTATGGGAAAACGGTCAAATCTAAAATTCTAATTTGAACGCAGCTGTAAGCATTTGTCCTATGGTTGACAGATTTTTCCGGGTTGTTTTCCCCAGAATTAACGGCGTCTTCAGGTAAAAGCGTCTATGGGTAAAGCACTTGCTTATCATTCATATTATATCATTTCATTTTATAATAATTTATTTCATTTTACATGATTTCGTAAAATTTCAGTTTAAGTATATCATTTCGTATCATATTCATAATTTTATATGATTTCATTTCATATTACATCACTTCGTACCTATTATATCATTTTATATTATTTCATTTCTCAATCATCACACAATTAGCAGTGTCAATTGTTTTAGACAGTATTACCTAATATTGGTTTGGGTGTAAACATGTCCTCTTGTTTACCTAACCTAGTGACTGCTAACGTGTCCTCACATTACTTGAGGTCATGTCTAGCATTCCTCACCGGGAGCATTCGCGTGTAATGTAACATTATAGAGTCGTTCCTGACTGACGAGCATTCGCGTACAAATGTTTGTGTAATGGGCACGATCATTTGTTCTGTGTCTGGGTGTAATTTATCTATAATTTATGTATTTATATTTAGAAATATATCTATAAGTATGGTTATCAGTTATCTACTACCCATAATACAAGCTCTGCTTAGCTTGAGACTAGATGGCGTTGTGTGATAGTTGTGGAATATTATAATAATATTTTTATTCCAATTTGAATATGCTTTATTTATTTATCACAAACCATAATAAGAGTCTGTAAGGAAGCTTTTTAATTAAATTACCTAATCAATAGACTTAATAATTAAGTATTTAAGTTATTTCTATTGTCAATCGTCATCGCTTGATTTTAGAAATACATCAGCTCCATTGAGCTATTATTACTACGCGCCTAGAGCACGCCACAGAGCTGTCAAACAACTGAATGAACTTGTGCGCGTGCACTCATCCTGGATGGGACACAGTGGTGATACGTGGTGTCGTCTCTATACGTAGTAATAATAGCTCAATGATCAGCTCTTTCTTTATGCTTTGAGCTTTGAGTGTAATGTTACCAAGAAATACCTAGTAGGTAGGTAATTAAATAAGGTAATAAGAAATAAAACTAAATGATATTAAATTAGAAGTAATATTTATTTATTTATTCCATTAAATTAGTAAATATGACAAACATTTTGTTAACTTGTGAATACAATAAAACAATTTCTACGTTATTTTGTTTTTTTTTGCACCCCTTTTAGAGCAATTTACCTAAAAAGATTGCAACCCTTTTTTAAGGTTGGAAAATTAGATTTCCTGTTAAAGATCCATCCATCTGTCGATCGTAGCAAAGATAACTTTCACAGATGGGGATTCGCGGACGGTTTAACCCTCAAATGCGGCGTGTCTCCACCGACAATAATCCACCTCCTACTCTGCGCTGCCGCCGTGTCGATCCACCGTCAACACTTGAAGATCTTTTGACTGCATTAGTAAATTTGCCATCGAGACTCTTAGTGTGGGAAGGAACCTGTGTCGATACCTGTGCGCCATCCCATCTTCCAAGTTTTTTGTGCTCTGCTAGCGTCGCTTTTGCGGTTGTTAGGAACCTCAAGGGTCGTAAATATAGTAATCTTAATTATAAGTATATTTTTGAGCCATTTGGGGTTCAAACTATAAGGCTGTGGGATCCGAGTGCTTACAGCCTCTACAGAGACATTTTCTAAAACACTTGTTGACGCTTCCTGTGACTCAAAAGCTTTTACCTTGGTCAGAGGCTAAGTATAGCTATACAAAGAGGCAACGCCGCCAGTCTCTTGGGCACATTACCAGTTGAAGCGTTGATGATGAATTCCACTATTTTTAATTTTTATTTAATGAAAGGTTCGCGCTTGACCACTATCTCTTGTGATGTTAGTCAAAGATGTGGTTGACGGTGAAGCACGCTTGAGAAGTAACCTGTTCACTCTTGACTTGAAGACCACAAGGTTATAGCTGTCGGGCAACGACGATATATTACTAGACTCCGCATGCACGATCTAACGAACAAAAACTATTCTGTCAACTCGCTGAGGTACTACGTAAGCGAGGGGGACGGGGTACTACGTTGTGATTGGCTAACTCAAGGTCTGTTCTGTCTCAATGTATGTTTACGGCTCACAGGAGTGCTCGAAATAAGACGGATATAATTTTTTTTTTGCCTAATGTGTTGACAGACATCGGTCGCCTGTTATTAGGAGTCTAGTAATATATCGTCGTTGCTGTCGGGGAATACAGATGCGGAGATACGATGCTCTATTATAGTTCCATCATCATCATCATATCAGCCGTAAGACGTCCACTGCTAAACATGTAAGCGGCCTGCATCCAGCGTGATCCTGTGGCCTTCATAACATCGTCTTCCCACCTAGTGGGTGGACGTCCTACGCTGCGCTTGCCGGTGCGTGGACTCCATTCGAGAACCTTACGGCCCCATCAGCCATCAGTTCTGCGTGCTATATGGCCTGCCCACTGCCTGACTTGCTAATTCGTTGGGCTATCTCGGTAACTTTGGTTCGTCTACGAATGTCCTCATTTCTGAGTCGATCGTGCAGAGTAACTCCGAACATAACGCTCTTCAAAGCTCGTGCTACTCCATAAATCACATTATAGTTTAGTATAGCTTTATATATTTTAGTATAGAAGGTAGATTTCCACCCCAGGCAGGGCGGGAGGGACTGTCAGACCTGTACTGACTAAAATCCACGGTGTCCTTCAATAGCCCTTTATGTTCCGGGGTCACGGTGATGGAAATAAGTCCCGCAACCCCGGCAGGCTTTGGCCCTCTGTGAGGGGGTCAAAGCCCCGTCATTTTGCTGACGCTCTTTGAGGCGCGCGTGGAACACGACGCGGGCATGGTCCATGGTCGGACAGCGAGTTGCCCTTTACTCGCTGTCCACATGCCCGATAGAAGGTAGATTACATAAGTTTTCTTCTATTTATAAGTTATTAATTAAAATGTTGCTCTCCAACTCTAAGAGCCTCGGTATTAGAGTCTATAGACCGGTTACCCTTGACATATAACCTTGCAGACAGGTTCCAACGGTCCAAATGTTAGACACACTGCCAACCAGTATGATTCCACTTTTGTTAGTTTATTTTATGATTAGTCTCAAGGCGGATTTTGTATGGATTTTATTCTCTTAGGTATGGATCAGCCGAATATGCGGATAGCAAGGCTTTAAAAGCGTGTACGCCATAGTCACACGGCATTATATTAAATTTTTTCAAGACCATTTTTATCGAAATGGCTGAACCGATTTCTATGAGATTTCACACTCCTTTTTTACGAGGTAAAATCATCCTATGAGTCCTCAAGCCCAGGGCGGGACGGGAGTGACTGTCAGACTTGTACTGACTAAAATCCACAGTGTCCTTCAATACTCCTTTACGAACCAGGGCTACGGTTACCAGGTGAGACAGTCCCGCGACCCCCGGTAATTCTAGTTTTAACTCTTGGTAAAAACTAGTTCTAACTGGGAAATCGCTTTCTCTTTGAAAATGGGTTTTAACTGTAGCATATACAGTGAAACTATGAGGAATATCAAAAAACGTTGAAGGGAGTCCCGAGGCCGATTTTGACGAAAACTAAAACTGCATCATATATGATTACTTCCCAGAATTTGTTCCCTATTAGCAACATTATCGATTAGTGTAATAATACAGGATGTGATTTTTTTACCAAAATCAGCGGGTTCGATTCCTGGACAGGATTATTGATTTATCTAAAATCCAAAAATGCAGTTCTCGTTTTCATCAAAATCGGCCTCGAGACTCCTTTCAACGTTTTTAGATATTCCTCATAGTTTCGAAAATAGCCATCCACGCCCAGTTGAAAAATTCACCCTGTATACAATTCCTAGGAAATTAATTCTTAAAATCGCCAGGCAATGTTTGAAACCTAACAAAACCGAACTTCTACGTCTACTTTCAAAGGCACCAAGAACTCTTGGCACCCCGAAGTTTGGTTTGGTTAAGTTCCTTTAAACCTTGCACGAGGAAATAGGAGCCCTGCGCGGCGGGGCTTCGTTTACCTGTATTCGTAAAACACAATTTTTTTACATTTTCCAAAAAGCTTCGGAATTATGTACAATTCCTACATTCAAACATTTCTGGTAAATATATCTACAAGTAACTTGTATAATAGAAACGCGGCCTTACAGTCTAACATACCTATCTAAATACTTAGGTATATATAAGTCACATTTGTTAGTAGTATTTCTCAGAAATCATGAGCGCACAGATGACGACATGTTAGTATGTATTGTAATCTTTAGACATTTGGTTAACACTGATATACGGGGTCGCCCACTCATTGAGTTGGTACGTGTTTGTTATACACTAGCTGTTGCCAGCGGCTTCAGTCTTCACCCGCTGCAACTCGAAAATCATCCCGTGGGAACATAAAATCGGGATAAAAACTATCCTATGTGTTAATCCAGGTTATAAACTATCTGTGTACCAAATTTAAACAAAATCCGTTCAGTAGTTTTTGCGTGAAAGATTAACAAACATCCATCCACACATACAAACTTTCACGTTTATAATATTAGTAGGATATACAACGTGTAACGTTAAAACCGCAAAACCTCTCGTGGGGTAACTCAGCCCATGTTACTGAACAATCATTGTTCTAAGACTTTTGGAAATTCGCAAAAAAATAATATGATTTTTCATACTGATAGGCCCGATCAATTCCTCATTTTGTATGACTTTTTACTTTTTTCTAAAAGTCTTAAAGAACAAACATTGTTCAGTAACATGTGCTGACTTACCCCACGAGAGGTATTGCGCTTTTAACGTTACACGTTGTATTATGGTACATACGCCAGCACATCAAGCTATCACAATCTGTCAATTTTCTTAATAGATTTCCAACTTTATTCCAAAAGTACAAGGTTAATTTTTAATAGGTAAAATTTGTCAGATTCAGGTTGATTGACTTGCTGGCGTCTGTAAATAGCCTTATGTTATTAAAAAGAGCAGTATATTTTAAACAACTGATCAATTGATTTCCGAACGAAATCAGTTGATAGTCAAATATGTATCGAATTAAATTAATGTTACAAATAAAATCAGAACTAAATTTCTAAATTATGAAATCAAGTTTTAAAAAGGTTCTATTACACAGGATTTGTTTTAATTGCTTATTTCTATTATTTAACTAAAATGTATGACAATCTGTCATTGGGTTATTATGGCGGTAGTTTAAGTTGGAAGGGGTAAAATTCTAAGTTTATAAAAATACATGTACCCCCATATTGTTAGTCATAACGCTGCAACTGTTCAAAGTGTTAAGACGTGTCTGAAGTGGTGTCTTGTTTATTCAATGTGATATAATAATGGATGGTCCAAGTGTGTAATGCTGAAAGTTATACTTTGGATCATAATGTTCTACAATAAAAAATGTAAGTCAATTGATATTTATTATGATGAGAATATTCCTGATAATGTTTTACAAAGTGTAGGTACTGATAAAATATGTTGACGTGGAGTTTCTTCTCCATTCTTCTCCACGAAGACATAGCTAGGGTTTGCGACTGGAGGTGGCCTAATAATAAATACAGAGTTTTGACGTTCTGTGCTTTTCTTTAAAAACCCATTCCCATATGTAAGTCATTGGAGTTACTTCTCATACAGTAAATAAATAGCAATACTAATCGGCCTGTTCCTGGTCTTCCTCGATAAGAATCAAACAGAAAATAATTTATCAAATGGGGCTGATTTTACAATAGTCAGATAACTTTTATCTGAGGAATAAAAAATGTGGTTTGACAGTGTATCTCTTCTTCTTCTTCTTCTTCCTGCCCTTATCCCATTTTACTTGGGGTCGGCGCAACACGTTTCTTTCTTCCATCCTCCCCTATCACAAGTAATAGTATCATTTACTTTCATATCCTTACTTATACAATCCATCCATCTTTTCTTTGGCCTTCCTCTTCCTCTCCATCCATCAATATTCATACTTATCACTCTCTTAGTCACATGAGTGTCATCCCTCCTCATCACATGTCCATACCAAGATAGACGATTCCCTTTCACTTTTTCTATAACCGGCGCGACTTTCAAACTGCCCCTTATAAACTCGTTCCTTACTTTATCCATTCTTGTCACTCCACACATCCACCTTAACATCCTCATCTCCGCTACATGCAATCGTTTCTCATCCATCTTTTTCACAGCCCAGCATTCCGATCCATACAATACGACAGGTCTAATCACGGATTTGTATATTTTCCCCTTTAACTTGAGGGGCATCCGTGGGTCGCAAGTTGTACCAGGGACCTGTCGCCATTTCATCCATCCCAAGTTGATCCGGTGTGTTATGTCCCGGTCTACATCGCCATCTATAGAAAATAAATGTCAAAACGCTATTTTTATTCCTCAAAAATGCTAACTTGCAATGAGGGTTTTTATTTTTATGTTTTCCCTAGTCGATCGATAGGTGGCGCTGAACTTGGTATGTTTGATTTTCTTCACTTGATTGTAATTTTGAGATCTTAAAACGTAACGTACAATCCTAAATGTCATGTCATTGTCAGTCACATTACATCACACCATTGGCATTTGGAAATAAATAACAACAAGGAAAAAGAAAAAAAATTTAATTGAGCAGTCTTTTTAATTTATAAGTTTTCCACCCCATAAAGAAAATGTCCCAAGAGAAAAAGAAGAGAAGTCTGTGCCTCGTAGATTTGTGCAAAAATGAAGGCATACGTCTAGTAACGTAGTCAGTTCAACGCCATCTACAGAGTTCTTGGAAACTACTTTTTTTAATACTCGAAAAAGAAAACTTCTCATTTTAACACAAAAATGACTTTAAAACTAGTCAGTCAATACTCACACCCACTTCATGTCTAAAATAGAATATTGAAGCCCACTCCCGCCAAATAAGTACAGACGCCATTTTGTTTTCATTCATTGTCAAATTGTTGCTACATTTGCTTACATTCCTTATCTGTGAGCTGATTATCGATATTTGTTAAGCAAATGTCTTATTTGTAAAGATTATCTTAGGTGACCATTGAGCTATTATTACTACGTATAGAGACGACACCACGTATCACCACTGTGTCTCATCTAGGATGAGTGCCCGCGCCTAGAGCACGCCACAGAGCTGTCAAACAACTGAATGAACTTGTGCGCGTGCACTCATCCTGGATGCGACACAGTGGTGATACGTGGTGTCGTCTCTATACGTAGTAATAATAGCTCAATGAGGTATACTTAGGTATTTCATCATCTGCCTGCCCTTTCCCAACTATATTGTGGTCGGCTTCCAGACGAACCAGATGCAGCTGAATATTAGTATTTTACATAGAGCGAATGGTTGTCAGACTTTCGAGCTTTTCTGACTGTGATTAAAGACTGCCAAAGATCTACAAATGACAGGCAAAGTTTGATCGTAGTCTGTAGAATAATAATTATGTTTGTTTAGCTGAACGCGCTAATCTCGGGAACTTCTGGTTCGAATTAAAAAACTTTGTATGTGTTATTTATTGAGGAAGGCTAATAGGCCATATAAAATCACGCTACGTCCAATAGGAGCCGAGCAGCGGGGGCTGAAATAGATAAATCTAAGTACTTTCCAAAGAGTTCTAGAATAAGTACTGTTAAACGAGAAACGGTAACTGGAATCCCAACCCTACGCATCGTGGTACATCCTTAGTGGAGCAAGCAGAGACAAGTCAGGGGGACGTATGTCAGCGCGGTGTGATTTGACATGACCGGCAAATTCAAGTTCCAAGATGATAATTATATTTTATTGAATAAATGGTGGATTCGGTAATGGTGCAGTTTTCCATTTAACAGTACCTAGGTACACACGGCTACACATCAAGCTATACAAAACCAGTATGTTTTGGTCTCGCTTCGTACAATGTTTACACACATTGAACGGTCAGTTAATACTGGTTTTGCATAGCTTGATGTGTAGCCGTGTGTACCAGTCTTCGTTGGCATATGGCGCCATCTCAAATGTCAGTCTTCAAATCTAAAATGTCGTTAAGATAAAATCTGCAACTGATTGTCAATAGATTAGTAGTCAAGCAACTTGTTACGCAACGCAACCACACGTGTTGACAACTAGTTGGCAAAGAATGAATTTGTATGCTAAATCAAAATAGGCTATATTTCAGTCAAAAATAATATTAGTAAATATAGACAACAATAGTAAAAGTCAATATAGAATGTGAAAAAATATTTGATCCGTATATTTTCTTTTTAACCCCCGACGGAAAAAGAGGGGTGTTATAAGTTTGACGTGTCTGTCTGTCTGTGGCATCATAGAGCCCGAACGGATGAAGCGATTTCATTTTAGTTTTTTTTTGTATGAAAGGTGACTTACCTGCGAGTGTTCTTAGACATGTTTGATGAAAATCGGTTGGGCCGTTTAGAAGTTGTGGGGTTAAAAGTGGGGAAAGGTAACCGAGGATCTGCATATATACTCGAGTTAGGTATCAAATAAAAGCGTACTGAAAGGGAATATTGATGACTTAATCGGGAGTACTCTTAGCAACATAAAATGATATAAGTATGTACCTATAAAGAGTATCAAATAAAAAATAAATTAAAAATGTACGTACGTAAAATCAAAATTGACGAAGATACAACGCTTCTAAAAATCACAAAACGTCTCGCACAAACGTCACGCCACGTCACAAAACCCGGTTGGTATTATCTTACAGGCGCTATGACGTCACAAGTTCCCACTCCCGAATTTCAAAGCGTTTTACCCAATGATATTATAAGTAAAAAGGTGTAGATGCGTTATACGCGCTCAGAAAGTGACGCGCTCAAATGTGGTCAATTGACAAACCTTGACTACATTTGTCTCTTTTTCACTTGAGATGCCATCCTACAGATAGCGCGCGAGTTGAATGCAGTCGGGGTCTGAGGTGAGGGGCCCCCCGCTACCGCTACAGTGTAGTACTTTGCCATACTTGTCAACAGCACTACCGCATTCCTAAGCTCTGCATTCGACTCGCGCGCTTAGTGTACTTTAGCGACCATTCGTGATGTAGTGTGCTATTGCAATATTTAGTTATTCATGTGTACGGTAGTGTGCCGTTTTTGAAGATAGAATGTTGTGTAGGTAACTTATCTATTCATTTATAATATCATTGGTTTTACCTTTGTCAATTCTCTCATTCATAAAAATAAAAAATACTCTGGCGGGCTAAACAGATTTTCAATTAATTTACGCAGTAAACTACTAACTAAAATAGGAGTGTGTATTTCTACATTTACTCGAAAAATCAATTTCACTTATTGCAGACCTTAGCAACAGAAAGCTGCCACAAAAATATATAAATAATAATGTTAAAAACAGGTAAATAATTTGACTTTTAAATATTATTAGTCAACTTGTGTTCCAAGGGCGCCGACAAGTGATGTCATAGAATTAGTCGCAAGCGCACCTCAGTAGCTCGGAATGAGATTTAAAGATTGTAAAATAATAAATGTTAAAGAAAACTTTAGAACAATTAATTTAAAATATCATTTGTATATATATTTTTTATTTTAGTTTTGCAATAACTAATAATAACTAACTAATAATTAACAAGTAAAAACAGTAAATAAAAAATAATATTTTCACACTACTTGCTCGTAAATGACATATTATACGTCAGGCAAACCTACTGTAAAGCATGACATTATTCCCTCTCGCTCGAGCCGGGAATAATATATGTACTGAATTTCATTATTCCCGTGGGAATAATGTGATTTGAATTTGGAAACTCAAAGAACCGTATGAAAACTTTCACCAAGGAGTCGTATCAGTAATGGCGGCCGCTGGCAGCAACAGCTGATCGCTTACAGTGGTGCCAACTTCACGTTCGAAGGTTGTCGTACCACATCAAATTTCAAAATTCGAATTTATTTCCTCGCAGTAGGTGTGAAAAGCAGAGTACGCTCCTCGAGAGTAAAGCTGCCTTGTCTTGGGCTGACTTGAATCCCTCGCTACACTAAGGATTCTTAACTTAATTCCCTCGTTTCACTCGGGAATTAACACTTGAACCTCCTTGCTGCGCTACGGAGGTTCACCCCCAGAATCCTTAGTGTAGTTTCGGGATTCAATACGCCCGTGACGTAAGGCAATACTTTACTCCCTTGGTGCGTAATCTACTATTTTAAATAGTAATTTATTTAGTTATTAATTATTGAAGTTCAATTGCATATCAATATTAAGAGTTAATTTAGATACTTTAGAACTAATTTTAATTAAATTTAAAAATGCCTTGGTTGCTGCTTTGCATGGAGAGGGTTCGATTCCCAAAAAACAATTTTTTGTAAAGTTTAGGGTCACTTTACAATACGATGAATCAAAATCATACTTTATTAGTTACACGAAATGACACACTTTTCAACAATGACATTCATTACACGTATATAAAAAAAAAACTAAATTAACACAAAAAAAAAACAAAAATGTAAGGCAAAGCCTTTAAATGGTATTCCAAAGTTTTTTTTTCTATTTTATATCAGCGTATCAGTCCTTTGTCTACATGTAACATATAACCAAGTAGCACATACATAATAGTACATAACATACAGGAAAACGGTTCACACTTAATACATACATATCTCGTTTACCGTACAATCACATCTGAAGCTGCTGATAGACTTGAGCATTCACTTGTAATGGCACTCCCTCACCGCGAGCATTCACCTGTAATGTAACATTACACATTCGAACATTTCATCAGTGAGTAAAGACAATCTAGCATCACAATGCGCACCTTGTATCGAATCTATACTAAATGTACGCGAGTGCTCGTCAGTCAGGGAGGTAGTATTGTAATGTAATGCTCAAAGTCAAATCTATAATGTTACATTACACGTGACTGCCCCCGGTGAGGGAGCGCCTTTATAGTATAATTTTAAAATTTTAAAATTAATTCTAAAACAATATTTATTTATAACAGCTTACACTATCGTTAAACCAAATATATAATAAACTTAAATAAACTAAACCCAATAACACAAACTTAACGCATATAGTTATACTCTTGAGCATTCATTTGTAACAGAACACCGAGCATTCGCCCTTTTTTAATTTCGTCGAACTGTACAGCGAGCAAAGCCAAGAATATAGCATTTTTACGTTCGTTTGTTTTTACTAATTTCAAACAGGGTATTTTTATCTAAATTAGATAGAGAGAAAACACACAACAAGATTCTTTCTTGATAAACAGTTTAAAAAAATATACTGCTCAAAAGAAAATAAGGGCCAGCTGATTTTTGTCGATTTTTTAAATAATATTTAAATATTACTGGTTGTAATGACTGAATCTGATTAATAGTAACGATTTTACTTGGAAATACACAAAAATTAAGTTTGTATTCCAATCAATCGTTAAATTCAACGAAATTGAATGAAAAGTGGGGAATTGCAGGAATGTATCAACTTACACAAAACATCAAAAAACTCGAAAAAATAACGTCTTTAATGTTCCAAAGTGTTCTTTAAAGCTTCTCTTTTAACTCTGTTCTCTCTGTGCTACTCATTTTAATGGAGATGGAATGTTCAGGATTAAATACCAAACATTTTCTTTGGGATTCTCTACCAGCAAGTTTTCAGACAATTTATGAGATCCAGCTGGGTGTTGATGGGAGTTTTATTTTCTTTTGCACTCCTCTTTAACTCATCTCTTAAATACTGAATAAAACTTAGGTAAAAATCATGAGTAGCCACTGTAACATCGTAATTCGAACGTCAGCGAATGTGTGCACTGTTAGTCGCAGCGTGTCCGCTCGAACATTATCCTGCTTGAAGATGAACTCAGGTACTCTTTGCTGTGCGAATGGGATAATGTGGAGTTGCACCACATTCGCTACGCAATTTTGAGCAGTTACAGCAACGTTATTACGAAGTGCGAGCTCAGTTTTGCGTGATAGAGACAGCCGCCCCAGAGCATAATTCAGATCTCATCGGAACAGTCTGTTTCAAGAGTGCAAGGATCTGAAACCTGTTGTTTAGATCTTCTCTACACTCTATTGAATCAGTCTTTATTAAAAAAAAAATAAGCCTGCAGTCATAAATAAAAAGCAATGAAGCCCATTCAAAACAGTTAAATAATTTTTCTCTTTGCAAATTTTTCACGATTTGCACCATACGCTCCAGTTAACTGGAGGAGAACAAAGCATCTTCTTGAGTATTGGTAGTCTTCATGGAGTCGATTCGGAATAGTCTAGTCAATTATAGGGGTGCCTGTAGCTCAACGCAATGAAGTTTGTAAGGTCCGCGCGCTAGATTTTCGCTCTATTGCGCGGTTAATCAAACTTATTGGTCTTCTTAGGCTTTACTTACTTACTTTCTTCCTGGGTCACGGCGTCTGGTGATATTACCCGTCTTTTGAGACCAGTTTCAAACTTTCTGAACCACTGGTTGGGAATATTCCACCATAAGACCTACCTGTTCTCGCTATGCCCCCCCTGGATTAAGGTAACACCCCAAGCGTCTGTTTTTGCATCCATATGTCTCCGAATAAATGGCATTATGAGATTAAACAATCGTTATAGCCTACTTGCTGTATAAGTCGAAGAAAACTCCGTTAGAAGTTTGAAAAATAAAAAACACCAAACCGTACATTCGAAGAAATCTCAAATATCTATTAAAAAAAAGTTATGAATTTCCAATTATGCATCAGAAACAATATTAATACTTGAAAGAAACCATAACAAGGTATTTGCCATCTATTATGTACACAGAATAAGAGGGATACTAGATTAAAGTGCAATTTAATAAGTGGCCCCTATTTTGTTTTGACGAGTATATATACCAGCTTATTGCCAATGATCACGAACTATTTTAAATTGTGTAATCTACGGCATACATATAAGTTGACATAGAAAAGAATTAAAAAAAAAAACAATGCGCGTGACCTGTCATTTTGCAGCTTTTTAAACAAACTGACAATCTATCAATCAATTAGTTTAGTCTGTTGAATGTCTAAAGCTAGCTTCACACGGCGCGTTATGACACGAGGAACGTGTCACGAGTCGGGCTTCGTTCATGGTCGCGGGACTGTCTTATAGGGTAACCGTGACCCCGGAACGTGAAGGGGCTATTGAAGGACACCGTGTATTTTAGTCAGTACGAGTCTGACAGTCTCGTCCTGCTCAGGGTGAGGACTCGCTCGATGATTTTACCACGTGAAAAAAGTTTCGTTCGCACCACAGAAATATTAAAAACAGGAGAAGTGGCAAGGGGGCGTGGCGACAACCAAGCGGTGCTGAGCGTTACGCTCAGATATTGAAAAAATGGCCGTCACCGCGAGTTAGTCTGTTGTCAACCGCGATCGTGAAAAAAAACGATTATGCCGTCTTGTTCAGAGGTTTTGTGCAGAAATAGTAGCCAAAACAAAAACTTTAGAACCCATGGCATCATTTACCACAGGTAAGTAAAAGTATTTTACAATATTTGTCTTAAAAATCACGAAAAACTGCAAGCCGTAAAATATACCTGACTTGTACTACTATACTTTTGATTTCCGATATCTCTTCGACTGCATTATTTTTGTATTAAATACATTGCTCTTTTACAACCACCTCAGTCTATTACTGAGTGAACTGTACAAGCAATGTAAAACTGACATAACGATACCTCATCGAGCCGTAATGTCGCATGGTGCGTCCGCTGCTCCGGTCCGCCGTATTTGAGCACGAGTTAGTGTTGTGCTCGTGGAGGTCTGACAAAGTCTATCGACAAAAAGTCGACTTCTAATATTGTTTTATTACTATTTTAGATTTTTCTTCAATTTGTTAACTTGTAATAAGTTTGAAAGGTCGATTTTTATTGTTTTAAAGCGTAGTAGATAAATGCGTAACCAAGATCGTGAAGTAGGTAAGTTCATTAATGTTTAGTTTAGTAATCTATGTGCACTAAATTAAAAGATCTAATTTGGAACATTTTATACATTAATTAAATAATGTTTTGTTGGTTTCATATCGTTTTTATTTACTTTAATTCCAAACCTGTAGAATTTCATCGATATATTTATCAAAATTCTTCGATTTAGTCAAGCACTATGCCGTTCCGCCCCCGTGTCCCTACAACACACAATGATATTTTTTTGAGTGTGAGCAAATTATACGGAAAAAGCACGCTGCAGTTTAAAGAATAAGGTTTATATTTAAATGACTGAGTTATCGTCGGCGCGTGTGTGCACTTGTTCGTAGTATTGTTCTGACCGAACTGTGTGTGCAATATTAGCGTTATGGAGGGGCAATCGTGGCTTCACCGGTTTTCTATACATTTTGAACTTCAGGCCATATCTCCTTCTTTATTATATCTATGGTTCGCACAGAGCAAATACAGAGTGAATTTTTCAACTGGGCGTGGCAAATCTGAAACTGTGAAGAATTGCGAAAAACTTTGAAAGTAATTTCGAGGCCGATTTTAATGAAAACTGATTAAAAAAAAAAAAAACTTCGCCAGGAATCGAACTCGTAGATTTTGGAAAAAAAAATACACCTTGTATTAACCATTCGATAGTATTGCTAATAAGGACCAAATTCTGAGAATTATATCTGTGAACTAGGAATCAGTGTAGGCAATAACTTGGCGCTAGATGGGCAGAGGGCGCGTCCGATCAGTAACTCCTATTAACCTATACTCCTAGTAACCTATATTCCAATAGAAGCTCTCTTCCATCCTCATAGAGCTTATATTGAAAAGTTGTCATGTTGAATAATGTCAAAAGTGGCACGATTGTTCACGTGGACGCGCGGGTTGTAGCGCGACTTATCATTATGATATCACGCAACATGTGAAGCCATCTTTAGGTGTTACTGAAAAAAATACAAAACAAAAATGCTATTTGCATTTTTGTATCACAAAAACAGTTTAAAAAATCTTCGATAATCTTTAGGTGTTCCTGAAAAAATTACATAACAAACCAAAAAACACACAGATAATAAAAAAAGTTTAAAAATCTTCAATATAATTTCTTCTGTCTTCTTAAATCCATCGTTGAAACAAGGGACAAAACGTAACCTCTATCAGGCTATGTCTGAAACATCTGTACGATACAGACAAAGCCAAGGAGAGGCTAGGTCAAAATCCCTGTGATGAGCAGAGGTTGGTCCATTGTGAAGTTGGTCCATAGTGAAGTTGGTCCATAGTGAAGTTGGTCCATAGTGAAGTTGGTCCATAGCGAGGCGGTCCGTACTGAGGTTGATCCATAGTTAGGTTGGTCCATATTGGGGTTGATCCATATCAAATCAAATAATTTATTTCAAATAGGCCTGTCACAAGCACTTTTGAATTGTCAAAAGTAAAAAAAATTAAATACCTAATATAAAAAATAGTTATGGTGCTACAGTTCCATTCACAAGACATAAAAACTTGTGAAAGTACCGTAGGCGTAGGTACCATAGTTAGGTAGTTTCATATTGTGGTTGATTCATAGCGAGGCTGGTCCATAGTGAGGTGCCTGTTGGGTGAAGGTGAGGTCATCGTGGTGCCTCTCCAGGCACTCCTCAAAGAGATGTCTTAAAGCCCTAGCCGCGATTGCGGTGTGCCCAAGCATTAAAATTTGAGTGTTATAATAAATATGGCATGAAGAAATATTTTGATTGATGTTATATTACAGTCGTGACTAAATGAACGGTATATCACGAATTTAATTTAGTTAATTTGATTTATTTAATTCGAGTTTCGTAATTTGTATATAAGTTTTACAGTGCTATATTGAAATGATAATTTCGAGTGGTATTTTTTTTATATTCCACAACTATCACACAACGCCATCTAGTCTCATGCTAAGCAGAGCTTGAGTTATGTGTACTAGACAACTGATAAACATACTTTTAATTTCTAAATACATAAATATTATAGATAAATTACACCCAGACACAGAACAAATGATCGTGCTCATCACACAAACATTTGTCCTGGGTGGGAATCGAACCCACGACCCCCGGCATAGCAGTCAGGGTCACTAACCACTAGACCAACAGGCCAGTCAAAGAGATAATAATTTAAAACAAATGTTTGTGGGTACCTATTTTTGCGAAAAAGGCACAGTAAATGTTTGTATGGAGACGCAGTAGAGAACACATTTAGTTTAAAAAAATAGTTAATTAACTTTTATCGAAGTATCGACTCCTAAAATTACATAAACAATTAAAAATGTTTTATGACAAATTAGTATTTCATTTGCAAAAATTCTGTCGTTCAAAAGATATCAACGCGCGCACACTTTTCACTTAGCACTCTCAATTTTTCACTTAGCATTATGACGTTATGCGTCACTTCGACAACTCTCGGATCAAAATCAAACATTTATTACTGTGAAAGTACTGGGATATCTCTTTTGATTTCGTCGTCATAGTTACCTATATAGCAAGGTAGTTTACTGCATCCTACTAATATTATAATCCTACTATCCTACTAATATTATAAACGTGAAAGTTTGTATGTGTGGATGGATGTTTGTTACTCTTTCACGCAAAAACTACTGAACGGATTTGGCTGAAATTTGGTACACAGATAGTTTATAACCTGGATTAACACATAGGATAGTTTTTATCCCGATTTTATGTTCCCGTAGGATAATTTTGGAGTTGTAGCGGGTGAAGCCGCTGGCAATAGCTAGTAGACTTATAAATAAAAAAAATAATTGAAATTCCGTTCAAGTAGTTCGTCAGAGTATTAAGAAATAGTACTTAATGAATACGTATTTTTGTTTTTTTTTTAATTCATGAAAATTAACAAAGACTGATTATTGTTTGATCAATCAACTGTGATCAGTTGATTGATCAAACAATAATCAAACAGTTGATCAAACAATTAGCCATGTTTTTTCCAATGCTTAATTATTGTAAAATGTTTTTATTTTATTACAAGCTTTCATTTAGTTTCACATGTCCCGTTGTCTGTATTCCAATCATGCAAGTTTTTAATCTACTTCCCAGTTTCAGGTTGAGCTGATATTTTGCACATTAAGTATATCGCGTCATCATCATCTCAGCCATAGGACATCCACTGCTGAACATAGGCCTCCTCTTTAGATCTCCACATATACCGGTTGGAAGCGACCTGCATCCAGCGTCTTCCGGCGACCTTTATAAGGTCGTCTGTCCATCTTGTTGGTGAGGAGCTCGTGGCTAAATAATTACAGCCGCACAGGTCGATCTT
The DNA here is from genome assembly GCA_028554685.1 of Agrotis ipsilon. Classification (NCBI taxonomy): domain Eukaryota; kingdom Metazoa; phylum Arthropoda; class Insecta; order Lepidoptera; family Noctuidae; genus Agrotis; species Agrotis ipsilon. The sequence goes on from CM052982.1 coordinate 6,463,248, forward strand.
CCGGGTTAAGCCGCGCTTGCCTAGGTTGGTCTGTGGATGGGTGACCATCTGTCATAGCGAGTTTCCTCTGTGCCACGGAAAGCACGTAAAGCCGTTGGTCCCGGCTGTCATTAGTAGATCTTTGACAGTCGTTACTGTTAGTCAGAAGCTCTAAAGTCTGACAACCAGTCTTACCATGGGGTATGGTATTACCTAGTTACTGGGTTGTGGAAGTCCGACAGGCAGTCGCTCTAGTAAAATACTGATATCCAGCTGAATCTGGTTTGATTGGAAGCCGACCCCAATATAGTTGGGAAAAGGCGTCTTATGTATATCGCGTGACAATGCAATATTATGATGACATGGAGCTGATCTGATGATGGAGTTGGAAGGTGGTCATAGGAACTCTGTAATGAAACGCCGCAAACGCATCGAGTTTAGACTCGTTTGATTTGTCTTGACGAGTACTTGTCTATCGTAACTATTTTTTAACAATAACAGCTTGTTTAACTGGCCTGTTGGTCTGGTGGTTAGTGACCCTGACTGCTATGCCGGGGGTCGTGGTTTAAATTCCCATCCAGGACAAATATTTGTGTGATGACCAAGATCATTTGTTCTGTGTTTGTGTGTAATTTATCTATATTATGTATGTATTTAGAAATATATACTTAAGTATGTTTATCAGTTGTCTAGTACCCATAACACAAGCTCTGCTTATCTTGGGACTAGATGGCGTTGTGTGATAGTTGTGGAAAATTAATATTATTTTTAAAAGAACATAGGTTTTTTAAATGACTAACTTGTCGTTATTTCACCATCTTAACCATCAAAAAATATAAATTTGAATTCTTCTAAGGTTATTTAAGTACCTATGTGGTTGAACGAACTTTTATGGCTTTATCATTGATATATACCTACGTGTTATGTATGCCTATTTGTTAGAAGGTCATAGGAATAATAAAATACTGTGCTTTATAACTTATTTTGGTACTTGAGAAAACATAGTCATCTCAGTTTAAAATAATATATTTAAAAATATAAAAAGAAAAATTGTAATACAATATTATTTTTAGTTTTTAGTAGTAAGCGAAACCTCTATATGTTTATTATTAAAGGAGCTTGTGGCTAAACCAGGGAGCGCCTGGCTCCCTGTAACCTTAATAATAAGGTAGTTTACTGCATAAATAAATTGAAGAGCTACTCATTGAAAAATCAACGGATATTGATAAAGGAAAACGCTTTCAAATTCGGGAGTGCGGCTTATGACGTCATAACGCCTGTAAAATTACACCGACCGAGTGACGTTTTGTGATTTTTAGAAACGTTGTATCTTCGTCAATTTTAATTGACATACCAAAGAAAAAAAAAAAAAAAAAAAATCAGGTCAAATAATTTTTGAAAACAATTTTGTGAATTTTAGAAGCATCTGTTCAGAAATATCCGTTTATGTATCTTTGACAATTTTGATTTCCATAACATAAGAAATTAACATAAAAAATCTAATATATTTTTTGATAATATATCTTTTGTAATTTTTCTTTTGCGTAAAATAGCCTTTTGAACCATCAAAGGTAAATAAATAGAGTTTTCAAGCCTTATTTAAAATTTAGATAGCCAAAAAGCTAAATACGGAATACTGGTTTTTTCTCGAGTTTATCAAAAAAAAACAGTACTATCTATCACCAATAAACGGAACTAGATAACCAGTATATAAATATAAAATAAAATAAATTAAATCGACTCAGGATTCGCCTCTCTACCTGATTATCATACATTAATAATAACCAATATAAGTTGACATTAACAACGACCAGTTTCCCCCCCTAGGGGCCTCTAGTTTGTATGGCTAGAAGGGGGCAGGGTATGTCTAGGAGAACTGGGCAACAATTCAAGGTTTTCTAGTATTTTTCCATGCAAACCGCGTTTTTTACACATTCTAAGTTTTATTCTTTGATTTTCTTGAGTAGAAGTTGTTTTTACTTTTTTATTTATTGTAGTGTGGTTTGAAAAAGTGATATTTTGTGTTTATGTGGTCGTCGGGATAACCTTTTATTCAGATGTGGTCATTTCATAGTCGATCTTCATCATCAATTATAAATATCTCCAGGCTAAAGTCAGATTAAATGGTTAAGTTAAAATCGGGATGTCTAAATAGTATCACAAACTATTGGCATCTTAAAGTAACTGTAACATTTAACTGTTAATGTATTATTTCGAAAACGAAATTAAATTGTCCTTTTTAATAATTTGGCTATGACTGTCGACTTTTTAATCCCCGACGTAAAAAGAGGGGTGTTGAGTTTGACGTGTCTGTCTGTCTGTCTGTGGCATCATAGAGCCCGAACGGATGAAGCGATTTCACTTTAGTTTTTTTTTTTGTATGAAAGGTGACTTACCTGCAAGTGTTCTTAGACATGTTTGATGAAAAACGGTTGAGCCGTCTAGAAGTTATGGGGGTGAAAGTGGGGAAAGGTAAGCGAGGGTCTGCAAATATACCTACTGGAGTTGGGTATCAAATGAAAGCGTACTGAAAGGTAATATTGATGACTTAATCGGGAGTACCCTTAGCAACATAAAATGATATGAGTATGTACCTATAAACGTTGCAAAAAAATAGGAGATGATAAATAATTTGGAGCAGTCCCCCAACGTGACGTATTTTTATTATTTTTTTACTTTTTAAAGGGAACTTTGTTTTTGTGTCGGGGGTTTTTTAAATTTTAAATTTATTTGATTAATTTATGTTGCTTGTTCCTCGTATGACCAATATAAAGCTGGGTACTCACTTAGCAGTGTTGCATGTGACGTATCGGATACAGTATCAAGAGATTTCGTAGGAACGACTGCACGAGCCTCCTGCCTACGTACTCACTTAATACTGTATCGGATACGTTACATGCAACTCTGCGAAGTGAGTACCCAGCTTAATGATGACCAAATTGACCAATATAATGTCTGGACTTTAAAAGCGACTCTGAGTTTGTTTCGGCTGTTTCTTCTCAGAGTAGTCGGGTACGAAACACCCGGCCTCATCTAGTTTGAAAAAATACAGCAAGACGTGTAAAAGTTTCAAAAATAAATATCATTTCATTAAACATATGAATTTTCTTTAAGTAATTCCGAAAAATCAGGACTTGTTTGAAGTTTATTAAAAAATCTTATGATGAGACTGATACTGGTTACATAAATTAACATAAAAAATGTCATGTAAAACAGACAAGCCAAAGCGAAGGCGATCCAAAGCATTTTTGTTTGTAATTGTTTGAAGCCGGTCACATAGACTATCGGACCGCTTTTGTTTTTCAATGTGACTGGATTCAAACAATTCTATACATTACAACTAACGCTTTGGATCGCATTTACCTCGCCTATCTGTTTGACAAAAGCTTTAATGTTGGCCAAAAAGAACGCCCATGTATATTCTTCTTGAGTATTTTTGACAAACACACCAAAAACTCAAATCAATAACTTTACCCATACAAGTTTTACAGACACACACAAAAAAAATACAAGAATCGTTTTAAACATATAAATATCTAAGGTTCGAATCCGGATCGAATATGACATCATACGCCACGTAGGAAGATCAGCTCAAAGTCACTTTAGTCTACAACAGGTCAAAAGTATTAAAACCTTTTTTTAGAATGCTAAGGACATACCGTTCTCCTCACCAAGGATATTTGACAAGCTTGTTTGATTTTCAAATTAAGAACTAGCAAACGACATTTACAATTTGCCGCCAAATACTGAATGGAGTGACGTAAATGTGACAGAAAATCAAAGATGGACGCCTTGAAATGTCAATGTCAAGTTGCGGTTTCGAAATTTGGAACGGATTTGGGTTTGTTGAATTGGTGATTTAGAAGGTTAACGTCTAAAATTAACATGTTTGTTGATACTTTTTTTTTAGTTCTTGAAAATTTACATTACATTCAAAAAAATTCATTCACATTTATTCATAGAAAAATAAGACATGACACTTCTCCTTAAATACAATCCTTATTGTTTATTTTAATACTTTATTTGCCTCACCTCGACGACGCGTCACTGTAGGTGGGTGTGAACCAAACCAACGAATGATTTAAACAAAAACAAAAAATACGTGTTCATTATTTTCAAATATTCTAACTTGACGGACTAAGCAGATCTTCAATTTATTTATGCTACCAGTCTTCTGCGGGGATATTGGCTTGTTAGACACTGACCAGCAATTGTCAACCTGAACTTGGATGACTTGATACCTGTTATGAGGCTAAGTTGAGGAGTGGAATGCTTCAAGAGCGTTAGAATAGTTGATTTTAAGGAACATTTACATTTATCAGTTTCATTACAAATGCAAAAGCCAATACGAAATTTACCTTTTGACAGCTATTTGATGGTCACCACACAGACACTGAGATACGCAATAGCCCCGCTGGGCACGTTCCCAGATGACAGCGATGCGCAAGAGTACTTCGACGCCTTCGAAGTGTCCCTACCCTTCTTGTCTTTATTTTTAAATATTAGTTTTAGTTTTAATTAAGTACCTATCTTTTGTAAATATTAACAAATAGTTAGTAATACTTGTGTATAGTTATAGAGAATAACATGTAACGTAAATTCCTCCATGTAAAATACTGATATTCAGCTTCATCTGGTTCGACTGTTTCGGTCGAATATTTCTTTCAGCAAAAAGGCTTTACGATTAACAATTTTCGCTAGCGTGGTTAAATTATCAAATGAGTCCTCCCACCCAGGGCAGGGTTGGATGGACTTGTCATCATCTGCCTGCCTTTTCCCAACTATATTGGGGTCTGCTTCCAGTCAAACCAGATGCAGCTGGACATCTGCATTTGACTTGTACTGACTAAAATCCACGGTGTCCTATAGTAGCCCGTTACGTTCCTGTGTCAGGGTAATACGATTGTCACGCGACACCGGCAGGTTTTGGCTATCTATTCGCGACAATAATTGGTTATGAAATCATGAAAATGTGATATTTATATTGAAAATACAAACGAATCATTGATGTCATGCAAATATTTGTTTAAACTGTTTTGTAGTCATCTGTTTGAGAATTCAAGTACATTCAAAGGTTTCAATTCATTAGATATTTTAGTTGGCTTTTTTTTATATACCTACTTATTTATTAAATGCTAAGGTTGTTTTTTTATCGTGGTTATCATCATGAAATCCCACCAAGGTCGGGGCGGGAGGAACTGTCAGACTTGTACTGACTAAAATCCACGGTGTCCTTCAATAGCCCTTTATGTTTCAGGGTCCCGGTTACCTGTTAAACAAGCCCCGCTTCCCCAAATATGTGGAACTTCAAGATATCTGGTGAAATGTGAGTGCATTGACAGAAGTAAATATTTTTTCTTAAAAGACTAGTAACTCTAAATAGGCAAGTTTTATAATCAATAATAGTTAAAAAAAAAAAATTTTTTTTTCATCTAATTTATAAAGATCTAAACTTGGCAATGCATCTCTTAGTAAATTTATTTCTTTTCACAACATTTCCTTATAGTACAAATTGTTATATTTTTATTAAATATATTTATTTATTGCCCATCCTAAAAAAATATCCCATCACAATACGCCAAACTCCCTCCTCCCATATTTAATTTTCGCAACACTCGACTCTGGCAACAATGGCGAAGGCCGCTTGCCATAATCAAAAAAAAAAAAGAAGAAGAAACTTGGCAATACTTCAACCGGGCACAAATCCATACTCCACGATTGCTCAAAACCCAAAAACCCAATAACACTTTTTTCGGAAAAAACATGGGACTATAAAATTTCAATATAATCAGCAATTATTCACTAATTAACGCTATTATATAAAAAAAAAACATACTTAAGAAAGATAGAACAAAAAAGTCACCTTCGTCCGTCTTCAACATTTTTCTCAGAAACGGCTAAACTAAAGCTAATGATTTCGTCATAGCAAATCAAGATAATAATTCTACAATTTGCATCAAGAACACTAATAAAGATTATCATTTTGTAAAGGTTATTCAATTCAATTTATTAATACGAGGAAAAAATGCAAATTATGAATCTGTAGAAGCAATGAAAATGGCGGTAAAATAAACGAGATAAGGCAAAGGTATTTATATATTTAATGCCAATCATGTTTTAAATTCTTGGCTCTGTATATCAAACCTACTTTGTTATTTTAATAAAAAGCATCGGAATTTGACAGTTGCAAAAAAAAAAAGAAAAAAAAAATGCGAAAACAATCAAATAAAATTACGTCATGTATCAAGATCTATAAAAAGTTTAAATACTTCACGTTATAAAATTTTATTACAAAGTATTTTATTGTAGTCATAAAAGTTAATATTTTAATTACTGTTCTAACAAACAAATCATTGTTTTTACAACTAACACTCAATTTAAATTTAGAATTAAGTTTGAAAATTTCAAAGACTAAAAGTATATTTTTTTAAATTATTTATAAGTAACTTTTTAATTTCTGGCAGTTTTTGTAAAAGAAATAAAAATCAGACTCACCGTTTAATAAAGAATTTCGAAGCAAATTGCAACACAAATTCATACAAATTTATAAATTAATAAAAAAAAAACCTACAGACCTTCAACACGTCCGTGCGCACAGATACACAAACCAAACTGAACGATTATCGCTTCGAACCGAGATATCGGTTTAAAGAATCGATTAAAATCGTCAAAACAGGTTGTAATTTTAATTATGTGGCATTATGATGAGACTGTTAGATTTAGACTCTTGCCTCTTGGCGGATTTTAAAACGATGTTCGAAAGCATTATGGCGCGAATTCGTAGACAGTTTTTTTTAATTTTTTGGAGGGAAACTTTTAGATTCGTTCTTTATGTGATGTAAGTATGTTACAATTTAGGTTGAAGGATTGACATGTTATTCAGAGTGTCTTTTCAACAATTTATTTGGGAAATCAGTTCATATTAAATTACATGAATATTGCATAAAGAGCGTATAGGTATTCATATAGCGTGTCCACTTGTGAACTTGGCTTAAATTATAGACTCCCGTGTAAATTGAGCTTCAAAAAAAAAAAAACCTAATTCAAAAACGTCCACTAAAACCAGGCGGTCCTCGCAGCAGTGACACCCAGGCACTTCCTTCCCAATCAGACACAAAAACCTTTCGAAACTAAAATGGTGAGGACCTGTGTCAAGCGGAAGGTTAGGACGCCATGACACCTCTCCAGCCACTCCTCAAAGAGGGGTCTATCTAGCGAGGTTGGTCTGCGGATCTGTCATAGCGAGTTTCCTCCATGGCACGCACGTGAAGTCCCGGCTGTCATTTGCAGATCTTCGACAGTCGTTACTGTTAGTCAGAAGCTTTAAAGTCTGACAATCAATCTTACCATGTGGTATCGTATTACTCAGTTACTGGGTTGTGGAGGTCCGACAGACAGTCGCTCCATGTAAAATACTGATATTCAGATGCATCTGGTTCGACTCGAAGCCGACCACAATATAGTTGGGAAAAGGCTTTTTTTTTTTTTTTTTTTTTTTTTTTTTTTTTTTTTTTTTTTTTTTTTTTTTTTTTTACGTGGTAAAATCATCAAATGAGACCTCCCACCCCGGGCAGGGCGAGAGGTACTGTCAGACTTGTACTGACTAAAATCCACGGTGTTCTTCAGTAGCCCTTTATGTTCCGGGGTCACGGTGATGGTATGAGTCCCGCAACCCCGGCAGGCTTTGGCCCTCTGAGAGGGGGCCCCGTCATTTTGCTGACAGCTCTTTGAGGCGCGCGTGGAACACGACGCGCCGTCGACCCGGGCATGGTCCATGGTCGGGCGGCGAGTTGCCCTTTACTCGCCGCCCGCATGCCCGCGCCTACGGTGGCCGGAGATCGTCTTGCGACGTCCGACGCCGTTGGGAAAAGGCTAAGCAGATGATGAATGAATACTGACGCCTGTGAAATTATATCGACTGAGTAACGTTTTGTGATTTTTAGGGCTGATTTTTCAACAGTCAGAAAACTTTTATCTGAAGAATAAAAATGATGGTTTGACAGCTTATCTGTAGAAAATATGTCAAATTATTTATTTACTTATTTTTATTCTACAGATAAAAGTTAACCGAGTATTGAAAAATTAGCCCTTAGAAGCGTTGCATCTTCGTCAATTTTGGTTTACGTGACAAAAGAAAAAATAATGTTATTGATAAACCAACTTTCGGACTAATTAAATCTTGAATAAAATAGTATATAGTAAGTTTAACTATTGATCAAATGTAGCCCAAAGTCTTCTAAAATATTCTTTATTCACTCGTCTTGTCACCCGCCCACTGATCGCCAGGCCCCTTCTCTAAAATGTCAATGTTCAAGGGCACCAGCGACTTAAATGTCAAACTATTTATTATTATGTGAATAGATATTAGAAACAGACGTTTATATTGATATTATTGGCGGCCATACTTATTTATATAAAACTAATACTAGCTGTTGCCAGAAGTTTCACAATTCGAAGATTATCCCACGAGAAAATTGGGATGAAAACAATCCTATGTGTTAATCAAGGTTATAAATTATCTGTGTACGAAATTTCATCGAAATCCGTTCAGTAGTTATTGTGTGAAAGAGTAACAAACAGCCATCCATCCTAACACGTTATTATAGGATTATAATACTGAAAAGATTTTGTTTGATTGAACGTGATAATCTCAGAAAGTACTGGTTCTAATAAAAAAAACTTATTTTAGATTCATCGAAGAATCTAATATTTTAGATTGAAAAAACGGGGTACAGCTATTAAATATAATATAGCACTCCGCCCACGACTTCGTCCGTGAGATAATCATATTCTCCCCTATGATTTTCAATTAACCCCTTTAGGGGTTGAAATTTACAAAAACTTTCTTTTGTTGCTTGATAAGTCTACTTTCAAAGTTTAAAGTACGAAAGAAATTTAAATTAATTTTCATTAAACTTTTATTTTTAACCCCCATAAGGGATGAACTTGCCAAAAATCATCCGTGCACACATACATCAAGCTAGTAAGTAGCCTAGTAATATTACAAACAAAAATAAATTCTGCAATATATTATTTGGCCCGTGTAGGTATGGGTTTTTCAAACTATGTATGTATTTACCCAATAGAAAACAAATAAGGAAGGAAAATGTCGGCGGGAAACCGTAAATTGTTAGAAATAATGAAGGTTGAAGATTCTGAACCATGGTGAAGGACACCGTGGATTTTAGTCAGTACAAGTCTGACAGTCCCGCCCCGTCCGAAGTGGGAGGCCTCATTTGATGATTTTGCCACGCAAAAAATAAAGTGGTCATCCTTAAATAACGACACAAGTTAAGGGGAGGGAGTCAACTTTGATGTGGTTTCTCATCAACATCATCATTTTTTATCATATCAGTCGTAAGACGTCCACTGCTGAACATAGGCCTGGGACTATAGATTTCCAATAGGACCGGTTGGAAGCGGCTCGCATCCCGATCCTGTGATTTTCGGATCGTCTGTCCACCTGCGACGTCCCACACTGCGGTTACCGGTGCGTGGTCTCCATTCGAGAACCTTACAGCCCCATCGGCCATCAGTTCTGTGAGCTATGAGGCCTACCCACTGCCACTTCAACTTAAGACGACTGGCCTGTTGGTCTAGTGGACAGTGACCCTGACTGCTATACCGGAGGTCGTGGATTCGATTCCCACCCAGGATAAATGTTTGTGTGATGAGCATGATCATTTGTTCTGTGTCTGGGTGTAATTTATCTATAATATGTATGTATTTAGAAATATATTGAAGTATGTTTATCAGTTGTCTAGTACCCCTAACACAGGCTCTGCTTAGCTTGGAACTAGATGGCGTTGTGTGATAGTTGTGGAATATTATTATTAGGTATTATTAACTTACTAATTCGCGGGGCTATCAAAAAATAATACTACCATGTGACCAAAGACTATGTAAAACTCACCATAGAGTAGGTTGTAGGCGCCGGCGCCATTTTTTTTTGCACAAGTTTTTTTGCGGACACTCTGATAACTTGTTAAATTACCGGTTGTAGGTCGATGATGTCATAAACACATTCTTTGAGTTATGTGTCCGTCTGATGATTATATAGCCATATCATCACCTATGTCTGTGATTGACAAAAACTTAAGCCAAATACCTACTTAAGTACTTTTTTTTTAACTGTGGTCACTTACCAAAAACAAGCTTTTTTTTATGTGTAAAATCATCAAATGAGTCTTCACGCCCTGGGTGGGGCGGAAGGGAATGTCAGACTCTTACTGACTAAAATTCACCCGTGTTCCTTCGGATGCCCTTTACGTTCCGGGGCTGCGGTATCCTGGGTTAAGAAAAAAACCCGCGACCCCAGCAGGCATTTGGCGCAAAATACGACGCGCCACCGACCCGGGCTTGGTCCCCTCTGACCTCTTAGGCACACAGTGGTCTAAGGGAGAGTAGGTTCCCGCATCCCAGGGTGCACCGGCCCGAAAAACTAGTCTTCCCCCCGGGCGTATCCGAGAGGGAACTCCGGTCCACGGGCGCACGTGGAGGTTTTCTGTCTTAGCACCCCACCAAAATACAAGCTTAGAAAAGCTTTGCTTGGGTCGCGGACTGTCTCATTAGGTAACTGAGATCCTTTATAAAGGGTTTTTGAAGGACACCGTGGATTTACTTCACATTTTTTTCACACAAGTCTGACAGTCCCTCCTGCCCTGCCCTGCCCTAGGTGGGAGAACTCATTTGATGATTTTACCATAATAAAGAATATGACAAATAAGTTAATACATTTTTTCTAAACTGTTTGTCTTTGGATTAACAAAGACAAACCTAGACAACCGTTGCTTAAGAGGAAATGCAACTAGTATTCTCCATATAAACGATCTCGCCTTTTTTCTTTCTAGATATTGACTATAAAGCATTGATTTTTTTTAGAGAATAATAATACATATTTAATTTCTTGTGTAAACGTATTTTTCCTACTCCTCCACTATTCTTTTCTGATTAATTTCGTTGCAGGATCCAAAACAGGTAAATTCATTCTCCGGGACACGTCGAGCTTCATTGTCTCGGCGCTTTTCTGATGGTTGCCAATGTTGATTCAGGCTCTCAGGAGTTGCAGTTGAGAATAATGTGGTGAGAATGTCACAATAAAAAAATAGTACAATAATACAATAGATATTTTACTTGGTGTATAAATCAAGACAGCAACTGCCGAGAAACACGGAAAGGTCGACCACAGATTAACTAAAGGCTTACCTCCAGAGACGTATGTAACACCGTATCAATTTTAAGGGGCCCTTAAGTATCAAGGGGGCCCCGCCGTAATGTAACTCTGAAATAAAAATAAGGGACTATGAGACACGTACTGACTAAAATCTAAGATGTTCCTTCAATATCCCTTTACGATCCAGGGTCACTATTTTGACAATACCGCGACTAATATAATAATCTTCGATTAGTCTAAATTATGTCGTAGTAGGTGTTTAGTGTAATGTGATTAGATAGTATAATTGGCTTCGGCCGTTCTATTTAATGTAATAAATAAATAAATAAAATAAATGCCTAACCTAACCTGTCCGAGTTGGAGTGCCCCAAGTCCCAAGCTTGCTCCGCTCGCTCTTGCATCCTTAGTCAAATCACTGACTTACCATCTACCAAGGTAGCTCGACGGAGCCTCGCGAAAATGACATCAGTAATAGCTTTATGCGAGATACTAATGTCTTTATTCTGCAAAACTATACACTTAAATTAGAAGGGCCCCAAACAAGTTTTGATACGGTGCCCCTTCTGGCTTAATTACGTCACTATTTACCTCCAATAAAAGTCATCTTCCTTAAGCCAGGGTGACGTCTGCAAAACTTAGATTAGGAGGGCCCCAAGCAAGTTTTGATAGGTACGGGGTCCCTTCTAGCCCAGTTACGTCACTGTTTAACTCCAATAGAAGTCATCTTCCTCAAGCCAGGGTGACGTCTGCAAAACTTAGATTAGGAGGGCCCCAAACAAGTTATGATACGGGGCCTCTTCTGGTCTAATTACGTCACTGTTTACCTCCAATAAAAGTCATCATCCTCAAGCCAGGGTGACGTTAAGGCCACGAGCAACAATTTTCCTAGTTTCTCTAGTAAGCGTGACTCGATTAGCAATAATAACTGGTAACTAGTAGTCTTGCTATCGATTGAAAAACTCACAAGGTCCGTTTTAATTGGCCCTTGATTGATATTGATTATAATTATTGCTGTTTGACATTGCCTTTGATTGTATTGCAATCTTTATTTTTATCATTTTACAATTTGTACTGTCTCAAGAAACAAAATATATATTTTTTTTAATGGGACACACCGACCACACTATTCCCAAACCACTGCAACTCCTGAAAGCCAGAATCAACAGTGGCAACCACCAGAAAAGCGCCGTGTCCCGGAGAATGAATTTATCTGTCGTGGATCCTGCCACGAAATTAATCAGAAAATAATAGTGGAGGAGTAGGAAAAAAAATTTTTCCACTTTAAACAAAATATTATCTAAATTTTCTCTTTTTTAGGAGGTTACTATGTGTGAATTTGCGTGCAGCGAATAACGGGCGACTCGCTGTCATGGATCATGCCCGGGTCGACGGCGCGTTGTGTTCCACGCAGGCCTCAAAGAGTGTCAGCATAATGACGGGGCCTTAAGAGGGCCAAAGCCTGTCGTTGTCGCGGGACTACTAAATTACCGTGACCCCAAAACGTCAAGGGCTATTGAAGGACACCGTGGATTTTAGTCAGTCCGAGTCTAACAGCCCCTCCGGCTCTGCCCTGGATTGGGGGGGGGGAAGAAAAGGTAACGTGTGTAGTCTATTCTCCGTACAAACGGTGTCGCCTGTTTTCTTTCTGAACATTGGCAATATATTTTTTTTTTACAGAATACAAAAACATCATCTGCCTGCTTTTTCCCAACTATATTGTGGTCGGCTTCCAGTCGGACCAGATGCAGCTGGATGTCAGTATTATCCATCGAGGGACTGCATATCGGACCTCCACAACACAGTAACTGCGTAGTACGATACCCCATGGTAAGATTGGTTGTTAGACTTTAGAGCTTCTGATTAATAGTAACGACTGTCAAAGATCTACAAATGACAGCCGTAACCAACGGCTTTACGTGCTTTCCGAGGCACGGAGGAAACTCGCTATGACAGATGGTCACCCATCCACAGACGAACTTCGGTAATTGCGGCTTAACGTGCTAGATGGCCTGTGCGGCTGTAATTATTTACCCACGAGCTAATGGTGATGAGATAACAACGACGATATATTACTAGACTCCGCGATCTAAGGAACAAAAACTATTCTGTCAACTCGCTGAGGTATTACGTAAGCGAGGGGACGGGGTACTGTGTTGTCATTGGCTAACTCAAGGTCTGTTCTGTCTCAAGGTATGTTTACGGCTCAAAGGAGTGGTCGAAATAAGACGGATATAAGACTTTTTTGCGTAATGTGTTGACAGACATCGGTCGCCTGTTATTAGGCGTCTAGTAATATATCGTCGTTGTGAGAAATATGCAAAGTTATACATATAATCTGCCAATCGTGATGATCTTTACTCGTTTCGTCTTCCAATCTTTCTCGTTCGCAAAATAATAATATCACAAATCAGCTGTTACCGGCCCGCCATGTTAGGTATGTTTTTTTTTTAATCAAACGGCGAAGGAATGCAAGGTTATGCCTGTCACGGAATATTTAATTTAATGATGTCTGCTAAAGCTGAGTTCGTTTTAAATTAGAAATAGAAAATTGGGAATCTTTTTGGACGTAACTGAGTTGTGGAGGTCAGATATAGACTGTCGGAGAACTAAAATGCATCTAGGTACAGTATATGTGGTAAAATCTTCTGATAATTTTACGACAAAAACTCACCTCGGGTGAAGCAGAAGGAACTGTTGGATTCCTGACTACTACCGGGGTCGCGGGACTGTCTCATCAGGTAACCGTAACCCTAGAACGCAAAGGGTTATTGAAGGATCACCGTGGGTTTTAGTCGGTACAAGTCTAACAGTCCCTCCCGCTCTGCCCTGGGTGGGGGGAACTCATTTGATGATTTCACCACGCTAAAAAAAAGGTACAGTATACTATGGCCAACGACTTCCGAAAAAAAGTTATTTTACTGTTTTTTTGTTTGGGTTTGAAGTCGGTTCCCTTTTTTTTTAATTTTTTTTTTCCTATTTAGTTTAGATATTCAACAAAAATAATATAATCGGCGTCTTTGAAAATCTATGTGGTAAAATTATCTGTTGATTTCACAACAAAAACTCACCTCGGGTGAAGCAGAAGGAACTGTTGGTTTCCTGACTACTGCCCGAATCGCGGGACTATCTCATCAGGTAACCGTGACCCTGGAACGTAAAAGGCTATTGAAGGATCACCGTGGATTTCAGTCGGTACAAGTCTGACAGTCCCTCCCGCTCTGCCCTGGGTGAGGAACTCATTTGATGATTTCACCACGATAAAAAAAAACTGTGACCCTGGAACGTCAAGGACTATTGAAGGATCACCGTGGAATTTAGTCGGTACAAGTCTGAAGTCTGACAATACCTCCCGTCCCGCCCTGGTTGGGAGGACTCATTTGGTGATTTTACCACGTTAAAAAAAGACTGCTAACTATACATTCATCCTGTTCCTTCGCTTGCCCTTAGGGTTTCAGGGCCACGGTGGTTAAGATAGTCTCAACTTAGTTGAAAGCAAACTGATGTTGATGACAAAGTTTTAAAACTTGATTCCTACAAAGGCGGACCTTTTTTCGAGGAATTAATGGCATGCAATGAATTCCCGAATTTAAGGATAAAATAACATCATGCCGGTTTTCCACGAAGGAGAAGGCATTATTGTAAGTCCTGTGCCTCATATTGATTGAGACTGCTACTGAGAAATTCGTAACGAAAAAGGTTATATGAAATCACCCGTTTTCTGACTTTTGAATTTTTCCCATCGCTATACGCTAGCTAGGGCAAACATGCTATTTTACTCAAAATAATTAATTAGTCTAAAAGTTAGAATAATGTCAAACGTGTTTTTTCTTTTGTTACATAAATCAAATACATAGCTTCTAAAAATCATAAAACGCCACTCGCTTGGCACAATTTACAGGTGTTATGACGTCAAAAGCCCTACTCCTGAATTTCGAAGCGTTTTATCCTTGACAATATTTAATTGATTTAAAAAAAAATACGATATCATAATTTTTTTATACTCTAACTGACAAATACAGACAGACTATACAGATTTTATTACTGGATGTTTTGACATATATTTCCGGCTTATTTTTTATTAAAAATCAAAAAAAAACAAAAAAAAGTAGCTAAAAAGTTTGCGGTGTATATTAAACTTGACACATGTCACTCCCGAGAATCCTGAGTTAGTTCACATCTCTGTCACATGGCGCGCTGCGATCGATGTTATAGTCCCCCCCCCCCCACTACACTAACTTATAAATTTTGTGGATTGGAGTGTTAAACCAAAATAGTTTATAATTTATTCTAATGTATCATTGAGAAACTGAATTTTTAATTTTTATTTATTTTATTTTTGTCTTCTACAATAACTCTTCAATTGATATTTCAAACATCTTTTTTAAACTAGTCGAATGTCAGGGACTATTTAAAGGCTAATATAGCAGTTTTATTAATAAAATAAATAAAAATATCAATATGGTTGTCATCATCATCTTCCTGCCCTTATCCCATTTTACTTGTGGTCGTCGCAACACGATTTTTTTCAATTATCCCCTATCAGACGTCACAGTATCATTTACTCCTTTTTCATTCATATCATCCCTTACACAATCCATCCATCTTTTCTTTGGCCTTCCTCTTCCTCTCCGTCCATCAACATTCATACGCATCACTCTCTTAGACACTTGAGTGCAACGACGATATATTACTAGACTCCTTATAACAGGCGACCGATGTCTGTCAACACCTTAGACATAAAAGTCTTATATCCGTCTCATTTCGACCACTCCTGTTAGCCGTAAACATACCTTGAGACAGAACAGACCTTGAGTTAGCCAATCACAACGCAGAACCCCGTCCCCCTCGCTTACGTAGTACCTCAGCGAGTTGACAGAATAGTTTTTGTTCCTTAGATCGTGCATGCGGAGTCTAGTAATAATCGTCGTTGGCCTACCCCTTCCTCTTCCTCTCCATCAACATTCATACTCATCACTCTCTTAGTCACATGAGTCTCATCCCTCCTCATCACATGTCCATACCAAGACAGATGACTTCCTTTCATTTTTTCTGTAAATGTCAATAGGCATATTATGTATTACCAAATAAAATAATAGATTAAAATGAGATTATTATCAATATACTATAAAAATCGAATTCGTGTATCAGTTAGATTATGAAAAAAATTATTATTTAACGCGTATTATCTCTTTTGTTAGAGGTACGTGATATATTTCGTCCTGAAAAAAAAAGGGACCTCGCACATTTGTTTGGCCTGTTGGTCTAGTGGTTAGTGACCCTGACTACTATGCCAGAGGTCGTGGGTTCGATTCCCACCCAGGACAAATGTTTGTGTGATGAGCACGATTATTTGTTCTGTGTCTGGGTGTAATTTATCTATAATATGTATGTATTTAGAAATATATAAGTATGTTTATCAGTTGTTTAGTATGTACCTATAACACAAGCTCTGCTTAACGTGGGACTAGTGTGATAGTTGTGGAATATTATTGTACATGTTTTTACCACCTCCTAGATTCGGTCTACTCCAGTCTGATAGTCCCACCCAGTCCACCAAGGGTTGGAGGACTCATTTGATGACTTAACCACCGAAAAATGAAACGGTTTTAGCCACTCAAAGTGGTCGAGTGTGTATGTAAAATCGTTTGATATTCAATGTTGCGCCGCGGCGACGGATGTGTGCGAATACCAGTATAGCAGCAAGCAAGTGGGGTTCCGTGAGAGGGATGGTAAAACCATTCTCAAATCTAGAGATAGGTTACATCATCTGCCTAGCCTTTTCCCGATATTGGGGTCGGCTTCTAGTCGAACCAGATGCAGCTGAATATCAGTATTTTACATGGAGCGACTGACTATCGGACTTCCACAACACAGTAACTAAATAATACGTATATAATATATAGTAAAACTGGTTGTTAAATATTAGAGCTTCTAACTAACAGTAACGACTGTCTAAGATCTACAAATGACAGCCGGGACCAACGGCTCTACGTGCTTTCCGTGGCACGGAGGAAACTCGCTATGACAGATGGTCACCCATCCACAGACCAACCTCGGTAATCGCGGCTTATTAATTATGTGGCCGTAACTAATAAAATTTTCGACATTATAATGTAGATATTTATTTCAGTCATTGAGATATTTCTCACTATTAGCGACCCGGTACGTGCTTCGCTACTAGGTACAAAAAATGTGATAAATGAAGAACCGCTCGACCGATTTTGTGCAAACTTCACATAAACCATCTACTAACTAGTCCGGACAAAGCCTAAACATTTGGTTTGGATAGGTGAGCCCGTTCTTGAGTTATAAAGTTACAACGAATAGTGGCATTGATTTTTATACATATCTATGACGTCACGTTGGAGCCTCGAATGTTGATTAGTCTTGTAGTAAAGTAACGGCTTACTGGAAGCTTTTAGTAATTAGTTCCACCGTTTTAAGTGGAACATTTAATGTTTTGTTGCTAATTGGTTGCAAAAAAACAACATTTGCGGAGACGCGTCGATATACAGACACCAGCACATCAATCTACCTCAATCTGGCGAATTTCTTTAATAGATTTTCAATATTATTACAATAGTGGAAAGTTAATGTTCGATTGTTAAAATTTGTCAGATTGGGGTAGGTTGACCTGCTGGTGTCTGTACCTAAACTAAGGGTACGTTCATATCTGACGTAACATCAGTTGAGCGGATCATCTAATGTTCTTTTACGCACTAACGGATCATCCGTTCAGTGTCATACATTGTTCTGTTCTGGCGTTTCGGGACCGAGGATCCGCGACGGAAGTTCCGTCAGATTAGAACCCACCCTAAAGTGTTAACTGTGTACGTTCACTATGAATACAATCAAATGACAGACAAGCCAATTCATTATTTGTACAGAACCTCGAACGTTGCAACAAGCGACCGCACTTGCCCACTTTTTTTTGGCATATCAAGAGACCCAAGAATGTTAATGGCTCAACGTATGCATGAAATAAAACTACAACATTTTGAGCCCCAAATTATAATGTGCCTTACTTATATAAGTTTGTATCCATACTTAATATTATAAATCTGAGGAGTTTGTTTGTTTGAACGTGCTAATCTCAGGAACTTGGTTGGAATATGGCACCAAGGCTATCCTATTTTAAAGGGCAACTCGCTGTCCGACCATGGACCATGACCGGGTCGACGGTGCATCATGTTCCACGCGCGCCTCAAAGAGCGTCAGCATAATGACGGGGCCAAAGCCTGCCGGGGTCGTGGGACTTATTCCATCACCGTGACCCCGAAACATAAGGGTTATTGAAGGACACCATGGATTTGACGCTGCAACATTGTACGTGATGATTGTCGATATCACTTAAAATAATTATCAACTCTTGTTTCTCGTCGTGGTAAGAATTTCCGCATCCACCTTCTCTTTCTTTGCAACACATCCATATAATTACTATGTTCTCAGAACTAATAGCCACAACCTTCTCGGGTGACATTTCTCTCTCGGTGATACACTTAGGTGAGCACTGAATAGTGTGGCGCAACAATTGCTCGGGACACTTCACGTAGTTCTTAAGGAACATAATGCGTAACTTAGACGGCACGGTTAGTGCAGTGGCTGAGCGATTGGACTGCTGCGCATGTCGTGGGTTCGATTCCCGCACGGAGCAAATATTTATGTTATCCACAAGTAGCTGCTTCGGATCTGGGTGTTTGTGTATGTGAGTTTATATGATTGTAAACGCACCCACGACACAGGAAATCCAAATGTGGGGCAGAGTTTAAAAAAAAAAGCATGTTTGGGGGTGTATCCCAGACAGACTTACTTAAGCACAATACGGGACAAAAACCTTTTTAAAAATAAAATAAGTCTTTTGTCACAAATCTGCCCAACTCCCTCAGATGTACTGCCGTAGTATTATTAAGTATTACTATTCTAGTCGTTCCTCTCTTTGGTTTGGCGATCTCAGTCTAACAGCTGACAGATCCGCCATGTTTTATTCATAAGATGACCCGGATGTCATAGTGTAAGAGCTAGAGTAGTGTTGGCTAAAGTTATTGTAATGCTCATGACTATTTTGTCAACTTTTTTGTGTGTCACAGCTGGGCAAATGCCAAATACAAATGATGAACAAAGGTCGACTAGGAGAGGGTGGTTAATTTAAACACTGGACTCAGTACTAAGCGCGTATAATACAATAATCACAGTGCTTGCTGCTCACAAAGAAAAATTTTGATACATCCTGACCTAGTCAAGCGACGGAGAATCTTGATAGCGTGATTCAGAAAACGTCGCTCGACTAACAACGCCATCTATCGAATGAGTACCCAACTAATTTCACACACATTCACAAATCATGTAATCGATGGCGCAGCGAACCAATATAAATCTAAACATTCCGCCCACCAAGGACATTATGGCGAATGTCCTTCAAGACTGACTACCGTGAATAATTATTACAATGTTAAATTTAGTACAGCCTTGATGCAATGAACCTATTACTAACAATTTTAAAGACAATGAACTCAAAAATAACAATTTAAAGACATTCAACTTATAACTAACAACTTTAAAAGACAGTGTACTTATAACTAACAATCTTAAACACAATGAACTTTTAATTAACAATTGCAATTTTTACTAAATACACATATAAAACCCATTACAAAACTTGTTTAAACTCAATAATAGCTCCATTAAAAAAAAAAACATAACCTTATATTAATTTGTAACAGGCAATACACATAATTTAGACGCAGGTCTTTTTATAGAGGACGATGACGTTCTTAATGTTACCACTCGTGTAATACCATCCGATCCGGGATGTTTCTGTTCTACCTTACCTAACAACCACCTGCCAGGAGGCAAATTGTCCTCCTTGACTAATACTACGTCACCAACACATGGCTCCGGAATTTTATGTTGCCATTTATGCCGTTGTAAAAATTGGTGAAGATAGTCGTGCGACCATCGTCGCCAAAAGTCCTGCATCATTCGTTGTTGCAGTTGCCATCGCCTTAAGCTACCCACATTTTCCCTTTCATAATTTAAATCAGGTGGCAAAACAAGTGGTTCTCCCACCAGAAAGTGACCTGGAGTCAAAATTGTAAGTTTATCCTGATCCTCAACATATGACAATGGTCTCGAATTAAGACACGCTTCAATTTGCGCCAATACCGTGGCAATCTCTTCAAAAGTCAGCGTTGAATTGCCGATAACCCTCTTCAGGTGATGCTTTGTGGATTTTATCCCGGCTTCCCAAAGACCTCCAAAATTGGGGGACTGAGGAGGAATAAAGTGCCATTCCGTGCCATTGTTCCCTAACTCATCTGCTAATTCAGGATTAATTCCCGACTTTTCTATATTGAATAAATGAAGTAACTCTCGCGCTGCGCCTACAAAATTCGTCCCATTGTCGCTGTGTAGTTCCGCACATCGACCACGTCTGGCTACAAACCGCTTGAAAGCCGCCAAAAAACCCCTTGTGCTTAATTCACTTACTGCTTCCAAATGCACCGCCCTTGTTGCCATGCATATAAACAAGGCTATGTATCCCTTGTAGGACTTATTACCACGACCCCTTGCCGTTCTAATACTTATAGGTCCCGCGTAATCTACCCCGCTCCGTAGAAAAGGTTTGCCAGGTGTTACCCGTGAGGATGGTAGCTGACCCATAAGTTGCGTCCTCACTTTAGCCGTATACCGAATACACTTAACACAACTCCTTGCATATCCCTTGGCCAAAGTCTTTATTCCCACGATCCAATACTTTGACCGTAAGTACGTAATCATTAATTGCGGACCCCCGTGCATAGTTTTATTATGTGCGTCGGCAATCAATAGTTTGGTTAAAAACGAATCTTTAGGTATTAGGATGGGATGCGCTCTTTCATAACCCAACTGCGACATCTCAAGCCTACCTCCTACTCTGATTATACCTTTCGGATCTAAAAATATATTTAATGAATTTAAATTTGCGTTTTTCTTTACAAATTTTCCGGTTTTTAAATTTTCCAATTCGTTTTCGAATCCTTCTTTCTGACATTTTTTGATACATATTTCTGTTGCGCATTCTAATTCCAGTGTAGATAACTGTAACGACCTTGAACCATTACCCGATGCTACCCTATTCCTCAAGTTTAAAAATCTACGACAATATGCAATCACACGAATCAATCTTGATAACGAAGAAAATCTGTTCCAAAATGAAACATTTACCGTAGTCGTATGCGCCTTAATTTCTTCTAAATGTGTGGCAAGATGTTTGGGTCTTTTATATTCAACTATCGGTTCCTTTAAAAAAGTTGGACCTTCCCACCAGAGGGAAACACTTGCAAGTTCCGCCGGAGATATCCCGCGTGAAGCACAATCAGCAGGATTTTGTTTCGATGCCACATGGGCCCAATGATGAGTATCCAAATTGCTCAAAATTTCGGAAACTCTATTACCAACAAACGTCTTCCAACGACTCGGATGACTATTCAACCACGCTAATACAACTTCGCTATCTGTGAAGGCATGAATGTTCTCCTTTTGTATATTCATAATTTCGGCTACTTCCAGAATAAGCTTGGTCAAAAGAACTGCCCCGCAAAGTTCAAGCCTTGGAATGGAGACTTGCTTTATAGGCGCCACCTTCGTTTTAGCAGCCACTAAGGAAATGTGAATATTCCCCATCTCGTCTACTGCTCTATGGTACACAACTGCTGCATATGCGACCTTCGAAGCGTCCGAAAACCCGTATAACTCTTGTTTTGTTTTCTTACTCGTATTTAACCAACGTGGTATTTTTAGGTCAACGAAAGACGCTAAGTTTTCACGGTAAGTTACCCATTCTTTTACTAAATGATTTGGAACTTCTTCGTCCCATTGCAACCCGGCTAACCACAGCTTTTGTATTAACACCTTTGCTATGATTATGCTTGGTGCTAGCCACCCTAATGGATCGAATAACCTTGCAATATCCGATATAATTTTTCTTTTCGTTACAGGACCAGTTACCGGCTTAAGTACCAGAGAGTATTGGAAGCAATCGTCGCGCGAATTCCAGGTAAGTCCTAATATTTTTGTTATTTCGTCGATTTTTAACTGTAATGCTTCATTATTTCCATCTCTAATACTATTCAATAACTCTTCGCTATTGCTTTTCCATTTTTGTAGTTGAAATCCGCCTTTAGCTAACACCTTTGTTAACTCCGTATAAATTTTTAACGCATCTTCTTTAGTTTCCGCCCCTGACATCAAATCGTCCATATAAAAATCACTTACGATTATTTTAGCGATATCTGCATTATCTCCGCATTCGTCAACTGCAAGCTGTTGAAGAGCCCTTACTGCTAAGTATGGTGCCGAGGCTGTCCCGAATGTAACGGTTATCAATTCGTACTCCTTTATTTTCTTTTCAGGACTATCCCGCCAAAGGATTCTTTGCATGGGAGTATCTTGCCTATTTACTAGAACTTGCCGGTACATTTTTATAATATCAGCCACTATACAAATCTTGTGCACTCTCCAGCGCATAATAATATGACGAAGTTCGTCTTGCAAAGACGGACCCACCATTAGGTCATCGTTAAGTGACCTCCCGTTGCTGCGCTTGCAGGACGCATCGAACACAACACGCACCTTGGTTGTGTCCTTATCCTCCCGGACGACAGCGTGATGCGGTAAGTAAACACCTCTTTTATTATCTTTTTCCTTTTCTTCTTCTTCTACCATATGATTAAGAGTTAAATATTCCTGTATGACTTTAGCGTAGTCCGCTTTTAATTTATCATCTTTTGCTAACCTAGTTTCTAACCCTTTTAATCTTTTTTCAGCTATCCCCTTGGATTCGCCGCCACTTTCAACCAGGTTTGTATCCCGTAACGGCAATCTTACCACATATCTGCCGTCTTTATTTCTTTCCGTTGTATTTTTAAACATTTCTTCACATTTTGTTTCCTCCTCTGTAAGCATCCTTTTTGTTCCAGATGTTTCTTCCAGTTCCCAGAATTTTTTCAATATATTATCATCCTGGACGCTGGTATGCATTACAGTTATTTTTGCGGGAGCACTTATACCTTGGTCAACTTCAAACGCACCCGACAATACCCATCCTAAAGTAGTTTCTTGCGCTAATAGAGTCCCGTTTGTATTCTTCTTAACCCCATGCTGAATGACCTGACTATATATTTCAGCGCCCAATAAAATATCGATTTTATTGGGTCTGAAGTAACCCGGATCAGCCAAATCATTTTCGTTCAATTCTACCCATTCTACTCTAGCCACTTTAGAGGACGGAAGAAGAGACGTTACCGATTTCAAAACGTAAGCATTCACCTTTATTTTAATAGAAGAATTTACTCTTGACCGAAGATTTATTACTACTTTAGCCGTCGACGTTGTACCTTTGTCTCCCACACCCAGCACCGTATTTTTGGACGGTATTTTCTTTAGACCCAGATACTGAACCAGGGATTCCGTAATAAAGGACCCTTGTGATCCCTGATCCAGTAATGCCCTAACCACGTGGTAAGTCCCATTCTTCGACTCGGCCTTTACTAACGCCGTCGTTAGTAAAACCGTTTTGCTATTCCCTTTCGCAAGACATGAGACTACCGGCGCCGTATTGGACCCCTCCGCTTGATTAGCGGTTGTATTATTTCCATTTGAGGATTCCGCGCGAGCAGCACTACTACCCTCACCAATTTCCGACCCTACACCACCCGGTGGGTGTAATAATGAATGGTGGCGTCGTTTGCACACCTGGCACTTGAGAGTGTTTTTACAAAACCTAACATGGTGGTTGTCAAGCAAGCAAACAAAACATAATTTTTTCTTGAGAACAAAGTCTCTTCGGTTTTCAATACTTTCATTTGTGAATTTTTTACAGACATTTATTTTATGCTCACCTGCACAAAATGCACAGGATCCCTTTTTATCTTTCACTACGTGTAGTGCCTGTGTAGTCCTTTGGACCCTATCTACCTTAGTATCTAAATTCTCTAGCCCCCTAAATCGATTAATCAAAAATTCTTTTAGTTGATCAAAGGTAGGAAGATCATCGCTTGGATCTGATGCTACCTTTAATTCCCAAGCCCTTCTAGTAGCCTTGTCCAGTTTTTCCGTTACAATATGGACAATTAGAAATGATGCAAGATCGATATCTAAATTTTTTATTGACTCTAAACAATCGGTAGTTGTACTTAAAAGTTTTTTAATTTCAGGTGCGGATTCTCCTGTTAATGTTCTTTGATTAAATAAACATTTTACTACACCATTCGCTAAAAATCTTTTATTATTGTACATGGACTCTAATTTTTCCCAACTTGAACTATAATTTTCAGATGTCACTTTTACATTTTTTAATAACAGTTCCGCTTCCCCGGTTAAGTACCCTTTTAGATAATACAATTTTTGTGCATCATCTAGTCTACTATTTTTGTGAATTAACCCCATGAACAAATCTCTAAAGGTAACCCACTCGTGATATTTACCAGAAAACATTGGTATTTTTACTTCTGGTAACCGAAAGTTGTGGAATTCTTTGTCACCGCTAAGTCCCAGGCTACTGTTACTATCGCCACTAGATACACATTTATCTTTTCTGAGTACTCTTTTAAAGAACTTTTTGTTTGAATATATAATTCTTCAACCTCGTCATAAAAACAATCTTTATGATAATTCGAACTATGTAATTCGGATTTTTTAACGTCGCTAATTATTTTAACGTGCGTATTATAGAACAGTTGCCATTGTTGTTCTAAACTTTCTAATCGTGTTTCAATATACGAAACTGTTAGCCTATCTTTTGGGCATTTTTTAAAGTTAATCCAAGACTTTTCAATTTTAATTTTGACATCTTCTTGGATATCGATCAATGAATCCATTTTGGAAACACGATTTATACACAAACACACAATAAAAAATAACAAAAACACAAAAAAATAACACAATCAATAAAATTTCTAACTACAGCACAATAAACAAATTTCGAACAATACAAAGACTAAAACTACTTTTTCTTCAATCTTGCACTAGTTCTGAACTCAAAGTTCAATTTTCAGACAAAATTTTACAAGTCTTTTAAAAGTTCAATTTCTGTGTCAAAACGGGCATAGGTTCCCCGTCTGACACCACTTCAGATTTAATAAGGTTGAAAGTACTCACGATTTTCACCCGATACACTCACTGACACTGATACCGCCGACGTCACGCGATGAACTGCACCAGACAAGTGGCGCCCTCTGCTTGCTTGACCACGAACTGTAGTCCCTCTTCCTTCCATGCGCCGCCCGTCCAATTGAAGCCGACCGCCCACCAGTGATGCTTCGCCGCTTGAACCACCAACTGCTCCCGGCTCCTTCCGGTTCCACCTCCAGGTACAGGTCCAAGAACCTCTCACCTGGTACCCCAATCAAGGGGATGCTCTGGACAGCGATCCACTGCCCAGTAATGACGCGAAGGATGGTATACTACCACCACCGGAACCACCAAAACACTCCCGTACCACACCCGGCTCTCGAAGGACCATGAACAAAGGTCGACTAGGAGAGGGTGGTTAATTTAAACACTGGACTCAGTACTAAGCGCGTATAATACAATAATCACAGTGCTTGCTGCTCACAAAGAAAAATTTTGATACATCCTGACCTAGTCAAGCGACGGAGAATCTTGATAGCGTGATTCAGAAAACGTCGCTCGACTAACAACGCCATCTATCGAATGAGTACCCAACTAATTTCACACACATTCACAAATCATGTAATCGATGGCGCAGCGAACCAATATAAATCTAAACAAATGAGGTGTTCATCATAATGTGCCTAGCCTTTTCCCAACTATATTGGGGTCGGCTTCCAGTCAAGTTGCAGCTGGATATCAGTATTTTTGCATGGAGCGACTGCCTGCCAGACCTCCACAAACCAGTAACTGGGTAACATGATACCCCATGGTAAGACTGGTTGTCAGACTATAGATCTTTTGACTAACAGTAACGACTTTCAAAGATCTACAAATGACAGCCAGGACGAAACGGCTTTACGTGCTTTCCGAGGCATGGGGGAAACTCGCTACCAAACTCGACAAATGCGGCTTAACCCGAGAGATCAACCTGTGCGGCTGTAATAAGCTTCTCATCTCCTCAAATAAATAAAAACAGCTGCGCCAATCTTTAAAACTACGCGACTCTGACATTGCGACCATCAATCATAGCAAATTTCAGGGTACCGGATGCCATTTGTAGATCTTTCAAAATCGCTGTCCAATCCTTCAGCCACTGCGCTAACCGTATCGCCTTGTGGGTATGCGGACAACGAGCAATGGACGACTCGCTGTCCGATCATGGACAATGATCATTTTTTTTGACAAATTTTAAAAGTTGCTATGTCAAATTCGCCATTTGTCGAAGGCTAACGTTAGCGTTCAGTAAAATTCGAAAAAAATGACGTCATTAGAAATTTTGTCGAGTTCGACACCATCTCTAAAACCGTAAATTGCCCCCCTGGCCCGGGTCGACGGCGCGTCGTGTTCCACTCGCGCCTCAAAAAGCTGTAAGCACAATGACGGGGCCTTCTTAGAGGGTCAAAGCCTGAAACCGTACCGCCTAACATTATAGGCTACATCACTTAACTAAAGCATGTCCTAGCTCCTACACTCACATAATTTAATCACAACGGTGTTTCTTCACGATAAAAACTCTCCGCCTGCGCCTGAGCACATGATGTGACGTCACTTTACCTTGCTATTACCGCGGTTTGACGGTAACGGATTCATAGTTACGACGATCTTGGGTTCCATGTCTGTAGGTACACAGACACACATCATAATAAGTTTGTGGTCACACTGCATGAGAGGTAGTGGGCCATAATCTATCACGTGGGCCCAGTGCGGGTTGGTAGATGTCACATGTCTTCGAATTGTTGGTTCTAGTACATGGCTACACAAAACCAGTTTGTTTTGGTCTCGCTTCGTACGATTTTTACACACATTGAAAGGTCAGCTAACACTGGTTTTGCATAGTTTATGATCACCAGCATGAGCTGATGAATTTATCGTTTAGTATCTTATATAATATCATCATCATCATCAGCCTATAAATTTTCCCACTGTTGGGACACAGGCCTCCTCTTTGGAGAGGGAGTAGGTCATAATCCACCACGCGGGCCCAGTGCGGGTTGGTAGTTGTCACATGTCTTCGAATTTTTGGTTCTAAGACATGCCGGTTTCCTCACAATGTTTTCCTTCACCGTTTTGAGAGCAGTGGTGATGAAATAAATTACACAACGTAATGCGCCTGGCGGGGTTCGAACTGACGATCTACAACACGTAAGTCGGGGCCGATATCACTGGGCCACCAATGTTTTCTTTATCGTGGTAAAATCATCAAATGAGTCCTCCCACTCAGCGCAGGGCGGGAGGGACTGTCAGACTTGTACTGACTAAAATCCACGGTGTCCAAAATTCATTTTTCATACAAAATGAGAAATTGATCGGGCCTATCAGTATTAATGATCATTTTTTCCCAATTTCCAAAAGTCTTAGAACAAACATTGTTCAGTGACATGGGCTGAGTTACCCCACGAGAGGTTTTGCGCTATTAACGTTACACGTTGTACCTATGTAATGTAATCATAGACTTAAGAATGCAGTAGATTATTAATAATTATTAGTTCTGTTATATGGGGTCAACTCTTTATGGCTTAGTAGGCCCAAGGTTAGATGACGATCGTGAGGGTCTGAGTTCAAACTATGTACAGTGTAGGTCGTTATTAGTTTATGAGAAATATTCCTGCCTATATTGAGTAAGTAGTTATATTTTATAAGAGCAGTGGTGACCCGGTTGCAGGACTCACGAATTACCGGAACGTAAAGGGCTATTGAAAGACACCGTGGATTTTAATCAGTACTAATCTGACAGTCCCTCTTGTTCTGCCCTGGCTGGGAGGACTCAATTTATCACTTTACGACGATAAAAAAATTGGTTAGATTTTCGTTTATACATTATGATTATATGGTTCATAATTTTTGTTACTAAAAAAAAAAGATAAAGATTTTTTGTTTATTTTTTTCGTTTTTTATTCAGTTTTTTTTTTATTTATAATTAAAAAGTTGTGTTAAAACTAAATAGGTAGGTATATTTCTTTTGATGCTTTGTGAAGTCAGTAGAGGCCGTGCAAAGCCTGTCGCTAGTGGAGCTATATGTATTAATGTATGTTTGTATGTATGTGTATATAAATGTTTGTATGTATGACGTCAGTCTACCTGGACAAGTTCTAAGAACTAACGACTTAGACCAGTCCCGCTTTTGTAAAGCTACGACGATTCGTTTGAAATTACTGATGGAGCTGGCATTTTTTTTTTCTTAAGGCACATAGCACGCTTGTAGGTATATTCGATTTTTAAACGAATTATAGTACATTATGGTACAAGTGTGTAATGTTGGTGATTACCGCTGAGGCGCCATTGAGACCCGAGCCGTCAGGTGAGGGTCTTAAGAGAGCCGAGGACGGTAAAAATCAATACACACGTGTATCATACGACGTTTTTCAACACACTTGTGAAGAAAATAATACTAAAATACCATTGTATTTAATGAGTAAAAAGTTTATTTAGAGAAACAATTAGTTAACGTGCAGTTGGTAAAATTTATTGGTACTATTGAACACGATATTTTTTGTTCCGAAACTTTTTTAAAAACAAAGCAACACCTGTTATCAAACTGTGACTTTTTCTTTACTATTATTCACAAGTGAGTTATAGGTTTTTTTTTAATTGGTTGACACTTTAAAAAAAAACCTATAACTCACTTGTGAATAATGATAAAGAAAAAGTCACAGTTTCATTACAGGTGTCATTATGTGCCTAATTGCGGTGAAATTAGAGCCATTTTATGAGCAAGTGTGTTGAAAAAAATAAAGTTCTCTGTATTAATACCTATTTATGTTGTTTTTATCTCATAAAGTCATAACTTACGACATTTAGATACTTAATTATTTACTTTTTTTTTTGTTCGATCCAGTGTGCTGTGTATCTGTCATTTGGTCCCATAAAAATATTTTTAGTTTTTTTTCGGTAATTTTTATTTAACGAGCTATTTCTTCTCTGTGTACTTCGATCATGTACTTTAGGCCGTTATCATACTAGCGGTTTGGAAGCGGCTGCGGGGCGGAGCGGACGCGCAGCGCATCCGTCGCGAACACGCCGCGGCTGCGCAGCGAGGACGTCGCGGACGCGTGGCAATTGCGTCACTTTTTCGTCGCGTGTTTGTACACTCAGTAACAAAATGGATTTCGACGAGGAAACATTGCTGTCGACGTTATTACTTCGAAGACTCCGGAGACGAAAACGAAAGCATCGATGAATTTGGGAAGATCCATTATTAGATTAGGCTGAGGAATTTTTCGCAGAGGGTTATAAGCAATTTTCATATTTTGGTAAAAAAAAAACTTCTCGGCTAATAAAATTTTGGATTATTATGCATCTATTAAATCTGTATCACCTACTCTTATCATATGCCAAATTTCAGCGCTGGAGGAATTTTTCGGAAGTCTTCATACAAAAAATTCCTCGTTGATGAGGTGGGGCGGACGTTCTGGCGTTTGTTCGAGGCAGTACAAAATGGCGTCCACTTTGCTGTTCGCGGCGATCCCGTTGCGCGTCCGCAACGGATTCGCTGCGCAACCGCGGCGTGTTCGCAACGCATTCGCTGTGCGGCCGCTCCGCTCCGCAACCGCTTCCAAACCGCTAGTGTGATAACGCCCTTACTCCGGATTACGTATTTGACAAGACTACTTCCGAAAGATTAGTCATTTTACACTTTTTACTGGAGGTTTATTAAGGCGCTTATTTTTCTTTTTTGTAGCTGACTGAGCTGAGTACAGATATGAGTGAAAAAGTCACTAGGTAACACTATTACGCCACATCTATTTTTCGAGCTCTCCCACATCCTTGTATCCGACCACGCGTTCTTGGCTCATTCGTATTTTTGGGACAAATATGCGCGTTTGATTCGCCATGTTGATACGTGAGGCCACAGGTTTGACAACACGAAGACTTTTTAACAGAAACACATTCAAATAAAACAGAAAACGAACAAAATACTTGTTTTTAAGTGTAATTAACGGTTTAATGAGATAATTATCCATTTTTATACTCTACTAGATGTAGGTAAATGAATTCGTAGAATATTGAATTGATAGAAAATATGCTTAGATGTGATGTAACTGAGATATTGACATTGTACTGTTCTTGTAGTAATAATGGGTTTTATGCGTGTGTTTATTTGTTTTGCAAATTAACGTTGGCTGTAATATTTAATTGTTAATCAACGCCATCTAGGGGAAAATAATCACAAACATGTATGATAGTGACATCTATCAGCGAGTAGCGGAATTATTTGAAAAATTGGGTGGGAAGTGTTCTAAATTTCGCCTATATGTAAAACTAGATGTCGCTACCTAGCAATAATGGAGTGCGCATGTCAAAAATTCTTGTCATTCACACATCATTTTATTTGGTGATATCGTAAAAACGAGTTGAATTCGTGAAAATATAAAGACGTTGTGTCTTCGGGCATGAGTGCCGTGTATAAACGAACGATTGTGTTAAATAAAATTACCTGGACAATGTATTAGTGGACGTTAAAACGGGAGTGAATCATGGTGGTGGTTTAAGCCTGAAAGGAAAATCGACTTTAGTGCAGTTTCCCCCTGAATTTCCGCGTGGTGCGTTCTGTTTCACTAAATATATTGTTTTGTTTCACATTCCCAAGATAATGTGACTATATTTCATCTTGTGTGTACAGTGGATAACTAATTGCCTATTTTTGACTACGTTTTCGATCTATATTTAACGACAGTGATTCCAATTAAATGAATTACTTGTATGAAGACTAGAAAATTGCGTAAGTTGCATATTTGTTTTCAATATTTCAGGCATCGTACGATTACTAAAACTTTGAGTGCTGTTGCTAAGGCAAAAATTCAGAATTACAGCTAAAAAGATGTGTAGATGTGTGTTTACATACATAGTACACAAAGGCAGACTGAATTTCAGCTGTAAGTACAGTTACCGAACGGAATATTTGCAAACACAAATAGAAAATACATAAAATAATCATAAACAGGAATTTTCAAAGACTTGCTCTTTACTAAAAAAAACCACAAACAAATTTAAAAAAAAATCACATAAAACATGATTAGCTTTGTTTAATTTCCAATTTTTATAAATTAAAAAACATAACTTGTGTTTTGACAGGTTGAGCAAATCTAGTTGGTCATGCATAATCCAATAGGAATTTAGAAATGTACTGTTAGAACCAATGTGTGCAATAATACCTAAGAACCCAGCGTTGTTTGAAATGTGCTCAAGAAACTGGTTGAGTTGCCACATTGCATGACAAATAACTACAAATTAATTATTTTTGGCTAAATAACGATGTGTTTGTACCGTCAACCTATATCTTGTAAGTTGGGCCCAACTTCCCAACTAAACTTTGATCTGTTATCTTTTTTTTGTGTGCGTTTTTTGCTAGCCTGTACAGTTTACTTGAAAACCACATAGCACTCAAATATCTAGACGTAATTTAGCAGAAAAGACTTAATCCACATTATGTCCTGTTGTATAATCTATTTCAGTTTTGGTTTGTTCATTTGCTCTGCAAAAAAATCCATGACCGTACTACGGACTTGCTAACTTACGTTGGTAATGGACGTTTTAGTTGAGTCCAAATACAACCTTTATTCCAGTTCTTTTTTTTTCTCCTCATATTTATGAATCAGATTTTGTGAGATGATTAATGTACTGATCTGATTTTTTGGTTAAAACTTAAGTTAAAACGAAAGTTACTTGTTATCAATGACCTTGGCAAACTAAATGGTTTTGGATTTATTTAGGCTAATGAAAAACCTGTTTAGTACAAACAAAAGTCAACAAAATCAATTGTTGGGAAAGTGGGGCTGTTTTAAAAAAGAATGAAAGTGAAAGAAAGAAAAGTGCGTTTATTGGCATTAAACAAATCTTAAAACTAGACAAAATAGATTATTTAGCAGTTGTAATAAATTCATAATAGCCCCAATTTAGCATAATGACATATGGTGCCACCAGAAGTTCCATTTGATGCAAATAATTTTTAGAATAGAATAGAATATCTTTATTTGCGTGAAATATGGTACATTGAGGTGTTAAATCTAAAAAGTTCTACATATTCCGCTTACTATTATTCAGCATGCAAATTGTTTTAAAAGCTAAGTTATAAAATAATAAAATTTTACAATTAACATGATCATGAGATCCTTGTTAAAGTTATTATTGTTCGTACTTAAGGTGAACATTTAACAAACAATTATCGTAAGGTGAACCATTATACATTTAAACCATCAATTCTGACAATCCCCTGCTCTATCAGGGTTGGGAGGACTAATTTAATTCTCCAACCGTAAAAAAGAAAGGCTAAAATCCCTGTAAACTGGTCTACTTAATAATATGTAACATCTCCCAAGTGGTATCTAGCCCTGCCGGGGTTGCAGGTCTATCTCACCGAGTAACTGTGGCCTTGGTATGTAAAGAGCTATTGAGGGATCACCATGCATTTCAGCCAGTACAAGTCTGACAGTCTCTCCTGCCCCGTGATGGGTAGGAGGACTCATTTTATGATTTTACTACGATAAAAAATAAAAATGGGATAAACCTTATAGATTCTGACCCCAAACAGGCACACCGGAGTAAAAAATCTCCTCCTCTAATCTAAAATAACATGAAATCATGTGATGTAAAACCATTACCTGCAAAACTGCTAATTAAAACTAATGAACACAGAATCTGGCACGTACAACGTACCTACATTTTTCATTGATTTTTTGTGATCGTTGAAGGTTGAGCGTTGTATGGAAATCATTAGAGTAGGCTTGTAAATTGTGATGCAATTAATAATGGGAATGATAATTTTTCTTGAATAATTTTTAGTATTCTTTTTAGAAAAGTTTAATATTCTATTCTTTTTGGATCAAATATCAACCTAAACTATCAAATCAAATACCTAATTTTCTTACAAATGCACTAGACGACATTAGGCTCTTGACAAAAATTTTCACAGGTAGCGGGTGCCAAAATAGGAATACCTACCTCATTTTGGGGGTATTCCACAAAGGTCACCTGCTTGCAAGTGCATGGCACCTGAATACTTGCACCTTATCTATTCGACTTCAGGCTCCGGTTCAAATTTTTCGCAGGTGCCCTTCGTTGCGAGGATCGCCCTGAGGACACGGTGGAGCACACGGTGTAGGACTGCCCCGCTTGGGCGGGGCCCCGCCGTGTCCTCACGGCGACGATAGGCAGAGACCTCTCGCGCCCAGCATTGGTTGCGGCCATGCTGCGGGGCGAGACGTAGTGGGAAGCGGTCGCATCCTACTACTACGAAGCAGTTATGCTCGTAAATGAGGAGGCGGGCCGCGAGAGGGACAGGATAGCGTCCTCCCTCCATCCCAGCCGCAGTGGTGAACGCGTCGGACGTCGCGTGGCGATCTCCGGCCACCGTAGGCGCGGGCATGCGGGCAGTGAGTAAAGGGCAACTCGCTGCCCGACCATGGACCATACCCGGGTTGACGGCGCGTTGTGTTCCACACGCCTCAAAGAGCGTCAGCATGATGACGGGGCCTACAGACGGCCAAAGCCTGCCGGGGTCGCGGGATTTGTTTCTTTACCTTGACCCCGGAACACAAAGGGCTGGAACCCGGAATCAAATGAGTCCTCCCACCCAGGACGGGGCTGGAGGACTGTCAGACTTAGAATAGGGATTGAATTGGTCAGGCGTGTAGACGTGTTATTTTATATTATACACCCACCTTTAAAGGCTATTTTCATAAACCTTCCAACAATAAAGGGCACCGTATTAATACGTGACCTAATCCACCCACTACCCTAAAGGGAGATTTCTAGCAAAACCATTCTTTTAACTAGGTACATTTCTAGGAAACTTTCAGTCTTTTTGTAGGTTTTGGTCAATAAATTATGTTTTTATCGCCTAATCTGTGACCTTTGTTCCGCCCACTGGTGGTTCTACCAAGGAGGGGGTGGTTGTGCTAAGGGGCGAGTCTGAATCAGATGTAGTGAGTCAAATGACCATGACATTATGGTTTTAAGGTCATTTGTGTTGATGTTAAATGATGAAGTATTACTTTATTGGGTTAGGTTGTTTTAAAGATAGGCAAGAGGAAAGGTTATAGCAACGACGATATAGGTATTACTAGACTCCGCATGCACGATCTAACGAACAAAAACTATTCTGTCAACTCGCTGAGGTACTACGTAAGCGAGGGGGAAGGGGTGCTGCGTTGTGATTGGCTAACTAAAGGTCTATTCTATCTCAAGGTATGTTTACGGCTCACAGGAGTGGTCGAAATAAAGACGGTTATAAGACTTTTTTGCCTAATGTGTTGACAGACATCGGTCGACTGTTATTAGGAGTCTAGTAATATATCGACGTTGGGTTATAGTGGTATGCTGTCTTAGAACACAAAGGGTAATGGCAGGTTTTAATCAAAACGAGTGTCATAGCGAGTGACCATCTGTCATAGCGAGTTTCCTCCTTGTCTCGGAAAGCACGTAAAGCCTTTGGTTCCGGCTGTCATTTGTCGATCTTTGACAGTCGTTGCTGTTAGTCAGAAGATCTAAAGTCCTGCTAGTGAAGCCGTTGGTTTCGGCTGTCATTTGTTGATCTTTGACAGTGAGACGCTCACAACTACTTAACGAGTCTTACCATGGGGTATCGATTTAACCAATTACTGGGTTGTAGAGGCCCGATAGGCAGTCGCTCCATGTAAAATACTGATATTCAGCTGCTTCTGGTTCGACTGGAAGCCGACCACAATATAGTTGGGAAAAGGCAGGCAGATGATGACGTAGTCTAGCCGTTTATTGAAACCAGTAGAGTGCCATATGTTTTTCAGTAACTCTCGAACCGACTCGTAAATTTTCTCAGTTCAATGCATTGTGTAAGTAAACAGTGGTAGTTTACGTTGTATTTGGACGTAGATCCGGGTTCTGTGACGTCAGTCTTAATTTCGGATTTATTATTGCTGGTTTGTGCGTTACATTATGCCGGCCACACATGGTACAAGTATACTTGCGCAAATCCAGACTGCGCAAGTATACTGGAACGTGTGTGGGAAGATACTTGTACAAATTCCTAACATTTTCATTGTCCTGTGTTTGTACAAGTCCGGACTTGCGCAAGTATACTGGGACGTGTGTGGCCGGCATTATGCGTTTGTACTGTATGGGTAGGCCCCATCATAATCGATGTGGTAGAAAATTTCTCGAGAGGCGACCAGGAACCTTTTTTTGTAATGGTAAAATCATACAATGAATCCTCCCACCCAGTGCGGGACGAGAGGATCTGTCAGACTTGTACTGACTAAAATCCACGGTGATTCTTCAGTAGCCCTTTACATTCCGGTTGTCTGATGAGACAGTCAGGCGACCCCGGCAGGCTTTGGCCCCCTAAGTGCGGCTCCGTTATTGTGCTGAAACTCTAAAAGACGCGGTCCATGAGTCACCCAATACTCGCCATCCTCATGACCACGAACCCAAAGACGCAGCGTAGGTATTCCACACACTATGTGGACTGTCGATACTATGAGTGTCGCGGGCAACCGATGGATGCAAGTTGGCGGATTGTCATTCGGTGTGACTGTCTAAGACCGACTTGGTTGAGCAGCGGAAGTTTTCCTGCTTATGAGGTGAAGACTATTAAATAGGACTTATCATCATCCTGTATTCGTCCACTGCTGGACATAGGCCTCTCCCAATGTGCGCCACTGAGCCCTGTCTTGAGCTTTCCTCATCCAGTCTCTGCCTGCCGCCTTTCGTAGGTCGTCACCCCACCTGGCCGACGGGCGTCCCACACTACGTTTGCCGACTCGTGGCCTCCACTCAAGGACACGTCTTCCCCAGCGGTTGTCTGTCTTGCGAGAGATGTGGCCAGTACAGTTAAATAGGACTAGCAAGAGTGAATAGGTTACTTCTAGGCAAGCGCAGTGTAAGAGTAGTGGTGGGTATCGGTCCCGACTTACGAGAGATCGTGGGCTCGAACTCCGCCAGGCGCATTACTTCTTGTAATTTATTTCATCACCACTGCTCTCAAAACGGTGAAGAAAAACATTGTGAGGAAACTGGAAACTGCCAACCCGCACTGGGCCCGCGTGGTGGATTATGCCCCCACTCCTTCTCACAGAGAGGTCTGTGTCCCAATAGTGGGAAAATTATAGGTTGATGAGGCAAGCATGCTTCATCGTCGACCACATCATCACTAACCCATCAGGCAAGATAGTGGTCTACCGCGAACCTATATTTAAAAAAACAAAAACGGCATATGGTTGCTGGAATTTGTGTGACTTGATCATGAATTCATGAGTAACAATAATTCCCAAATGAGTTATGACAGCATATCTCTGGGATCTACAACTTTATTACGCATAATATAATCTATTGTTTATAGTAAACCATCGTAAACTTTTTTCAACTCGACAGTTGCAAAAGATTTATAACTGAGTATACGTACGTTTTTTTTCCTACTCCTCCACTGTTCTTTTCTGATTAATTTCATTGCAGGATCCAAGACAGGTAAATTCATTCTCCGGGACACGTCGAGCTTCATTGTCTCGGCGCTTTTCTGGTGGTTGCCACTGTTGATTCTGGCTGTCAGGAGTTGCAGTGGTTTGGGAATAGTGTGGTGGGTTTGTCCCAATCTGGGTACGTAGATTTGTGCAAACAAATAAGTTTACGGCCTACCCCTTTTATATCGTGGTAAAATGATCACATGAGTCCTCCCTCCAAGGGCTGGGCAG
The DNA here is from genome assembly GCA_028554685.1 of Agrotis ipsilon. NCBI lineage: Eukaryota > Metazoa > Arthropoda > Insecta > Lepidoptera > Noctuidae > Agrotis > Agrotis ipsilon. The sequence continues at coordinate 6,500,211 of CM052982.1, forward strand.
GGACTGTCAGACATGTACTGACTAAAATCTCATCTCATCTATCATGCCCGTGCCTACGGTGGCCGGTTATCGTCCTGCGACGTTCGTTACCTTCGGCGCATCCCGGTGCGGCTGTGTCGTGAGATGGACGCTGTCCTCATACTCACGCGTCCCGCCTCCTCCTTCGCAAGCATGACTGCTTCGCAGAAGGAAGCGATAGCTTCCCATTCCGTCTTGCCCCGCAGCATGGTCTCGAACAATGCCGGGCGCAAGAGGTGGCCGCCTATCGCCGTCGTGAGGACTCGGCGGTGCTCTGCCTAAACGGGGCAGTCCTGCACCGTAAACTCCATCATCCTCGCAGCATTCAAGTTACTACCGTACTTTTATGCAACTTTCTGTCATGTGCAACGATGATATAACAGGCGACCGATGTCTGTCAACACATTAGGCAAAAAAGTCTTATATCCGTCTTATTTCGACCACTCCTGTGAGCCGTAAACATACCTTGAGACAGAACAGACCTTGAGTTAGCCAATCACAACGCAGTAACCCGTCCCCCTCGCTTACGTAGTACCTCAGCGAGTTGACAGAATAGTTTTTGTTCCTTAGATCGTGCATGCAGAGTCTAGTGATATATCGTCGTTGGTCATGTGTATGTGCTTTATCATCGGCATAACATTAATTTAGACTTTCGCTGCTATAGAGGTGATGAGACTGACTCAGTCAAGGTTATTGCAAAGGTTTTTTGCACTGATGTCATCGATTATTGTAAATTTACCTTTAATATGGGTATACCTATCTGTTTTTGTAAGTGTGCAAAAACGTTTAAGAGGAAAAAATGCGTGGAAACGCCTCTATGCAAAGCCGGTGTGAACTGTAGAAGCGATCACAGTTATGGTGCTATAGTCCCAGTCACAAGACATCATCATATCAGCCCGGGATCACCCACTGCTGGGTATAGGCCTCCCCCTTTTTATGCCATATCTCTCTGTTCTGTGCGTCTCTTATCCAGCCATTCCCCGCGATCTTAACGATATCGTCAACCCGACGAGCTTTTGGGCGGCCCTGGTTTCTTTCTTTGGCCGAACCAACTTTTTTTTTTGTCACAAAATAAAAACACTGTGAAAGTACTGTAGGTGCCCATTCCAGGTCGCGGCACTAACGAATATAGTGACCCCGGATAGTAAAGGGTTATTAAAGGATACTGTGCATTTTAGTCAACTCAGTACAAGTCTGACAGTCCCTCCTGCCCTGTTCTGGGTTTGAGGACTCATTTGATGATTTTACCACGCTAGAAAAAGAGGCGCCTATTCCAAAGCGTAGATCTCTATAGAGAAGAACGGGCAAGAAACTCCATGGACACTCTTTCAATCGCCAAAAATTATAACAGCGCCTTTGTTACATCAAATATGAAATGTTTTCAATTATACGGGATGAAGACCCGTTTTTTTCAGATTTCCCGATATTATTGAGACCGGGATTTCCCGGGAGCATGCCCTTATAACAAAAGACTCCTTAAGCACACAGTACCTAAGAAAGAGTTTTTGCCCGCATCCCAGGGTGCACCGGCCCGAAAAACTGGTCTTCCCCCCGGACGTATCCGAGAGGGAACTCTAGTCCACGGGCGCACGTGGAGGTCTTAGCACCCCAAATAATTATGTTTTGACAAGTATCCTAAATGTTTTTTTATGTAACTTTTGTCATGGTGAAGATTTTAAACTGCGTATGTTGTTATTCGAAAACAAAGCGAAAATTCTGAATATATATTATGTACAAGTTTAAACGTATCTGCTAGTCTGTGACTGGCGTCTGTTGATAGATTGCTTTTACGCGATATTTCCGTCGTTTACGGCTAGTGTTGTGCTGTGATTTATCGATAAAAGTGAAATATTTTTAACCCGCTTCAAAAAGGAAGAGATTTTCAATTCGGTTGATTTTTTTTTAAAGACGTAAGTTTATCATAGATTTTAACTTTCATTAGCTTTTCAAAAAATACCTTAAGAATGGATTTACGTTTATCCCATTAAAATTAAACGTGTAAAGTTTCGTGTCCTTACGTTGGAGATTTCAATAAAAAAATTGTAGCTACGTAGTTAAATGAAAGAAAGAAAGAAAAACGTTTATTGACACATGCCATTAAGTACACACAACATAAAGAAAACATATAAAAAAAAAGGAAAAAAACAAAACTATCGTGTCGTAAATGCGAGTCGGAGTCTCGCACCTTCGGTTCCGTACCAAATTACCAATATCCATAAAAACTGCAAAATAAATATTTCTTTTGTATGGGATGGGAGCCCCATTCAATATTCACTTAATAGGTAGTTTTTTTTTCAAATCATGCTGTTAAGAGGCAGATTTGTGAAAATTGCATGTTAATTTCTCTATTTAAAAAATGTCAAAGTATCGACAAACATTTCCAAGCGACATTTTCCCCTCCCTATAACATAACTCGACATTGACCGCTGCAGATGCTCCCATTCTTGCTAGTGATGTAACTGTAACGATATTCAGTTTCTCATAGACGTAATACTACGTTTTTTATGCTGCTGGTGCTATAAACTATAATACAAATAGTTTTATAAGCTGGGTTGCTAACTGTTAGTAATGAAAATAAAGTAATTTGCTTTTTTATCATGGTTTAATCATCCAATGAGTCCTGCCACCCAGGGCAGGACAGGACGGACTGTCAGATTTGTACTGACTAAAATCCACGATGTCCTTCAATAGCCCTTTACGTTCCGGGGTCAAGGTAATCGTTAGTCCCGCGACGCTGACAGGCTTTGGCCATCTAAGAGGAGGGCCCGTCATTGTGTTTCTGACACTCTGAGGCGCGCGTGAAACACAACGCGCCGTCGACCCGGGCATGGTCCATGATCAGGAAGCGAGTCGCCCATTACTTACTGGTCGCATGCCCTACGTTATTTACTTTGCAATTTCAAACATCTGATTAGATTTTTTTATAACTAACGGCTCGCCTTGGCTTTGCACCTTTTCAAATTTTCTACAATCTTTCCTCCAGAAACAAACTTTGTGTTGACAATGAGAAGTTTCTTTTTTGAGTATTAAAAAAAAAGTAGTTTCCAAGAACTCTGTAGATGGCGTTGAACTGACTACGTTATTAGATGTATGCCTTCATTTTTGCATAAATCCACGAGGCACAGACTTCTCTTCTTATTCTCTTGGGGCATTTTCATTATGGCGTGGAAAACTCATAAATTAAAAAGACTGGACAATGAATATTTTTTTTCTTTTTCCTTGTTGTTATTTATTTCCAAATGCCAATGTTGTGATGTGATATGACTGACAATGACATGACATGTAACGTGTGTGACGTTCCGCTCATTGCAGTAATATACCAAGTTCAGCGCCATCTATCCATCGACTAGGGAAAACATAAAAATAAAATCCCTCATTATATTGCTAAACTAAAACGATTTTGCCAGATATTGATCACAAGGGACTATTTTGAGGGTTCCGCAGGTAAGACTGAATGAAAACTCGTTGGCAACTGTTGGTAAACATATCAATTTCTACGGACCAAAGGCAGTCGTGCATTTTCTGTATTAAAAAATAATTTATTGCACAATTATTCGAGAAAATAGACGAAAACGACATTCCTCCCTTATCTCTAAAACTACTGACTCGACAATTCTTTACGTCATTTTTCTGAATCAAGGTAAGTATTTGGTTTTCCTTGGATTAACGAACCTCCCTTGACAAATGTTTCTTTAGAACAGTTAATGATACGGATCCCTTTATGCGCGACTCCGAATCGCACTTGGTCGGTTTTTATGATTCTAACAGGAATACCCTGCCTAGCCTTTTCCCAACTACATTGGGGTCGGCTTCCAGTCAAACCAGACTCAGCTGAATATCAGTATTTTACATGGAGCGACGGCCTGTGTAACAGGAACTGGTATTTATTTAGAACTAGCGGCCCGTCCCGGCTTCGCACGGGATGAAGACCCGGTCTAAAACCCGGTCCCGAAGGTTACAAACACAACAAAAAAAAAATCTGCCGAATCGGTCCAGCCGTTTTCAAGTTATGTCGTGACAACGGAAAACGAGTTTCATTTTTATATATATAGATAGATTTGAAAAATTATTTCCGTGGGCTGAAGTGTGTAAAACCGTCAATTTTTGTTTATGTTACAAAAAAAATATGTTTCAAATTATTTTTTTATAAAATCTACCTGACATGACATGCTAATTATACTTATTTAAAAGCCTGTAACTAATCAATCAGCTCAGCTTAGAACTAGATAATTATCTAGTTCTAAGCTGCTATTACTCATCAAAATCACGTGCACGATACATGGGTAAAACGATGTGCATTACCAATGTATATAAAATTTGAAGAACGCAATCTAATGAGAGTTTTTGGCAATTGTCCATACTACGATGCACCATATTACTTGTCTTACCTTTCTTTAATCTTGTCGAGGTGGTGATAACAGCATGTTTTCGATCCGATAAATACCCGGAAATAATCGAAAATTCCCAGTTCTCCTAGCTGTATGTTTTAGAGCCTGGACAGTTGATAATCCACAACGCCATCTAGTCCCAAGCTAAGCAGAGCTTGTGAGGGTACTAGACAACTGATAAACATACTTATATATTTCTAAATACATACACATTATAGATAAATTATACCCAGACAGAACAAATGATCATGCCTGCATGTGTGGGAATATAACCCACGACCCCCGGCATAGTTGTCAGGGTCACTAACCACTAGACCAACAGGCCAGTCATAGTTGATACTGTTAGCCCCTTCGTACACTAGGCGACACAAGTCTCCGACGAAGGGGCTTAGTCATAAGCTCAAAAGTCTGACAACCAGTCTTACCAAGGGATATCGTATTACCCGCGTCATTGGTGGCGGTCAGATAGGCAGTCGCTCGTTAATCTACTAGCAAAAGAGTAGATAATTGAAAAGGGGAAATAATAAGATGAGCCACATAATTACTACTAATGAGTTACGGCACCGAAACGTGGTCTTTCACTATCGGCCTCACCTCAAAGCTCAAAGTCACTCAGCGAGCTATGGAGAGAGCTATGCTCGGTGTTTCTCTGCGTGATCGAATCCGAAATGAGGAGATCCGTAGAAGAACTAAAGTCATCGATATAGCCCACCGGATTAGCAAGCTTAAGTGGCAATGGGCAGGCCATATTACTCGCAGAGCAGATGGCCGATGGGGTCGAAAAGTGCTAGAGTGGAGACCACGGACTAGCAAGCGCAGCGTAGGACGTCCACCAACAAGGTGGACAGATGACCTTATGAAGGTCGCCGGAAGCCGCTGGATGCCGGTCGCTTCCAACCGGTACTTGTGGAGATCAAAAGGGGAGGCCTATGTTCAGCAGTGGAAGTCCTATGACTGAGATGATGGTGGTGATGACACTAAGCGACGCAAGTCTCCGATACCTTACGACTTTGGTATCGAGCTGACGACAAAAAAAAATTAGGAGTAGTTCGCACACAGGCACGCGTCAATGGGTACCAATGTCGTAAGGTATTGGAAACTTGTGTCGCCTTGTGTACGAAGGGGCTTAGTCATAAGCTGGAAAGTCTGACAACCAGTCTTACCTAGGGATATCGTATCACCCGCGTTATTGGTGGCGGTCAGATAGGCAGTCGCTACATCTACTAGCAAAAGAGCCTTAAATCCTTTAAAAAAACAACCCATCCTAATCTTGACCTTGTCCTAACAGCTTAACCTCGAAGCCCAGTCAGTCCCACGTATAAAATATAGAAGACGGGCACGTGTTACAAAGACATGTTTTAAAAATTGGTATAACGCGAGAGATGTGACAGTTTTCTGGTAGTTAGCCAATGTATGACTAACTAGCGTTTTATATTTCCTTGTTGTATTTGTTTTTGTGCCCCCTTAATAGGTTATTTTACTGCATAAATAAATTGAAAATCTATTTAGTCCGTTAGTAAAAATATTGTAAAATTATGGATACTTCTTTTTTGTTTTTTTAAAACAATGAATATTGACAAAAATCAAACGCTTCCAAATTCGGGAGTGGGGGCTTGTGACGTCATTACGCTTGTAAATTTGTACCGACTGAGTGACGTTTTGTGATTTTTAGAAGTGTTATATCTTCTTCAATTTTGGTTTGAGTGACAAAAGGAAAAATACGGGTCTAATATTTTTTAATAATCTATTTTTCGGACTAATATTTTTTTTGAGTAAAACACTATTAGAGGTCTGTTGCTAGTGCAGCATTAAAATTACGATCGTAAACTATAGGTATTACTAAAAAAAATACAAGGCCGGAAAATAGATTACCTACAGAAAAATATAACTCACAATTATTCTTTTGTTACGTAAACCAAAATTGACGAAGATACAATGCTTCTAAAAATGACAAAACGTCACTCAGTCTGTATTTACAGACCTTATGACGTCACAAGCCCCCACTCTCGAATTTCGAAGCGTTATACCTTTGTCAATATTGACTGATATAAAAAAAGAAAAAATACGTGTTCATTATTTTTGATTTTTTAGATTTTCAATTTATTTATGCAGTAAACTACTGTATTGTTTCAAAGCCTTAACTGTGTCATCTTCCTGGCCTTATCTGATTCTATTGGGGTTTATTTCTTCCGCTCTCCCCGTCCCTTTAGACATCACAGCCACAGCATCATTTACTGCTTTTTCTTTCATATAATAATATTCCACAACCATCACACAACGCCATCTAGTCCCAAGCTAAGCAGAGCTTGTGTTATGGGTACTAGACAACTGATAAACATACTTATATATTTCTAAATATATTATATATTATACATAAATTACACCCAGACACAGAACAAATGATCGTGCTCATCACACAAACATTTGTCATGGATGGGAATCGAACCCACGACCTCCGGCATAGCAGTCGGGATCACTAATCACTAGATCAACAGGCCAGTCAGTCAGTCATATCTATCCATATCTATCCATATTTTCTTTGGTCTTCCTCTTCCTCTCCATCCATCAACATTCATACTTATCACTCCCTTAAGGCGCGTTTCCATTATGCAAGTGTTTGCATACATGTATGACGTCAGACTTGTGTGCAAGTGATTTGAATTGGAAACACGATTTTGTTCAACTTGCAGCTTGCTTACAAGATTTTAGTGGTATACAAGTTAGTTCTAGTAATCCTCTATGCACGACCGCATGCGCTTGCAATTTGCGTGCAAATATGCTGACTTGATTATTGTGCGTACAAGTTTAAACCTAATTGCATACAAGTTGCAACTTGTTTGCAAGTTGTTGTTTCCACTATACAATTTACATGCAACTTGCAACTAGTATGCAAATCACTTGCATAATGGAAACGCGCCTTTAGTCACATGAGTCTCATCCCTACTCATCATATGACTTCAACTTTTCATTCATGTTATATTTTGTGATTGCCAACGGATAGCAAAAAACTGTAATTGATCAGAAACCTTGTAAATTTTTATATTATTAAAATGGTAATTCTACAGTATTAAAATTATTCCATCGATAATTGAGTCTTCTTATTAAGTCTACTCGTTTTAGTTATTCTATTTAATTTTGTAGCTATTACTTGTTGCTAAGATAATATAATTTTAGATAATTTGTTAGAATAGGTTCTAATTGACCTTCAAAAATTATACAGTATTTCAGAAATCTGTCTAGCCTTTTCCCAACTATATTGGGGTCAGCCACTAGAGGAGCTCGTGGCTAAATAATTACAGCTGCACAGGCCGATCTATCGGGTTAAGACGGGATTGCCGAGGTTGGTCTGTAGATAGGTGACCAGTATAGTAATATATCATCGTTGACACCAACGGTTTTCTGTCCTACGAGAAATGTGGCCAACCCATTGCCATTTCAGCTTTCTTATTCTTTGATCTATTTTGGTTCTCTGACAGCTGATAACCTTATTCTGAATTTTACCCATCAAAGTTACTCTTTCCATAGCTCGCTTAGTGACTTTAAACTGGTGGACTATCCTTAACGTGTCCATGATTCGGAACCGTCAATCATAACTGGTAAGACGGATCGCGGGACTGTCTCATCACGCAACTGTCTGACTGTCTCATTCCTCAAAGAACTGTCAGCAATATGATGGAGCTGGCATATAGAGGCAAAGCCGGGGACAAACTAGTAACCGTAGCTCCAGAACTTAAAGGTCTATTGAAGCATCACCGTGGATTTTAGTCAGTACAAGTCTGACAGTAGGGTAGAAGGACTAATTTGATGTCTGCCAACACGCAATAAAGAGTTTAGTCTTCCGTGGTAAGGACATTGATACCCCATCTGTTGATAGCCAAACCCATCTTGTTGAATGAAAACCAGCATTCCATCTCATCTCTCAACCATTTCAACCCATTTTCCTCCGCTCCATAAAGCTAATTAACGGTCGTAACTCCTCACTGTAATACATGTAGCGCAAGCGCAAGTGACGTCACGTTACATTTGGTCTTCTATTTATACAGCGCGTTCAGCGGCCCGAGTCGCGTGCCAAGTATGTATACATGTTTACAAATACCACGCGAGAAGCAATCGGGTTGAAGGAAGATGGATCGGTTTGAGTTTTTTTTCTTGTGACCTAAAGAATATGGGTGGAGTCTTCTGGATTCAGAAGATCGCAGGGTTCAAGGCCTGTCGCTCACTGTACTGGTGACTTTTGTATCCCTGTCGTGTGTGAATGCTCTCATTATGATGACGATCGTCCTGAGGCGTCTTTTGCAGTGGGTGTCTCCCACTGCGGCTGGGCCGTGAGGTGGACACTGTCCTCAAGCTTCCTGCCTCCTCCTGCGCTATCATAACTGCTTCTCAGAAGAGGTAACTGCTTCCCATTCCGTCTCGCCCCGCAGCATTGCCTCGACCAATACCGCGAAATGTCGCCGCCTTTCGCCCAAACTGGACAGTCCTGCACAGCATGCTACACCGTGTCCTCCTGGCAATCCTCGCAGTGGTGACACCCAAGCGTTTCTTTCTTTCCCATCAGCCACAGGAACCAGTGAGGATCTGCGTTAGGCGGAAGGTGAGGACACCGTGGCGCCTCTCCAGCCACTCCCCAAAGAGGGATCTTGCCGCCGCGTTTACGCGACTACCTGCCCCTGATATAAACATAAGTAGCTCTTCTGAAAAGCATTTCTAAATACCTTTCCTTGAAAATTAAATACTTCAACAAATTCCCGTGCACCTTATAACAGAGCTTTGTGATATTAAATTCCCGTTTTAATGAATTCCAGTTAAAACTATTCTTGTTAAAAGTAGAGCAGATAGAACTTAATAATATTCTCACTATCTTTTGCACTCTGCTTCACCTGCTTTCAGCAACTTTCCGATGTAGATCACTCAACGAGGTATAGAAAGGGATATGCTCGTTGTCTCAACATAAAAATGCACCTATCTATGTTACACCCGTATTTATAAAGAAGTAAAAGTAAGTACTTGAGTAAAAGTAATTACTTAAGTAACGATTTGTCTTCTATAGTTAAGTAATTGTTCAAACTTAGAACTGTCAAAAGTTAGAATTCTCAGCCAAGTAATAGTCACCATTTCCTTTACTTAAGCACTACTTTGATGTCATTTTGAATAAAAAATGGACACTTTGGATAGTATCGAAGCGGTTTTTGCTGTTGTAGATAATATAGATGATAATATATTAGAGGATATAGAAGTTGCTGAACCTAGAAATCCCAAAGTTTACTTTCGTGATGTGAATCCATTTCATGACTATTCGGAAGATTGTTTTAAAAAGAGATTTCGTTTCACCAAAAGTATTGTGAGACATGTTATTTTACCGAGAATTGAAGACACTTTACAATCAGAGACACAAAGAGGGCTTCCTTTAACTCCACTGTGTCAGTTGCTAACTGCTTTACATTCCCTCGCTATATTCTCCCATGACTGCTTCTTTTTTATAGCACTCGTAGCGTTTGTTTGTTTGCAGGTTAGGATTGTATCATATTTTTGTATAATATTTAAAAATAAATCCTTTTCCAAACTCGAAAACGGTTTATTTTGAAATTCACAAAATAAATACACAGAGTCAATTAGAGGTTATACCATATCAAACGTTTTGTTTCTCCAAGCATTCCTGTTTTTGTACCAACAAAATTATATGACAATAATATACTTTTTACAATTCAAACTACTTTATACAACGCTATTGTTATTATGAATGTAAAATAATGTAATATAAAAATATTATTGCAAGGTTTTGTACAAGTAATCTAGACCTTATGTTTGCTATTTCATGCAACGAAACGTGGTCCCGAAGTGTTGCCATACAGAAACAACCATCAAGCGTCGAGTATTACTTAAGCATTTGCTCAAGTAAGTAACGTGTGTTACTCAACTAAAGAATGAGATTTTGTATTTAAGAATTCTAACCATAAGTAATGACTTAATTAAGAAATTACTTAGCAACAAGTAATTACTTCTTTATAAATACGGGTGTTAGACTCCCCAACATTATCTTCCTCGCGACGTATTCCTCATTACAGAGGGTTGTTTCCAGAAGTCACTTTCAGCTTGATGGTACTTCGTCATCTATTTCTATCCTTGGCAGATGGAAGTTTCGTGTTCAACCATCACCTCTCGGAAGGTTACCATCAACCTAGCCAACTTCCCCAACTTAAAAATCGGTTATTCGAATCGGGAACTACTACTGCTCTACCTACCATCATCTGCCTGCCTGCATCTGTCTGCTTCCAGTCGAACCAGGTGCAGTTGAATATCAGTATTTTACATGGGGCGACTGCCTATCGGACCTCCACAACCCTGTAACTGGGCAATACGATATCCCAAGGTAAGAACTATAAAGATCGCCGGAAAACTCTGGATGCAGGTCGCTTCCAACAGGCATATGTGGAGATCTAAAGGGGAGGCCTATGTTCCGCAGTGGACGTCCTATGGCTGAGATGATGATGGTAAGAATTTAGAGCTTCTGACTAACAGTAACGACTGTCAAAGATCTACAAATGACAGCCGGGACCAATGACTTTACTGCTCTAATCTAGATATTTTTATTTGAAATTTTCATCTCCTATGCTACATTCTCTGTTCTTTATTTGGCATGAGTATTGATTTTTTAGCTCGCTAGGGTTCGGGCGATGCAAAAAGTGAATGTAATTTTAGCTCAGTATTGATTTTTAGCTCACAAAGACTATAACATTGTATAAAATGTATTTTTGTTGCTTTTAAACCCACTATGCAGCATTGTCTTCTTCGTCCATATTTCTCTATTATTGTTCATTTCAGTAGTAATTTCCTTTATATCCATTACACTCATGGTTTCTTTGGTCTTCCTCTGCTTATGAAGCCGTCGGGCCGCAGGGAGTTTCTTGCCCGTTTTTCTCCATAGAGATCTACGCTTTGGAATCACAGTCGCTGTCTTGTGACTGGGACTGTAGAACCATACTTATTTTGAATTATAGTTTTATTTTTTTGTCATTTGACAATTCAAAAGTGCCTGTAATGGCCTACTTGAAATAAATGCTTTGAATTTTATTTTGGCCTTATTTATAATATTTAATTCAAAAAGAAGACTTATCTAACGAAAACAGCTTCTCATCCTAATCCCAACTAATTTTATAAAAGCGGAAGTGAGTTTGTTTGTGTGTACATTTTCACGCCTAAATCACATAACCGATCATCCTGAAATTTTGCAAACACCTTGTCAAGAGTGCGGAGACCGACATAGGTTACCTTTGATCCTGAAAAAGTACTGTTTCCGAGTAAACAACAGTAGAGTTCTTATAATAATAGATTGCATCTTTCGAAGCATGATTTAATTTGTAATACACGCAGGGTACGATCCGAATTGACTGAAAAACTAAATTAAGGCGAGGGAAGCCGCGGGCAACAAGCAAGCATCCATAAAGAAACACATAAAAAAACAATTTAGTAAATAACACCGGTCGACAAATAAAAAAAAATTTTTTGCGCATGGGTTTTACTTATTATATTCTGATCATACAAGCATATTTACTTAAAAAAATGTGATAACAAATCAAAAATATTTGCTTTAAGAGTTTTTTTTTCAAAGCTTTCAGAGGCGAAAATTAAAGATAGAGGGTCTGTTGGCGCTCAAATAAAAAAAAAACCAATTGTGATATTTTCCTGACATTACTTAGGATTGTAGAGAAAGAAGCCAGGAACAGTTTTAAGTCATTAGTTCATGGTTTTATTGTTAACCCTAGAGCTAAAAGTTATGTTGAGCTGATCACTGACAAGATTACGATTTTTTTCCATCATCAGAAGTAGAATGTCTCTAAAGATACACTAAAAATACATATGCTACATTCTCATTTGGATAAATTTAAAGATAACATGGAAACTTGTACGGAAGAACAAAAGGAACGCTTCCATCAAGACAATTTGAGATTTGACAAGCATTTTAGAGACGTTACAAATGCCAGTACTGAAAGGGACATGATGGGAGACTATATTTGGGAGTTAATAAGAGAAACTTCTACTAAAAATAGCAGGAAAACTAAAACTGTTAATTTTAAATAATTTAACTTTATTTTAAAACTTATTTTGTAAAAAAAAACGTGAATGGATGTACAGTTTCCTTTGTAATAACCCATCTCTGTGTCAATTTTTAAGTATTTTCAATGATTTTAATATACCCATTTTTTTCTCACAAAAGCAAATTCAGAACTTTTTTTTGTTCATATTCTTGTTTCTAGATATACAAACAATAAAAATAACGTATGTAGAACCCATGCACAAAAATGCTGTTGACCTATGTAATGTTTCAAATCATCAAGCAGTGGAACGGTCATATAAACATTAAAAAAAAAACTTCAAATAAAATTCCTGCCGTGTTTACAGACATAATGAAAATAAAATTAAAAACAGATGTCTGCCTGAATATCAAAATGCGAATTAGTAACACTGTACTGAGAAATTCATTCAAGAAAATGACGCAAACACATATGTATTAGCAACTGTTTTTATAAATAAACGTACTATAGACAATTATGACGTTTGAAACGTCAAGACCAGTGACAGTTGACATTTCAAAATGGCGCCGCCTTCTACGCGCGCTTTCGAATGACATTAGTTCCATTTTTCGCCGCGTGTCACTAAAAATTGGCCCGGATTGTATCCATGTTTTGTCTATGTGACGTCAGAAACGTTTGACGTATGTATATAGTGTATATTCTGACCTTGTGTGTGTGGGAGTAAGCATGTAATACACTGTTGGCATTTCCTGCCGGGGAATGTTTTAAATAACTGTGGTTTGTGGTTCACTTTATTGGTTGGTTTAATATTTATCAAATGAAAGCAATATTTGCTGTGTAAAGGAAATTGTCTCAATACAGCAATTTAAACGCGTCAGAAAGCTGTTGGCTACGGTTGTCATTTTTTTTTTGCCAAATGCCTCAAAATCGAGTTGCAAAAGTCCAACCGGAACGACAAACAAGCAAGAAAGTGAGTTTATAAAAACGTGGGAAAATAAAAATAAAACCCAAAAACTAAGACCCCGTTTTGATTTAAAAGAGGGTTACAATTAACCTTGGTTTCCAACGGTCACCCATCAACAGTCTGCTTGCTAATCTCTCCGTTACAAAAGAACCGGTATGTTTAATTCTCCATCTATCTATCTATAGTGTAAAGAATCTAGATTGTGAATCACACTCAAAACAGCATCACTTTGAGGGGAACTGAAAGGTAACACTGATTCTTTATTTTTTTTAAGGGTCACGGCAGACGGAACAAAACGAAAAAATGTTTAGGGTGATTCACGGTGTTTTAAGTTTGGTCAATGGGGAGATTTTAATTTTAACGGTAGTTTGCAAATTGGGGGTTGTGACATCTGCATGTGTTCTTGTTTGTGGTGTGTTTGTGATGTATCAGTGGAGTTCGTGGCTAAGTAATTACAGCCGCACAGGTCGATCTTCCGGGTTAAGCCGCGTTTGCTGAGGTTTGTCTGTCATAGCGAGTTTTCTCCGTGCCTCGGAACGCACGTAAAATAATTGTATTCAGCTGTACCCGGTTTGACTAAGCCTATCCAATATAGTATAGGAAAAGGCTAGGTAGATGATGATTATTATGTATGAAAGTGAATGTAACAAAAAGTATCTTTAGAGCACTTGGTACTTTGTATAGCAGTTTGGAAGATCTAGACTTGCTGCGTCGAGCCCAAACAAATTTGGATAGTAGAGATGAAGACTTGGTAAAGCCAAGGTTACAGTGGAGACAAAGGATTTCACCAGGCTAAAAAAAGTGAAGTGGTGCGACGTTGCTAGATTTCGATCGACATTTCATATCGTGTGATTGCATATCTCTGACTTTTAACGTGGTTAAATCATAAATTGAGTCCTCCCACCTGAGGCAGGACAGGAGCGCCAGTCAGACTTGTACGGACTAAATTCCACAGTGTCCTTCAATAGCTCTTTACTTTCCGGAGACACGGTTATTTGTTAGTCCCGCGACCACGGCAGGCTTTGACCTCTCCCCATTTCGATGCTAGAATCTATTTTCGAATAACTACATCCCCAGTTACAAACGTATTTACTCTTAATTAAACCCTAACACCAAATTCACCTCTGAAACTGCTAATTTCGCACCTCACCCAGACATTATCTGAACGTATACCTACCTATCTTTCAATAAACTCATGTCCCCCCATCGATACCGCATCACCCCTCATCACCCCCTGCCCTTGGGACAAAAATAAAAGTTAACGGTGTGCTAGCGACCGACGACTCTGTATAATCACCCCCTTATGCCCTTTACAACCCCTTTTCAACCCCGTCCAGTTTTTCTGATGTGCTCTGAACGAGGCTTTTTTAAATTCAGTAAATGGATGGCGTGCAATTTTTAATGAAGCCCTGAAAAATGCTGTCTTATGGTGATGCCAGATTTTTTTGTATATAAGTAAGCCGTCGTAAATACAGATATTAGTTACACGGTTATTCGTTTGCATTGTTAATCAGTAGGTAAATAATGAGAGCAGTAGTTGCCCAGCTAGGCGCATTACTTTTTGTAATTTATTTCAGCACCACTGCTCTCAAAACCGTGAAGGAAAACATCGTGACGAAACCGTCATATCTTGGAACCACAAATTCGAAGACATTTGACATCTACCAACCCGCACTGGGCGCGCGTGGTGGATTATGGCACACCCCCTCTCACAGAGAGGAGGCCTGTGTCCCAGCAGTGGGAACACTTATAAGCTGATGATCATGATTAGCTAACAAAACCGATGCAATACACAGGACCGTATCTGGGTAGGCATAATCTTACATTACGCAGGTGTCGTTGTTCCTACCCTAATTAAAAAAGGCGCGAGTTTATGTATGTGTGTAATGTCCTGCTTTCTCCCCTTTTTGAATAACCCCAAATATAATCGCCAATTAACAAAACAACCCGTTAAAACGAAACGACACTAAAAAATCCGGTAATTTATCGCCAATACAAACTGCTCTCATCGTTCGGGAGGGATCGGGAGCGCTCGGGAGAGCCGAACGATCCAGTTCTCACCGGTTACGGGGTTATTGGGGCAACGCACACGCGCGCTACATCCTCCCGGCCCTTTGTCCTTTGAATGCAGTTTCTGTGCAATGGGGGATGTTTTGATTATTAAATATAAGTAGTCTATTTATTTTTATAAATAGGCTTGTAATGTATGCCTTATCAAAATATGCCAAAGTAACGCCAAATTAACAGGCGTTACTTTGCGGAAACCCATGCGTTCTTACTTATCTAAAAAAACTTGGACTATTAAGTCCAAGCTTATCTGCAGAACCATGGGGTAAACTCCGTATTACAAAACATTTGAATTATTCTCTAAGCAATTAAATCCGGGTCGGGATCTCATCACCGTAACCCTGGAACGTAAAGGGCTAATGAACAACACCGTGAATTTTAGTCGGTACAAGTCTGACAGTAAGGGTTCCCGCCCTCATTTGATGCTTTATCCACGCCAAAAAAAAGCAATTAAATCCAACATTTGTAAAAGAATTTAATCTACAATCTTAAAATCCATTTTGGATGAAAATAACTCAAAAACCATAACACAATGAAAAAGTTGCTATGAGAGACTGACTGGTACAACTGTAAGACCATGGTTTCACACAAAACAAAGAATTTTACCAATACTTTTAATGTGCGCACAGCTAAAGAATAGAATTGCCTATAAGTTTCTGTATTTCCTGATAGCTATAACCTTGAGGTCTTCAAGTCAAGAGTGAACAGGTTACTTCTAGACAAGCGTGCTTCACCGTCGACCACATCTTCACTTACCATCACAAGAGAAAGTGGTCAATCGCGAGCTTAGAGCTAAATAAAATTAAAAAAAATATATATAAACATAAAAACCGCACCTACAATTAAAAAAGTATTTTTCACTAACTTAACCACAATCAATTTGACATTTACATCGGTTTCCTGAGTCATATAGTAATTTGCCTTCCTAACCTACATAGCTTAAACTATAATCTGTCAATCTTAACATCCATTATTATATATAAAAAAAAGATTCATTACATCATCAGTTACGACCTCATTTCTACCCTAAAAACCAGTTTCTCGGAACCTCCGTTTACCTTGATATCCGTGACTAATTTTCTAGCAAAAGTCTGTTATTTGGGCCTAAGGGGTGACATAACATTCGGTTAGCGTGATTTGAACGACAGAATCTCAATTTTTATATTTATTTTTACCTCTCATAATAAAAATGTTTTATAATAATAAAATGTTTCATCATCATCATCTCAGTCATAGGACGTCCACTGCTGAAGATAGGCCTCCCCTTTTGATCTCCACATGTACCGGTTGGAAGCGACCTGCATCCAGCGTCTTCCAGCGACCTTTATAAGGTCGTCTGTCCACCTTGTTGGTGAACGTCCTACGCTGCGCTTGCTAGTCCGTGGTCTCCACTCTAGCACTTTTCGACCTCACCGGCCATCTGCTTTGCGAGCAATATGGCCTGCCCATGGCCACTTCAGCTTGCTAATCCGGTGGGCTTTGCCGGTGGCTTTAGTTCGTTTACGGATCACTGGATAAAATGGTTATTTGTACATAAAACAACAACACAGAACATAGCATAAGGATTGCAGGTTGTACAATCAAAGTCAAAATTAATGTCGTTTTTCTGAGTTCCTAAACTATGTATGGAGACCTGTATCTTAGGAGTCCGAAAGTAATACATAAGATGACCTAAAAACTAGATTTATTAACTACTAGCTGTTTCTCGCGGTTTCACTCGCTGCTCAGCTCTTATTGGTCGTAGAGTATGTTTTAAAGCCGATAGCCTTCCTCGATAAATGGACTATCGAGCACAAACAAATATTTTTAATTCGCACCAATAGTTTTTGAGTTTCGCGCGTTTTACGAAACTATAATTAGTAGATTGTACACGAAGAAACGACGTAGAGTTTCGCTGACTGGTGCAGCGTAGCTGGTCACTAAAACGCCCGTTGAGAATCTTCTCCTTTTTGAAGTACATAGATTAAAAAAAAATATCGCCTAGAATCTAATGCCGAACCGAATTGTTTACCACCCCTGCAAACTCCATAACAAGCCCCGTGCTTCTGAAGGTCAAAGTCAGGTGAGTCAGCCGAACCAAGGTGAACTCAGTGCCTGAAGTTCAAGACTGTTAGCATCGATGGTTTTGTTGCATGTTACTGTATCGTGTGTTGTAGGCTTTATTAGGTTCGGTTTTACGTTTAGACTTATTGTGTAGACACGCCCTTTTTAGGGCGAGGTAGAAAGTTTAGGTGCCTGTAAGGTGCTGTAACGTGATTTGGAGTTATGATTTTGACATAGTGATACTGTTAGCCTACATCATCCCACTGCTGGGCAAAGGCCTCTCCCCATGATCACCAGTTTTCACGATCCGGGGCCAAAGTGGATTTTGACATTGTATGGTGAAAATCGATTGATGATGATGTTGAGATGGATGTGTGGAGTGACAAGAATGGATAAAGTAAAGAATACGTTTATAAGAGGAATTTTGAAAGTAGCACCTGTTACAGAAAAAATGAAAGGAAGTCGTCTGTCTTGGTATGGACATGTGATGAGGAGGGATGAGACTCATGTGGCTAAGAGAGTGATGAGTATGAATGTTGATGGATGGAGAGGAAGGGGAAGGCTAAAGAAAATATGGATGGATTGTGTAAGGGATGATATGAATGAAAAAGGAGTGTTGAGGAGATTTAATGGGCTGTATGAGTGACGACGCTGATTTTGAAAATACTAGTTTATTACAAATTATAACAGTAAAATTTTGGACGGTGCGCGACGCGTACAGTGCTTAAAGCTGATCGAGTGGGTGGTCGAGTAAGTGCGCTCCGGTCCGCGGTTGCGTGTTATATAGTTGGCCCCCGCGCCGCGCCGTGCCCCCGCTGACGCCTGCCGCCGATGCCGCCTCCGTCGACGTCATCGTTCTGTTCGAGACGTTTCCGAACATCCTGCCCGGGTTGAAACATTGTCTTCAATAGGTAAAGGACATATGTTGTTGAACGCCCTTGTAATGTTGCCCTTCTTGGTTTTGATCTCTGCCACCCTTGCGATGCCATCGGGACCGGGAAACACCTTGATGATACGGCCCATTCGCCATTGTAGTGGTGGTTGCGTTTTCTCTCTGATCAGAACTAATTGATTTAATTTAAGTTCGCCTGTGGACGCATGCCATCTGGTTCTCTGCTGCAACATGACAACATATTCATAACTGAATCGGTTCCAAAAATGCTGTCGGAGATGCTCGATTCTTTTGTAGCGATCCAATCGCGTGATGTTGATGGAGTGTACCTGTGGCTGAGAAACGGATATTAGCGGTCGTCCAATTAAGAAGTGAGAAGGAGTGAGAGCGGTAAAGTCGTCAGGTGACGAAGAAAGAGCAACAAGGGGACGGGAATTTAATATAGCCTCAATTTGGACTAAGTATGTGTTCATTTCTTCATACGTTAAATGGGAAGAATGAACAATAGTTTTCAAATGTTTTTTTTTGTAGATTTGACAGCGGCCTCTGTTATACCATTGAAGTGTGGACTGTAAGGTGGAGTAAAGCTAAACTTTATACCATCTTGTGCAAGATCGGTTTCTAAATTTGAATTAGATAAGAATTGTGCAAGCTCATTAAATACTCCCACAAACGCCGTGCCATTATCAGAGAGGATGCTGTGTGGTTTACCCCGACGAGCAACGAATCTTTTTAACGCGGCCAGATAAGCGTCTTTCGTGAGATCCGTCACAAGCTCCAGATGGACAGCCTTTACTGCCAAGCAGACAAACACACAGATATAAGACTTAATGAGTCTGGTACCTCTACCTTTACGGTCAGCTATAAGCATTGGTCCGGCGTAGTCGACACTACAATTATAAAATGGAAATTCAAGCTGTGTCCTCGTGCATGGTAGCTGACCCATGACTGGTTGCACCGCTTGAGATCTAAATCTGAAACATTTGACACATTCTCTGAATATACCTTTAGATAGATTTCTGCCTCCTAAAGGCCAGTAAGTTTGACGGATGTGTGATAAAAGAAGTTGTGGCCCTGCGTGCATCAGTTTAAGATGTTCACAGCGAAATATTAATTTTGTTAAGTGATGTTTACTATCTAGCAGTATTGGATGTTTAATGTCGTAACTGTAGTTAGCGTTATCTAATCTGCCACCTACGCGAATTACACCTTGATCATCTAAAAAAGGAGATAATGAAACAAGTCTATTTTTTCTAGATAACGGCTTTTTTACACTAAGTGTTTTGTATTCGTCAGGAAACATTTCCATTTGACTAATACGTAGCATAACCGTAAATGCTCCTTGTAATTCATCACATGATAAATGACTACACAACTTGCCATTAGGATTTTTTAAATTAAAAATGAACCTAAGTATGTAAGCAATAATACGTTTTAATTTGTTTATGTTTGATTTATTGCTAATCAAACGACTGATTACTGATTGAGTCGATTGATTGTTATCTACTAAATGAACTTTAAATTCTGGTATGTTTTTGTTGGAATTTGAACCTATATTTGGCATTTTAGGCCAACGGTCTTCATCAAATTTTAAAAACTCAGGGCCCGACCACCACAATGAACAGGTGCCGATTTGATCGGCCCTCAGCCCGCGAGATACTAAGTCCGCTGGGTTCTCCTTAGACGCCACATATCTCCATGAATGTTCCCCAGTACTTTCTTGTATCTCACTGACACGGTTGCGGACAAATGGTTTTAATTTATTTGGTGATGTAGATAACCAACAGAGAACTATCGTGGAATCACACCAATAATAAATTTTATTTATTTTAATTGTTAATGAGGCAACTACCTTTGCACACAGTCTTGCTCCCAATAGGGCCCCACATAGTTCAAGGCGGGGTATGGTTGTATGTTTAATAGGAGCGACCTTATTCTTGGAAGTTAACAGGTGAATGGTCGTTGTACCATCGTTATTTAGGCAACGAACATACACACATGCCCCATACGCACATTCGGATGTATCTGTAAAAATGTGCAACTCAATTAATTTATAATCAAAGTTAAACGCATGCCGTGGTACATTTAAATTATTCAAACACGGTAACGTAGTAACGAACGACAACCAACGTTCTTGAGTGTCATTAGAAACCGGTTCGTCCCACGAACGATTTTCTAACCATAATTTTTGCATTGTTATTTTTGCCAATACTACGCATGGCCCCACTAGGCCTAAAGGGTCAAATATTTGGCTAATGCTAGATAAAATATAACGTTAAGTTATTTTATTAGTTGGAGGTAGATTAATAAAATAGGTTAATTTATCCGAATCGCAAATCCAGTTTAAACCTAATATTTTAGAAGTGGTGGAATGTTGGTTACGATTTAAATCGAGTATATTATTATCATTCTGATCAAGACATGATAATATAACCTTCATCACCTGTGGGCTATTAGATTGCCATTTTCTTAGTTTGAATTGAGCTGATGCGAGAATCGAACTCACCTCCTTGCATAATTGTATAGTGTCGGTCTCAGTGTCACTGCCCCCGAGATAATCGTCTACGTACATGTCTCGTTGTATAGCTTGCTTTACGCCGTCATTTGAGGCTTCTGAAGCGAGACTTACGAGCGATTTTGTCGCTAAATATGGAGCCGAAGCTGTACCATAAGTAACTGTGTTAAGAACATATGTTTTAAGCGGGTCAAATTGATTAAATCTAAATAGGATTTTTTGTTAAGAGCGTTGTGATTTATTTAATTCTATAGCTCTGTACATTTTCTCAATATCCGCGGATACTACGTATCGATGTTGTCGAAAACGTAACAAAATAGAATAAAGATCGTCCTGCACAGTGGGACCGATCATTTGTAGGTGATTCAAAGAAATACCTGAAGTTGTCACAGCTGACGCGTCAAACACAACTCTTAATTTAGTTGTAGTACTTTGCTCGCGCATGACACCGTGATGTGGTAAATAATAACTTATGTTATCATCTTTTGAATGAATATCTTCAGACATGTGCCCTAATTGTAGGTACTCGCGCATAAATTCTAAATACCGACTTTTAAATAAGGGATCACGATCAAACCTACGTTCTAGCGAAAGAAATCGAACTTTGGCCATCTGGTATGAGTCACCTAGAACTTCGAGTGACTGTTTAAATGGCATTTTTACAATAAAACGTCCGTCTTTGCCTCGAGTAGTAGTGCGTAAAAAATGTTCCTCACATGCACGTTCCTCGGTTGTTAATGAATGTTTTTCTGATATTGAATCTAGTTCCCAGAACCGAGTGAGTTCAGATTTTATTTCCTGAACGAAATTACACACTGGTTGGTCACGTGATGGACTAGGTTGTGCAATATACCCAGAGATAAGCCATCCTAATTTAGATTCGTATAATCTAGGTTGATATTTACCTAAATTGATTGTGTTAGTACCCAAAATATTCCAAAATTGTTCAGCACCTAGTAGTATGTCTACGCTTGACGGTTTATAATAATGAGGATCGGCTAGACAGATGCCTGATGGTAGTGGAATAGTACTAATGTCAATTAATGTTGATGGTAATGATTTAGTTATCTCAGGTAACACTAAACAATCAATTGTTGTTTTATAATTACCCGAGTAAGATTCTAAGGTTAAGGAACAAGACTGTGTGCTTTTACAAGTTTGCTGGTTAATACCCGTTATTTTGGAGTTTACGTTACGTTTAAGTGAACCCAGCTTACCGCACAGCTCCTTAGTTATGAAATTTGCAGTACTACCGTTGTCCAGGAGTACCCTCGCCACGTGGCTGCGGCCACTGCTGTCTCTCACCTTCACCCTCGCTGTGGAAAGCAATACGGTGGAAGAAGTAGTATTCTGTATGACTTTGGCTGTTAAAGTAACATTATCCGTTACTTGATTGCTGGTAGGCGGCTCATTGTCTTTGTCAACGTGTAAAAGTGTGTTATGTTTCGCCTTGCAATACTTGCACCGAGCCCACAATTTACATTTATTCTCGGAATGGCCCGGATTTAAACAATTAAGGCAAACTTTAAATTCTTTAGCCTTCTGATTACGTAAGTCTGAAGACAGTTTACGAAAATTATCACATCTAAATAGAACATGACTTTGTTTACACATTGGACAGTTTGAACTCGATCCGTTATTACAATCACTGGATGTTACTGCAAAACTTTTTTGTTTATTTAATTTATTGTTAGAGGATTTGTTTTTATTATTTTCTGATTCCTCAACTGACTCTAACAAGTCTGCCCTATTATTTAAAAATGTTAAAAACTGAGGCAATGTAGGTGCCTCGGATAAAGTATTTCTGAATTCTTCCCAATGAATATAAGTTTTAGTATGTAACTTCTGAGCCATAATATAAATAATTAAGATATCCCAGTGTTGCGTTGGTTGACCTAGGATTGTTAAAGCTCTAAGATTTTTCGTGGTAATATCGACTAGATGACGTACTGCTTTACTGGACTCCTTTTCTATTTGTTCGAGATTAAATAATGATTGAACATGATTATTCACTAAAAGACGATTATTATTATAACGTTTCGTCAATAGATCCCAAGCGATGCTATAGTTACCAGAATTAAAATCCAAGCTTCTAATGATTAAAGCAGCAGCACCTTTTAACGAGGACCTAAGGTAGTGAAATTTACTTATATCGTCCAACAATGTGTTCTTGTGTATTAATGAATCAAACGTGTCTCTAAACTCAAGCCAATGCTGATAGCTTCCATCAAAATGCGGTAGACTAATCTGAGGTAGTTTCACAACACTATGTTTAGACTGTGTGACGTCATTAATATCTGGAGCCTGTACGGAACTCACCAAGACGCTGGCTCTTCGCTCGCTATGATGACGTTGCACCTCGCGCGCCGAGGCCACCAAGGAGAAGTATTGGTTTTGAAATGTTTCACGATCACCCAAGGCTTCGGCGGGGTCCTCCATCATCAGTTCGATCTCCCCCTGTATTTTATCATAGTCACCATATAATAAATCCATTTTATCAAGTCGTGTTTCCAGTTCTGTTATTTGTAGATCACTTAATCGTGCACAAGAAAGGACTACATTTAAATAATTACTGAAAAGCGTAAGCTTAGCCTTACAGCTTGCACGTTTCTTATTTAATTCTTTTACTTTAGTCTCCATAATTAAAGTAAAGATTGATTACGTTAAACTTTGTAAATATCAAGCAAGCAACGCGGTGACTAATAATTCAATGAGTGCAAAGCTACACAGCTGTTGACTTTGAATGATCGGTTAAGCTACCACGTGCTCGTGCAAAACCTGTTTCTTATCTTTTTTTGCTCTGAGACTAATTATGCAGCGAAGTATAATAGGTTTGAGCAATAACTAGGCTTGAAATGAATGAATCGAAATGAATGACTAAAAAATATGGGAAAGAGAATGGAACAGATTAAATGGCCAAAGAAAGCAGGGAAAATTTTAGAAAAATAAGTATGAAAGGACAGAAATGATTAATTGGAACGACACACTATTTACCGATCTGTAGCCACAGTTGTCCGTTCTCGAAGGTTTTTTTTCTCTCGAAGACGTATGTGCGCCACGTTGATTTTTTCTGCACTGCAAGTACTGTGCGCCCGCGCCGTCGCACGCCTGCCGCCGCTGTTCGTTTTTTCTTTTTCTTGCGAAGGACCAATTTTGTTGAGGAGATTTAATGGGCTGTATGAGTGACGACGCTGATTTTGAAAATACTAGTTTATTACAAATTATAACAGTAAAATTTTGGACGGTGCGCGACGCGTACAGTGCTTAAAGCTGATCGAGTGGGTGGTCGAGTAAGTGCGCTCCGGTCCGCGGTTGCGTGTTATATAGTTGGCCCCCGCGCCGCGCCGTGCCCCCGCTGACGCCTGCCGCCGATGCCGCCTCCGTCGACGTCATCGTTCTGTTCGAGACGTTTCCGAACAAGGAGTAAATGATGACGGTGACGTTTGATAGGGGAGAATGGAAGAAAAAAACGTGTTGCGCCGACCCCAAGTAAAATGGGATAAGGGCAGGAAGATGGTGATGGTGAAAATCGAGAGACTCACAGTAGTCGCATTATGATAATGTGTTTTAATTTTACGTTGTAAAATCATCAAATAATGAGTCCTCCCACCCAGGGCTGGGCAGGAAGGACTGTCCGACTGGTACTGACTAAAATCCACGGTGTCCTTCAATAGCCCTTTCTGGAGCTACAGTTACTAGTTGGTCCCGCGACTCCGACAGGCTTTGCCCCTATAGGGTGACCCCGTCATATTACTGACAGTTCATTGAGGCGTGTGTGGAACATCCAGGTTATAAACTATCTGTTTAACAATTTTCATTCACATCCATTCAATGGTTTTTGCGTGAAAGAGTAACAAACATCCATCCATCCAAATAAACTTTCACATTTATAATAATAGGAGAACAATTTCGTTTTCCTTTAGAAACTATTTTCCTTTCTGTCATTTTCCTTGATGTACGTCCCGTCGTTCAGAAATAAAAAAAAGTCGTTCAGAAATCAAATTCTGAAGAGATACGAAGTTTATCGAGTCAACTAGTTTTAAAACCAATCACAGATGAAACAAAAACGTACAAGTCTGACGTCACAGAAGTCCTGTATATATGATAGATCATTCACCTACATACCCTGGATGGACTGGATCCTGTAACTAGGTCACCTGGTCCCCTCTCCCTCCCTGCCGGGTCCCCCCCGCATCGACTATGGACTAACGCCCAATAATAGAGATGTGCCCTGTTATAGTGCAATGTTTTACATATTTTAAACTTTTATGTTAAAGTCAAAACGTTTATTTGTGAACTACGTGTCAAAATTCTTGATATTATCTTGTGTTAGTCTGTCCTTTTGTCTTATTTTTAGTGTAGTAAAATCATCAAATGAGTCCTCACACCCAGGGCAGAGCTGGAGGGGCTGTCACTTGTACTTATTAAAATCCACGGTGTCCTTCAATAGCCCTTTATGTGCCTGGATCACAGTAGTTGTTTAATCAGTATTCCTTACTAATGCGGCTATTAACGAACACATACTTTTGTAAATTTATTTTTGTTCCAATAAATATTTGTATTTGTAATCCCGCGACTTACTTTTGGCTTGGCAGCTTGTTCAGGTACCCTTTTCATCGTAAATTTTGTGATAAACATTAATTTGTTATTAGCAGTCCAATCATATTGAGAAATTTAGTTATCTACAGGCATAAGGTCGATGGAGCCCCGTAGCGGGGCTCCTATTTCTGTCTGCAGGGTTTAAAGACACCTAATAAAACCGAATCTCAACGTGCCCCTATCGTCAACCATCTTCTCCTCGTTCCCCATTATGTCTGCTAATATTATGCGAATTCAAGTTATGCCAAAACAAATTAGCCTAATATAATTATGCCAACACAAAAGATGTGTCAGAAAAGATTTGCAGTTTTATAAATAACTAGCTTTTGCCCGCGACTTCGTACGCGCATAACGTTTTTTATCGTTCCTGTGGGAATTTCGAGATAAAAACTATCCTATTCTCGGCTCTCAAACTATATTTGTACCAAATTTCATCGAAATCGGTTGAGTGGTTTAAGCGTGAAAAAGAGACAGACAGAGTTACTTTCGCATTTGTAATATAGTAGGGATGATACGGAATATATGTTAGTCACAAGCTAATAAGTCTGTATCGTATTACCCAGTTACTAGGTTGTGGAGGTCCGATAAGCAGTCGCTCCATGTAAAATACTGATATTCAGCTGCATCTGGTTCGACTGGAAGCCGACCACAACATAGTTGGGAAAAGGCAGGCAGATAATGATGAATACGTAATACTACGGAACCTTTCGTACACCGACTGCCTAGTGCCTGGTTTTTTTTAATAACCACAATCATCAATCCCCAATATCCCCACATATCCCGTTCAGTAGGCCGTCCCGGGAGACAGTGACCCCAGCAAGTGGGTCAGTATGCACCCCGCCCCGCGCCCCGTGTATAGCTGTGACCTAGCGCCCAGGACCGGCCTGTGGTTTGGGACCTGATTGGCTGTTAATTGTTTGTATTGAAATGTTAATTATTGATTTATAGTAGTAATTAAATAGGTTGTTTATCTTTTTCATGAGGAGCTCATGGCAAAATAATGACAGCCGTCAACGACGATATATTACTAGACTCCTAATAACAGGCGACCGATGTCTGTCAACACATTAGGCAAAAAAGTCTTATATCCGTGTTATTTTGACCACTCCTGTGAGCCGTAAACATACCTTGAGAGGGAACAGACCTTGAGTTAGCCAATCACGACGCAGTACCCCGTCCCCCTCGCTTACGTAGTACCTCAGCGAGTTGACAGAATAGTTTTTGTTCCTTAGATCGTGCATGCGGAGTCTAGTAATATTATATCGTCGTTGACAGCAGTATAGGCCGATCTTCCGGGTTAAGCCGCGCTTACCGAGGTTGGTCTGTGTATGGGCCTGTCTGTCATGGCGAGTTTCCTCCGTGCCTCGGAAAGCACGTAAAGCCGTTGGTCCCGGCTGTCATTTGTAGATCTTTGACAGTCGTTAATAACAGTCAGAAGTTCCAAACTTTGACAACCAATCTTACCATGAGGTATCGTATTATTTAGGTGCTGGGTTGTAGAGGTCCGATAGGCAGTCGCTCCATGTAAAATACAGATATTCAGCTGCATCTGGTTCGACTGGAAGCCGACCACAATATAGCTGGGAAAACGCTAAGCAGATGATGATGGTGATGATGATTTTTTGCCCTTTCTTCTCCATAGACATCTTCGGTTTGGAATGTGCAACTACAGTACTTTCACAAGTTATTATATCTTGTGACTGGAAATGTAGCAAAGCTTATTTTTTTTCTATCACGCTGCAATTGAAAGAAATGCTTTGACTTTGAATATAAGTCCAAAACTATGTCAGAAGCCTTTCCAAACGTCTTTTATAATGAGGACAGCGAAGGAGTGGAACTCTCTGCCTGCGTTTGTGTTTCCGAAGCCGAACGCATACAACCCTAATCTCTTCAATGTTAGAGTGAACAGGCTTCTTCTGGGTAAGCTCGCTCCATCGCCGACCTTTTCTTAGTGTTGAGGAGCACAGCATCCTGATAAATAAACACTCTTGTACATAGTAAATAAGTATTTAGATAGTAAATAGTTTCTGTGTGTAGATTTATTTAATTGTTCAGTTTTAAGCCAGTATGTTTCTCACGCTTTGAAGTTATATTAGCTATAATAAAGTATTGTTCGAGCCCAGGCCTTTTGGCAGCCTCGCACAGCTGCAAGGTTTAAATGTTTATTATACAGAGAAACTACATTGTAAACTAGCAATTAAGAAAAAGTAATTGTCAGAAAGGTAACGTTTAGGGCCTTATTTTAATTGTCTAAGGCCTTAACAAATGCCGACTGTAATGTTTATAACGCTGGGCTTCCCAGAGCCCATTTTATATAGTTATAAGGAAACAATGCTTAATATAGTTTTAGTTGTAAGAAAAATACCATGATAGAACAATAGACAAAATACCCCGCGCTATACATGTGTGTGTAAACGACGAGCGTAGGCGGGAAGAGAGAGAGAAAGCGTGGGGGCGATTCACCCCCACTCCTCGCCTACGGTCGAGCGTATAAATATAGCGCGGGGGCATGTAACGGGCAGTCTGGTGTCGAACGCCTCAACAACAACAACAACATCGATTATTGTACTCCGTGTGAATATAACACTTTTCAAGTAACCTCAGTGCCGTTTTATCTTTCTGATCCAAATTAAAACCCCGCGCCTGAATATTCTACAAGTTTGGTCCTTCGAGCCGGATCAGGAAGATAGCGTGAAAAGCGAAAAACGTGAAAATGAGTGAGAAAAGTGCCGTCACAACGAGAAGCAAGCTGAGGCGGTTAGAAGAGGACGTCCAAAGGAAGAGGGCTCTCGAAGCGGACTCCGGCGTACCCTCGGACAGGGCTCCAGGCTCAACATCAACAGCGCCAACCCTACACCCGGAACAGACGCAAGTCATCCCACTGACAGGTCCCGGTAGAGTCATAGACTACCGGGGTATGTCGACGTCAGTGCGGTCGGTGGCAGCGAGAACAATAAGATCCGGTACCAGCGTCACCTCGTCAAGGAACAGCCAGAAGAGCGCCGAGTACCGGCGCCGACGAGCCGAGTATGAGGCTGAAAAAGAGTTGGTGCAAATGAGAGAAAAATCTGAAAAAGAGTTGGTGCAAATGAGAGAAAAATCTGAAAGAGAGTTGATACAAATGAGAGAAAAATTAGTGCAAAAGAAGTTAGAAGCAGACCTAGCAGCAATCGACGCGGCCGCCGAGGATGATTTGTGCTCCGAAGCGGAAGAAACAACCGCGTGCCGCGTAGAAGAGTGGGTCACGCACACGACGCCCGTCGCGACCCGTCAAGAACAAGTGTCGACGTGTCAGAACATGCCACCGCCACTGGTACAGCCCGAGCGAATACCTGCGCCTCCGATGAGTGCGCCCGCGCCCGTCCCGCACCGCGAGCCCGCGTACCCAGCGACTCCGATAGTTAACGCTGGCACAGCACGCGCGTCGAATCGCGACGTACCCGAGTGGGACATGGGCGCCGAAAAAGTCAACAAGGTCAGGTATACACACGATAGAAAAATAGACCAGCTGGAGGAAGAAATCGCGCGCCTCGCACGGCCGCGGCCGGTACCTAGACAGGCCTACGAACTGCCAACGTTTAAAGGCGACCCGGCGGAGTGGCTGTCCTACAAGAACATGTACCACGACACGACAACGATGTACGAGTTCAAGCCGCACGAGAATCTCGCAAGGTTGAAAACGTCGCTACAAGGCGAGGCGAGAATAGCGGTGGAAGACTTACTTCGAGCATCGGCCAGCCCGTCAAAGATCATGAAGACTCTGGATGAAGAATACGGGCACCCCAACCTCATTTTAGAGTACGCGTTGAAGAAAGTACGCGAACTACCGAAAGTGACTGAAAGCGGCCGCGAATTAAGGAGATTCTCAACCACGGTGAGAAATTGCGTGTCGCTGCTGAAGAGTGTGAGTGCTAACGGGTACCTGAATAACCCGCAGCTGGTGAGCGAGCTACTGAATAAGCTCACGCCGGTACATCGCGCACAGTACGGAGACTTCGCGATGGGGATGGCGGCGAGTCAAGGCCTGGACATGAGGGTGTCTCCGAGTCTAGAGACGCTCTCAGAATTCCTGAGTAACCTGGCACGTGCGTCGTCATACTACGTGCAGCTGGACATGCCCGCGGCTGCGCCGAACAAACCACGAGCAAGCGCGCCACCAGCGAGGATAGCCAAGAACATACAGCGGCTGCACGTACACGCCAATGAGGAAGAAAACACGCGAGCTCCGAGCGTAGAAGATTCGTGTCATCTGTGTAAAGAAAAACACACGCTCGCATCATGTAAGCGGTTCAATGATTTGGACGTCAACGAGCGCTGGGCGTTCGTCAAAGAACAAAAGCTCTGCTTTAATTGCTTGGAAGGCAGGCACTCGAAGAGAATGTGCCGCAAGAAGAAATGCGCCACCTGCAACTTCGCGCATCACAACCTCCTACACGTCGATAAGAAGCCAGAAAGTGTGACGAACGTCAGCGATTACAACGGCAAGGCGCTTCTCAAGATCATGCCGGTGCACGTCATCAGCGAAGGCAAAGAAGAGAGCTGCTACGCTCTGCTGGACGACGGTGCGACGGTATCGCTGATCGACAGCGTCCTGGCCGGGAACGCCAAGGGCGAACGGGTGCCGCTAACGATTAAAAGTGCGCGTGGACAACAAATAACGGACAAATCGTCGCGAGTGATTAGTGTGGGAGTGCGCGGACCCAACGGACAAATACATCAAGTGAAGTGCCGCACGCTCGTAGACATGGACTTGCCCTCGCAAACAGTGCCCGCCGCCGTCATGTCGGAGCATGCCCACCTACGCGACTTGGGATGCGAGGAAATGTGTGGAGCGAAGCCGCTGTTGCTGCTGGGCCAAGACAACTGGGAGCTGCTCGTCGGCAGGGAAATGCGCCGGGGCAAATCAGGTAAGCCAGTTGCCTCTTTGACCTCGCTAGGATGGGTCGTGCACGGACCTTTAGGTTCAACTAATTATAATAGGCAATCTGTAAATTGTATTAGTGTAAGCACTGCGGATTTGCATAATTTAGTGAAGAAACAATTCGAGTTAGAGGCCATAGGGATATCGGAAGTACCGCGTAAGCACGCAGACATCGAGCGCGCCAACCACATCTTGGACACCACTAGCCGCCAGTCAAACGGTGGAGCTTGGGAAGTGGGTCTGTTGTGGCGTCAGGACAACCCTCAGTTGCCTGACAACTACGTCAACGCGAAGTCGCGTCTGTCAGGAATATTGCGCAGGTTCAAGAAAGACGCGACCTATGAGAAAGCCTACATAGTTCAAATAGAACGACTGTTAAAGGAAGGGTACGCCAGCCAGGTAGACGGTAAACTCAACTCTGAGCCCGTGTGGTACCTGCCCCATTTCGGGGTCACTAACCCCAACAAGCCGGGCAAGTTACGTTTAGTGTTCGACGCCGCCGCGAAATACGAAGGTACGTCGCTAAACGATCACCTTTTGACTGGACCCGACCTACTGAACCCATTATTAGGGGTACTATTTAAATTTCGTTTGGGCCCTGTCGCGTTCACAGCGGATATTGCCGACATGTTTCTCCGGGTTCGAATCCGGGAGGAAGACCGCGGGGCACAGCTGTTTTTGTGGGCAGCGGACAGCAACAGGGAGCCTGAAATATATAAAATGAATTCTATGATATTCGGTGCAGTATCGTCGCCTACATCCGCGATTTATATATTAAATAAAAACGCGAGTAAATATGAAGAAAGTCACCCCGACGCAGTGGCAGCGATCAGGAGGAACCACTACATGGATGACTACCTGGACAGTACGTGGTCTGTCGAGCAAGCCGGTCAGTTGATTGAGGACGTGACCCACATCCACGCCGAGGGCGGATTTGTGATACGGGGGTGGGTCACAAACTCTCAGGAACTGCGCGACAGGCTACGCACTGAGATGCCGGACAAAGTATCGCTGGACAAAGGAGAGGACAGTGTGGAACGGACACTGGGACTCACGTGGTCACCCGCCACTGACGAATTGGCTTTTGATCTGTCCTTCAAGAGATTGCCGAAGGAGATCACGGAAGGGCGGGTGGTACCCACGAAACGAGAGTTCCTCCGTTTCATCATGTCGATATTCGACCCACTTGGATTTTTGTACCCGTGCGTCATACAGTCACGGATTTTAATGAAAAAGATCTGGAGCACGGGTATCGGCTGGGACGAACAGCTGAGACAAACTGAGGCGCGCTGCTGGTTTGACTGGCTTGATAGCTTGCAGCATCTCGCGAACGTATCGGTGCCTAGGTGGTACGGGTTGTGTACAGACCACCTAGAGCTGCACGCCTTCGGTGACGCGAGCGAATCCGCGTACGCAGCGGTAGTCTACCTGGTCGGGGTGGACGTCTCCGGGGAGAGAAACGTCGCGAACGTAATGGGCAAGGCCAGGGTGGCCCCTCAAAGAGTGGTCTCGATCCCACGGTTGGAGCTGCAGGCAGCCGTTTTGGCTTGCAGACTCGCGGAAACCGTCGAAAGGGAGCTAGGAGCCACCATAAAACGGAAATACTTGTGGACGGATAGTAAAACCGTACTAAAATGGATAAATTCGGACGCGACCGAGTTTCAACGTTTCGTGTCTCATAGGTTAGCAGAAATAGATAACAGGTCAAAGAGGTCGGACTGGCGTTGGGTTCCCTCGGCGCAGAACCCAGCAGACAAGGCAACCAGGTTGGATTGGCCTAATAACAGCAGCGAGTGGCTGAGTGGCCCTCCGTTTCTTCGCTGTCCACAGGAGCAGTGGCCGGTGAGCGACGACATGAGCGGTGTTGCAGAGGCGGACCTGGAGCGGGTACAGGGCGTACACGTTGCGAGCATGCCACCTGAGCCGATGCTGACGTACGCCCGGCTGCCGACCTGGACGCGCGCCCTGTACGTCATGGCGCGCGTACTTATCTTCGCGGCGCGCTGCCGTAAACGACGGGAGGCGTGTGCCGTGACAGCTGCAGACCTTGACGAAGCAAGGTTACACCTACTCCGCCTAGCGCAGGCGGAATGCTACGCATCGGACATCGCGGCCCTTAGAGCCGGCCGCCCGCTGCCAGCCAACAGCAGGCTGCGCACGCTGGACCCAATGCTGTACGAGGATGGACTCCTGCGAGTGCGCGGCAGGCTGAGAGCTTGCAGCGAGCTGAGCTTCGGCGAGAGGCACCCCGTCATCCTGGACGGGAGGCACGACCTCACGCGCCGGCTCATCAGACATCATCACGAGGCGGCGCTGCACGCAAATCAAGAGGCCGTCGTGAACAGCATCCGAGAATTGTACTGGGTCACCAATTTGCGGTCCTCAGTTAAAGCTGTCACGGCAAGCTGCCAGCGCTGCCGCATTGAAAAAGCGAAGCCAAGGGCACCAAAAATGGGTGACCTACCGATCTCCAGGCTGGAGGTCACACGGAGAGCGTTCGTCCACTGCGGGGTAGACTACTTCGGCCCCATGGAGGTCTCCATCGGACGGCGGCGAGAGAAGAGGTGGGGCGTGTTGTTCACGTGCCTCACCACCCGCGCCGTGCACCTGGAGTTGGCATCATCTTTGAGTGCCGACTCGGCGATCCTTGCCCTGCGGCGCCTGATTGCGCGCCGTGGGCGACCATCGGACATGTACTCCGACCGGGGTACCAACTTCGTCGGGGCGCACACCGAGCTACGCGCTGCCCTCCGTGAGATGGATCACTCACGATTGGCGAACGAGACTACAGGCCGCGGCATCGCGTGGCACTTTAATCCCCCGGCGTCCCCACACATGGGCGGATGCTGGGAGAGGCTGGTGCGCTCTGTAAAAAACGCGCTCAAAGCGACCCTGCGCGAGCGCGCCCCCCGCGAGGAGGTCCTCTACACCCTCCTCCTAGAGGCCGAGCTGGTCGTAAACAGCCGGCCACTCACCTACGTCAGCAGCGACGTCGAGCAACCGGTGGTACTCACGCCGAATCATCTCCTGCTGGGCACTGCCGCGGGGGATGCGCCATGTACGAGAAGCCACGCCCGCGACGAGGACGCGCGGCGGATGTGGCGCCGGGTGAACGCGCTGGCCGACCTGTTTTGGCGGCGCTGGCTTCGCGAGTACCTGCCGACGCTCCAACGACGCAACAAGTGGTCGGCTGACGAGCCGAACGTGAAAGTTAACGATGTGGTAGTGTTAGTGGACGAGAATAAGCCACGAAACCAGTGGACCAAAGGGGTCGTGCAAAGTGTTTTCCCGGGTGCGGACTCTATTATAAGAGTGGTCGATATACGAACGAACCATGGAGTCCTACGAAGACCAGTTGTGAAGGTTGTTGTGCTCCCGACCGATGGAAGTATGGTCGGTTGAACCCTCATACGGGGGGTGGAGATGTTGAGGAGCACAGCATCCTGATAAATAAACACTCTTGTACATAGTAAATAAGTATTTAGATAGTAAATAGTTTCTGTGTGTAGATTTATTTAATTGTTCAGTTTTAAGCCAGTATGTTTCTCACGCTTTGAAGTTATATTAGCTATAATAAAGTATTGTTCGAGCCCAGGCCTTTTGGCAGCCTCGCACAGCTGCAAGGTTTAAATGTTTATTATACAGAGAAACTACATTGTAAACTAGCAATTAAGAAAAAGTAATTGTCAGAAAGGTAACGTTTAGGGCCTTATTTTAATTGTCTAAGGCCTTAACAAATGCCGACTGTAATGTTTATAACGCTGGGCTTCCCAGAGCCCATTTTATATTGTTATAAGGAAACAATGCTTAATATAGTTTTAGTTGTAAGAAAAATACCATGATAGAACAATAGACAAAATACCCCGCGCTATACATGTGTGTGTAAACGACGAGCGTAGGCGGGAAGAGAGAGAGAAAGCGTGGGGGCGATTCACCCCCACTCCTCGCCTACGGTCGAGCGTATAAATATAGCGCGGGGGCATGTAACGGGCAGTCTGGTGTCGAACGCCTCAACAACAACAACAACATCGATTATTGTACTCCGTGTGAATATAACACTTTTCAAGTAACCTCAGTGCCGTTTTATCTTTCTGATCCAAATTAAAACCCCGCGCCTGAATATTCTACACTTAGTCATTCCTGACCTAGACTAAGGTCAAGAGCAAACCCATCTCACATTAAAAAAAGCCTACGGTGTTCTTAGAGGCGGTTTTATTAACTGTGACACTGTCTCACTACATATAAAGAGCTATAGAGCAATCACCGACTAATATCAAAGCTAATGTTTCCCTATACAGCCGTCAATTATAATGTTCTGATGAGTCAGTCAATTTGTCGCCGCGCTGAACTTACTTCAAGGGCATTGGGTCACGGTTATATGTTGAGGGACTGATTCCATTGTACGTATAAAAACTGTGCCTAATCTATCCCTACTAATATTATAAATGCGAAAGTAACTCTGTCTGTCTGTTACTTTTTCACGCCTAAACCACTGAACCGATTTGGATGAAATTATGTACAAAGTTAGTTTGAGTGCCGAGAAATGTACATAGGATAGTTTTTATCCGAAACTCCCACAGGAACGATACAAAACGTTTTGCGCGTACGAAATCGCGTGCAAAAGCTAGTAACATTATAAAGCTGAAGAGAGTTTGTCGTCTCACACACGGGCTACCGGCCACGACCACAAAACGCCGCCACTGGTATATTTCCTATAGTTTTCATACATTTTATAAGGACTCGCCGCATACTGTTGACGCCGGTGGCCGCCACACGCTACGATAGTCGCTGCTCGCTTGTTGTGGCCCGTACCGGCCACTAAACGCCGCCACTCGCGCACCCCTCTCTCTCTTACCTCAGTTTTTCTGTCCCACTCCTGAGCAAATGCATCCCCCCATTCCTTCCACTTCTCTCGATGGTGTGCCCCTTCTCGCCAAATCACAAGAAAGCCATCCAAAACCTCAGTAATGCATTGGTTAAAAAAGTAGCAGCTAAAGACCGTAAGTGTCGCCCATAGGCCATAAATAGCTGTCGCGCGCTTTAGCTACCTCTGTAGCCGCTTCTAGCTTCTCGTGGTGGCGTTTGTGGCTGTCGCGAGAGGCTCGTGTGGGGCGACACTTAGGTTGAACGCTCTAAACTCGGAAATTACTGGTTCGAATTCAAAAATCTTTTTGTGTTATGGTCCATTTATCGAGTCACTGGTTCCTTTCCAGTACGGAACAAATATTTGTAGGACCTATAAGTAGTTTTTTCGGGTCTGGGTGTTTGTGTATGTGAGTTTCTATGTTTGTAAACGCACCCACGACTCAGCAGAAATCCCTAGTGTGACCCAAATAGTAGTAGCTCAAAATTTTGAATACCCCAAAAACCATGAAACAAATGAATACGCTCTAAAAAAATCACATACTTAAAACTTTTACGTCTACATTTTATTGTTTGCAATGGCCCAATTCTCTGGCATTCCATTATACTACATATAAATTAAATTGAACATAACGCGACTTACGAAATAACTATTTTTTACTTTTTTACGTGGTAAAATCATCAAATGAGTCCTCCCACCCCGGGCAGGGCGGGAGGGACTGTCAGACTTGTACTGACTAAAATCCACGGTGTCCTTCAATAGCCCTTTATGTTCCGGGGTCACGGTGATGGTATAAGTCCCGCGACCCCGGCAGGCTTTAGCCCTCTGAGAGGGGGCCTCGTCATTATGCTGACGCTCTTTGAGGCGCGCGTGGAACACGACGCGCCGTCGACCCGGGCATGGCCCTTGGTCGGACGGCGAGTTGCCCTTTACTCGCCGCCCGCATGCCCGCGACATGACGCGACTTACGAAATAACTATTTTTTACTTGCTACGAAACTTTGCTTTGAGTCATTCGATGCTACGAGCTACGTTGCTGTTTTGCTACGACCTACGATTAGGTCATGTGTCTACGGCGTAGCAACGTAGCAAATTAGCTGTAGCCGTATTAGGCCGCCCATACTGCTCTAGCAGTCACTTCTGTAGTATTTTATTTTGACAGCCAGAGGGTCCCCTGTGTATCTGTGTAGAATTAGTTTGCTATTCATTTGCAAACCGGGGCAGCAAAAAACTTAAAAAAAAATCCTTTCAGTGAAAGCTATTTTCCATTAAATCTGGTCTGTATCTTACCACTCCTGGGAAAGGGTTCTCCCAGTGGCTTCCAGTTGTATCAACCCATTGGTAGATTGGAAAGAATAGGGAGCTCGCCGTCCGATCAACAACTTTTGCCTATCTGAACACGAAAAGTGATCATAACTCAAGGTAAAAATATTGGAAATGACCTTCCCTATGCGCCTGTTTAGTTTGATCTACACTTTCCAAGACAACCTGTATATTCGTATTTTTAATTAGCGTGATTAAAATCATCATTGGACTGTCAGACTTGTATTGACTAAAATCCACGGTGTCCTTCAATAGCCCTTTACTTTCCGGGGTCACGGTAGCTCGTTAGTCCCGCGACCTCGGCAGGATATCCTTATCATTAGATAAGAAAGATAATACACTATAATAATTCTATCACCCGATGAGTCATTCTCGTAGCATCATATCACGTAGCGTAGACGGTGACTCATTCTCGTAGCTCGTAGCCGCGTAGCCCGTAGCATCTGAACTTGCTACGACGACCATGGCATTAGGTCACGGCTTTACCGCGGCTCTTTGGTACGGTTTCCATTTTTTATACGGTACGGGAATTCTCGTTAGATGTTAATATTAGAAAGATATAAATAAAATTGTGTTTATTGACACTAAAACTAATAAAAGTTATAAAATACAATTAAAATAAATGAAATAAGTTAAAAAAAAAAAACTATTTTTATGGTTTTGTACACAAGGGGTAAAATGGGACCCTATTAATAAGCCACGCTGTCCGTCGGTCTGTCTGTCTGTCACCAGAGTGTATATCATGAACCGAGATAAACAGTTGATATCTACACAGAGGCCTTATCACAAAATTTCAGTATTTTATTTACAGCGTACTTGAAAAGCTGCTAAAGAATCTTTTTGTAGATCGTTTTTATAGGTCGAACTATCGGTATGTTTTTTTAATATTTTTTACACAAACTTATTTCGCAGCTGTATACGTTGGGCAATTTTCCGTGTATACAGGGTGAATTTTTCAACTGGGCGTGGATGGCTACTTTCGAAACTATGAGGAATATCGAAAAACTTTGAAAGGAGTTTCGAGGCAGATTTTGACGAAAACTAAAACTGCATCATTGGATTTTAGAAAAATCAAAAATCCTGACCAGGAATCGAACCCGCTGATTTTGGAAAAAAAAGTCACACCCTGTATTATTACACCGTTCGATAGTGTTACTAATAAGGATCAAATTCTGGGAAGTAATCATATACGGCAAACTTAAGGAAATGGCTCATTTTTATGAAATTGCTATTTTTCCATGTTACTTTACATCTACTGAGCTATAATTTATTCGAAATTATAAAATTTCATTGTTTTCAATGTCTCACTAGATTTGACGTTTCAACAATCCCACTGTACTTAGCAATACGACATTATTGAGTTGAACTAAAAATAGCATATTTTAAAGAAGAAACGGTAACTTATGTTTCAAATACAGTCTTTGCCTTGAAGATTAATCAGTCTTTTTGTAATTATACGTTTTCCTTAAGTTTGCCGTATATGAATACTTCCCAGAATTAGATCCTTATTAGCAATACTATCGAACGGTTTAATAATACAGGGTGTGATTTTTTTTTCAAAATCAGCGGGTTCGATTCCTGACCAGGATTTTTGATTTTTCTAAAATCGAATGATGCAGTTTTAGTTTTCGTCAAAATCGGCCTCGAGACTCCTTTCAACGTTTTTCGATATTCCTCATAGTTTCGAAAGTAGCCATCCACGCCCAGTTGAAAAATTCACCCTGTATACTGCTGAATTATTTATTCCTGATTTAATTCGTCTAGCGTATCTTTTAAAACTGTATTACTGTATTAAAATAAGTGACCATTCCTTTTTATTGTGGTAAAATCATCAATCCTCCCACACAGAGCAGGGGGGGAATATCAGACTTGCAGTGAATAAAATCCACGATGATACTTCAATAGCCCTTTACATTCCAGGGTCACTTTTACCTGATGAGATAGTCCCGCGACCCCGGCAGGCTTTGGCATTCTAAGGGGTCCCCGTCAGATTGCCGACAGCTCTTTGAGGCGCATAATGATGCCTAT
This sequence comes from Agrotis ipsilon, assembly GCA_028554685.1. NCBI lineage: Eukaryota > Metazoa > Arthropoda > Insecta > Lepidoptera > Noctuidae > Agrotis > Agrotis ipsilon. The sequence goes on from CM052982.1 coordinate 6,538,865, forward strand.
AAGTCGAAAGGCCTGTTGGTCTAGTCGTTAGTGACCCTGACTGCTATGCCAGAGGTCGTGGGTTCGATTCCCACCCAGGACAAATGTTTGTGTGATGAGCACGATCATTTGTTCTGTGTCTGGGTGTAATTTATCTATAATATTTATCTATTTAGAAGTAATAACTATGTTTATCAGTTGTCTAGTACCCATAACACAAGCTCTGCTTAGCTTGGGACTAGATGGCGTTGTGTGATAGTTGTGGAATATTATTATTAATTAACCGTGCCGTGCAACAATGCAAACGCACCAAAGATGGCTTGATAGCGTTGAATGATTGCCGCAGTTCGTTCCGGCTCACGGACATAACTAGCGACAGAGTGTGTTCTACTGCTTATGCCCTTAAGTTGACGTCATTATGTTGCGGATTCTATACAGGGTTATTTGTAAAACATTAACAACCTTTCATGGGATGAAAGACAAAAGATAATAAAAGTTATATTAACAGCCGTGACGTTGTCGTCGCGTCGTCCGTGTAGATCCGTTATTGTTTACTTAGAAAGTTCGATTTTTGTTACATATTGGAACTAGAAGAAAAATAAAGTAAAAATAGCGTATTAAAAACCGTCGATTTTAGTCAGTACAAGTCTGAAAGTCCCTCCTGCCCTGCCCTGGGTGGGAGGACTCATTTGATAATTTTACCACGCTACAAAAATAAGTCAATGAAATAAAAATAAAACGACCAACTCCTAAAAGAACAATAATTTTATAATTTATGAAAATTCATAACGCGAACGTGCACTCCGATAGCGATTCAAAATTTTACTTTATACAGGGTGAATTTTTCAACTGGGCGTGGATGGCTATCTTCGAAACTGTGAGGAATATCAAAAAACGTTGAAAGGAGTCTCGAAGCCGATTTTGACGAAAATTAGAACTGCATCATTGGTTTTTAGAAAATTCAATAATACTGGCCAGGAATCGAACCTGCTGATTTTGGTAAAAAAACACCCCCTGTATTATTACGCCATTCGATAGTGTTGCTGATAAGGATCAAGTTCTGGGAAGTAATCATATACTACACGAAAAGATACACATTTCCAGTAACGTCGCGTCTTGGTGTGTACTTACACTTAGCAAAAAAACAAATAAAAATACATAGAAAAGCGGCTTATACTGACTCAGTTCAGGTCATGAGTCATACTATACTGTAATTATTTGGCTTCCGTCTACCACTAAGTAATTATCGTCAAAGAGATACCTGAAAACTTGCTCAATACCTCTTCAATTGAGTATTTTCAATGATATTATAAATGAATAGATACCTACACGACATTCTAGACTCCTAATAACAGGCGACCGATGTCTATCAACACATTAGGCAAAAAAGTCTTATAACCGTCTCATTTCGACCACTCCTGTGAGCCGTAAACATACCTTGAGACAGAACAGACCTTGAGTTAGCCAATCACAACGCAACGCTTACGTAGTATCTCAGCGAGTTGACAGAATAGTTTTTGTTCCTTAGATGGTGCATGCGGAGTCTAGTAATATATCGTCGTTTTTTTATCCCAAAAAAAGTGATTGAGGTATTTGGAAACCGTCACAACTTCTCTTTAAGGCGCTGCTTCTCCGCGAGCATTCATCTGTAATGTAACATAATGTAAGTGCCGGATTTGATGCTCGTCTTCCATCACTGATGAAATGTTCGAATCTGTAACGTTACATTACAGGTGATTACTCGCGGTGAGGGAGCGCCCTTACACAAACACCCAGACCCGGAACAACCAATTTTTTTTTTTTATCGTGGTAAAATCATCAAATGGAGGACTCCTCCCCCGGGCAGGGCGGGAGGGACTGTCAGACTTGTACTGACTGAAATCCACGATGTCTTTCAATAGCCCTTTATGTTCCGGCGTCACGGTGATGGAAAGAAGACCCGCGACCCCGGCAGGCTTCGGAGCAACCACTTGCAGATTTGTATGATGTGCAATTAGTTGTTCCGGGTGTTTGTCTTCTTTCTCCAGTCGGGTATCGAATCCGCGCCACTGCATCCTGTCGTCATACTTTTTTAACTCTGCTAGTTGCTACACCCTCCTTCGCCCGTTAATTTGTTACAATTTGCATACTTCATCTTAATATATATAAATCTCGTGTCACAATGTTTGTCCTCAATGGACTCCTAAACCACTTAACCGATTATAATAAAATTCGCACACCATGTGCAGTTCGATCCAACTTGAGAGATAGGATAGTTTAAATCTCAAATTTTAGACCGGGTCCTCCACCCGTGCGAAGCCGGGACGGGCCGCTAGTTGGCTAATAAGATCTTACTCTTTGTTTCAGATACATGGCGTCCATCACACAGAAGAAGCTCCAACTACACTCCCCCGCTCTCTCTCATAATTCCGCCATCTTGAAATAACGAATTTACAAAAAAAATGCGATCCGCCAACAGCCGTCCACGCACACACAGCATAAAAGTCATTAAAAAACTAAAAATAAAAAAGAAATACGAGCTTACCAACATAAAAATGAAACTGTGTTCTAAACTATAGTTACCAACTTAACCGCGCGAATTGTTTTTGTTCAAAAGAGTTTTTTGACTAAACAGGCTTTAATTCGGTAGTTTATGGATGTAATATTAAATAGTTGCCTTCTCTTAGTAGTAGAAAGTGTTGGTCCAATCTCTTTAATAAAATAAGTAATAATTTTCCCCCTTTACATATTAAAATACTGTGTTTTAGAGGTGTTATATATTTAAACGAGTGAGTGAAGGTTAGTATATCATTTTTAATATCCTACTAATATCATAAACGTGAAAGTTTGTATGTGTGGATGGATGTTTGAATTCTTCACAGAACAACTACTGAACGGATTTAGCTGAGTACTCACTTAGCAGTGTTGCATGTAACGTATCAGATACTGTATCAACCTGCAAGTGGGTACGGCTCGTCCGAGCACACTGCGAGCCGCCTTTGTGTTTGTATGACCCGCCGAGCAGCGGTATCACTGCGAGCTTACAGTGAGCGGTTCGCAACGGGCTCGTGCCTAGTCACTTGTCGTAGCGTAGTCACTTGATACCGTATCTGATACGTTACATGCAACACTGCTAAGTGAGTACCTAGCTTTTGGATGAAATTTGGTACACACATAGTTCCTATTTTTATCCCAAATTTATGTTCCCGAGGGATCATTTTCGAGTTTACGCGAGGGGAGCCGCTGGCATCTGTTAGTTAATCATAAACTAAGCTGAAAAAAATACAATATAAAATTCCGAGCACGCAGCAACTCTTATGATCGGACGGCGAGTACTGTATAGCGCTGCATACCAATCTGTATCCTTAGAGAATTAAATATCAATGCAGAAATAGTAGCTCCATATATTCATTTCTAGTTGAAATCTTATCTAGAGCCCAAAATCGACGTCCTTTCGTTCAGAATTATCTAAAGCCGTTATATTTTTAATTTCAGTGTGAAACCATAAGCAATGGAGTCTACTGAATTAGAAAAGAGCGCCGGCGCCGCCTCCGAGGATACCAGCCAACTCAACAGGAACAGGGTGAGTTTTTTTTTTTTTATCCTATATTGTCCTACTGCTGGGCAAAGGTCTCCCCCATAACCTTCCACTCTTCCCTTTGTGCGGCTTTCTCCGGCCAATCACTCTTAAATGCGTCTAGATCGTCACGCCAGCGTTTTCTAGGCCTCCCTCGGCAACGACAGGTGAAGGAACAGGGTGAGTGGAACTATTTATTAAGGCATTCCCTCACCGCGAGCATTCACCTGTACTGTAACATAAAAGTGCGCAATTTGATGATCTATTGTCTTCGAATGTACGAATCTGTAACGTTACATTACAGGTGAATGCTCGCGGTGAGGGAGCGCCTTTATGTATCACCCAGAAAATCTGCATCACTTTGGGTCTAAAAGAAAACCAGCGCTGTTTTTTTTTTTGATGTCACAGCTCATTCTAAGATGGGCTCTTTGGCCTTTGGCACAGGACGGTAGGAAGTTTGTTTTTTTTTTTATACAATATTTTGTTGTTTTTTTTAATGTTTTTGTTGTTTTTCGATCCTGTGTGAGTCCAATAAAACCCTTTTCTTTCAAATGCTTAGTTGGTAACCCTTCTAGTGTGGAAGTCTGGAAAAACTATATGAAAATTGTTTATTTTTTCATTGCCCTGATTTATAACCCCCACGGAAACAGAGCGGTGTTATAAGTTTGGACGTGTCTGTCTGTGGCGTCATAGAGCCCGAACGGACGAATCGATTTCAATTTAGTTTTTTTAACCCCCGACGGAAAAAGAGGGGTGTTATAAGTTTGACGTGTCTGTCTGTCTGTCTGTCTGTGTGTCTGTCTGTCTGTCTGTCTGTCTGTCTGTGGCATCATAGAGCCCGAACGGATGAAGCGATTTCAATTTAGTTTTTTTTGTATGAAAGGTGACTTACCTGCGAGTGTTCTTAGACATGTTTGATGAAAATCGGTTGAGCCGTTTAGAAGTTATGGGGGTGAAAGTGGGGAAAGGTAACCGAGGGTCTGCAAATATACTCGAGTTGGGTATCAAATGAAAGCGTACTGAAAGGGAATATTGATGACTTGATCGGGAGTACTCTTAGCAACAAAAAAAATATAAGTATGTACCTATAAAAAGTATAAAATAAAATAAAAATTAAAAATTTTAAAAACCCCCGACACAAAAACCAAGTTCCCTTTAAAAAGTAAAAAATAATAAAAATACGTCGCGTTGGGGGACTGCAAAAAAACAGGAGATGATGAATAATTTGGAGCAGTCCCCCAACGCGACGTATTTTTATTATTTTTTACTTTTTAAAGGGAACTTGGTTTTTGTGTCGGGGGTTTTTAAAATTTTTAATTTTTTTTTGTATGAATGCTGACTTACGTGCCAGTGTTCTTAGACATGTTTGATGAAAATCGGTTGAGCCGTTTAGAAGTTGTGGGGGTGAAAGTTAGGAAAGGTAACCAAGGTCTACCTAGGTTTGTGTACAAAAGACATATTAACCGACTCCAATCTGTAAAATTTCCTTAATCGTTATTGCAACTTAACCCATTTAAAAAAAAAAATCGAATTGATACTTTCCTTTGCAAAAGCTGTACCAACTACTAATCTAGATTAAAAACATAAATAGAAAATTAACTCAGTTTATACTGCAGTGTAAACCTATAATAGAACCACCATTACACCCCCATTTGCAATGCCAAGGCGAAACCACAAGGTCTGAGGGCAGAGCCGTATTTAGCATATAGGGGGCCCTTTTTTAGTGTGGTAATATCATCAAAATGCCACCCAGGGCAGGGCGGCAGGGACTGTCAGACTCGTACTGACTAAAATCCACGGTGTCCTTCAATAGCCCTTTATGTTCCGGGGTCACGGTAAGGCCCCGTCATTTTGCTGACGCTCTTTGAGGTGCGCGTGGAACACAACGCGCCGTCAACCCGGGCATGGTCTTTACTCGCTGCCCGCATGCCCTACGGTGGCCGCCTACGGTGGGAGATCGTGTTGCGACGTCCGAAGCCGTGGGCGTACACCACTGCGGTTGGGGCGGAGGGAGGATGCTGTCCTCTCTCGCTCGCGGCCCGCCACCTCCTTCACGAGCATTACTGCTTCGAAGAAGGCGGCGACCGCTTCCCACTCCGTCTCGCTCCGCAGCATGGCTGAAACCAATGCCGGGCGCGAGAGGTCTCCGCCTATCGCCTACGGCGCCCCCTAACTGCAATACTAACCCATTTTTTTTAGCGTGGTAACATCATCAAATTAGTCCTCCCACCTCGGGCAGGGCAGGAGGGACTGTCAGACTTGTACTGACTAAAATCCACGATTTCCTTCTATAGCCCTTTCAGTCACGGTAATGAGATAAGTCCCGCGACTCCGGAAGGCTCTGGCCCTCTAGAGGGGGGCCCCGTCATAGTGCTGAAGCTCTTTGAGGCGCCCGTAGAACGCAAGGCGCTGTTGACCCGGGCATGGTCCCTGGTCGGAGAGCGAGTTGCCCTTTACTCGCTGCCCACAAGCCCGCGCCTACGGTGACCCGAGATTGTCTGCCGTCGTCCAACGTCTACCACTGCGGCTGGGGTGGAAGGAGGACGCTGTCGTCTCCCTCACGCGGCCCGCCTCCTCCTTCGCGACCATGATTGCGTCACAGAAGGACCGCTTCCCACTCCGTCTCGCCCCGCAGCATGGCAGTGACCAATGCCGGGCGCGAGATGTCTCCGCCTATCGCCGCCGCCCGTGAGGACACGTTGGTGCTCTGCCCGAGCGGGGCAGTCCTGCACCGTATGCTCGACTGTGTCCTCCGGGTGATGCTCGCAGTGGTGACACCCAGGCGTTTCCTCCTTCCTTATCAGACACAGGTACCTCCCGAAACTTCCGTGTCCGGTGAGGACCTGCGTCATGCTCAAAGATAGGAGGAGACACTACTCCTCAAAGAGGGATCTTATCGCCGCGATTGCGGCGTGCCCGAATTCAAACTCATTTGGAAAAAGGAACAGGATTAAATGAAATTACCATTTATTAAAAGAAATAACCATTTCATAAAAAAAATAAAAACTAATAAAATTGAAAAAAACCAGAGGCAGCCACATTCTGATCTGGCATAAGATTTCAGGCTTATAAGCTCATCTAGAGCAGCCAGTCCAGAGTTAATTTTAATTGGAGATCTTCACAGGGTTTTAGAAGGTCAGGTTTTTCCGGAATCTTTTTCATATTGTACAAAAAATACCAATATTCTGAATACTCGTTGAACTGTGCATCTTTCATGGACTGAAATTATAGTGTCCAAAAGACAGTTGAAAAATTGTAACTATATTTTTTTTGCCGGAGAAATTATAGGTTTATCAGAAAGTAGGCCTGCGGCGCCCCTTCGTATTCGGCGCCCTGGGCGGTCGCCTAACCGCGCCTTACCCTAACGCCGGTACTGCCTAAAGGGACGCAGAAATAGCCAGGCCAGGGCCACAATTGGCCGAACCAGGTCCACAATTGGGCAAACTAGGACCACAATTGGCCAAACCAGGACCGCAATTGGGCAGAACAGGGCGCAGTAAAAGAGGCCAGTGCTGGGCGCATAAAAGGGCGGAATTAAGTTGCTGGGTGACGTCTTTTTTGTACTTAAGTCTAGTTATGTAACTATAATATCTCTTTCTCTTATTCCAGAGCTTCAAATCAAAACAACTGGTGCGCAGTCAAGCGATACGCGAAACGCATTCACCACCCCGAGCGTTATCACCAGCCCAACCTCAAATAGCAACAATACCGGCCACTGCCGTGGCTAATAACTCGACTACTAGCGTGGGTCACTCTTCACCTAGCGTCGGACACATTGCTCCTAGCGTGGGTAACACTACGCCTGCCATTGCCAGCGCAACTATCATCGAGAATGGCACAACTGTTGATAAAGCAACGAGTATGGCAAATTCTCCGAATACGGATTTGCCGGCTTACGCAGTCAACTCATCGGCAAGCGCGGTCAACTCATCGGCTAGCGCGATCAACTCATCGGCTAGCGCAGTAATCGCGTCCGCTAGTGAAGTCTATCCGTCGGCTAGCGCCATCAACTCATCAACTAGCGCAGTAAACTCCGGTGCTACATCAGATAAAGCGATAAATGAACGAACTGTGAGTGTGAGTGAGGATTCTAGTCATGTTAGTGTTAGGTGTAGTGATGTGGTTATCAGTAGTGATGTGAAACATAGTGATAGTGATGAGTTTAAGAAGAAGTTGCCCGTTGAGATTCAGGTGAGTGTTCGCTGTTCATACTTTTTTTTTGGGTTCCGTAAGTCCGTCTATCTGCCCTTCACAGTCAATTTCCTTAGAACCTATCTGACTGTTTAAGTTGAAATGTAACTGTGGCCCAAAGTGCCCAAAGGAAGTGGTATATTTTTTGTAATTTTTAAATAATAATTTATTTTTATTTCAAGTAGGCAAGTTAAGTGCTAGAGTGGAGACCGCGGACTAGCAAGCGCAGCGTAGGACGTCCACCAACAAGATGGACAGACGACCTTATAAAGGTCGCCGGAAGACGCTGGATGCAGGTCGCTTCCAACCGGTATACGTGGAGATCTAAAGGGGAGGCCTATGTTCAGCAGTGGACGTCCTATGTCTGAGATGATGATGATGATGATGACGCCAGTTACAGGCTCATAAGACTTGTCAATAGACAAAAAAAAACGTTAAAAATATTTATGGTTCTACAGTCCCAGTCACAAGACATAGGTCAGTCAAGACACTCCGTTGGGAGGGAGTACTCTTTTGATGATTTTACTGTGTTCATGATTCTTTTCGAATTTGACAGGCCTGTTGGTCTAGTGGTTAGTGACCCTGACTGCTATGCCGGGGGTCGTGGGTTCGATTCCCACCCAGGAAAAATGTTTGTGTGATGAGCACGATCATTTGTTCTGCGTCTGGGTGTAATTTATCTATAATATGTATGTATTTAGAAATATATAATTATGTTTATCAGTTGTCTAGTACCCATAACACAAGCTTTGCTTAGCTCGGGACTAGATGGCGTTGTGTGATAGTTGTGGAATATTATTAATATTAATTTTCTTGTAGATAACATCGGGAGGCTGGGACGATACCCACCATGAGCGCCAGCGCACCCGTCGTTGGCACTCGGACGCGCCGCGTGACCTGCTGTCAAATAACCCGCGTATAAGCTGCGTGTGCGGTTATTGCGCAGCTTGCGTCCATTGCAGGTAGGTCAACATTAAGAAAGTAAGAGACAGATAACGTTTATTGGTATCCTACTAATATTATAAACGTGAAAGTTTGTATGTCTGGATGGATGTTTGTTACTCTTTCACACAAAAACTACTGAACGGATTAGGATGAAATTTGGTACACAGATATGTAGTTTATAACCCAGATTAACACATAGGATAGTTTTTATCCCGATTTAATGTTCCCACGGGAGTTGTAGCGGGTTAAACCGCAGGCAACAGCTAGTAGGCCATATGCAAGGAGCAAAAAGAGAAGAACTGCGGGTTAAGACGCGCTTGCTGAGTTTGGTCTGTGGATGGGTGACCATCTGTCATAGCGAGTTTCCTCCGTGTCTCGGAAAGCACATGAAGCCGTTGGTCTCTGCTGTCATTTGTAATCTTTGACAAATTGACAGTCGTTACTGTAAGTCAGAAGTTCTAAAGTCAACCAGTCTTACCATGGGGTATGATATTGCGCAGTTACTGTGTTGTGAAGATCCGACAGGCAGTCACTCCATGTAAAATACTGATATCCAGCTAATTCTGGTTTGACTGGAAGCCGACCCCAATATAGTTAGGTAAAGGCTAGGCAGATGATGAGATGATGATGTTCGAAGAACTGATAGCCGATGGGAAGAAAGGTTTTCGAGTGGCGACCACGGCCAGGAAGACGCAGCGTAGGCCTCCCACTAGGTGGACCGACGACATCGTGAGGGTCGCGGAAAACCTATGGATGCAAGTGACGAAGTGTCTTTCGGTGTGGGGGTCGAGTTTCGGCACCGAAACGTGGTCTTTCACTATCGATCTCATCTCAAAGCTCAAAGTCGCTCAGCGAGCTATGGAGAGAGCTATGCTCGGTGTTTCTCTACGTGATCGAATCCGAAATGAGGAGATCCGTAGACGAACTAAACTCAATGATATAGCCCACCGGATTAGCAAGCTGAAGTGGCAATGGGCAGGCCATATTGCTCGCAGAGCAGATGGCCGATGAGGTCGAAAAGTGCTAGAGTGGAGACCACGGACTAGCAAGCGCAGTGTAGGACGTCCATCAACAAGGTGGACAGACGACCTTATAAAGGTCGCCGGAAGACGCTGGATGCAGGTCGCTTCCAACCGGTATATGTGGAGATCTAAAGGGGAGGCCTATGTTAAGCAGTGGACGTCTTCCACCTGATAATGATGATGAGTTCCAATACTACTGCGATGCTGTAGCGATCCCCTTGTTAGTAATATTATTTTATGTATGTTTGTGTCGTAGGGGCCGTCGCCGCCGCCACTACTGCGCGTCGAAGCAGGACTCCGGCATCGTGTGCCCCGACGACTGTCCCGACTCCTCAGATAATGACACAGGTAACTATAGCCTACATTTTTTATTAATACGGAAAGTAGATTATCAAAACATATTAGACCGGTATTTATTCTATTGTTATTTATATATTATTAACCCAAATTGACGAAAATACAAAAAATCTAAAAAACGTCATTCGTTTGGTCTGCATAAATAAATTGAATATTTGATTTGTCCGCCAGATAAACTATCGAAAAAAAAAACACGTGTTTTTTTTTTTAACCAATGAATATTAGCAAACTTAAAACGCTTCAAAATTCGGGAGTGGGGGCTCGTGACGTCATCACGCCTGTTAAATTATACTGACAGTGATTTTGTGATTTTAAGAATTGTTGTATCTTCGTCAATTTTGGTTTTATTAACGTAACAAAACAAAAGAAACTACGGCTCAAATGTTTTTGTTAATCTATCTTCCGGAATTATTAAAAATCTTTGACTAAATTAACTTATTCTTATAAGAAACATCATAGCTCGCATCATCAGCATAGTTTTTTAATATCCAAAACGTCATACAGATGACTTATCGTTGCGTAAACGTATTTTTTTTTTAATGGAGCCCTTCTTTTTTTATTCAGGCGCATCAAATAATAACGACATGGTGAGAAAATCGACCAGTCTCGATGTAGACGACCAACCCTATTATTGTAGGTAAGTAGAACATGTTTCTTGCTATGTGTGTATCGATGTTTGTGAGCTTAATGAAGACGCGATGCGACGCAATTCGACCGATTCCAACTACAAATGAAAATCATCACTACCACTGCGACATATGACATAAAACGTGCCGTTGTCTGCGAGTAGATGAAAAACAAAACACGCTCGTCACGACGACGTAAGTCAGTCGAATTGCATCATTATATCGTAGCAGCAAGGACGATTTTCATTTTTAGTTAGTAGAAATAGCAATCGCATCAAGGGGAAGCTCCATAAGAATGGCGGGCGCGGTAGCGATCGCGATCGGTTTCCATACTGCCTTTCATTGTGGCGACTTCAGGTGTTGCAAACCGGGGTATTGTAGAGCTTGTTAGATGTCGATAGCTGGCGAGGCGCTGGTAATTGGTGCCAGGGAAGATGGAATAAAATATCGGAGGTAGTAGATGCACGTGTGTATTGTACCAATGTCGCAGATGGGAGGGGAGAAACAGTGTTGCCACTACATGTACAGTACTCCTAAATTAATAAAGCAAATAGAAATCTTCGTCACTGTTCGGCAACGGTCGTATTCCCCGAGCGTCGGAAGACGATATGTATATAGAGTGGTTAAGTGCATTTTCTTCATGCATAACTTAGTAGAATTATGGGTTTTGTAATAACAGCTCTATATAATTCCACACAGAGAGAACACGTGCAGTCACCACCAATATATAAAGACGACTGACGGACCTTTGACTGACCGGCGACAGCCGCCGACCGCCCGAATTGTTTTCAATTGTTTCACATGATTTGACATATGACATTGACTCCTGTTTCTTTCGAACAAGGTGCAAAATGCAAGTGCATTGTTTAGGGCTCTCTTCGATTCAATGATTCGGGGTTTTTCCGGGAATACGACAATTAGCGAAGATTTGCATGCGCATTATTAATATGGGAGTACTGTACAAAGATTTACACTTATTTGATGTTGGTGTTGCAAGATAAAAATTAAAATCTCCAACAGGTATCCAGTAGTTTCGAGAAACTCTGGCAGCAGAGCACAACATCGTTCTGAAAAGGCTAAGCAGATGAATGTACTCCATTGACAAAGTTATGTTGTTTGTTTTCAGATGCCCGGAACGTAAAGAGACCAGACCAAAGACTATAACGAGAAATGATTCTGGTAAGACCATCTTATATCTTGGAGTTTAACTCTTTTTTTAACCCTGTACTGGTATCACAAAATTGACAAACGTAACTGGCATCGTGGCGCCGATTTAGACCACAAAAGAAAATCTGTTATGACCAATGATATTATAAATAAAAAGAGGTAGATGTCCTACAGTGTGGAGCAGTGGTGGCCTAGTGGTAACGGTCCCGACTTATGACTTGTAGGTCGTGGTTTTGAACCCAGCCAGGCGCATTACTTTGTGTAATTTATTTCATCACCACTGCTCTCAAAACGGTGAAGGAAAACATCTTGAGGAAACCAGCATTTCCAAGACCTAAACATTCAAAGACATGCGACATCAGTCGGGCCTAGTCAGCTCTATCACGGGACGACTAAGAAAATTGTTGTTTATTTTCAAGAAAATTAGAAATGCAGCGGATTTAAATATCCTTCTATCCATTTATTTTGCACTTGTACAGTCAGTGTTGGGGTACTGCATCACGGTATAGGGTGGGGCACATAAGTCAGCAATGCTGCGGATCGAAAGAGCGCAAAGAGCAGTATTAAAAGTTCTCGCAAAAAAACCGATCCGCTTTTCCACAACGTCACTCTACTCTCTCTGCCAAGTGTTAACTGTTAGGCAATTGTTCATTTTCAAATCAATTATACGCAGGCATTCCCATCTTACTTATGACTCAAAAAAGTCTAGCAGTAGTCGTCGTTCAGATCGCGTATGCAATATAGTACCCCGCAGGACTGCACTAGCACGTCACCATTTTGCATACTTAAGTTCAAAACTGTATAACAGAATTAACAAAAATATAAATATGTATCCCTGCACCATGATAATTAAAGAAAAAAAAAAAAAAAAGAATTCTGTACACCAAGTACATACTCACACTTACGCACACACACACACACACACACACACACACTCGCACACAGGCAAACACCCAGACACATTTACATAAACATACACATTCATACTTCGGCATATACCTACCCTGTTTTTTTGTTTTGTTTTTATTATTTTTTTGTATTTTAACTTCTTATTTTATGTTTCTAGTTTGATGTAATTCACCTTCTCTTTAATTTAATTTACTTTAGTTTAATCTGGAACACAGTTCCTCTCGTCTGGAGACGGGCGTTGGCAACTGCACCACAGTTTTAACTTTTGCAGCTGCCATCGTTTACATCTGTTTTTGTGTTTACGTTTTTGTTCCAAAATAAACGATTTTGATTTTTGATTTTTTTGCTTTAGTGCGGATTGTATTCGCACTGGGCCCGCATGGCAGATTATGGCCCACTCCGTCCCACAGACAGGAGGCCTGTGTCCCAACAGTGGAAACATTTATAATCTGATATTGATGGCTATTGTAGAAGTGCAAGCTGTTGAGTTCCTTGAGTTATGAGTCGAGCTACACGATCACCGACAAATGCTTGCACTGACTGGACAGGTCCACTCAAATCTGTGTGGTTCTTTACTCAAAAGACCGTCTCATACACCCGCATGGTTCTCATATGGCATGAACAATGTCTGGACTTTAAAAGAGACTGTGACCTCTGAGTTTGTTTTGGATGTTTCTTCTCAGAGTAGTCAGGTACGAAACTACAGCCTCATCAAGCTTTAATATATTTATCATCTCCTGTTTTTTTGCAGTCCCCCAACGCGACGTATTTTTATTATTTTTTACTTTTTAAAAGGAGCTTGGTTTTTGTGTCAGGGTTTTTTTAATTTTTTTTTTTATTTTATACTTTTATAGGTATATACATATATCATTTTATGTTGCTAAGAGTACTTCCGATTAAGTCATCAATATTCCCTTTCGTACGCTTTCAATTGATACCCAACTCGAGTATATTTGCAGACCCTCGATTACCTTTCCCCACTTTCACCCCACAACTTGTAAACGGCTCAACCGATTTTCATCAAACATGTATAAGAACACTCGCAGATAAGTCACCTTTCATACAAAAAAAACTAAATTGAAATCTTTTCATCCGTTCGGGCTCTATGATGCCACAGACAGACAGATAGACAGACAGACACGTCAAACTTATAACACCCCTCTTTTTCCGTCGGGGGTTAAAAATAGTGATTGTTACGTGTAAAAGTTATAAGGTTTTGTAATAATTGTCATTTATTTTTTCAGATGAGCGAGGAGGGATCTACGAGCCAACGGGTCCTGAGTTGGTTGCGTTTATTAAGGATACCCTTAATAAGAACATGCGCGATAGAATGGCCCTGCTCAAGATCGAGAGAGAGCTGCATGCACTTGTTAATGACACCGGGTAAGCAATTATTACAGAACAACGACGATATATTACGAGACTCCTAATAACAGGCGACCGATGTCTGTCAACACATTAGGCAAAAATGTCTTATATCCGTCTTATTTCGACCACTCCTGTGAGCCGTAAACATACCTTGAGACAGAACAGACCTTGAGTTAGCCAATCACAACGCAGTACCCCGTCCCCCTCGTATACGTAGTACCTCAGCGAGTTGACAGAATAGTTTTTGTTCCTAAGATCATGCATGCGGAGTTTAGTAATATATCGTCGTTGTTACAGAATTTTTGATTTTCCGATTACCTATTCGCTGGTTGAGAAGGACTAGGGTATCAGAATCTATTGCAGCGCTGATGGTGGCATAAAGTAGAAATAATGCCGGAATCCCCATTTTTTTTTGTGTGAAAATCTTAATACGGTTCACAGAATACATCTAATTAGCAAGTTTCAACAGTGTACTGTCGTACAGAAAGAAAGAAAGACATGATGAATCCATAAGGATCCGTTTTTTACCAATTGGCGACGGAACCCTAAAAAAAATAGAAAGTATTTGCATCTTATATGGATTTCGGGACTATCTAACCGTGGCCCTGGAACGTAAAAGGCAACTGACAGTGCCTTCCACGTTACCCAGGGTAAGACTACTCATTGGACGATTTTACCATCCAAAATAAAAGGGGCGGTAGTTCATAGAAGGTGACCAATGATGTAGATGCTGAAAAGTTTATTACGTAAGGGTTTATTGGCATTGAAGCTTTGCCTTTTCATTTGATGACTGGCCTGTTGGTCTAATGGTTAGTGAACCTGACTGCTATGTCGGATGTAGGTTCGATTCCCACCCAGGACAAATGTTTGTGTGATGAGCATGATCATTTGTTCTGTGTCTGGGTGTAATTTATCTATAATATGTATGTATTTAGAAATATATAAGTATGTTTATCAGTTGTCTAGTACCCATAACACAAGCTCTGCTTAGCTTGGGACTAGATGGCGTTGTGTGATAGTTGTGGAATATTATTATTATTATTTATTTCCAGGCGCTGCATAGTCCGTTTCCCGGTGATGACGTCATACGGTCGTATGTTGGTACATCGCTGCGCAGCGCTGTTTCAGCTCTCACATCACTTGGACATGACCAACAAGACCTCCGTCATGGTGTCCAAGAGTGGTAAGTATCATCCTTATCATCATCATCTGCCTGCCTTTTCCCAACTATATTGTGGTCGGCTTCCAGTCGAACCAGATGCAGCTGAATATCAGTATTTTACATGGAGCGACTGACTATCGGACCTCCACAACCTAGTAACTGGGTAATACGATACCTCATGGTAAGACTGGTTGTCAGACTTTAGATCTTCTGACTGATAATAACGACTGTCAAAGATCTACAAATGACAGCCGAGATCAGCGGCTTAACGTGCTTTCCGAGGCACGGAGGAAACTCGCTATGTCAGATGGTCAGCCGTCCACAGAACAACTTAGGCAAAATTTTCTCATAGTGGGTGATAAAAAGTATAGTGTTCGTCTCGAGAGGTACATTATTTTAATCTTATGTACTTTGAATTCCTCACTGCTCTCCGGATTCTACTTTTGAATGGCTCGCTACGCTCTCGTCTTTAAAATAGTTATTTGTTTTTTTGTTAAACTACTATGGTTATCTTTTTGGATCGAACGGATTATCCTAAAAAAATCATTATATTTTTTCAGTTAGACAGTTTTCTCATGACGCGATTCCTACGATTTGCAATTTCTACTAACTAAAAATGAAAATCGTCCTTAATACTACGATATAATGATGCAATTCGATTGACTTACATCGTCGTGGCGAGCGTGTTTTGTTTTTAACCTACCCGTAGACAACCGCACATTTTATGCCGTATGTCGTAGTGGTAAGGATGATTTTCGTTTGTAGTTGGAATCGGCCGAAGTTCCCTTAGTATTGTAGTGTATTTCAGTCGCATTGTTTGTTTCAGGAACGTCTGGTGGTCGGATCCCATGCACCAGCTTCAAGGAATGGTGTACTGCCACGTTCCCGCCCAGTCCCCTACGTCATCAGCCGGATGTGCAACATGCCAAGTAAATGTCAACCTTATTAACTTTGTATTGGGGTCATATTAGAGAATAATAGCTTTTATTGAAGACCGTGAATCACTGTCGAAATGTGTTGTTTCGTCCACTTTTAGACTAGATCAGGATTAGCATGAATAAAACAAATGGTTTTAAAAACATTAAATAATAAAGTATGCGTAGCATGGCGATTCTATCTCTATTCTACCAAGAAAAGACAAAGCTATTTCATCGTTATTTCTCTACAAATCGACTGTTTTTTTTTTCCACAAATATGACACTATTCTTACACCATTAAAGAATACAAACATATCTTTTCTATATTTTAAACATTGCTATGCTTAAACCAATAAAAATATTTTACGATCTGTTATTTTGTCTAGTCTCTCGTCGACAAAACCCGTTTCTTAAGCGTCATGCTACGCGTGCTGGAGAGAAGAATTTGTTTGCGAGTAGGATTTGAACACGCGACCTTCTGAATCAGTACTAACACCAGCCTCCTAGTTTGTAAAAAGACGACGACGTTTAAAAGTGTTTTTAATACTCACTTTCAAATATAAAAATAAATCATTATTTCAGTTTAGACTATAGTCCCCGCCAGATAAGTCGGGAATAAAGGTCATTGATCCTTAAATGCATCGTTCGAATTTCAAAATAAAATATAAGGTCAAGGAAGGGTCAATGTCACCTCTTACCACGAAAAGTTTGTTTTGATCGTGTTACGACACTTTCTTTTATTTTTTGTTATCGTTTTGAAATATTGGAATACATTGGTACACGGGGGTCAACGAATTTTATTTTTGACTTATTCGGTCATCGCAGTCAGGCTCGGCAAAATCGAATTTTAATAACAAAAAAAGAAAAAATTATATAATTAAAAAATATGTTTCTTCAACAGATCAATACTAAAACGCGACACGCACTCGTTAGACGAACCCGGGGCTGGTTCACTAGCTAACAACAGAAGCAAGTCTCTGGAGCAGAGGGAGAGGGAGTACGAGAAAGTGAGACGGAGGATATTTAGCTCGGTAAGTAATTTTTTTATTATTATTGACACTCATGTCACTAAGTAAGCTTCCCCATGACGCGATGCGACGCAATTCGACCGATTCCGCGAAAATCATACTTACCACTATGACATAAAATGTGCAGTTGTCTACGAGTAGATGAATTACAAAACACGCTCGCCACGACGACGTAAGTCAGTCGAATTGCATCATTATATCGGACAATTTTCATTCAAGATTCAAGGACGACTTTCATTTTTAGTTTGTCAAAATTGCAAATCGCGTCATGAGCAAGCTCCCTAAGAGAGTGATGAGTATGAATGTTGATGGATGGAGAGGAAGAGGAAGGTCAAAGAAAAGATGGATGGATTGTGTGAGGGATGATATAATTCACAGTATCATTTACTCCTATTTCGACGTCTGATAGGAGAGAATGGAAGAATAGAAAGTGTTGCGACGACCACAAGTAAAATGAGTTAAGGGAAGAAAGATGATGAGGAGTTGAATTCCCTGTCGGGATCTGTTACCTGACAGCTATAACCTTGGGTTCTTCAAGTCAAGAGTGAACAGGTTACTTCTAGGCAAGCGTGCTTGACCATCGACCACATCGTCACTTACCATCACAAGAGATAGCGGTCGAACAAGTTTTCTTTTTCGAGTATTAAAAAAAAAAGTAGTTAGAACTCTGTAGATGGCGTTGAACTGACTACGTTACTAGATTTATGCCTTCTTTTTGCACAAATCCACGAGGAACAGACTTCTCTTCTTTTTCTCTTGGGACATTTTCTTTATGGCGTGGAAAACTCATAAATTAAAAAGACTGTTCAATGAATTTTTTTTTCTTTTTCCTTGTTGTTATTTATTTCCAAATGCCAATGGTGTGCCAAATGCCAAGATCTCAAAATTATACTCTCGTTTCTTCTTCTCGTTTTCCGAATACGCAGAAACTTTTCACGCATATGAATGTCGCATAAATCTTATAACCAAATTTTCTTGAACAAAATGTAAGGGATTTTGACAATCATTAGTTAACTCTAGATCAAATAACAAGTCCTTACTGATCTATTTTCCATTTGTTTGTAGCAAGACGAGACACAATGGCCGTGGCTTGCCTCCGGACCTATAAAGGTGCTCACTCCTGAAGGAGGCGGCAGGAATAAATTATTAAAGGTATGTATTAATAAGTCCAAATATTATAAGTCCAAACTCAAGGTTTGCCAACGCGCAATGGAGCGTAGTATTCTAAGTGTCAAACTGTCAGACGGCGTACGTAATACCACACTGCGTGCGCTCCAAAACACAAATTTTTGACGTTGGTCAAAAGGCCGCTGCACTGAAATGGGCTTGGGCCGGCCACGTCTGCCGCATGCCCAATGAGCTGTGAGCCAGAATAACCACTTTGTGGAGCCCTGACACAGCCAGATGGCGTCGCAGCAGAACCTCGTAGAAGAAGATGGGACGAGCTGGACAAAACCAATGGCCAGTGGTCCACTTTGGCTCTGGATCGTGAAAACTGGAGATCATGGAGGCCAGCAGTGGGATGATGTAGGCTATCAGTATGTATGTAATCTCATCTTACTCATCATCTGCCTGCCGTTTCTCAACTATATTGTGGTCGGCTTCCAGTCGAACCAGATGCAGCTGAATATCAGTATTTTACATGGAGCGACTGACTATCGGACCTCCACAACCTAGTAACTGGGTAATACGATACCCCATGGTAAGACTGGTTGTCAGATTTTCAGGGTCAGCTCAGACCGAGACGCTACTTTTCTGATGGTTGTCACTGTTGATTCTGGCTTTCAGGAGTTGCAGTGGTTTGGGAAGGTGTGGTGGGTTCGTCCTAACAAAAAAAAAATGCTAGTAACATAGTGAGTGGGAAGCGGTCGCCTCCTTCTGCGAAACAGGCATGCTCGCGAAGGAGTAGGTGGTACGCCTGAGGGAGAGGAAAGAAAGAAAGAAGGGCACCGTAGGCGCGAGTAATGAGCGACTCGCTATCCCACCAAGGACCATGCCCGGGTCGACAGCGCGTTGTGTTCCACGCGTGCCTCAAAGAGTGTCATTATGACGGGGGCCCCCCTTAGAGGGCCAAAGCCTGGCCTGGAAGGACTCATTCCTTCCCACCCAGGGCAGAGCAGGAGGGACTGTCAGACTCGTACTAATTAAAATCCACGGTGTCCTTCAATATCCCTTAACGTTCCAGGGTCTCGGTATGTCGATAGTCCCGTACCCCGGTAAAATACTAATCAAATTTTAAAAATAGTAGTTTTTAGTAATAATTATATCTTTAAACAGGTGCAATCTCTAGAAGGCAGTGGTCCTAACTCCAGCGGGTCCTGGCGCGGTGCCCGCGGCCCCGTGTCCAAGAGTCACAGCTTCGGAGGGTATGCTGCAGCGGAACCTCATACTCCAAGGTTGCTTAGCAGACAAGGTATGGACTAGTGATGTTACGAATGTTCGAATTTAACATTCTCGAATGCGGATGCGAATATTCAATAGGGTACTTTACTGCATAAATAAATTGAAAATCTATTTAGTCCGTCAGTAATAATATTGAAAAATAATGGACACGTATTTTTTATTTTTTCAAATCAATGAATATTGACAAAGATAAAACGCGTCCAAATTCGGGAGTGGGGGCTTGTGACGTCTTCCGCTTGTAAAATTGTACTGACCAAGTGACGTTTTGTAAATGAAAAAATACGGGTCTAATATTTTTAATAATCTATATTTCGGACTAATAAAAAAAAATGAGTAAAATACCCTATTCCAATATTCGCGAATGCGAATATTCAGTTAGAAGTCAATGACGTTTCATATGCTATGAAGCTGTAACGAGAATGGAAAAAGTATGTAAGAGTATGTCTACGAGGGTCAATCAGTGAAAGAAAAGCAGAATGAAACACGTTTATCTTATTTATTTAAATTTATTTATTTAAAAACACACACTATCTTTACAGGCATACCCAATACAATAGTGGTTAATAAACACACACAAGATAATTTAAAAATAACTTACGACTAATACTATTAAAAACTCTTAACAAAATCTTAATCTTAGCATGAATGGCAATATAAAGGCACACTGAATAAAAGATGAATGGAGAGGAAAATACCACATAAGAATGAATGAAATGTGTAGAAGAAGGAGTTCCAAATATTGGTATATTTCACTCGTGTGTATTCGCATAAATATATGCGGATGCGAAGGCAAATATTCGCAACATCTCTAAGCAACGACGATATATTACTAGACTCCGCATGCACGATATAAGGAACAAAAACTATTCTGTCAACTCGCTGAGGTACTACGTAAGCGAGGGGGACGGGGTACTGCGTTGTGATTGGCTAACTCAAGGTCTGTTCTGTCTCAAGGTATGTTTACGGCTCACAGGAGTGCTCGAAATAAGACGGATATAAGACTTTTTTGCCTAATGTGTTGACAGACATCGGTCGCCTGTTATTAGGAGTCTAGTAATATATCGTCGTTGTCCCTAAGTATGGACTGAACTATGATCTTCTCACATCTATGACTTTCACTCCCCATCGTGTTGAGTTTTAAATGTTTGTAAATGCATGATACTGTCGAAAATTCTAGTATGGGGACTCCGTTTATTAAAAAAAGAAATTACAATATTGAGAGCCTTTAACGCTGGATGCAAGCCGCTTCCAACGGTCCTACTGGAAGTCTATAATATAATATAATAATATTCCACAATTATCACACAACGCCATCTCGTCCCAAGCTAAGCAGAGCTTGTGTTATGGGTACTAGACAACTGATAAACATACTTATATATTTATAAATACATACATATTATGGATAAATTACACCCAGACACAGAACAAAAGATTATGCTCATCACACAAACATTTGTCCTGGGTGGGAATCGAACCCACGACCCCCGGCATAGCAGTCAGGGTCACTAACCACTAGACCAACAGACCAGTCAAAATGGGGGAGGCCTATGTTCAGCAGTGGACGTCTTACGGCTGATATGATGATGATGATAATGTTGTTCCAGGTGACCTGGCTTCCAGCAGTTGGCGTCTGTCTCCATCTAGTTCTGGATACAAGACCCTCAGTCTTCGAAGTACTGACTCCATAACTCCTTCTCCTACAGGTAAGTCGAATAAAAGTTACTGATGTTGTAATTGTTTCAGGTGTATAAAACGCATTTGGAAAGTTCCCAAATGCTTTTTTTTACGTCTAAAACTATATTCGGTGTTACGATATTCACTATTGCATTCCCTAATATTTTTTTAGTGCACTACAGAGCCATATTTAATTGAAACTTGTAAATATTTGACAGCCGTTTGCGACGTTGCCAACTTTCAGAATACGCTTTCTTAACCTAGAATATCAGCCTGTGCAGCTTAAATAATTAAGCCTCGGCAGAAGTTCCTCAGCAGAAGTTTTTTTTTATCAATCAAAATCAAAACGTTTATTTCAACTAGGCCATAACCGGCACTTTTGAACTGTCAAAAGACAAAATAAAACTAGAACAAAAATAGCTATGGTGCTACAGTCCCAGTCACAAGACATAAAAACTGTGAAAGTACCGTGGGTGCTCATTACAAAGCGTAGATCTCTATGGAGAAGAATGAGCAAGAAACTCCATGGACACTCTTTTTCAATCGCCAAAATTATTACAGATCTTTGGATACATCATTCATCATCAGATGGTAGGTACATCATGTGAGAACAATGTGGCAAGTTATTAGTGTCCATAATAATATAATTTAATTTTGTCCCCAGGCGGCGCTAGTCCCGAGCCGACAGTGTCGTCCCACATCCCGGTGTCGTCGGCGGAGGGCGCGGGCGTGGTGTGGTGTGTCACTGACATGTCGGCCGTGCCGCCCGGCGCTATGGTCATACATCCACATGTAAGTATTGGAGAAATATACCTTTTTTTATCTCGGTAAAATCATCCAATGAGTGGCGTAGGTTGGAAGCGACTGTCAGGCTGCTTTGATACGTTCTATGGATGTGTGCTATGGATACGTGCTATGGATGTGTTCTGTGGATACGTGCTATGGATACGTGCTATGGATGTGTTCTATGGATACGTGCTCTGGATGTGTACTATGGATACGTGCTCTGGATGTGTACTATGGATACGTGCTATGGGTGTGTACTATGGATACATGCTATGGATACGTGCTCTGGATACGGGCTATGGATGTGTACTATAAATGCGTGCTATGGTTGTGTGCTATGGATACATGCTATGGATACGTGCTCTGGATACGGGCTATGGATGTGTACTATAAATGCGTGCTATGGGTGTGTGCTATGGATACATGCTATGGATACGGGCTATGGATGTGTACTATAAATGCGTGCTATGGGTGTGTGCTATGGATACATGCTATGGATACGTGCTCTGGATACGGGCTATGGATGTGTACTATAAATGCGTGCTATGGGTGTGTGCTATGGATACATGCTATGGATACGTGCTCTGGATACGTGCTCTGGATGTGTGCTATGGATGCGTGCTATGGGTGTATGCTATGTATACGTGCTCTTGATAAGTGCTATGGGTGTGTGCTATGGATGCGTACTATGGATACGTGCTATGTATGCGTGCTCTGGATGTGTACTATAGATGCGTGCTATGGGTATGTGCTGTGGATACGTGCTATGGATACGTGCTCTGGATGTGTGCTATGGGTGTATGCTATGTATACGTGCTCTGGATACGTGCTATGTATGCGTGCTATGGATACGTGCTATGGATGTGCGCTATGGATACGTGCTAAGGATGTGTACATGCGTGCTCTGGAAGTGTGCTATGGATACGTGCTCTGGATGTGTGCTATGGATGCGTGCTATGGGTGTGTGCTATCGATTCGTGCTATGGGTGCATGCTATGAATGCGTGCTATGGATACGTGCTCTGGATGTGTGTTATGGATACGTGCTCTGGATGTGTGCTATGGATGTGTGCTCTGGATATGTGCTATGGATGCGTGCTATGGATGTGTGTTATGGATGCGATGAATTCAAACGTGCTTCATAGACCACATCTTCGCTTACCATCAGGCGATACAGTGGTGAAACGAGAATCTATAATTAAATAAAACATTTCAGACTGGACGTCCATTAACCAACCCGGACGGCACCGTGTACCAGTTTGACCCGGCCAACCCGCCCGTACTGTACGACCCGAGTGTACTGCCAACTGAACACCAGAAAGTAAGTACAATGTGAGATGAATGAAAACATCGTGAGGAAACCGGTATTATGCCCCACTCCCTCTCTCAAGAGAGCAGGACTGTGTCCCAGCAGTGGGAACATTATAGGATGATGATGAGGTTATTGACCCTAAATCAATCTAACTACTCCGGGCTTTTGTTATTAATATTTTCTATTAAATTACTGGTTTTTTTTCCAGTTGGATCCGAGCAGTGAGAAACGTCGCGGCAGATTGGAGAAACAACATTCTTTTATTGATAATGGTAAGAAAACTAGTAACAATTAAAAGAGCTTACTGACGACGCGATTCCAACTACAAGTGAAAATCATCCTTACCACTACGACATACGACATAAAACGTGCGGTTATCTACGGGTAAGTGAAAAATACAACACGCTCGCCCCGACGACGTAAGTCAGTCGAATTGCATCATTATATCGTAGTAGCAAGGATGATTTTCACTTAGAACTGCGTCAAAAGCAAGCTCCCTAAATTTCCTACGTGCCTCGGAAAGCACATAAAGCCGTTGGTCCCGATCTTTGACAGTCGTTACTGTTAGTCAGAAGCTCTATAGTCTGACAACCAGTCTTACTATGGGGTATGATATTACCATCCAATAACTGGGTTGTAGAGGTCCGATAGTCAGTCGCTCCATGTAAACTACTGATATTCAGCTGCATCTGGTTCGACTGGAAGCAGACAACAATATAGTTGGGAAAAGGCAGGCAGATGATGAGTGCCACAAAAGCGAAAGTATAGCCAAGAATACACTAGGAGACAAATTTGCCATGACATGTATCGGCGACAAGTCAAGCGAAACCGGCCGATTTCGCCTGACAAATATGACGACAGCGACATATGTTCGCACCAACTTCAGATCAAGTCGTGCCACTTCCCAAAACTTCGCCTGACATACCTGGAGACATCGCGCGACTTCAGTAGTTGGCGACACGTCGCGCGATGTTGCCAGACATGTCGAGTGAAGTCCGACAACGTCGCGCTACCTTATCTGACGTCGCTGGCGACCCGAGTCTCGCGATGTTGCCAGACATGTCGAGTGAATTCAGGCAACGTCGCGCTACCTCATCTGACGTCACTGACGACCCGAGTCTCGCGATGTTGCCAGACATGTCGAGTGAATTCAGGCAACGTCGCGCTACCTCATCTGACGTCACTGACGACCGAGTCTCGCGATGTTGCCAGACATGTCGAGTGAATTCAGGGTCGGCTACCATTGACGTCGCTGGGCCCGGTCTCGCAATTGCCGACATTCGGGATTCGGCACGTCGGCTACTCATCTGACGTCCTGACGACCGAGTCTCGCGATGTTGCCAGACATGTCGAGTGAATTCAGGCAACGTCGCGCTACCTCATCTGACGTCGCTGGCGACCCGAGTCTCGCAATGTTGCCAGACATGTCGAGTGAATTCAGGCAACGTCGCGCTACCTCATCTGACGTCGCTGGCGACCCGAGTCTCGCAATGTTGCCAGACATGTCGAGTGAATTCAGGCAACGTCGCGCTACCTCATCTGACGTCGCTGGCGACCCGAGTCTCGCAATGTTGCCAGACATGTCGAGTGGAGTCCGGCAACGTCGTGCTATCTCATCTGACGTCGCTAGCGACGCGAGTCGCGCGATGTTGCCAGACATGTCGAGAGAAGTCTGGCAATGTTGCGCTACCTCATCTGACGTCGCTGGCGACCCGAGTCGCGCGATGTTGCCAGACATGTCGACCGAAGTCCGGCAACGACATGCTACTTCACTGAGCTGTCTACTACAAAATAAAACCTTTGTTTGGATGCTAATTTATTACTGTGCACTTGACTAGGTCGTGCAGGCACGCACACACACAAGAATCTCCATAGACTAACAACATAGACCATGTCCATAGACACATCATTCACCCAACGTCTCTGGCGACACGTATCGCACGACATTCGTCTCCTAGTGTATTCTTGGCTTAAAGATACATTAGAAAATAGGTTTGAATTGAATTTTCAATTACAGAAAGCGAGTGTCAGCCAAACGAGGAGTGTCGCAACAAATGTTGCTGCGAATGTCAGAGATCTGAGAGCTGTCAGGTGAAGAACGACAAGGTATGTGCCTACAGTATTGCTAAATTACTTATCAGTACCCTCAGCATGAGTTTTCAGTATTTGAGACGTAAAGTAAACTGGAACTATGGCAATTTACAATTGTCAATTTTCAATGAAAACTCCCCATTCCCGAATTTGGGGGATTGTGATGTAAATTCGTCAATTTTGGTTTACGTGACAAAAGAAAAAAATACGGGTCTAATATTTTTTAATATTCTATATTTCGGACTAATATTTTTTTTTTGAGAAAAATACCGTATTATAATAAAAATTGATCTAGGGATTAAATTAAAATAAATTATGCAGAGTCAAGGTCGAAAAATAATTGACATTAAGATGAAAACCTACTACTGTTTTCTTTCTTTAATTTCTCTCTAAAATGTAAAATCAGT
Organism: Agrotis ipsilon; assembly: GCA_028554685.1. Classification (NCBI taxonomy): domain Eukaryota; kingdom Metazoa; phylum Arthropoda; class Insecta; order Lepidoptera; family Noctuidae; genus Agrotis; species Agrotis ipsilon. The sequence continues at coordinate 6,564,764 of CM052982.1, forward strand.
CTCATCATCATCAGCCTATAACGTTCCCACTGCTGGGACACAGGCCTCCTCTCTGAGAGAGGGAGTGGGCCATAATCCACCACGCGGGCCCAGTGCGGATTGGTAGATGTCACATATCTTCGAATTTTTGGTTCTAGGACATGCCGGTTTCCTCACGATGTTTTCCTTCACCGTTTTGAGAGCAGTGGCGATGAAATAAATTACACAAAGTAATGCGCCTGGCGGGGTTCGAACCCACGACCACTCGTAAGTCGGGACCGATACCACTGGGCCACCACTGCTCTCAATAATAAAATAATGCTAATACTGAAACGCTGGCATCGGGACATCAAAGACAGCATCGGGTAGTAACACTAAAATAATATAAAATAAATCTTTTTCTCAGGAACTACCTACAAAACCACAAACGCCGCCAAATTACGAAACGAACACACAAACAAACGCACAAGAAGAAACTACACAACAGCAACCAGAATTCGAACAACCGACCAATCAGGAGACGGAACAATACGAGATAGCCAATCAGCAGCCGGCTTACGAACCGCCGACCAATCAGAAGCCGTATGAGCCGCCGAGGACTTTTGAACCGGCCAATCAGAACGTCGCTGTTAGTAACGGTTTGAATCGGCCGGTGAAGGTGGCCAATGAGGGGCAGGAGATTCAGTATCAGACTTATCATCAAGGATATAGGACGGATGAGGTAGGTATTAATTTTTAACCGACTTCAAAAAAGGCCAAGGGGGCCGATTCTCGGTTTTAGAGATGGTGTCGAACTCGACAAAAATTTCTAATGACGTAATTTTTTCGACAAATTTAAAAAGTTGATGTGTCAAATTGGCTATTTGTCGAAGGCTAACCTTAAAGTTCAGTAAAATTTGTTGAAAAAATGACGTCATTAGAAATTTTTGTCCAGTTCGACACCATTTCTAAAACCGAGAATCGGCCCCCTGGTTCTCAATTCGAATTTTTCTGTTTATATTTTAAGTCTTTCTCCTACCAATCGATTCGACTATTTTTTGTTGGAAAGATTATACCTACTTCAAAGAAGAAACGGTTAATTTATGTTTCGAATACAGTCATCGAGACTCCTTTCAATTTTTATTGATAATCCTCATAGTTTCGGATATAGCCATCCACGCCCAGTTGAAAAATTGACCCTGTATACTTCTTAAAAGGTCCCATGAAAATGTTATCGAAATTGGACAAGTGGTTTTTGAAAAATCAACAAATATTATTAAAATTTTATTAACTTTGGTTGAGTACTTTTTAAAGAATAAATGAGCATTTCGCTAACTGTGAACGTGAACGATATTATTACGACCGACCAACATTATTGAGATAAGCTAGATTGCGGACGGCGGGTTATGGGTAGCTCGCCGTCCGACCAAGGACAAGGGCGAGTCGATGGCGCGTCTACTTTCCCAAAGAAAATGACGGGACTTCCATAAGGCGAAACGCCTAAAGGCGCTCTCTCTCTGCGCGAGCATTCACCTGTATTGTAACGTTACACAATCGAACATTTCATCAGTGATTGAAGCAATCGAGCATCACAATGCGCACCTTGTATCAAATCTATACTAAATGTACTGGAATGCTCGTCAGTCAGGGAGGTAGTATTGTAATGTAATGCTCAAAGTCTATAATGTTACATTACACGTGAATGCTCCCGGTGAGGGAGTGCCGTAACATAACGGGTGAAACCGCAGGCAAAAGGTAATAACCTCCCCCCTCTCCTCCAGATGTCGTCCCCTCCTCAGGTCCCCCACCAGTTCGTGCAGCACGAGGTCAACCTGCAGCTCATGTCGCAGCAGAAAGTGCAGCAGATGCCGCTCGCAGACACTAATATACGTAAGTTTACTTCGTTATATAACCCCTTTTTTTAGCGTATTCATCATCACCAGCCTACAACGACGATATACTACTAGACTCCTAATAACAGGCGACCGATGTCTGTCAACACATTAGGCAAAAGAGTCTTATATCCGTCTTATTTCGAGCACTCCTGTGAGCCGTAAACACACCTTGAGACAGAACAGACCTTGAGTTAGCCAATCACAACGCAGTACCCCGTCCCCCTCGCTTACGTAGTACAGTCACGTTCATTAACATGTTGGCACGTCTAGACTTCAAAAATATATGAACATAAAAATAATTCAGAATATTATGACAACTAAAGCATCATTAAATTGTGATCAAGATTCAGATCCATTAATATGTGACTACTTTTTATCAATAACATGTATACAACCAAAGGGACATTTTTATATGATCAACTTTAAGATCATAATTATCTGAACAGTGAAAGATTCACAATTATGTAAGTTCACATGAATATAGTAATATCTGAACAAGTAAATGTAATTAAAATTCAACCTTATTAGAACGTTATAAAGACGATTTTACTCATCATCATCATCACAATCAGTAATCTTAAAATAGCGTGATCAAGGAGTTTGCAACATTAATTAGGTATCACTGGCTAGTTTTCCATCAAGTGACGTTGTTTTAAAAAGAAATAACCGACGCACATGTCATTCATAAAAAAATATACCTACTCATTTCAAAAGACCTAAAAAGCATTCGCGCGGAAAACAATTGAAATACTGTCATTTCATTAACAATGTAAACTGGATATTATTTATTCGAACAAATAATTTACTTTCCTATGCATCTATACTAATATTATAAAGCTGAAGAGTTTGTTTGTTTGTTTGTTTGTTTGTTTGTTTGTTTGAACGCGCTAATCTCAGGATCTACTGGTTGGAATTGAAAAATTCTTTTTGTGTTGGATAGTCCATTTATCGAGGAAGGCTATAGGCTATATAACATCACGCTATCACCTATAGGGGCGAAGCAGTAATGAGAAATGTTTCAAAATCGGGAAAATGTATTCCTTTTTTAGAGCTTCCGTTGCGTGCGCCGAGTAAACGGTTAGAGTTTCGCAAAAATTATGTACTACGGAATTATTCCTCATAAAATTTTCTAAAATAAAGTCCGCGAGAGCATATATCTATCTTTAAAGGTTAAGTCACTATAACCTTTTTTAAGGGAACCAAATTTGTTTTAAAGTAATGCATTATTTGCGAAGGTGTTTTCATTAACATGATATTAATCCTTATCCAAATAAATACGTTAATCATCACAAGCATTTAATTTTGAACGAAATTGCCCTTTACATCATTTGATTTCAATGAATATCTTAGGAGATATCACAGTTTCAAAATAATACCGCGACAAAATAATGACGGTCTGGCACAATTGCGTCGATAAAACCCTCTTTAGGCCGGTCAATATCGACATCAAACATTACAAACGCGCATGTTACTACCATTTTGTTATAATTTGCAACCCTGAATACCCTGTGCTTTCAATTCAGTAGTTTTTGCGTGTGTATCTCATGAACCGTGATAGCTAGAGATTTGAAATTTTCACATGTGATGTACCTACATCTGTTGCTGCTATAACAAAACATACTAAAAACCAGAATACAATAAATATTAAGGGGGCTCTCATTGGTCGCGGGACTTATTTCATTACCGTGACCCCGGAACATAAAGAGCTATTGAAGGACACCATGGATTTTAGTCAGTACAAGTCTGACAGTCATCAGGGCTCATTTGATGATTTTACCACGTAAAAAAAAGTGGGGCTCCCATACAAAAAACGTGGTTTGTTGCTGGTTTTTGAAGATGTTATAAAATAATGTAATGTTTCGGAGGCTGTTTCTCACGAACCGTGATAGTTAGATAGGTTACATTTTCACAGATGATGTGTGTCTGTTGCCGCTGTAACAACAAATACTAAAAACTGGTTAAGTGCGATTTTGATTCGACATTGACATTGACAGAACAGGGTTATCAGGGTTGCAAACTTGGGTGTTAAATACTCTAAACTCTAAAGGGACCTAACAACATATAAAAGAATCGTAGTTACATGCGCGCTTGCAATGTTTGGTTTTTAATGTCGATATTGACCGGCCTACTTTAAGGAGCGTTTGGAAAGGCTACGGGCTGCGTCCTCACCTTCAGTCTGACGCAGTCCTACCGGTTTTCGTATTTTTCGTTTCGGGAGGTACCTCAAGATTCAGTGGCAATTAAGAGGAATGGTTAGCAGTCGGAATGCGCGAGGGAAAAGACATCCTCTACCTCTCGCCCCAGCCACCACTGAAGATATCCACGACGTCGGAAATAGCGCTCTTCAAGGGAACTGATGGAGACGGGACTATAGGACCAAACTCCTAACATGACGCGGGTGAAACCGCGGGCAGAAGCTAGTGTAGAGATAATTATGAAGCTTACCCTGCTCAGATATTATTAAGCTAATACAGTGAGAGACATAATATATTTTTCAAAAGGTGGTCACATATTATTGCCTACTGCAAATTATATACTATTGAACCTTCACATGAGGACATATTTTTGATCTGAAGATTTGTAGAATTTATTGAGCTTATCAACGTTCACAATATTTTGAATCATTGACAATGCCAACATATTATTGAACTCGACTGTACCTCAGCGAGTTGACAGAATAGTTTTTGTTCCTTAGATCGTGCATGCGAAGGTCTAGTAATAGTCGTTGCCAGCCTATAATGTTCCCACTTCTGGGACACAAGCCTCAGAATAACTTAAGTGGCCTAAACAAGTCCTTTCTTTGGTATTGATCGTCGTGTCGCTGAGCTCCTTGTGTTTTAAGTTGAGCTACACGATAACTGACAAATGCTTGCACTGACTGGACAGGTCCACTCAAATTTGTGTGGTTCTTTCTTCAAAAGACCATTTCAGACATCGACCTTCATGGTCCTCGTATAAACTGTTCTGCATTTATGATGTCTGGACTTTAAAAGAGACTGTGACCTCTGAGTTTGTTTCGACTGTTTCTTCTCAGAGTAGTCAGGTACGAAACACCGGCCCCTCCTAGTTTTATGAAAAGACGTGTAAAAGTTTTGCAATAACCTACTTGCAAAAATAAACATCATTTCATTTCCTCTCTGTTTGAGGGGGTAGGCCATAATCCACCACGCGGGCCCAATGCGGGTTGGTAGATGTCACATGTCTTCGAATTTTTGGTTCTAGGACATGTCGGTTCCCTCACGATGGTTTCCGTTTTAAGAGCAGTGGTGATGAAATAAATTACACAAAGTAATGCGCCTGGCGGGGTTCGAATCCACGACCTACTACTTGTAAGTCGGGACCGATACCACTGGGCCACCACTGCTCTCACGTATTACAGTTATGAAATGACTCCGCTCACTGAGGGCGAGACGGGTGAGACCAACCCCAGCAGATTTGTCCCTCTAAAGCCCGCTGTACACATTGGGCCAAGGTATTTGGCCAGCATGTTGGGCCAAAATAATGAATTCCAAATGTCGCTGTTTACACATTGGGTCAATGTGTGAACACTGTATGCGAAGCAAGCCAAGAAACACGAAAAACCGACAACTTTCGGTTGGCGGGCCAGTATTCCCGCCAACTACCAACATACCGCCAAATAGGTCTGTACACGCTGACCCAATACGTTGGCCCAATGTGTACAGCGTCAGATTGCTGACGGCTCTTTGAGGCGCGTCGTCAACCCGGGCATGGTCTATGATTGGGCGGCGAGTCACCCATTACTCGCCGTCCGCATACAGTAAAAACGCTCCATGTAAAAATACTTTTTTTTTTGCTAAAATAATCCTCCCACCCAGGGCGGGACGGGAGTCAGACTTGTATTGACTAAAATTCACGGTGATTCTTCAATATCCTTTATGTACCAGGGCCGCGGTTACCAGGTGACACAGTCCCGCGACCCCGGCAGGAAAATACTGATATTCAGATATTTTTTTGTGTTTGCAGGACCAATGCAATTAACGAATATGACAAACATGGTGTATCAAGCACCGATGCCGCAAGGATACAACCCATATCAATGCAGAGTTGTAAGTATTTCACTTAACATTTTAATATTAGAAAAATAAGTTTTAGCTAAATAAAGAATAAAAAAAAACGTTTTCACCTCACACGCTCGCAAAGATTCCAAATCTCATTCAAAATTTGAGCGCAAAACTCCATTTTGCGGTCTAAGGCGCAATGTGCGAACATTTCCTCGCTGTGTGAGGCGAAAAGTTGTGTGTTGCGCTCGGCAGCAAAGTTATTCTGCTTCTCGTACCTTTAAAACTTCGCTACGCTCAGGATTTTATATTTAAAATTGACTCCATACAAGCGAGCGGACATAGGATTATAAAAATATGATTTTTGAAAAACAAATGAAGCCAATAATGTTCTCGATGATCTAAAAGTAAAGTACTCTCATAGTTTTATCTATTGAACCCTTATTTTAGGTGTAATTTCAGTAAAACTTATTACAATGTATGTATTGAAAGATATGTTCAAAAATTGATTTCTGGCGATAATATTTACAAGATTTCGTCCAACCATACTTGTGTCCCCTTGAGTCCTGTGGATTTGATCCACTGTGCCACGGCATATTGCTCTCATTTGCCTCTGAAAATTCAACTAAATTGTTATAATTCAGGAGCCATCTCTTCAGATGTACCCACAAGTACTACAGACAGAGGAACACAAGCTCGCTCCATCGCCACATCCCAATGAAACTGCTTTCAGGATCGGTGAGTCTTACCAGATTATTTATTGCTATAAACACTGTTACGAGCTCATGGGATACATTGATTACCAACAATTGTAACCAAATATTCTTAATTTGACACAAGTAATACTTAATTACACTTAAGTGACTAATCTCAAAGTCACTTCAATCCAACGACGATATATTACTAGACTCCGCTTGCACGATCTAAGGAACAAAAACTATTCTGTCAATTCGCTGAGGTACTACGTAAGCGAGGGGGACGGGGTACTGCGTTGAGATTGGCTAACTCAACGTCTGTTCTGTCTCAAGGTATGTTTACGGCTCACAGGAGTGGTCGAAATAAGACGGATATAAGACTTTTTTGCCTAATGTGTTGACAGACATCGGTCGCCTGTTATTAGGAGTCTAGTAATATATCGTCGTTGACCGTAGGTTTGCATTTAACGAGGTGGTCACTACATAATTTATGATGATACAACCTGATGGCTTTGAAATCCGTGATTAAAATTGTTTTGAAAACACTGACAAAAATACACCTTGATTTTTAGTTAGTTATCTATATTTTAAAAGTATATTCTTCTGAACATGTATGTATGTGTCAGATCCGAGCTATCCGTACGCGGCGCTGGACTACACGGCGGCGTGCGGCGCCTGCGTCGAACCTGCGCCCGCGCAGCCGCAGCACATGCAGAGGAGGTAAAAATGTCATACTATGTTAAGTAGATGTCTCAAAGAGTTAACAGCAAAATGACGGGGAAATATAACAAAGGTTCTGTAATTATAATTGGCGATTGAAAAAGAGTGTCCGTGGAGTTTCTTGCTCATTCTTCTTCATAGAGATCTACGCTTTGGAATGGACATCTACGGTACTTTCATAGTTATTATGTCTTGTGACTGAGACTAGCACCATTACTATTTTTGAACTGTTTTTATTTATTTACTATTCAAAAGTACCTGTAACTGGCCTACTTGAAATAAATGCTCTCATTTTGACTCTATACAAAAATATTTGAAACACACCACGACGCTCCGCCACTAGCGAATTCGCATATTTACAAAGTAACTAATGTCTTATTCGCGTCACCTGTCGCACCACTTACCGCTTTGTTTTTTCGTCGCAAAATCATCAAATGAATCCTCCCGCCCAGGGTAGAGCAGAAGGGACTCTGACTTGTACTGACTAAAATCCACAGTGTCCTTCAGTAGCCTTTGTGTACCGGAGCCGCGGTATACGTGTGTCCCACGACTCCGGCAGGCTTTGGCCCTCAAGGGGCGCACCGTCATCATGCTGACGCACTTTGAGACCTTTCGACCCGGGCTGAGTCCATGGTCGGACAGCGAGTCGACTATTACTCGCCGCCCGCATTACCACTTAGAACGAAATCGTTAATATTTCTGTTTTGTTACAGTTACAGCGTGCCCTACGGTCAGATGGAGGTCCCACAACAAGTCCTGCCTCCCTACCCGGTCGGCAACGTGCTGCTACCTCAACCACACATACAACAGCTGCCTGCTTACCCGGTAAGTCCTACTACCCACAGCTGGGACTCCGCTACAATGGCGTCATGGCGTCTTAAACTCAGAGTAGCTCCAGTGTGGGAAAGAGACAGAGCTATACAAGTCTAGTGCCACCTCGTTCCCACAGTTGAACTACTCTGGCTTTATTAAGACGTCATGGGTACGCCAAAAGGATGCTTTTTTGAATGCCGAATGAAATGCGAGGAGCTCGTAGCTAAATAATTATAGCCGCACAGGATGATTTTCTGGGTTAAGCCGCGCTTGCCGAGGTTGGTCTGTGGATGGGTGACCATCTATCATAGCGAGTTCCCATCTGTTATATCGAGTTTCCTCCGTAACTTGGAAAGTACGTAAAGTCGTTGGTCCCGGATTACATTTATAGATCGCAAGCTGTAAAGTCTAACAACCAATCTTACCATGGAACAAAAAACTTCGGGGATATTTTATTAATAATTTATTAATTGATAACCGTCTTTATTAAAAAAAACGGTTAAAATGGACGGCGAGTAATAGGTGAGGCGCGCGTGAAACACAACGCGTCGTCGACCCGGATATAGTCCATGGTCGGACAGCGAGTCGCCCATTACTCGCCGTCCGCATGCTCCCGCCTACAGTGGCTGGAGATCGTCTTGCGACGTCGGTCCCCTTGCGGTTGGGCTGTGAGGTGGACGCTGTTCTCTCCCTCACGCGACCCGTCTCCTCTTTAATAATGAAATATAAATAAACGTCCTTCTCCAGCAGTATCAAGAGCAGCTCCCCTGGGCGGTCCCGGGCGGGCTGGCTCCTCAGAAGCTGATGGTGCCGGTGTCTCCCGAGCTGTACCCGCTCATGTACCAGCAGCAGCCCACATACCAGCACTACAACATTGTGTACCCGCAGGTCAGTGGACAGCTGTTTGGAACACCCGATGAGATTACGCTCGTAGCGAATTCGCGTTCTTACAAAGTTAGGGAGATTCCTCATGACGCGATGCAACGCAATGGAACCCTTATAGTTTCGCCATGTCCGTCCGTCCGTCTGTCCACAGCTTAGCTCAGAGACGCCCAGTACTAGAAAGCTGTAATTTGGTGTTAATATACGGATTTGTTGTGCCGAAAAAGTGGTAAAATAAAATCTCGTAAAATATTTTTTTAGGGTACCTCCTGCACACGTAAAGTGGGGATGCTTTTTTTTTTTCTCGCGTACCCGTTAGTGTGGGGTATCATTGAATAGGTCTTTTAAAAATATTGATAGTTTCCATTAACATTTTTTTGATAAAAAGATTCGTTTGTGAAATATTAAGCTTTAAAGTGCTAAATTATTGCTCGACTCGAGTGTCCCACCCTCTACCAGCTAAACGGTTATGTTTGGGGAAGTGAAAAAATTCACAATAGTAGTATATATAAAGTAGTTTAAAGAAAAATTATCATGACTAAGTATGCTTTACAAGTTTACGAGTAATTGATGGGCAACTACGGAACCCTACACTGTGCGTGGCCTGACACGCACTTGGCCGGTTTTATTTTCTTCTAGACGTTTTATAAGTGCTCATTGAGGCCCATCTATCTATACATATAATAAAACTGTAGAAAAGTTATTTTTGTACATTAAAAAAAAACTCAAAAAATTTAGCCAGGGTATTAAAGGACAACCAATAGAACCCATTTCTAGCATTTTTAGAATTTTTGTCTGTTTGTCTGTTTGTCTGTTTGTCTGTTTGTCTGTTTGTATGTTTATTTGTCCAGGTATCACGTAAAATGTACGAAATTTATGTAGATAACTTTTATACACAACGATTAAGCGTAACTTGGAGAGGAATTTAGTTTTTGTTTCATTGGAATCGGTTCAGTCTATCAAAAGTTATTCGAATATAAAGTGTTTCAGAAGTAAAATTACGGTCAGTTCACACCAAGACGCGTAGTTCATAGCGCGATCTAGCTTCGATTCTGCTACATATTCAAATAAAAATTCATCTAATGATTATGATAGGATGGGATAGGATAGGATAGGATGGGATAGAATAGGATAGGATGGGATAGGATGGGATAGGATGGGATAGAATGGGATAGGATGGGATAGGACGCGACAGGACGGGACAGGACGGACAGGACGGGATAGGACGGGATAGGATGGGACAGGACGGGACAGGACGGGACAGAACGGGATAGGACAGGATAGGACGGGACAGGACGGGACAGAATGGGAGAGGACGGGACAGGGCGGGACAGGACGGGACAGGACGGACAGGACGGGACAGCTCGGGACAGGACGGGACTGGACGGGACAGGACGGGACAGTACGGGACAGGACGAGACAGGACGGAACAGGACGGGATAAGATGGGATAAGATGGGATAAGATGGGATAAGATGGGATAAGATGGGATAAGATGGGATAAGATGGGATAAGATGGGATAAGATGGGATAAGATGGGATAAGATGGGATAAGATGGGATAAGATGGGATAAGATGGGATAAGATGGGATAAGATGGGATAAGATGGGATACGATGGGATACGGTGGGATTTTGGAGGGAGACCTTTTTACCCGACGCTTCGCACAAAAAAATACATTGGTAATTTCCGACATCCACGCGAACGAAGTCGCGGGCACAGCTAGTGTAAAATAAAATATTTTGATTTTGAATTCGACCGATTCCAATTACATAAACGAGAAACATACGATCAAATCATCCTTACCACTACGACATATGACATAAAACGTGCGGTTGTTTACGAGTACATGAAAAAAAAAACACGCTCGCCACGACGACGTCAAGTCAATCGAATTGCATCATTATATCGTAGTAGCAAGGACGATTTTCATTTTTAATTACTATAAATTGCAATTCGCACACATCGCGTCATGAGTAAGCTTCCTCAATGTACAAATGTTTGAAACACGCCACGAGACACCGCTAGTAGGGAACTCGTGTACGTACAAAGTAATTCATGACGGACGAGTGATTTGACTGCACGTTTGGCGTCAACGACGATATATTACTAGACTCCGCATGCACGATATAAGGAACAAAAACTATTCTGTCAACTCACTGAGGTACTACGTAAGCGAGGGGGACGGGGTACTGCGTTGTGATTGGCTAACTCAAGGTCTGTTCTGTCTCAAGGTATGTTTACGGCTCACAGGAGTGATAGAAATAAGACAGATATAAGACTGTTTTGCCTAATGTGTTGACAGACATCGGTCGCCTGTTATTAGGAGTCTAGTAATATATCGTCTTTGTTTGGCGCAGTGGCGGAGGAATTGAACTGCTGCGCTGGGTGTTGCAGGTTCGATCCCCACACGGAACAATTCCCCTTATTTCATATTAAGTTTTAATTATATTTTCAGATTGATCATTGCGGTTCATTTTTATTACATCTGACCTGATCTTGACCAAGACAACTTTGGGTACCTCTGGCTTAGACCAAAGTTCTGAAAAAACCGTTAACTTTATAAAAAAAAACCATTTATTTTCCAGGTAATCCAACAGCCCTACCCAATCTGCCAGCCAGTCTACCCAGTAATAGACAACAAACCACAACCAGACCAAAGACGGAACAGTCTATCGAACCGCCCTTCAAAACGCAACTCAGTATCCGGTTCCGCTCGAGCAACGCCATCTAACGAGGAGAAGACGAACTACGAAGATAGTAGTAATCGTCAGAATAGTGAGATAGCTGCCAAGATTCAGCAGATTAAAACGCAGATGGCTCAGTTAGACACGAGAGATTATAGATATGAGAAAGAGAAAAGAGGAGAGTGGCGGAGAAGAAATAGTGGGAGTGGGATCTTGGGGAATTGTCCCGTTAATAACTTCAATACGAGAGTTATGGGGTGAGTTGTATTTTATACTAGCTGTTGCCAGCGGCTTCACCCGCTACAACTCTAAAATTATCCCACGGGAATATAAAATCGGGATAAAAACTATCCTATGTGTTAAACCAGGTTATAAACTATCTGTGTACCAAATTTCAGCCAAATCCGTTCAGTAGTTTTTGCGTGAAAGAGTAACAAACATCCATACATCCATACATACAAACTTTCACGTTTATAATATTAGTAGGATTACTTTTACAGTGAATCACGATAGGCTATTTAATTCATCATCATTAAACGTAAGACGTCCACTGCTGGACATAGCCCAACGACGATATATTACTAGGCTCCTAATAACAGGCGACCGATGTCTGTCAACACATTAGGCAAAAAAGTCTTATATCCGTCTTATTTCGACCACTCCTGTGAGCCGTAAACATACCTTGAGACAGAACAGATCTTGAGTTAGCCAATCACAACGCAGTACCCCGTCCCCCTCGCTTACGTAGTACCTCAGCGAGTTGACAGAATAGTTTTTGTTCCTTAGATCGTGCATGCGGAGTCTAGTAATATATCGTCGTTGACATAGCCCATAGACCATCACGCCGATCGTTAGAGTTTTGAGAAATAACGGACACGTAATTTCCCACGATTTTAGAAACACCCTTTTCTTGTTTGTTTATTTGTTTTCTTTTGTAAAATCAGTGAATATTTACCAAGATACAACGCTTCGAAATTCGGGAGTGTGGGCTTTTGATGTCATAACGCCTGTAAAATCATACCGATTGAGTAACGTACCGTGATTTTTAGAAGCGTAGTATCTTTGTCAATTTTGGTTTACGTAATAAAAGAAGAAAATACGGGTCAAATATTTTTTTAATTAATTGTCTATATTTCCGAAATGAGGAGATCCGTAGACGAACTAAAGTCACCGATATAGCACACCGGATTAGCAAGCTGAAGTGGCTATGGGCAGGCCATATTGCTCGCAGAGCAGAGGCCCGTAGGACTCGAAAAGTGGTAGAGTGGAGACCACGGACTAGCAAGCGCAGTGTAGGACGTCCATCAACAAGGTGGACAGACAACCTTATAAAGGTCGCCGGAAGACGCTGGATGCAGGTCGCTTCCAACCGGTATATGTGGAGATCAAAAGGGGAGGCCTATGTTCAGTAGTGGACGTCCTATGACTGAGATGATGATGATATTTCGGATTTTTTTTTTTGAGTAAAATATTCTGTCATACTGGAAACGGTAAACTTTTGGCAAGCTAGACGTGACTGCAGAAATTCTGTCGCACTTAGGTCCGTACAGAACGCACATCAAAACTCAAGTCTTACTTTAAAGCTAATTTCAGCCAATCAAATGCCTTGAATCTAGTTTTAAGTAATGTATTGAGACTCAATACTACATGTACTGAACGTCACTCAATAAATCTGTTATACATAAAGCACGAATCAAATAAAAATTCACATCATCATCATCATCAGCTTATAATGTTCACACTGCTGGGACACAGACCTCCTCTCTGAGAGAGGGAGTGGGCCATAATCCACCACGCGGGCCCAGTGCGGGTTAGTAGATGTCACATGTCTTCGAATTTTGGTTCTAGGACATGCCGGTTTCCTCACGATGTTTTCCTTCACCGTTTTGAGAGCAGTGGTGATGAAATAAATTACACAAAGTAATGCGCCTGGCGGGGTTCGAACCCACGACCTACAACTCGTAAGTCGGGACCGATACCACTGGGCCACCACTGCTCTCTACACAGAAAAAAAATCTGAAAAAAATCTTAAAATTCACAGCTAAAGAAAAAAATCTGTCGTAAATGCAACCTCAAAAAATGTAGTCCAAAAAATATAAAACTGTAAAATATAATAAATAAAAAGTGTGAGACAAGTGTCCAGAAGAATTTTATGCTCGACGTCCTGTGCCCAGAGTACCCACAGTGGGAGAGACGGTCCTGTGTTCGAGATGCTAATAATTAAAGTATAACTTTTTGTTTTCCAGACGCGGTGCCAGTGACGACAGGCATTTGACGACGGCCGCGCGCGCCATCGTTGATACTATTAGAAATATGCAAGCTAAAAGTACATGTAAGTTTTTTTATTTATTTTAATAATAATAAAAAAAATCGCTCACGTCGCATTTTTCAATCCATTTCTTGCGTCTCAAGGTGACGTTCGCGCCATCTATTGTAGAGCTTTTCAACTATTAAATCAACGTGTTGACGTAAGGGTCAGTTCAGACCGAGACGCCAAGCGACGCGACGATGTGCGCACATTTTTAAGAGCAATTCAAAATACAACTTTATTTTCAACACTAAAAGATACACATTTCGTTGTGAAAATATACGTTGCGTGAGGCGTCATGCGGCGCATCTCGACGCAGCCTGCGCCTCCCGAGGCCGTGCGGCGCAACACGACGCAGTGCGGCGCCACTTGTCGCCGCCTAAGTCACAGTAAACTGGTCGCGATTTTGATTATACCATGGAAAATTGTTAAAAATCTTACTGTAAAGTAGCTTTTATAAAATATCACATTTCCTGTGTCTTTTCTCCCGCTTTCATCGTTCGGTCATTCGTTCGGTATAATTTTACAGGTCGTTATGACGCCACAAGCGGGTCTCCTGAATTCATATTTGTCAATCGATTCATTGATTAAAAAAAAATAACACGTTTAAATTATTTTCCAATACTCTAACTAATGGATTAAACATATTTTCGAATTATTTATGCTATTGCATAAAAAACGACCCTGAAGAGTTGATAACATCTCCTTTTTCAACAGATCATGACAATCGTCGCGACTATCAACATCAACGCTACGAACACAACAAATACGACCGACCAGACAGACCAGACTACCGACGAAGAGACAGAGAGGAGAAAGACAACACGCCGCGGACCAGCGACACACAGACCGAGCGGTACGACGCCAGGAACAGGATCAACGCGCCCGTGTACAGGCAGCCTTATCTATTTAGACAAGTGAGTGTCTTCACAGAGAGGACAGCGACACACAGACCGAGCGGTACGACGCCAGGAACAGGATCAACGCGCCCGTGTACAGGCAGCCTTATCTATTTAGACAAGTGAGTGTCTTCACAGAGAGGACAGCGACACACAGACCGAGCGGTACGACGCCAGGAACAGGATCAACGCGCCCGTGTACAGGCAGCCTTATCTATTTAGACAAGTGAGTGTCTTCACAGAGAGGACAGCGACACACAGACCGAGCGGTACGACGCCAGGAACAGGATCAACGCGCCCGTGTACAGGCAGCCTTATCTATTTAGACAAGTGAGTGTCTTCACAGAGAGGACAGCGACACACAGACCGAGCGGTACGACGCCAGGAACAGGATCAACGCGCCCGTGTACAGGCAGCCTTATCTATTTAGACAAGTGAGTGTCTTCACAGAGAGGACAGCGACACACAGACCGAGCGGTACGACGCCAGGAACAGGATCAACGCGCCCGTGTACAGGCAGCCTTATCTATTTAGACAAGTGAGTGTCTTCACAGAGAGGACAGCGACACACAGACCGAGCGGTACGACGCCAGGAACAGGATCAACGCGCCCGTGTACAGGCAGCCTTATCTATTTAGACAAGTGAGTGTCTTCACAGAGAGGACAGCGACACACAGACCGAGCGGTACGACGCCAGGAACAGGATCAACGCGCCCGTGTACAGGCAGCCTTATCTATTTAGACAAGTGAGTGTCTTCACAGAGAGGACAGCGACACACAGACCGAGCGGTACGACGCCAGGAACAGGATCAACGCGCCCGTGTACAGGCAGCCTTATCTATTTAGACAAGTGAGTGTCTTCACAGAGAGGACAGCGACACACAACCGGCTGGTTTCAACTTATCGAAGCTACAACGCTTCTAAAAATCATAAAACCTAACTCGGTCTTTATAATTTTAAAGGCATTATAACGACACAAGCTCCCACATCCGAATTTCGAAACGTTATTATCTTTGACAATATTCATTGATTTAAAAAAATGTGTTCAATATTTTTCAATATTCAACTGACGGACTCAACGATGATATATTACTAGACTCCTAATAACAGGCGATCGATGTCTGTCAACACATTAGGCAAAAAAGTCTTATATCCGTCTTATTTCGATCACTCCTATGAGCCGTAAACATACCTTGAGACAGAACAGACCTTGAGTTAGCCAATCACAACGCAGTACCCCGTCCCCCTCGCTTACGTAGTACCTCAGCGAGTTGACAGAATAGTTTTTGTTCCTTAGATCGTGCATGCGGAGTCTAGTAATATATCGTCGTTGGACGGACTTAACAGATTTTCAATGTATGTATATAATATGCTATCAAATCAAGCAATATCTTTACTATTCCTAGGGAGAAGCAGAGTCACCCAACACAAGCATTTTACTTGCTTCCTGGGTGGTGCTATCCCCTTTATGTTGTACCCGAAATGTTAACGAAATAAACGATTTATTTCTATTTTATTTTTATTATGCTGCAAACTACTCTATTTTCTTGTTTTTATAACATTGAGATAAATTTAAAAAAAAAATCATACACACTTCCCATTGTAACGTTAATTTGTTTTTCCAGATGACGCCGGGCACGTGGTGTCGTCGTTCGCCGGGACCAATTCATCATCCAGGTAACAATCTCTTAAACATTCAAACTTTGTAACCATATACCATAATCAGCATCTAATGTTCCCACTACTGGGACACAGGCTTCCACTCTAAGAGAGAGTGGGCCATAATCCACCACTCGATTCCACCACACTATTCCCAAACCACTGCAACTCCTGTGCACCAGAATCAACAGTGACAACCACCAGAAAAGTGCCGAGACAATGAAGCTCGACGTGTCCCGGAGAATGAATTTACCTGTCTTGGATCCTACAACGAAATTAATCAGAAAAGAATAGTGGAGGAATAGGAAAAAAATATGTTTCCACTTCCCTCCATGCAAGCAGGAGACAGAACAAAACAAGGTCAATAGGCACAAAGGGATATTACAACTCGGAGAAGCCCAGTTGCCTAGCACCACGGGTAGAAATGACTACTAATATTAATGGGTCCTAAATTGTGAGCTGCTATATTTGATTCCAATAATAGGTATGGCAAAAACGCTTGAACGCACGGAAGTTTGTTCGAGTTTCCACAAGGTCCGTATAGTAAATGACTCCAGATGTAGTCTGTACAGTATCTAACATAATATTGCGTTCGTTCTGCCAAAGAATACTAGAGCGAGACCCGGCTGCAAAAGTACCTACCTCATCGGCTACCCCAATATGCTATATTTAGATCGTTAACCAACACTTAAACACGTAAAAATATCAGGTCTGCCAGAACCGATCCTGCCGGGTCATAGAAATAATCGATATTTTTTTACATAATTTTTTAATAAAAATTACGTCATAAGATCCCCGAATGAAAGTGCTGGCAGCAGTTAACCATTGATTAGTTATGTAAAAAAAAGTTGGTCTGCCATTGCGCAGCCTGCTGGAAATACTTGGCAGACCCCCAAATATATGCCCTTCTGACTCACTAAACCTACCTCATCGAGTACCCGGATGGAACCAACGCTAAATAATAGCCGCCTGGGGCCACAGCTGTGGTAGCCGATGAGATAGGTACTTTTGCAGCCGGCTCTCGCACTGTACACTCCCATAGAATATGATGTGCTGATTAAATAAATCTAATGATCAAAATATAATAATTTCTTTTTCAGTTCTAAATCCGCCACGTCGACCACATCCGGACACTCGTAACCCTCGTCGTTAACTTAACATTATATATAACACAAGCAATAACATAATTACGTATGTTAACGAAAATGTATGTAATCTCTGCCATTGTATATAATACCTAAGAAATTTATAATATAACATGCGGTTAAACCTAGGTGTACCCTTTCAAAGGAGCAAGTCGACGGAGTCCCGCTTAGCGGGGCTCCTACTTCTGCGTGTGTAAAAAAATAACTATAAAAATAACGAGTCGGCGTGCCAGCAAGTCCCGAGGTTAGACCTAGTTACACCAGCTAAATCTAATTCTAACCTAAGATAAGTAGGATACACGTAGGTTTAACCCAACGATGATATATTACTAGACTCCGCTTGCACGATCTAAGGAACAAAAACTATTCTGTCAACTCACTGAGGTACTACGTAAGCGAGGGGGACGGGGTACTGCGTTGTGATTGGCGAACTCAAGGTCTGTTCTGTCTCAAGGTATGTTTACGGCTCACAGGAGTGAGAGAAATAAGACGGATATAAGACTTTTTTGCCTAATGTGTTGACAGACATCGGTCGCCTGTTATTAGGAGTCTAGTAATATATCGTCGTTGGTTTAACCGCTTGTGGTCGGTTACTTCCAGTTTTAGCCGGTTAAAACTAGCTGTAACTGCACTTCGGGCTTTAACCGTAACATATACATTTCATAGGAATTGTAAACAATTCTTAGATGATCATACATTTTCGATAACATGTACATAATATATCTTTAAGGTATGTAAAGACGCATTTTCTTAACAAATACTAGCGGCCCGCCCCGTGCTTCGCAACGTGTTACAAAAAAAATATGATAAATAAAGAAATAAATAGTTCGAACAAAGCCTAAACATTTGGTTTGGATAGGTGAGCCCGTTCTTGAGATATAAAGTTACAACGAAAAATTGGCTTTGATTTTTATTAGTGGCCCGTTCCGGCTTCGCACGGGTGGAAGTCCTCTAAAACCCGGTCCCGATGGCTACAAACACAACGAAAAAAGAATTATCCGAATCGGCCCAGCCGTTTTCGAGTTATATTATAGATAGATAGATATGTTAATTCTTTTTTAATAGCGACCAACTCTGTCTTCGCAAAAATATTAAAAAATTGTTTGAATCCGTCAAAAAGTTTGCCGTATATGATTACTTCCCAGAATTTAATCCTTATTAGCAACACTATCGAACGGTATAATAATACAGAGTGTGATTTTTTTCCAAAATCAGCGGGTTCGATTCCTGACCAGGATTTTTGATTTTTCTAAAATCCAATGATGCAGTTTTAGTTTTCGTCAAAATCGGCCTCGAGACTCCTTTCAACGTTTTTCGATATTCCTCATAGTTTCGAAAGTAGCCATCCACGCCCAGTTGAAAAATTCACCCTGTATATTAAAAAAAAATATATTAATAGCTTTGATATTTAAAGTCTTTGCTTTCCAGGGCCGCGGTAGCTCTCTTAAAAAAAATCGCAACTCTGGGATAATACAATTCCTACCTAAGTTCCGTTTTTTTTTTTATAATATTCAAATCAATTCCGGTGGAATGTCCATATGAATGTATACGTTTCGGATCACTGGTCATAATTCAAATTTGTCGATTGCACGATTCGTATTCATTTTTAAAACGCAAGCGAAGTCGCGGGAATATACCTAGCTAAATAAAAAAAAGCTGCGTCTCAGCCTACCCCTAAAGATACAAGTCAAAGGAATCTACGTAGTCTTGAAAGATCTCACAGAAAAACAAGATCTAGTCATTTTTTTTAATTAAAACCAATCATAGTGTAGAACTTTGTTTTTTTTTCTCTTTTTCGAAGGTTTTTTTTTTAATTATAACTACGAATATCCTTTGACTACTATAGTTTTAATGTAACTACAATAAGTTAAACTTATTTAAGCAATTTTAGATTCTTTCTTCTCCCGTTTTTAAGTTAATTCATTTACGTGGGATTGAATTTTTAAATAAATATAATAACCAACTATATTGTGGTCGGCTTCCAGTCGAACCAGATGCAGCTGAATATCAGTATTTTACATAGAGCGACTGCCTATCAGACCTTCACAACCTAGTAACTGGATAATACGATACCTCATACTAAGACTGGTTGTCAGACTTAAGAGCTTCTAACTAACAGTAACGACTGTCAAAGATCTACAAATGACAGCCGGGAACAATGACTTTACGTGCTTTCCAAAACACGGAGGAAACTCGCTATGACAGATGGTCACCAGTCCACAGACCAACCTCGGCAAAGCGTGGCTTAACCCGGAAGATCGGCCTGTGCGGCTGTAATTATTTAGCCACGAGCTTCTCCTTAGTAAAACGTACTAAGTAATATTTAAAAAATCTAGGTTTTTTTCGTCTTATTAGCTAATTTGTAGTAATAATAGCTTAAGATTAAACAGAGAATTTCTCACAAAATTCAATTCCACGTAAATTCACCATAATAATAGTTTTTTAAGTTAAAATTAAGTTAATAACTTAATACGACACGATTACTAAGTTATTTTTTTATTTTGTGAACATTTCAAGCAAACTGAATTATCTAAAAAAATAGACTTAATTCCAACATGTATAAATTGCAAATCTGTAATAATACTTAGAATTTTGAAAAATAATGGACGTGGTATTTTTCCTTTTGTAAAATATATAACACATTAAAACTCGTGGCGTCAAAAACTATTAAAAAAATTACTAGATTGTGACGTATTGGCAGTTTTAAAAACGTCGTATTTTAGTAAATTTTGGTTGAATTAACAAAAGAAAAAATACGGGTCCAATATTTTTTAATAATCTAGCTGACAGACTTGTTAGATTTTTACCTTAATCTGTTTCGTATCTACAATGAGATAGACAAACAAAAATTTGAAACAAACTCTTCTTTGAATTGTTCACTTAATAAAATATAAACTTTTACGGAAATGGATGATAAAAACGATTGAGAGTAAGCAGAGTTATATCAAAATAAAATTCAAAGACAAAGGCGCGCAGTATCGCATCACCCTTAGCTTCCCCATGACGCGACGCGACGCAATTCAACCGATTCCAACTACAAGCGAAAATCATCCTTACCACTACGACTTATGACATAAAATGTGCGGTTGTACGGATACATGAAAAACAAGACACGTTCGCCACGACGATGTAAGTCAGTCGAATTGCATCATTATATCGTAGTAGCAAGGCCGATTTTCATTTTTAGTTAGTAGAAATTGAAAATTGGACAAATCGCGATGTCCAATTAAAGCAGTCTACAAACAAAATTGATCAGGATTGGGATTGAGATAGATTAATTAATTTGGAGCGTTTAACACATATTTCAGATGGCCGACGAAATACAAGATTCTTTGAGTGTAATTTTATTTTGATCTCTGCTTATTTTTCTATAGGGAACACGAGATTTGTAGAAAAAAAAATTAAATTAAAACAATCACTAAAATTGACAACATAACAATTTCAAGCGACCATTTTTTGACGAAAACATCTTTGAAAAATTGGTTCGCTATTTATATAACAATGGCATCTTTGAACACCAAGAAAAAAAATATAAAACCAAAGTTTTCGTAAAAAATGGCCAATTGAATAAAAAAAAAATGTAACGAAAATTACCTTTCGTAACCCAGTTTTAAGTTTTTCAATACATAAATGAAGTATTCAATCGCATTATGATGTACAAGGCTATGTTAAAATATGAATAAAAATAGGCTTCGCTGCCAGCATTGAGCTATTATTACTGGTTATAGAGACGACACCACGCATCACCACTGTGTCCCATCCAGGATGAGTGCGCGCGCCTAGAGCACGACACAGAGCTGTCAAACAACTGAATGAACTTGTGCGCGCGCACTCATCCTGGATGGGACACAGTGGTGACACGTGGTGTCGTCACTATGCATAGTAATAATAGCTCAATGATTTCGGCTCCGTGAGTCATTACTGGTACCTGGGTATAAAACTTGGTTTTAAGGGATTTTGGAATCGATAATTCAAAGATATGACCTTGTTTCCCGAATGCCGCCAAATCTTGTTAACTAGATACTTTGATAAACAATTTCAACATGTAATAAAAAAGCGCATATTGTACACAAGGCTACACATCAAGCTAAACAAAACCAGTATAAGCTGATCATTGTATGCGCGGAATGATGAATGCGGAGTGCCGTTTGTGCTTGACACACGTCACTCCCGAGAGTCCCGAGTTAGTACGCAATTCTGTCACATGGCGCGTTACGATCGTTTTCATAGTCTCCACCACAGAGTTCGCACATAGTGAATGCTATAACACCAATTTGACATAGCCATGATATCATAATGCCGTATTGAAAACTTCCAACAAAAAATTATAAAAATATTAATCGAAGAGGCGGTTTTATACATAACTGATTGATTTGAAATGTTAGTAAAATAAGATATAATTTTTAATTTAGTAGCATGATTTAAAAAAGAGTACATTATTATGTATGGATCATAGCAAGTGACTTTCAGTAGTTTCTGCCTACCCCACAACAAATAGCGTGAGTCTAAGAAACCCATAAATATGAATGGTCGGCTTCCAGTCAAACCAGATGGAGCTGAATATCAGTATTTTACATGGAGCGACTGACTATCTTTGACAATCGTTACTGTTAGTCAGAAACTCGAAAGTGTGACAAGCAGTCTTGCCGATGGGTATCGTATTACCCAGTTGCTAGGTTGTGGAGGTCCGATAGGCAGTCGCTCCATGTAAAATACTGATATTCAGCTGCATCTGGTTCGACTGGAAGCCGACCACAATATAGTTGGGAAAAGGCAGGCAGATGATTGAATGAGATTTCACTGAATAATAAACCTTATTTTTCTTTAACATACAATTATAAAAAGCTACTAAATTAAATATAATTTTCTTTAATAAAATCATAAAAAAATCTCTCAGTTTCCCGCCAAAATCTTGTCCTGTCACAATAATGTTTGACACAACAACTTGACAGTTATGAGTTTGACAGTTGAACTGTCATGACGTAACATCGTAGGGCGCTATTTTTAAGAAAGTTTATTGTAACATGTAGAGTATATTATTGTTAATAATAAAGATTTTAGCCTATATTTTGTGAGTTTCATTTACTCGGAGTAAAAGTCAAGTATATCAACGTATGTACTATGTACAGATGTCAGCACATCAAGCTATCGCAGGTCGATTTCCTACCACTGTAGACGCGGGACGGCGAGTAATGGGTGACTCGCTGTCTGATCATGGACCGCGCGTTGTGTTCCACGCGCGCCTCATAGAGTTGTCAATAAAATGACTGGGCCTCCTCAGAAGGCCAAAGCCTGTCGGGGTCTGTGACTAACGAGTAACCGTGGCCCGGAACGTAACGGGCTATTGAAGGACACCGTAGATTTTAGTCAGTACAAGACTGACAGTCCCTCCTACCCTGGCCTGGGTGGGAGGCACATCAAACTACCACAATCTGTCAAAATTCTGTTATAGATTGTCATTCAACTTTATCACAAACAAAAAGGTTCGACTGGTATTTGACAGATGCGGGTAGGTAGGTTGATGTGCTGGCGTCTGTAAGTTCCTTTGTGATTATCAATTTCTTTACCTGCAATTTAACCATAGAACATAAAATCAATATCTTAAAACTTTAAGTTTCTGACAATGATCAAAGATTTTCTGTCACGGACCATGGTAAGGCAGTCTGTTGTAATCTACATAATACAAGGTAGGTAATACCTATAATAATTATAATGTAATTTGATGTGGTATACTGATACTGCTAGCCAGTATCCCACGGTTGAGCAAAAGCCTCACCGCCTCTTCGATCCAAGACCAAATTGGACCACTAATAATTAGTAAAAAAGACCTAAACGATTCTATAAATAATATACTTTCGTTCCAGGAGGGAAACTTGAAACAGCGCCATCTAGCAGTTAGTCTGAACAACTGATTGAATTTTTCTGTCTGGTGGAGTAAAGTAACCACACTTCAAATAGTGCCATCTAGCGGGGAATAGCCATACGAAGTACCAAATAGTTCCAGCAAGTGATCAACAGATGGCAGCACGACACTATTACAGCCTAATGATCCAAGACATGAGTTCTTTAGTAAAAAAAAGGGTAAACTGTTAATTTTATTAAGTCAACATCATAGTACTTTTTTTGCGTGGTTAAATTGTGGTCCTTCAATAGCCCTTTATGTTCCGGGGTCACGGTAATGGAATAAGTCCCGCGACCCCGGCAAGCTTTGGCCCTCTAAGGGACCCCGTCAATGTGCTGACGCTCTTAGAGGCGCGCGTGGAACACGACGCGCCTTCGACCCGGGTACGGTTCAGGAAAACTTCCGTGTCCGGTGAGGACCTGTGTCATGCGGTAGGTCAGGACGCCGTGACGCCTATCCAGTCACTCCTCAAAGAGGGGTCTAACCGCCGCGATTGCGGAGTGTCCGAACATCATAGTAGGTCTATTTATGATCTTAGTCGGCTGTGGAAACTATCAAATCGATAGCAGCGATGTGACAAAGATATGAATGAAAGAAAGAAAGAAAATCAAATCAAACTTTATTTGTGAACAATAATTACAAAAACATGTTATTTATACATTTTAGCTGATCTGTATGTTCGGCCAATAATATGACATACAAATATAATATTATAAGCAGGTTATTGTTACTATCATAATTATTAAATTCCAGGATAAAAGAAATGAAGCAATTGAAAAATGTCATGAGCCGCATTAATTAAAGTACCTCATTGAAAGAAAGAAATCTTTTTTATTTATTGAGAAACATAAAAATAATGTGAATCAAAATATCATCGTCATCGTCATCAGACTAAGAAGTTCCCACTGCCATTCCCTTTCTCAAGACGCGTATATTTCTTTTGCTACATAAACCAAAATTGACAAAGATACGACGCTTCTAAAAATCATAAATCGTGACTCGGTCGGTATAATTTAACAGGCGTTATGACGTCACATGCAAGCCCCAATTCCCGAATTTTGAAGCCATTTATCTTTGTCAGTATTTATTGATTTAAAAAATTAAAAAATACGTGTGTATTAGTTTTCAATATTCTAACTGACGGATTAAACAGATTTTCAATGTATTAATGCAGTAAACTACCGTATTTCCAATTAGGGTACTCCCTAATATGTGGGTAATATGAGACGCTGTTATTGCACACAGTTTCACCGACCCCAAAAAATACATTTAGTCCTCAAACCAATCTGTTTAAACACACAACCTCTCTTTTACCCGCAGTCGGTTAACTCCGTACTCCCAAATCCGGCCCCTTGAACTCGCAACAACAGTCACTTGATTAACGCTACCACTGCATCTTTCTCGCTTACTCTTATACATATGCTTTGCCCTGTCTCGCTCGCACGGTGGTAGCTTCACTCTATTGTTTAGTTATTTTTTTTATTGAGATTTTTGATAATACTTTGTATATAATAAGCTTCTGCCCGCGGTTTCACCTTATGTCAGGCGTCTGGCCTGGCCTGGCCAGTTTCCTTAGGTAAAGCGTGGAAAACGACTCGGGCCTTGTCCTTGGTCGGACGGCAAGCTTCCCGTTACTCGCTGTCCGAAAGCTGATGCCTACGGTAGCGTGGATTTGCCCTGCGATGTCCGAAGCCCTGGACGTCTTGAGTGGTGGCACCATGACAAATAACATTCTTTCCCTCACGTTTCCCGACTGCTCATCATTCTCCTCACTTTTCCACAACTATTACACAACGCCATCTACTCCCAAGCTAAGCAGAGCTTGTGTTATGGGTGCTAGACAACTGATAAACATACTTATTTATTTCTAAATACTTAAATATTATAGATGCATCACACCCAGACACAGAACAAATGATCGTGCTCATCACACAAACTTTTGTCCTTTTTTTACCTGGTAAACTCATCAGATGAGTCCTGCCACCCCGGGCAAGCGGGAGGGACTGTCAGACTTGTACTGACTAAAACTGGCGTCCTTCAATAGCCCTTTATGTTCCGGGGTCACGGTGATGGTATAAGTCCTGCGACCCCAAGCAGGCTTTAGCCCTCTGAGAGGGGGCCTCGTAAACTTTTGTCCTGGGTGGGAATCGAACCCACGACCTCCGGCATAGCAGTCAGGTCAGGGTCACTAACCACTAGACCAACAGGCCAGTCCCTGATAAAAAGAAAAAAAATAGCAATCAGTAATCGAACCCGCACTCCACAGTCCCGCCTTCTACTCTCAGCCTCTGTACCATCGGGTACATCGTCTGTTTCGTTTCGTCTCATCTTTAATTTGTTCGTTCTGTCGGCCCACGACACACGCTATACCGGGAGCTAAGAGATAAACAATGATCTTAAAAAGTGAGAATTTTATATAAAATATAAATTAAACAGACAGGCCTATTGGTCTAGTGGTTAGTGACCCTGACTGCTATGCCGGGGGTCGTGGGTTCGATTCCCACCCAGGACAAATGTTTGTGTTATGAGCACGATCATTTGTTCTGTGTCTGGGTGTAATTAATCTATAATATGTATGTATTTAGAAATATATAAGTATGTTTATCAGTTGTCTAGTACCCATAACACAAGCTCTGCTTAGCTTGGGACTAGATGGCGTTGTGTGATAGTTGTGGAATATTAATTAAAAAGAGCAGTACGTATGGTGGCCGAGTGGTATCGGTCTCGACTTATGAGTTGCAGGACGTGGGTTCGAACAAAGCCAGGCGCATTACTTTGTGTAATTTATTTCATCACCACTGCTCTCAAAACGGTGAAGGAAAACATCGTGAGGAAACCGGCATGTCTTAGAACCAAAATTTGAAGACATGTGTCATCCACCAACGCACTGGGTCCGAGTGGTGGATTATGGCCCACTACCTCTCACAGAGAGGAGGCCTGTGTCCCAGTAGTGGAGGCATTTATAGGCTGATGATGATTTTTAATTAAAAGCTCGTCAAACATAATTGATGTGAATATTTATGGTAGTATGGTGGTAGGTGATGGTACTAGCTCGTGGCTAAATAATTACAGCCGCACAGACCGATCTTTCGGGGTAAGCCGCGCTTGCCAAACTTGGTCTGTGTGACCATCTTTCATAGCGAGTTTCCCACGTGCCTCGGGAAGCACGTTAAGCCAGGCTAATAACTTTTCCTTCGGCAGTTCTCTGGCAAAAAGTAATTTAAAAAGGACGAGACCAACTTAAATAACTAGTATTTCAGTCGAAATCCAGTGACATTACAGAAGCACTTACATTTTTTTTTGTATTCTTAACATATTTGGCGATGTTCTCCCACCATAAGTGAATCGGTTATAAAAGAACTGTCAGACTCATTCTGATAAAAATCCACCCTATGCCTTCAAATGCCCTTTACGTTCCAAGACCGCGACAACCTGCTAAGATAGTCTCGCAACAGTAAAATAAATCTCAAGTCATTGTGAAAAAAAATATAACAAAAAGTAACATAGCTCCCGTTCCCCGCCATACCTACGCAGAGCGCTGTAGTCTGCTAATTGTCGCAATTACTGAAAATGCTCTCTCATTGCTCTGAAACTCATTTCCCCCCTTCCACCCCTCTCTAACTCCCCCTGGGGGGGAGGTTTCAGGCAGTAATGTCACATTACATAGACTTATGAGCACTACAATTGTTAGATCTGTGCGGTTTGCAGTGAGGTCACAAATCGGATGGGTGGGCGGTGGTTTAATAATTTGTTTTGTTAGTTTTTTATTAATGGGGGATTAATGTTTCTGTTTTAAATTAAAATAATTGAAATTAATTAAGATTTATCTGTAGTCTAAGAATATGTATCCCACTAATATGAACGTGAAAGTTTGCATGTGTGGATGGGTGTTTGTTACTCTTTCACGCAAAAACTACTGAACGGATTTGACTGAAATTTGGTACACAGATAGTTTATACCCTGGATTAACACAAAGGATAGTTTTTATCCCGATATTATGTTCCTGTGGGATAATTTTGGAGTTGTAGCGGGTGAAGCCGCTGGCAACAGCTAGTGTACTAACATTATAAAGGTGAAAAATTTATTTCTTTGTTTGGTTAAACGCGCTAATCTCAGGAACTAACTGATCCAAATTGATAAATTATTGTGTTGGATAGTCCATTTATCGAGGAAAGCTATAGAGCATCACGCTATGACTAAAAGGAGCCAAGCAGTGGGTGCGAAACCACGAGGCATAGCTACTTATTTCTATTATTTCATTGCTGTAATGTGAACATAAATATCAACTAATATCATTTGATCTCTACAATAAATGTAGAAAAATTAATACTATGTATAATCCGTCAGCAAGAGTTCTGAAAAAAGATGTGTTAATAAATAAAGATTGAAAAAAAAACATAAAACGTGTTGTTTAAGCTCGAGAGTCATTCCAATCTTTGTCAATATTGTTTGATTTTAAAAAAGAAAAATACGTGTGTTTAATTTTCAATACTGGTTCTGATGGACTAAACAGATTTTCAATTTATTTATTTATTGCTCAATTTGTCAGTACATAAGAATTTGTATACTTATTAAGTAAGTACCTACTGCATCTCATAATTATGGCAATTGACTCCCCCTTTGAAGAATTCGAGGGGAATAACTTTTATTAATGCCGTGAACTAAGTGGATTAATTCATTACTGACTGTAGATTTCCTTTCTATCTTATAAAGGGAAGAAAGAAATAACTATTTAAAAAAAAATAGGTACTTATCATAATGTTTTGGAGAATTATTGAAATAAAATCTATACATATAATAAAACTGTAGAAAAGTTATTTTTGTACATTAAAAAAAAACTCAAAAAATTTAGCCAGGGTATTAAAGGACAACCAATAGAACCCATTTCTAGCATTTTTAGAATTTTTGTCTGTTTGTCTGTTTGTCTGTTTGTCTGTTTGTATGTTTATTTGTCCAGGTATCACGTAAAATGTACGAAATTTATGTAGATAACTTTTATACACAACGATTAAGCGTAACTTGGAGAGGAATTTAGTTTTTGTTTCATTGGAATCGGTTCAGTCTATCAAAAGTTATTCGAATATAAAGTGTTTCAGAAGTAAAATTACGGTCAGTTCACACCAAGACGCGTAGTTCATAGCGCGATCTAGCTTCGATTCTGCTACATATTCAAATAAAAATTCATCTAATGATTATGATAGGATGGGATAGGATAGGATAGGATGGGATAGAATAGGATAGGATGGGATAGGATGGGATAGGATGGGATAGAATGGGATAGGATGGGATAGGACGCGACAGGACGGGACAGGACGGACAGGACGGGATAGGACGGGATAGGATGGGACAGGACGGGACAGGACGGGACAGAACGGGACAGGACAGGATAGGACGGGACAGGACGGGACAGAATGGGAGAGGACGGGACAGGGCGGGACAGGACGGGACAGGACGGACAGGACGGGACAGCTCGGGACAGGACGGGACTGGACGGGACAGGACGGGACAGTACGGGACAGGACGAGACAGGACGGAACAGGACGGGATAAGATGGGATAAGATGGGATAAGATGGGATAAGATGGGATAAGATGGGATAAGATGGGATAAGATGGGATAAGATGGGATAAGATGGGATAAGATGGGATAAGATGGGATAAGATGGGATAAGATGGGATAAGATGGGATAAGATGGGATAAGATGGGATAAGATGGGATAAGATGGGATACGATGGGATACGGTGGGATTTTGGAGGGAGACCTTTTTACCCGACGCTTCGCACAAAAAAATACATTGGTAATTTCCGACATCCACGCGAACGAAGTCGCGGGCACAGCTAGTAAATAATAAAATCAACTAAGAATTATTTCAGTTTTTTTTACGTGGTAAAAATCATCATTTGAGTCCTCCCACCTAGTACAGGGCAGAAGGGACTGTCAGACTTGTACAGAGTAAAATCCACGGTGTCCTTCAATAGCCCTTTATGTTCCGGGGTCACGGTGATGGAAATAAGTCCCGCGACCCCGGCAGGAATCTGTAGTAGACTTAAGTTTTATTACGCAATTGTTACTTATAGCAATAAAAATGAATTAAACCTTCGTCATATCCACTAAAAATGCTACCATTACAAAACAAAAATAAACAATTAATCCTCGAATTCCCCCGCTCCGAGTCCATCCCTGGCCGCTATCCAATTAGCGATGAGATTAAAGATATGCCGGGGGAGCTATTACCTAACAAATTACCCCTCGACGGTGAAACAGCCGCGCCCGGCCGCCACCGCCTGTGGCACAAGCGGTAGCGGGCGCGGACGCGAAAGCGGGGAGCGAATATGTCAATTTATTAGGTCACGAATAGGTTTAAACAAGGACGATATATTACTAGACTTTTTTGCCTAATGTGTTGACAGACATCGGTCGCCTGTTATTAGGAGTCTAGTAATATCTCGTCGTCGGGTTTAAACATCGAGGAGCTCGTAGCTAAATAATTATAGCCGCACTGGCCGATCTTCCGTGTTAAGCCGCGCTTACCGAAGTTGATCTGTGGATGGGTGACCACTGACCATCTGTCGTAGCGAATTCCCTACGTGTCTTGGAAAGCACGTAAACGTCCTATATGTATAATACACTGTATAATACAATACTCACTATACTGTTGTACTAAGAATAAAGATGAGTAATGCTGTATCTCATCTCTAAACAATATTTAAAAATGCTTTAGACTTAAGCTATAAAAATATTTGCATGCTGAATAATAATAAGCGAACTATGTTGATTTTTTTTAACTTTAAGACCTATTGTACCATATTTCATGCAAATAAAGAATATTATTATAAAAAAAATGATCACAAAATCGCTTCCGCTCATAAACTAAACCATACCCCAAACGCTGTACGTTTCATTCACTGTTAATTGTTTTAATCGCACTCACCGACTGTTATATACGACGCTATGTAGCGACACTGTATACATAAATACATATGTAGGTATACAGGTAGATAGACACCTATATATAAGTACATATACGTGACGTGGTGCAATACAAATAGATTGTATTTTTTGTTATCGCTTTAAAAATCATTAAATGATTCCTCCATCCCAGGGCAGGACGAGAGTCTGACAGTCCCTCCTACTGTCAGACTCTCGTACTGACAAATCCACGGTGTTCTTTTAATAGCCCTTTACGTTCCAGGATCACTGTTAGCTGGTAAGACACGCCCGTTCAGGCTGGGCTTTCAGTATGATATTAGAATAGTCCAATAGATTTAGAATAGGTAAATAGGTAGGAATAGGGAACATTGATTTTGACAAGTTTTGTAATCTACTAACATAGTGGACACATATTTTTCCTACTCCTCCACTATTCTTTTCTAATTAATTTCGTTGCAGGATCCAAGACAGGTAAATTCATTCTCCGGGACACGTCGAGCTTCATTGTCTCGGCGCTTTTCTGGTGGTTGCCACTGTTGATTCTGGCTCTCAGGAGTTGCAGTGGTTTGGGAATAGTGTGGTGGGTTTGTCCCAAAAAAAACTACTAACTTAACGACGTATCATTATGACTTTCCAATGATCAACCACTGACGGTCCATTGAAAGTCATATTTCCTATTTTCATACAGTTTTGCAAAATTAATTAAAAATTGAAAATATTTGACAGCAATTTGATTTTGCAAAATTACTGTATGAAAATAAGAAATATGGCTCTGTAGTGCACTAAAAAAAATGATAAGGGAATGCAATAAGTAATATCGTAACACCGGAAAAATAGTTTTAGACCTAATAAAAGCATTTGGAAACCTTCCAAATGCCTTTTACACACCTGGAATGGTTACAAAATCAAATTCAGTGTTTTAATTGCATTCCTATAACAATTTTCTAGTGTACTACAGTGTCATATTTCTTAATTTCATACAGAAAATTTGCAGAATTAATTAAAAATTGTAAATATTTGACATCCATTTGCGATGTTACCAACTTTAAGAATACCCGGTCTTAACAGGTATTTTTTACCACAAATTGTAGGAACAATACAAACACAACCACATTGTACCTTACCATATTTATTTGGAATTGTTGAAACTATTTGTGACGACGCGCCACGCTTTACGAAACGCTATCTATTATTATTATTTAGTTTTAAAGCGGGATATTTACCATGTTTATTATTTGTTTTGAGTGTCGTATTGTGTGTCGGGAACAAAATCGTGTAGTGAGTGAGACGAGTGGCAATAACATTGGTGTCGAACGCAAAAAAACGAACGAGAAGGAGGGTAGACCGATTTGTCTGCTCATAAACATCCACCCGCAATATCTTCAGTTCATCCGTGATCATGGCGCTTGCAACAGTGCCGGAATATAGGAAACTCAAAACAAATAATAAACATGGTAAATATCCCGTTTTAAAACTAAATAATAGTTATAGTGACCATGTCAGTCTAAAAAGCTATCTATTATGATAATCATAAAAGTAATATTTTCAACGTGATATAGATTTAAAGAAATACCCGGAATATTGATTGGAATATTTAGGCGGTGTCCTGAAAATACGACGCGGCACAAAACGAAATAAATATTATAATAGTACTTTAAATGAAGTTGGAATAGTTCACGAATCCCATCGCGTCGCGTCGTATTCGTCGCTCAAACAGGACACCGCGTCAGGGTGACTCGTTGCTGCCACGCTACAACTAGATCCGGGGTCGCGGGACTTATCCCATCACTGTGACCCCGGAACATAATGGGCTATTGGAGGATACCGTGGATTTTAGTGAGTACAAGTCTGACAGTCCCTCCCGCCCTGCCCGGGGTGGGAGGACTCATTTGATGATTTTAACACGGAAAAAAAGGGTACAACTAGATTTTTTTTTTCCTTTTAGGACGCATGCAGTATGAAGGGCCACATAGCCAAACAAGGTTTGGATTGGAATCTCCAAGAGAAAAGATAGCTTGGCTGTCCTCGTCAAACCTGTAGAAGACCCCTGATGAGCATCGGGAATGGACTGTGAAGCTTCAGCTCAAGACCGATCGCAATGGAAGACATCTGTGGACACCATCTGCCCAATCAGGCCATAGGATATGAAGTCAAGTAAGTCAAACTCCTTTTCTTTTTTTTTTGGTGAAGTATTGAGTTGTCCGCAAAAATGAGTGACACATTTCTAATGTCATATTTTTTCAAATAACTTTTTCTTTTTTTTTACGTGCTAAGCATCATCAAATTAGTCCTCCCACCCCGGGCAGGGTGGGAGAGACTATCAGACTTGTACTGACTAAAATCCTTAGTGTCCTTCAACAGTCCTTAACGTTCCGTGGCCACGATTACCCGATAGTCCCGTAGTAGTTCAATTAACTTGGAGTCGTATTGTTATTGGTTATAGTAGTCAATCTCACACGATTTAACCGGAGTATTCTAGATCCAGTACAATAAACGTAACTAGACACGAGACAAGGCTTACAATTAGAAAATGAATAATGTAACAAAGTTTCTGATAAAAATTTTGTGATTGGAAAAAGAGTGTCCATGGAGTTTCTTGCGCATTCTTCTTCATAGAGATCTACGCTTTGTAATGGGCATATTTTACCAAGGAGTTGTAGCAGTAATGGCGGCCGGTATCGCAACAGCTGATCGCTTACAGTGGTGCCAACTTCACGTTCGAAGGTTGTCGTACCACATCAAATTTAAAAAAATCGAATTCATTTCCTCGCAGTAGGTGTGAAAAGCAGAGTACGCTCCTCGGGAGTAAAACTGCTTTGTCTTGGCTCGCTACACTAAGGATTCATAACTTAATCCTTGAATTAACACTTGAACCTCTTCGCTGCGCTACGGAGGTTCACTCCCAGAATCCTTAGTGTCGCTTCGGGATTTAATACGCCCGTGACGTAAGGCAATGCTTTACTCCCTGTTTTTATTAATTTGCTTTTTGTTTGTCTGTAACTGGCCTGGCAACTTATTCCGGGACAATCCCGGATTTCCCAGCCATCTGGCAACCCTGGTTATTGCCTCAGATAATACTCAGGCTGGTAGTCCATTGCATTCTATCATATTTTATTATTATTATTATTTTATCTTGATTACTTACATAAAAAGCTTTGCATTTCGACATCTACTCGTCCGCCGCCGCCGTGGATCAACGCTATTTAAATAATAACGTGGGCGGCACGAAACTGGTTTTAAAAATAATGGTTCCGTACTTATTTTACGTTTAATAATAATATATACTATTCCACAACTATCACACAACGCCATCTAGTCCCAAGCTAAGCAGAGCTTGTGTTACGGGTACTTGACAACTGATAAACATACTTATATGTTTCTAAATACATACATATTATAGATAAATTACACCCAGACACAGAACAAACGATCATGCTCATCACACAAACATTTGTCCTGGGTGGGAATCGAAACCCCCGGCATAGCAGTCAGGGTCACTAACAGACCAACAGGCCTGACTGTTTGTGTGATGAGCATGATCATTTGTTCTGTGTCTGGATGTAATTTATCTATAATATGTACGTATTTAGAAATATATACCTAAGTATGTTTATTAGTTGTCTAGTACCCATAACACAAGCTCTGCTTAGCTTGGGACTAGATGGCGTTGTGGAATATTATTAAAAAAAAAACTGTCAGCAACATTACGAGACCCCATAGTAAAAACTGTTTGCTATGGATTTTGACTGGATATAGTAACTTAGGTGAAGCGGGTCGCACCCTTATTAATATAGAGGACCCCTAACGACGATATATTACTAGACTCCTAATAATAGGCGACCGATATCTGTCAACACATTAGGCAAAAAAGTCTCATATCTGTCTTATTTCGACCACTCCCGTGAGCCGTAAACATACCTTGAGACAGAACAGACCTTGAGTTACCCCGTCCCCATCGCTTACGTAGTACCTCAGCGAGTTGACAGAATAGTTTTTGTTCCTTAGATCGTGCATGCGGAGTCTAGTAATATATCGTCGTTGAGGACCCCTAACGTTACCTTTCAATGTTTTTATCGTTATCAGTAGTTATCAGTGTTCAGTTAATTGACACTAAGTGACGGCAAGTGTCCGGAGTGATGGCAAACATGGCTACCGTGCGGACATAACATAACATGTGTTTTTGTGTCAATAGCTTTAGAAGGGGGCTTAATGGCTGCTCAGCACGTTGATAATGGTGATCTGGGAATTTAAAATACATAGCTATATAACCAACGATGATATATTAGTAGACTCCTAATAACAGGCGACCGATGTCTGTCAACACATTAGGCAAAAAAGTCTTATATCCGTCTTATTTAGAGCACTCCTGTGAGCCGTAAAGATACCTTGAGACAGAAAAGACCTTGAGTTAGCCAATCACAGCGCAGTACCCCGTCCCCCTCGCTTACGTAGTACCTCAGCGAGTTGACAGAATAGTTTTTGTTCCTTATATCGTGCATGCGGAGTCTAGTAATATATCGTCGTTGTATATAACCTTTTTCTTTTTTATCGTTGTAAAATCGTCAAATGAGTCTTTCTACCTAAGGCGGGGTGGAAATTACTGTCAGATTTGTACCGAAAAAATCCACGGCGGTCCTTTAATATTCGTTCCGGAGTCACGAAATGTCGAGATTCCGTGTTCAAAACAAAACTTAACGGTTTTTTGAAGGCACTTTTTTATAAACATGTCAGTGAGCGCCACGTACACATTTATATCTATGTACTGTACGTACATACTGTTACTGTTATCCTATATCATCCCACTGCTGGGCAAAGGTCTCTCCCCATGATCTCCAGTTTTCACGCTCCAGGGCCACTGGTCATTGGTTTTATCAAGCTCGTCCCGCCATCTTCTGCGAGGTCTGCCGCGACGCCTTCTGGCTGTGTCAGGGCTCCACAAAGTGGTTATTTTGGCTCACAGCTCATTTGGCATGCGGCAGACGTGGCCGCCCCAAGCCCATTTCATTGCAGCGGCCTTTTGACCAACGTCAGCAATTTGTGTTTTGGAGCGCAGTGTGTATTAGAATACTACGCTCCATTGCACGTTGGCAAACCCTGAGTTTGGATGAAGTACGAAGTTGAAGTAAGTACATACCTAAAGTAATTTTCCTTCCTTTTTGGTTTAAATTCTCAGGCTACTAGGTATCTGGACATTCTAAATGTTTATATAACACGTCATAATTAAAAAAAAAACGCACCGCGAGCAACAACCACCGTGCTCCGTGCGGGAATCGATCCTACGACTCGTTGCACAGCAGTTGACCACTTATTAGCCACTTCGTCAACCTTGCTATCTATCTACCACCGCGCTAATTGATTTGAACACTTTCGTTTTTCTGTTTGTAATAGTATTTTATGAGACATTCCTAGTGTGGGACAAACTATTTATTTATTTATTTAATAAATTACAACGGTTGTGTGAACAACCAAATATATAATCATCATAATCATATCTGCCTGCCTTTTCCCAACTAAATTGGGGTCGGCTTCCAGTCGAACCAGATGCAGCTGAATATCAGTATTTTACATGGAGTGACAGGCAGTCTCTCTTCACACTCGGACCTCCACAACCCAGTAACTGGGTAAGCAGCCAACCCCAATATAGTTGAGAAAAGGCTTATAGGCAGATGATGTACGGTATCAAATACAAAATATATCGGTGTGGCTTAAAAATAGCTATAACGAGACTCCAAATACGGGCTGCCAGCTAAATATTAGCTGATTTTGTGTACCATAGACCACAAAATAGCCTAATTACTTCCCACCGCATAATGTGTGTACCCTGTATATTTGTGTTGCAGAGATAACAGACCGAATGCAAACAGAGTGCGCGCCATGTTTTACGATTTAGATTATTTATTAAAATATGATTATGGGAATCGGGCCGTGGGATATTTTGACAGATAGTAAGTTTTATAAGTGGCGTAGTGGCTGAGATATCGACTTTTACACAGTGTGTCATCGGTTCAGTCCCCGCAACGACGATATATTACTAGACTCCGCATGCACGATCTAAGGAACAAAAACTATTCTGTCAACTCGCTGAGGTGAGGAACTACGTAAGCGAGGGGGACGGGGTACTGCGTTGTGATTGGCTAACTCAAGGTCTGTTTTGTCTCAAGGTATGTTTACGGCTCACAGGAGAGCTCGAAATAAGACGGATATGAGACTTTTTTTACCAAATGTGTTGACAGACATCGGTCGCCTATTATTAGGAGTCTAGTAATATATCGTCGTTGAGTCCCCGCAAGGAATAAATATTTGTATGACCTGCGGGGCTATTGGGTATCTCATTGTCTGTGTGGTGACCATCAAATAGCTGTCAAAAGGTAAATTTCGTATTGGTTTTTGCATTTAAAATGAAACTGATAAATGTAAATGTTCCCTAAAATCAACTATTGTAACGCTCTTGAGGCACTCCACTCCTCAACTTAGTCTCATAACAGGTATCAAGTCATCCAAGTTCAGGTTGACAACTGCTGGTCAGTGACTATCAAGTTAGCCAATAGCCCTGCTGCAAGTAGTTGATTTGGTTCTAGGTGTTTGTATATGTGATTTTATATGTTTGTAACAAACCCACGATACAGTAGAAGTTCCTAGTGTGGGGACAACTTATCTAAAAATCAAAAAAAAAACAGAACAGTACAAAAATCTAATCTATTAAAAAGTCATCATCATCTCAGCCATAGGACGTCCACTGCTGAACATAGGCCTCCCCTTTAGACCTCCACATATACAGGTTGGAAGCGACCTGCATCCAGCGTTTTCCGGCGACCTTTATAATATAAGGTCGTCTGTCCACCTTGTTGGTGGACGTCCTACGCTGCGCTTGCTAGTCCGTGGTCTCCACTCTAGTACTTTTCGACCCCATCGGCCATCTGCTCTGCGAGCAATATGGCCTGCCCATTGCCACTTCAGCTTGTTAATCAGGTGGTCTATATCGGTGGCTTTAGTTCGTCTACGGATCTCCTCATTTCGGATTCGATCACGCAGAGACACACCGAGCATAACCCTCTCC
The DNA here is from genome assembly GCA_028554685.1 of Agrotis ipsilon. Lineage (NCBI taxonomy): Eukaryota > Metazoa > Arthropoda > Insecta > Lepidoptera > Noctuidae > Agrotis > Agrotis ipsilon. Next base: position 6,602,330 of record CM052982.1, read on the forward strand.
ATAGCTCGCTGAGCGACTTTGAGCTTTGACATGAGGCCGATAGTAAAAGACCACGTTTCGGTGCCGTAAGTCATCACGGATAACACACATTGGTTGAAGACTTTCGTCTTGAGGCACTGAGGTATGTCAGACGAAAAGACATTGCGTAGTTTCCCGTTTAAAAAGTAGATTTATAAATATATCGAAAATCATCATGTAACACAAATAACCCATAGATTCTCACGTAGATAATACAATATTATCTTAAAAAATAAAATGTTTGTCGATGAAGTATTTCGTCAACAAATCGTAGATAGAGAGCGACACTAAAAAGTAAATAATTCATACTTACGTTGACGTTATCTGTGACACCTGTCAATTGGCCCGGCTTAACTGACATCTGGTGGGGTTGCCAGCTTTTTGAATGGTTTTTGGCTGCTGCTGTTAAATTGGTGTATGATGTTATGTTTTTTATTATTTAATGACTTGGAAAATTTGATATTCCACTGGAATGTAATATCGGCGTGAAATTTAAACGAGAGGTAGAGGACAGAGGCCACAGTCAACAATCTGACGGGGCTCCATTTAGAGGCCCTAAGCCTGCAGGGGTCGCAGAACTCTCTCATCAGGTAATCCAAACCCCGGAACGTAAATGGCTATTGAAGGATCACAATTGATTTTTGTCAGAACAAGTCTGACAGTCCTTCGTGCCCAGCCCTGGGTGGGAGGACTCATTTAATGATTTTATCACGCAAAAAAAAGTATCTCTTAATCAAAAATCACCACAAAAAAGGGTAAAATAACCTACAAAATAACTTTTCTTTCGGAAGTCGGTGGCTTTGTTTTATTATTTCGATGTCTTTTTGCCACCGACTTCCGAAAGAAAAGTTATTTTGTAGGTTATTTTACCCTTTTTTGTGGTGATTTTTGAAGGCGGTTAAATTTTTTTGAAAAAAGTTTTTTATTTTACTCTTTTTAGTTTAAATATTCAACCCAAATTCTTGGCAAATACATAATTTTCTTACATGTGCACTAAAATTTTGTAATCCGTAGCACCGGTATTAACATCGCCCATGTTGTGTACATAAAAGAAAATTCCAATAAAATTCCAATCTCAAAAAATGCTGAACAGAGTTCGATGAAACTTGCAGTATTCCCTAAGGTGAACGATCCCTAGTACAACAAAAAAACAATTTTGAAAATCGGTCCACAATTGGCGAAGTAATCGCGTAACAAACACGCAAAAAGTAAAGATCATGATGTCGTCCAAGTAGGCGAAATTAATAAAATGCTCACAAAATAAAAAGTACTGAACCAAATTTGATGAAATTTTTATGGGACCAAACTGCAAGTATCCTGCATCGAACAAAAAAAGAATCACACTAATCGGACTAGAAACCTCGGAGTAATCGATGTACATACATAAAAAAAAAATAAAAAAAAAAACATACCGACCGAATTGAGAACCTCCTCCTTTTTTTGAAGTCGGTTAAAAAAAACTATGACTTTTTGTTTTCAAAAGTAGAGATAATTAAAAATAGTACCATCACCAGACTCTACAATACCTGGCAACACAATCCGTCTTAAAGAAAACCCAAAAATGATTCGGAAATTACATTGTGATTCATTGCATCTGTCAGGAGATGTGTTTATCTTATGATAACAGCTATCAAGGCTTGTTGCGACATGCTGCTACAAGCTAACATGTTTAAATAGGGTAACTTATTTGTCATTTACAAATTGATGTCCATTATATGATGGGAATTAGAATTTTTAACCGTATTTAAGACACATGAGTAGGACCAAAACATCTGATCAGCTGTTTCGTTTTTTGGGCAGTCTTATTGAGCTATCTATAGCAAACTCATCGAATTCTGTGACTCGCCTAATTCGGTGATATTTGGTTTGATCACTATCGTGGGGCTGTACGAGTGAAATGAGTTACTTGAAATACCTGAACAACTAACGGTTAGTTGTCATTATATCGCTCACTCGAGCCTCCCCAAATTTTACAGACGCATTTGAACTTTATTACAGATGCATATGGTAGTATCTTATAATTAGACGAATCACGGAATTAGTTACTTTAGCTCGTGGCTAAATAATATTACAGCCGCTCAGGCCGATCTTCCGGGTTAAGCCGTGCTTGCCGAAGTTTGTCTGTGGATGGGTGACCATCTGTCACAGCGAGTTTCCTCCGTGCCTCGGAAAGCACGTAAAGCCAATTCCCGACTGTCATTTGTAGATTTGTTTCTCGTCCTATTTAGATTTTGTTCTTTGACAGTCGTCACTTTAGTCAGTAGTTCTAAAAGTCTGACAATCAGTCTTATCAGGATCTTGGAGTAATTTCTCCCGTTTTCCTAACATTTCCCTTCACTGCTCTGCTCCTATTGATTGTAGCGTGATGAAAAGTATACTATAACCACCCCAGGAGTATGATAAATAACTGTACCAAGCTTCGTTAAAATCAGTCGAGTAGTTTTTGTTTCTATAAAGGTTATACAGACAGACAGACGGACAGACAGACAGACAATAATTTTACTGATTGCATTTTTAGCATCAGTATCGATCCCTAATCACCCCCTGATAGTTATTTTGGAAATATATTTCATGTACAGAATTGACCGCTCCACAGATTTATTATAAATATAGATACAGTTGAATCCGTTTAATATGACATTGAAGGGACATAATAAACAGGCCATTCTAAGCGGACGTCATACAAAGCATTTTGTACAAAATAAACAAACTCCTGTTGTTGTCAGTATGTATTTATTTTAACAGAGAGACAAAATAGAACTAAGTCAATAATATTAATTGTATTACCCACTGAGACTCAAAAGAACCATGCGCATGCGCCGAACATCATCGGGTATCACGTGACGCTTCCGAACACTTGTCGAAGGTGTTGAAAGAATTTTCTATGAAAACCAAACTTCGCTGTGTAATACGTCATAATAAGCGGTTGGTCATTATAAACGGAGTCATAATAAACGGATTCTACTGTAGATTAAAGTTTAAAAAAGCAATAAATGAGCAAAATATCAATTCACCACCCCGATCTTAATAACCCACCCCAAAAACAGACAAATATCAAAACTCGAATACATTAAATACGTTTACATCAAACCTCCTTACCTCCACACCTCTGTAACGAGCCACGATTGTCTATGGCAACTCCCCTAATGGCGCCAATTTAAGTTGAAATGAAATTTTCATCCATATTTCACATCTCCCCTGCATCCTTTGCTCCCCCGCTAACTGCCATTTATTAATTATGGCCCGACCTGACTAATTTCGGCGACATTATATAATTTTATGTAGATTGCGATTTTCGCGCCAAACGAGTTTTGGTCGCCATGTTTGTTTTTTGAATGTCAAAATTTTTATGAAAATCTGAGACATGTACTTATTTTTTATTCTTTTCTGCCATTGACTTCTAAAAGGTAAGCTAAATCCCTTTTAATGGTGATTTTCGAAGATGCTTGGTTTTTTTTTTATTTTTCACAGGTTAAGATCACAACAAATGTGTTGTGCTGGTTTTAACCTTATTATCTATGCCTTATTTTATTTTGTTGAAACTGTTATTCAAAGTTAAAAGAGGACTATATTTTTTTTAGAGCCTTAAAGGCTAATATTAATGAAAATCTTTAAAAAAATAAAATCTAGATTTAAAATGTCTTAGATACGCTGATTGGAACGACATATTATCTTGTAATATAAAATAAAATATTTGTTTAATAATTGTGTACTCCTTAAATGATTAATGACAAAACTGTAATTAATAATGAATATAATCAACTACATCATATAAAAACAACAAACAAAAACTTCTAGCCGTCATTTTTCAGAAGTCCCACGATATAGAATGGCACAAAATATCCAAAATTCAGTTTTAAAGAAAGCCATCTTACTCTTTCTTTAATTCGAATAAAAGTATCTATCCATCTCTTTTTTAAAGACTGATTGTGCTATCTGTCTCGTTCTTGCACATAGCGATTGGGTTGAAAAGTTCCCGCCTTTCGTCAAAACAATGGCGGGAAGAAAGAAAAATATGGCGACATCTCGCTTGCTCCGCGTTCTGAAATTTGAGTTGAAGCAGATTATACTAAACTTATTGTGATTTTGTTATGATATTTTTTCGTAATGTTTGTTTACTGTTGTCTTGATTTTATTAAATCACGGTAAATTTTACAAAGAGATTGAAACAATTTTGTAATTACAGCCATAAGACATTTTTTTATGTCAAATTTTTTGAACAATAAAAATAAACATTGTAATAAAATTGATTCTAAACGCATTGGAAATGTCCCCCCCTTAGAGGACCAAAGCCTGTGGGGGTCGCGGGACTGTCTCATCAGGTAACCGAGGCCCTGGAACGTAAAGGGCTATTGAAGGCCACTGTGGATTTCGTCAGTACAAGTCTGACAGTCCCTCCCGTTCTGACGTCTTTAAAAAGTATAGAATCTACAAATAACAGCCGGGACCAACAGCTTTACGTGCTTTCCGAGGCACGGAGGAAACTTGCTATGACAGATGGTCACCCATCCACAAACCAACCTTAGCAAGCGTGGTTTAACTCGGAAGATCGGCTTGTGCGGCTGTAATTATTTACCAGACCTCTTAATTGTTGTGAATGCATGATTTTTAGTCCATTTTTCTAAAAGCTTAACGTTACTAGGTTACTGTAAGCCTATATCATCCTACTGCTGGGCAAAGGCCTCTCCCCATGATTTTCACGATCCAGGACCAAAGTGGACCACTGGTCATTGGTTTTATCCAGCTCGTCCCGCCATCTTCTACGAGGTCTGCCGCGACGCCTTATTCTGGCTGCTAGCTTAAGCTTAACGTTATCTTGTGAAAATGCTCTCCAAGCTCAAATAATTGTTGCTGGAATTACAGCTGTTTATACAAACGTTAAAGCCACTTCTTATTTGTGATAGCCGAGCTTAGCTACGACAAATAGGAGAGGAGCAGCTTTCTTAGAAAATTTTTGAGAAAAGTTGGTAAAAATATTCCTAGTTGAGAGCTTCCGTTACGTGCGCTGCAAGACGGCGAGTTATGTGTGGCTCGCCGTCCGACCAAGGACAGGGCCCGAGTGAACGGTGCGCCGTGTTCCAGGCGCTATCCAAGGAAACAGACGGGGTCTCTATTTGACCAAAGGCTTGACATAACGCTGGTGAAACCGTGAGCAGAAACCAGTATCAATAAAATAGATAAAATCCCAACAAAAACATTCTGTTCAAAAATAGCCAAGTTTCGATGAAGCTGCTTGTTTATCTCTTAATGAAATCTCTAGCCAAGTTGAGCCAAGTCTCAGTTTCATTACTGCAGTTTCTTTATTTTTATATTCAATGTTATGTGACTCGGCCTTTGATCGGAACCCACTAGTTTAAAAAAAATGTTAAACGGTTCAACACTTTTTCAAGCTCTACTATTGAAAGAAATTCTATCAACAGTTCAAACCTTTTCCACGTAAATTTCAGTGTTCTAGACCAATCCAGAGGTTCTCAAATAGGGGCCTGATAATGCGACGAAATGGTTCCAGTAAAGGATGGTACGGCAGCACTTCGCGCTCGACTTGGCGGGAGCACTACCGTACACCCATAAGGTCGTTGGTATCACCAGATACATTAGGGTTACAACTTTTATCAAAGAGTTCGTGACTTTTAAGCATTTCCAGTCAATGCTTACTTGAATCTCGGCTGATTTCACCAACTTACACGCCTCCTAAACAAACCACTAAATAAACTTTCTCTATTACATTTTCAACACTTTGCTAAGTGTTCAGAGTTCAAAATCCAACAGCAGATAATTTTAGGCATTATTTTGCTGTTACTTCTTTTACAAGGATTCTTTGAAATGCCAAAGTGATTTCTGATTGCCACTTTAATGGGCAAACAGTTGTCAAAGTGATGTTAAAACGATATTTTTGTGTAATAACTTGATATCTGTGTCAATGTTTGTGTTAAACATACTTGAGTTACAGTTATCTACTAGTAAGGCGCCAGTTTTTGGCTGTGAGAGCCAAAACATGGCGGTTCTCTTTAAAAAAACTATGTTTTTTATGCATTTCAACTCGTGGCAGCCACACAGGCCGATCTTGGCGAGATTGATCTGTGGATGAGTAACCATCAGTCATAGCGAGTTTCCTCCGTGCCTCGGAAAGCACGTAAAGCTCTTGGTCCCGGCTGTCATTTGTAGATCTTTGACAGTCGTTACTGTTAGTCAGAAGCTCTAAAGTCTGACCAACTAGTCTTACCATGGGGGATCGTATTATTATGCAAACCAAAATAAAGTACGTTAAAGTGTCAATAATAAATAAACACATAAAGCAACGACGATATATTACTAGACTCCTAATAACAGGCGACCGATGTCTGTCAACACATTAGGCAAAAAAGTCTTATATCCGTCTTATTTCGACGACTCCTGTAAGCCGTAAACATACCTTGAGACAGAACAGACCTTGAGTTAGCCAATCACAACGCAGTACCCCGTCCCCCTCGGTTACGTAGTACCTCAGCGAGTTGACAGAATAGTTTTTGTTCCTTAGTTCGTGCATGCGGAATCTAGTAATACTGTACACAGTACATCGTCGTTGACTTAAAGTCTATCAGCTGATCAGTTCCTTAAGAGTGTTTAGATGTTTCAAACGACAAAACAGTCACAAATAAAAATGACAAATACTTCCTGTTTTATATCAGATCAATAGATAAAATAAAATCTTCAAGAAAATAACTAAAAGGCAGTCATTGAGTCACACATCTTTGAAACAACCTTGATATTAACTCAAGATGTGACTCACTGAGATGTAGCAATCAATTTGTATGGCTTAGTATGCATACATACCTAGAATAAACTAGCACTTCGAACGCGCGTATTTCGAAATTTTCCTCCGTGAATTTCTACTCCCAGTACGCTATGATCAGGAACACATTTTTTTTTTGCACTATTTTTTATCCGTGTTAACCTAGTTTTTAACCGACTTCAAAAAGAAGGAGGTTATCAATTCGACGGTATGTTTTTTTTTTTTTTTTTTTTGTTTTTTTTGTGTGTTTGTTACGCGATTACTCCGGCGATTGTAGACCGATTTTCAAAATTCTTTTTTTATTCGAAAGGAGATGCTTTCGGAGTGGTCCCATATTCACCAAGTCAAGATCTGATTATTAGATCCTGGAGAAATCGAGGGCAACCCTCAAATTTTATAGGCCCACATATAGTTTTTCGCAAATATTATGAAGTAATTTAAGTATTTGCGTATGGTAATCATAATCTCATGTAGCTGAGCTGATGATGGAAGGTACAACTCCTTAACTGTAAGGAGTAGTCATCGACTGATTTAGTTTGTGTTCGCTTATCTCCGGAACTACAAGTCCGATTTAAGTCATCCTTTTTTTGTTATACTAGGTATCGTTCAACTGAGGGAACACTGCAAGTTTCATCAAAATCGGTTCAGTAGTTTTTGAGATAGGGAATTTAATTAGCTAATTTTGTACATGAGCGATGTTATTACCGGTGCTACGGATTACAAAATTGTAGTGCACATGTAAGAAAATTATGTACCTATTTGACAAGAATTTGGGTTGAATATTTAAACTAAAAAGAGTAAAATAAAAGCTTTTTTTAAAAAAATGTAACCGCCTTCAAAACCAACCACTAAAAAAGAGTAAAATAACCTACAAAATAACTTTTCTAAAAAAGCTTTTATTTAAATAGAATACGATAAAAAGATGTTTCGAGAAAAAATGTTCTTTGATTTATATTGGGCAGAATACCTAGCGTACTCAATTTAATATTGAAGAATGTATGAGATTTGCGCACAGTATACTTTTGTAAAATCTAAATCAATAGAGTAGGTATAAAAAAAAACGATCAACCCCAAAAACCAACTCCTCAGGGGTCGAATTTCGCAAAATCCCGCCTGAGGTAACACCTACGTCCTAAAAACCCATAAGTAAAATTTGAAACTTTTAACTATCAAGAACAAAGTCTCGTCATATTGAGCATCTAGGACGTCTTAAAACCTCAATGCTAATTTTGACACTCCTAACACTTGTAATAAGGAAGTTTAATGCAAACTATCAATCCCAGAAACATCACCTTCCACTATCAGCCTATAATGTTCCCACTGCTGGGACACAGGCCTCCTCTCTGAGAGAGGGAGGGGGCCATAATCCACATCGCGGGCCCAGTGCGGGTTGGTAGATGTCACATATCTTCGAATTTTTGGTTCTAGGACATGCCGGTTTCCTCACGATGTTTTCCTTCACCGTTTTGAGAGCAGTGGTGATGAAATAAATTACACAAAGTAATGCGCCTGGCGGGGCTCGAACCCACGACCTACAACTCGTAAGTCAGGACCGATACCACTGGGCCATCACTGCTCTCATCATCGAAACATACTCTATCTGATATGTCTGTACATAATGAGCAGTGGTGGCCCAGTGGTATCGGCCCCGACTTACGAGTTGATGGTCGCTGTTTCGAACCCAGCTAGGCGCATTACTTTTTTATAATTTACTTCATCACCACTGCTCTCAGAACGGTGAAGGAAAACATCGAGAGGAAACCGGCATGTCCTAGAACCAACATTCGAAGACAGCTTGTGTGGTTCGATTCCCAAACGGAACAAATATTTGTATGACCTATGAATTCTAGTTTTGGGTCTGGGTGTTTGTGTATGTGAGTTTCTATGTTTGTAAACACACCCACGACACAGGAGAAATTAGTTAACCTAGTGTGAGGCAACGTTTAACTCTCATTTCAGGCAGTCGCTGCATGTAAAATACTAATACTCAGCTACATCTGGTTTGACTGGAAGCAGACCCCAATATAGTTGGGAAAAGGCTAGGCAGGATGGGGGCAACGTTTAAAAAAAGTATTAATCGGTTTGTCCATTATTGATGTCGACATCAATATTTAAGATCCAGGACAAATATAGATAATAGATTTGCCATACTAGCTCTATTTAATCTATGACAGCTAAATTCCTTTACGCATACTCCAATCAACTTGATTGTGTAATTCATGACTCATTGGAAGATCATCTGTGTATATTTTATATCTATATATATTACTAGCGGCCCGTCTCGGCTTCGCACGGGTGGAGAAACCCGGTCTAAAATTTGAGATTTAAACTATCCTATCTCTCAAGTTGGATCGAACTGCACATGGTGTGCGAATCTTATTATAATCGGTTAAGTGGTTTAGGAGTCCATTGAGGACAAACATTGTGACACGAGATTTATATATATTCAGATATGTGTATGCATATTACTAACAGAACATAAATTAAGCGTTTGACTGTATTGTACGGCCACCGTATAGACATGCGGATGGCAAGTAATGGGTGACTCGCTGTCTGACCATGGGTCATGCCCAGATCGACGGCGCGTCATGTGACAAGCTTAGGGCCAAAGCCTGCAGGAGTTGCAGGACTAACGGGTAACCGTGGCCCTGGAACTTAAAGGGCTATTGAAGGATTGCCGTGGATTTTAGTCAGTGCAAGTCTGACAGTCCCTCCCGCGCCGCCCAATAAATCAGGAAAAATCGCTAGTCTACGGTACTTTCACAGTTTTTATGTCTTGTGACTGGGACTGTAGCACCATAACTATTTTTGTACTAGTTTTATTTTGTCTTTTGACAGTTCAAAAGTGCCGGTTATGGCCTACTTAGTTGAAATAAACGTTTTTATTTGATTAGTCTTAGATACTTAGACTAATATTATAAAGAGCTGAGCGTAACTTCTGCTTTTTATCCATTCAATATTTAAATTATTTTCACACCATAAAATATTTTCACACAACACGGACGGAGTCACGGCACAGAAGCTAGCAACAAGCTTAACCTCTCAAGTCATCGTAAAACACAAAGATGGCTTCTTTAAAAACCAAACCAGTTCTTAATTCAAAAACTGACAGCAATGGCCGTTTAAAAAAAAAACGACTAAAGAAAAAAGGTTACAGTCCAAATACTTATGTTCTTAATTCAAAAACTGACAGAAATGACCGTTTAAAAAAAAAAGAACAAAAGAAAAAAAGGTTACAGTCCAAATAGTAGTTAAGAGAAAATAAGCGAGCAAAAGCACATTATTCGGTTGTACAAACAGAAAATCTGCTGCGGTTTTAGTTAAACGGGTAGAATAAGACGATTCAAGCGTAAATCCCTTTAAGCTAGACCGAGAAAGACGATATAAAAGCGAGAAAGCACATAAAGTAGGTGGAGCGTACGAAAAACCAATATAACTTGAACTTTAGCACTATCAAAAGTTGTTTGTAACGAATAGAATAACACAGTTCAAGGCATTTTGGTTGGACCGCCCAGTCGTTTAACCAAAACCAGTTTAAATTGAACTCTGGTACTGTGAAAAGTTGGAAGTTAAGAATAGAAGAGTAAAGGTCAGAGTATTTTGGTTGAAACGCCCAGTCGTATTGTCCACATACGGCAGAATATGACGATAATCGTTGCTACTCGTCGCCGTTAATAAAATAATTCAGTTGTTTGTAACTTCTGCTCGCGGACGGTTTCCGAACTAGTTTGACATTTATTATTTCGTTTTTTATTCGCGCGGCTGTTTAATTGTTGAGGTGTGTGCCTGGTTCATTTTTGTTTTAGTTTAAAAAAAAAGTGTGCAGTGAACTTTTTTTTTGTCTGTGGTATTTTGTTTTTTTTTTTGTAGTTGCTAGGTGAGTGATTATTTTTATTTACTTAGTTAAGCAAAATTGGTAAAATTTAAAAAGCGAACTGAAACAGAAACGCTAAATATTAAAAAAAAATTGGTAAAAAACATTTGCTCGCTAACAAACAGTTGCACTTTTACAAGACATTTTATTTATTAATAATTGCAATAGGTTTTTATAAAAAAAAATCAGTTCCTTGTAGGATTATTATAAGAAATAAACAATATAGGTCATCAACATAACTTTTGACGGTTAGACTTCTATTTTTGGTCAAAGCATAAATGTATTAAATTAATTAGTACTAGTACCACGCAACGGCAAGCGCAGCGTAGGACGTCCACCCACAAGGTGGACAGACAATCTGATGAAGACCACAGGATCACAATGGATATAGTATCAATGGCATAGCGAGACCGAATCTAGGAGGGGGCAAGACGCATCAGCGAGGCCCTTTTCTTCCAGGACGAAAAATATGACTTGCCTCCCTCCCCATAAGAAGATGGTTTCCAAGTCATCTATAACCCTCCTTCTACGAAGCAGTCATGCTCGTGAAGGAGGAGGCGTGTCGCGTGAGGGAGAGGACAGCGTCCTCCCTCCACCCCAGCCGCAGTGGTAGAAGCCGACGTCGGCAGACGATCTCCAGCCACCGTAGGCGCGGGCATGCGGGCGGCGAGCAAACTGGAACGTAAAAGGCTATTTAATGACACCCTGGATTTTAGTCAGTGTTTGACAGTATTAGACTTGAACCGACTAAAAACACAGTCTCCTGCAATAGTCCTTTACGTTTCGGGGCCACGGTTACTCGTTGTTGACAGCTCTTTGAAGCTCGCGTGGAACACTACGCGCCGTCGACTCATCATCGTAAAAACTTAGCTTTGACAAATGTAAAGAGCTTTACAAATAGTATTTAGATTCCTTACCACTTATCTATGGCTACCGATGCAGTTGATGCATTTAACAACAAGATATTTCTGCATGGTAGTATGCAAATATTTGACAAATGACAGCTCATCTTCAAACGGCAAACGAAAGAATAGAGTAGAAAATTGCCAATACTTTTTTTGTACGCACTGCTGAGGAGTGGTATTCCCTGCCGGCATCTTTATTTCTCGACATCTATAACCTTGTGATCTTCAAGTCAAGAGTGAACAGGTTACTTCTAGACAAGCGTGCTTCATCGTCGACCATATCTTCGATTAACATCAAGCAAGATAGTGGTCAAACGCGAAACTATAATTAAATTTTGAAAAAAAAAGTAGTCATTTTGAATTACAGCTGGAGAGCGGCTTGAATTTTTTCGATAGTGAGGCACGCTGAAAACTTCATCATCTCAGTCATAGGACGTCCACTGCTGAACATAGGGCTCCCCTTTTGATCTCCACATACAACGGTTGGAAGCGACCTGCATCCAGCGTCTTCCGGCGACCTTCATAAGGTCGTCTGTCCACCTTGTTGGTGGACGTCCTACACTGCGCTTGCTAGTCCGTGGTCTCCACTCTACCTTACTTTTCGACCCCATCGGCCAACTGCTTTTTTCCAATTGCCATTTCAACTTGTTAATCCGGTGGGCAAATTTGCAAATAAAAAAAAATGGTTTTTATACAAAATGAGAAATTGATCGAGCCATCAGTATGAAAAACCATTTTTTTTTTTGCGAATTTCCAAATCTCTTAGAACAAACATTGTTCAGTAGCATGGGCTGAGTTACCCCACGAGAGGTTTTGCACTTTTAACGTTACACGTTGTATAAAAATCAATTGCTGTTCGTTAGTCTCGCTAAAACTCGAGAAAAACTGGACCGATTTGGCTGATTTTGGTTTTAAACGATTTCTGGAAGTCCATGGAAGGTTTAAAATATGAGTAAATATGATTCTGAGGCAGTACGAAGTTTACCCGGTCAACTAGTAATTTAATATAAAAGAAAACAGTTGTTTGCATATCTCAGCTTTTTTGCTGCATATTTGCATGCGTAGGTCTAATTAGTTTGATTATCTGTTCCGGACTAATATTTCTTTTGACTATAGACTACTACGACTCTCACTATAATTTCCCATGACTACCAACGTATAAATAACATTCAGAACTATGTGTAGGGCAAGCAAATATTTGCCTCCGTGTGGACGTGAACCCACAACCGTGAGGTGACTACTAAAGTTTATGGTGGACGTTTAATCTGTGGCTTATTGGCTTGGAAAGTCAGGAAAACTAAATTTGTTGGTTTTTAGGTCTTAATGTTTATCTAGATTTGAGTTTGTTGGGTCGCGGGACTTATACCATCACCGTGACCCCGGAACATAAAGGACTATGGAAGGACACCGTGGATTTTAGTCAGTACAAGTCTGACAGTCCCTCCCGCCATGCCCGGGGTGGGAGGACTCATCTGATGATTTTACCACGTAAATAATAAAAAAAAGAATTGCGTTTGTTGAACTTTGTCTAGAAATAAGTTAGTAATTTAAAAAAACTATATTTTAATAAAAACTAGTCATTTAAAAAACTTATAAAATAAGCTTTTATTGTGAAAAAGAATCTAACGATACACATAAATTACTCGTCAAGACAAATCAAACAAATAAAATCAAAAACCATATAAAAGCTTGTAAAAACGTTAATGTCTAAGGAAGTAAGGATTTTTACAAAAACATTGTGAAATGTTTTTTAAAACTAAAATTATTTTCATGTAACTCGAATAAAAAATGACAAGACATAATAGCTAGTAAATACTTACATAATCTGAATTTAATTGTAATTAAAAATTAGTTTAATCGTTAGAATAAAGAATGTCCAGGTTCTTATAGTAGACCACTAAAAATTGAAGTTGAAAAAAAAACGAAAAATTACCCCCTTTATTTCATCCCTACGTTACACGCCAAGAAATGGTATTTTAAAGGAAAGATTTTTATTTTTGTGTGTAATGAATAGGTAAACTTAAAAATTGCTGTGCCGATTTCAAAAATTATTTCACTAACAAAAAGTTACGTTCAACTTGAGTAAAATAAGCTATTATATTATGTCCACCCGTGTGAAGCCGGAAGGGCCACTACCTACCTTTTTTTTATCGTGGTAAAATCATCAAATGAGTCCTAGCTCCCACCCCGGGCAGGGCGGGAGGGACTGTCAGACTTGTACTGACTAAAATCCACGGTGTCCTTCAATAGCCCTTTATTTTTAGGGGTCACGGTAACGAAATAAGTCCCGCGACCCCGGAATCCCGCGACCCCGGGCCGCTACCTACCTAGTGAATTTATAAAAAAATGGCTACACGAAAAACGTAGAGGTGCTCCCTCACCGCGAGCATTCACCTGTAATGTTACATAAAAGCGCGCAATTTGATGCTCTATTGTCTTCTGTCACTGACGAAATGTGCGAATCTGTACTCCTAGCACGAGTTTTCTCTATTTTACTTTACAGAGTTTTTCCAGTATTTACATTACGTTTATTGTATAAGAAAACAAGCAAGAAACTCTGTAAATACTGGAAAGAAGCTGTAAAGTAAAAGAGTCAAAAATCGTGCTAAGTGTACTGTAACATTACAGGTGAATGCTCGCGGTGAGGGAGCGCCCTTAGGTTTTGTTTTGAACACGGAATCAAGACGTTTGATATAATCTAAGGTTTAATAATCATCACCATCATTACAGTGTTTATTAGATGAGGTATAAACAATAAACTCTCTGAAAAATACATGCAAAGCATCATAATAATTATTATACTTTGTAAAATTCGGAATTTACTAAGAACACAAGAAAGTAAGTCTAAGTTTGCATATAAAGACATCAACGCGTTCACCTTAAAGTGCCGTAGTAGCACTAGCAAAAATATTACTGACTAGCTGTTGCCAGCGGCTTCACCCGCTGCAACTCAAAAATTATCCCACGGGAACATGAAATCGGGATAAAAACTATCCTATGTGCTAATCCAGGTTGTAAACTATCTGTGTACCAAATTTCAGCCAAATCCGTTCAGTAGTTTTTGCGTGAAAGAGTAACAAACATCCATCCAAACATACAAACTTTCACGTTTATAAGTAGGACTAGCCGACCCGGCAAACTTCGTACCGCCTCGGAAACAATTAAAAAAAACCTTTTAAACCTTCCCTGGACTTCCCAAAATAATTCAAAACTAAAATCAGCCAAATCCATCTAGCCGTTCTCGAGTTTTAGCGAGACTAACAAACAGCAATTGATTTTTATACAATACAGATGAAAGTATGGAAAAGTTTCAAAATGTTGTACGTAATGTTTTACGTAAACCAAAATTGATGAAGATACAACGCTTCTCAAACTCACAAAACGGCACTAAATTGGTGTAATTTTACAGGTGTTATGACGTCACAAAGTCCCCGAATTTCGAAGCGTTTTATCTTTGTAAATCAATATTCATTGGTTTAAAAAAACAAAAAATACGTGTCCATTATTTTTCACTACTCTAAAGCTTAGCTCGTGGCTAGAAATAATTACAGCCGCACAGGTCGGTCTTCCGGGTTATGCCTCGCTTGCCGAGGTTGGTCTGTGGATGGGTGACCATCTGTTATAGCGAGTTTCTTCCGTGCCTCGGAAAGCACGTAAAGCCGTTACTGTTAGTCAGAAGCTCTAAAGTCTGACAACCAGTCTTGCCATGGGGTATGGTATTGCCCAGTTACATGGTAGTGGAGGTCCGACAGGCAGTCGCTCCATGTAAAATACTGATATCCAGCTGAACCTGGTTTGACTGGAAGCCGACCACAATATAGTTGGGAAAAGGCTGGGGAGATGATTATGGCTCTAACTTACATACAGACTAAATAGATTTTCATTTTATTCATGCAGTAAAAAAAACCCTATTATGCAAAAAATAGATTTCAATGAACAGATAAGGTTTGAGTACTTAATGAAATTATGAATCTATATGAAAAGTCCTCATTTCTGATCGAGTTCATTATCACTGTATTAATTTAACGTTATCTATCGTTTAGCCGCGTGTTACGACTATCAGTGAGCTTATTTTTATCAATAAAGCTCCGGAAATTGATAAATTATTGAAAACTAGGTTTTGCGAACGATTTCACCCTAAAAATATCCCACAGGAATATAAAATCGTGATAAAAACTATCCTAATAAATTAAAAAATATTCCACAACTATCACACAACGCCATCTAGTCCCAAGCTAAGCAGAGCTTGTGTTATGGGTACTAGACAACTGTGTTAATCTAGGTTATAAACATGACGCTTCGATATTCGGGGACTTAGTGACGTCATAACGCCTGTTAAATTATATCGACCGAGTGACGTTTTGTGATTTTTAGAAGCGTTGTATCGTCGTCAATTTTGGTTTACGTCACAAAAGAAAAAATACAAGACTTTTGACGGTTTTTATTCCTGCTCTCACACACATATCTACATTTCTTTTTCATTTCTCCTTTCGCGGGTCTGCTGGCAGAAATTTCTGAAATTATGAGTTCTATTTCTTAATTATCCTGTGTTGTTGTATTTTGTGTGAACCTACAAACGTACATAAAAAGTAAAATAAAATAGTCATGATTTTCGAAAATCTATTTTTCGGATTAATTTTTGTTATATACCTCCTTTCGTATTTTTACTTTTTCTTTGTGTCAGTGATGAACTAGTGACTTTGTCATATGTAAAATATAGATTTACAATGCAAATTGCATTTTTATTAAATATTCAATAATTTTGTTTAAGAAAAATAGCCTATAGAGATTCTCCTCGTTTTAAAAGTCGATCTTAAAATGTTTTTGTAGTTAAAAAACACTATGAAAGAAGTCACACACGGCTACACATCAAGGTATACAAAACCAGTTTGTCTTGGTCTCGCTTCGTACAATTTTTACACATAAAGAACGGTCAGCTAATACTGGTTTTGCATAGCTTGATTTGTAGCCGTGTGTACCTGATAATTCAGCCCCCACGTATAATAAAATAATCAATAGTTATTATCATTATTAATAATGCGTTATCTATCTATTAAATGGTACCTGTTTGGTTTTGTCGCGTGTCGGGCATAACAGTGGCTTTATTGCTATAAAAAGTAAGGGGTACGTGGAGGAGCTCGTGGCTAAATAATTACAGCCGCACAGGCCGAACTTCCGAGTTAAGCCGCGCTTGCATAGGTTGGTCTGTAGATGGGTGACCATCTGTCATAGCGAGTTTCCTCCGTGCCTCGGAAAGCACGTAAAGCCTTTGGTCCCGGCTGTCATTTATAGATCTTTGACAGTCGTTACTGTTAGTCAGAGGCTCTAAAGTCTGAGGACAACCAGTCTCACCATGGGGTATGGTATTACCCAGTTACTGGGTTGTGGAGGTCCGACAGGCAGTCGCTCCATGTAAAATACTGATATCCAGCTGAATCTGGTTGGACTGGAAGCCGACCCCAATATAGTTGGAAAAGGCAGATGATGAAAAAGTAAGGGGTATTTTCATATGCATGCGGACGGCGAGTAATGCGCGACTCGCTGTCTGATCATGGACTA
Organism: Agrotis ipsilon; assembly: GCA_028554685.1. NCBI lineage: Eukaryota > Metazoa > Arthropoda > Insecta > Lepidoptera > Noctuidae > Agrotis > Agrotis ipsilon. The sequence goes on from CM052982.1 coordinate 6,619,458, forward strand.
CGCCTGCGTCGACACGGCGCGTTGTGATCCACGCGCGCCTCATAGAGTGCCCCCTTATAGGGCCAAATGAAAGCCTGCCGGGGTCACGGGACTAAGTAATTACCGTGATCCCAGGATGTAAAGGGCTCTCGAAGGACACCGTGGATTTTATTCAGTACAAGTCTGACAGTCCCTCCCGCTCTAACCTGGGTGTGAGGATTCATTTAATGATTTTACCACGATACAAAAAGAGCCATCAGCTGGCTATTGGCTACCTTGATAGTCACTGACCAGCAGTTGTCAACCTGAACTTGGATGACTTGATACCTATTATGAGGCTAAGTTGAGAAGTGAAGTGCCTCAAGAGTGTTAGAATAGTTGATTTTAGGGAACATTTACTTTTATCAGTTTCATTGCAAATGCAAAAGCCAATACGAAATTTACCTTTTGACAGCTATTTGATGATCACCACACAGACACCGAGATACGCAATGGGGCGCACAGGACGTCATATGCAAGCGGCCATTAACAAATAGGGTGCAATACGGTATTTTACTCAAAAAAAATTATTAGTCCCAAATATAGATTATTAAAAAATGTTAGACCCGTATTTTTTCTTTTTTCACGTAAACCAATATTGACGAAGATACCACGCTTCTAAAAATCACAAAACGTCACTCGGTCGCTACAATTTTACAAGCGTAATGACGTCACAAGCCCCCACTCCCGAATTTGGAAGTGTTTTATCCTTGTCAATATTCATTGATTTGAAAAAATAAAAAATACGTGTCCATTATTTTTCAATATTTTTACTGATGGACTAAATCGATTATCAATTTATTTATGCAGTAAAATACCCTATTGGCGCTTGCGCTACTTTAGTATTGTCACAGTTATTGTGTTAAGTATGCCTCAAGTGTGTGATTTCCGGTCGCGGGACTGTCTCACCTGGTAACCTATAACCCTGGTACGTAAAGAGCTATTGAAGGACACCGTGAATTCTATTCAGTACAAGTCTGACAGTCCCTCCCGCCCTGCCCGGTGTGGGAGGACTCATATGACGATTTTACCACTTAAAAAACCCCGCGTCCCCATCTTTATTTTACTACTTGGTACTTTCATTATATACTTAAAACCTTCCCCTGATTCGTACAGGTTTTATGACATGATAAAACATGGAAATTTCAATATAATTTTATGTTGTTGTATAATAGACATTAATTTACCTGAAACGTCTATAAAAGATACAGTTGAAAATTGAATAATCAAATACCGCAATGTTAATATATACTTAGTTTAACTAAAATAGGGTAGTTTACTACATAAATAAATTGAAATCTGTAAAGTCTGTCAGTTACGAGTATTAAAAAATAATGAACACGTTTTTTTTAATCAATGCATATTGACATTTGACAAAGATAAAGCGCTTCGTAATTCGAGAGTGGAGGCTTATGACGTCATAACGCCTGTAAAATTATAACGACCGAGTGATGTTTTGTGATTTTTTTAAAGTTATATCTTCGTCAATTTTGGTTTTAAATAAAACAGTCATGTAAATTTTCCTATATGCATTGCCGTGTTGTTATTTATTGCCTTTCTCTCATGGCGACCACGGACCGGAAGACGCAGCGTAGGCCTCCCACTAGGTGGACCGACGACATCGTGAGAGTCGCGGGCAACCGATGGATGCAAGTGGCGAATTGTCGTTTGGCGTGGCGGTCTAAGGGAGAGGCCTATGTTCAGCAGTGGACGTCTTTCGGCTGATGATGATGATGGTGATTGGCGTGTTAACAAAAACTAAACAGAGTGTCCATGGAGTTTCTTGCCCGTTCTTCTCCATAGAGATCTACTTCTTGGAACGTGCATCTACGGTACTTTCACAGTTATTATGTCTGTGACTGGGACTGTAGCACCATAACTTTGAAGTATTACATTATGTTTTGTATGTCTGACATTTCAAAAGTGCCCTATTGGTCTATTTGAAATAAATGTTTTTGATTTGATTTGAACAAACCGTAAAAATACTGTCTAAAAAATAATTCTTGATGCGATATTCCTAGTAGAAATGATAAAGATGCCGAAAAATGGAAATTCGTTCGCAGATTGAAGGTTAATTTCAAATATTTGTATTGGATCGGTTATCCAGCTTGTTCAATATTATCTTTAATATCATTGATTCAGATATTTTGAGACGGACTATGTGTTTAAAACAGAGGAGCTCGTGGCTAAATAATTACAGCCTCACGGCCGATTCCGGGTTAAGCCGTTGCTACGTTGGCCTTTAGATGGGTGACCATCTGTCACAGCGAGTTTCCTCCGTGCCTCAGAAAGTACGTAAAGCCGTTGGTCCCGGCTGTCATTTGTTGATCTTTGTCAGTCGTTACTGTTAGTCAGAAACTCTAGCCTGACAACCAGTCTTACCATGGGGTATTGTATTACCCAGTTATAGTAATGTGGGGGTTAGATAGGCAGTTGCTCCATGTAAAATACTGATATTCAGCTGCATCTGGTTCGACTGGAAGCCGACCACAATATACTTGGGAAAAGGCGGGCCGATGATGTGGGTTAAAAACATCAGTTATTTAAACTCAACGATCAGACAAGTACATAACACAAGTATATAATGTAGGTCATGTTAATTTCTCAGTAGAAGTGTTGCACTGTTTTACTGACTGATGATTTGAGTTATCAAAGTTTTTTCTTTTCTTTCCTCCACTAACGCCGCAACTGCTATGGCCCTACATTTTTTTTTATTTAGTAGTCCACAACTATCACGCAACGCCATCTAGTCCCAAGCTAAGCAGAGCTTGTGTTATGGGTACTAGACAACTGATATACATACTTGTATATTTCTAAATACATACATATTATAGATAAATTACACCAAGACACAGAACAAATGATCGTGCTCATCACACAAACATTTATGTCCTGGGTGGGAATCGAACCCACGACCTCCGGCATAGCAGTCAGGGTCACTAACCACTAGACCAACAGGCCTATCATCTTTAACAAACATTACTTATTGCAACATTTTCTTTCTTCCTCAGGTACATAATGTAAAAGCCACCAAAAACAGAAAAATGTCTTCTCAAATCCTCCCCCACGGGATCTACCGTCGTGACTCAAACGACATCCAAGAAAAGCCTCTAGAAATCGACACAGAATCGAACCCCGACCGCAGCCGATCCAACAGTCCAAAAAACATGAAATTTTATAAAATGGACGAAGACAAAACAATTATAAATCAAGGAAAGAAATCTTTCTGTATAGACGCTCTATTATCCAGACAGCTACCAGAAAGTAGTCTACAAGACAAAATGGCGCAGCAAAAATATCTAACAATAATACATAACAAAAACTACATAGGAAGGTACCAAGAGAATTATGATTCACAAATTGAGCAGAATATGATAAATAAATGCGAAGGTCGGGAGAGTCCGAGGTCTGGGCAGAGAAGTCCGCGGTCAGGTCAGAGCAGCAGGTCTGCTAGTCCAGGATCTGATGATGGGAATAGATCTGGGAGTTACAGTCCTCCCATTTCGCCAGGAGTTGAAGGGGGCAATGAGGAGTACGAGAGTTATAGGCCTGGTAAGTTGATTTGGATTTTTTAAACCTTGATTGCTCGCGTTTTGTATTGCATTACTGGGCAAATTCTTCCCTAATGTAGTTTTTATACCATGCCACCTCGTGTTTATCAGCCCTGTTTTCGAATCATTACCAATATCTAAATTTTACATTTATTTTTTTATATTTAAACTAATTCATTGTCAAAGTGATTTATTTTTCACACCACTTGCTCGTAAATGTCAAATTAAGTAGGTTTATGTCATGCAAACAAGGAATAAAGCAGGGCATTGCTGCCCCCCGTTCGAGCCGGGCAATAATATTGTACTGAATTTCATTATTCCCGTGGGAATAATGTGATTTGAATTTGGAACCTCAAATAAAACAGTACATATGAAAACTTTTACCAAGGAGTTGTAGCAGTAATGGCGGCCGCTGGCCGCAACAGCTGATCGCTTGCAGTGGTGCGAACTTCACGTTCGAAGGTTGTCGTTCCTCGCAATAAGTGTGAAAAGCAGAGTACGCTTATCGAGAGTAAAACTGCCTTGTCTTGGGCTAACTTGAATCCCTCGCTACACTAAGGATTTTAAACATAATTCCCTCGTTTCACTCGGGAATTAACACGCCCGTGACGTAAGGCAATGCTTTACTCCCTTGTTGCGTAGTCTACTATTATAGTAAGTAAACACGCCAAGAAGACTATGTCACGCTACCGTCGCGCTACCAATCACGCTATTTGACGCGACCCGACTCTTCTGTATGTTTTGCGTCGCGATGCTTCTATACACTTTGTATGAAAGGGACGCTGTAGACACAAATGTCCGCGTCTGCGTGCTACGAGTTATCTGTATAAGCCGCCTAAGGCTCTAGATCTAGAGCGTCCCTTTTTATTTAAAATACTAGCTTCTGCCCGCGGTTTCACCCGCGTCATGTTAGGCGTTTGGTCCTATGGTCCCGTCTCCATCAGTTCCTTTGAAGAGCGCGATTTCCGACGTCGTGGGTATCTTCAGTGGTGGCTGGGGCGAGAGGTAGAGGATGTCTTTTCCCTCACGCATTCCGACTGCACTTCAGGGAGCAGTCGTGGCCCAGTGGTATCGGTCCCGACTTACGAGTTGTAGGTCGTGGGTTCGAACACAGCTTGGCGCATTACTTTGTGTAATTTATTTCATCACCACTGCTCTCAAAACGGTGAAGGAAAAAACGTGAGGAAACCGGCATGTCCTAGAACCATCAAATTCGAAGACATGTGACATCTGCCAATCCGCACTGGGCCCGCGTGGTGGATTATGGCCCACTCCCTCTCACAAGAGAGGAGGCCTGTGTCCCAGCAGTGGGAACGTTATAGGCTGATGATGATGATGATGATGATTCCGACTGCTAACCATTCCCCTTACTTGCCACTGAATCTTGAGGCACCTCCCGAAACGAAAAAACGAAAACCAGTAGGACTGCGTCAGACTGAAGGTGAGGACGCAGCCCGTAGCCTTTCCAAACGATCCTTAAAGTAGGCCGGTCAATATCGACATAAAAAACCAAACATTGCAAACGCGCATGTAACTACGATTCTTTTATATGTTGTTAGGTCCCTTTAAGACGCGTTAGTCCCGTTAAGACGCGTTGCGACGCAAAACATACAGAAGATTCGGGTCACGGGCGCAACAACGCTTGTACAACTGCGCCTGTCCGCGACGCGTCCTAGTCTTACGTCTCTTCTGTGTGGCCTGCGCTTTAAACGTTTCTCTCTTTCCCACAGGAATAATCCCGAAGCCAGGGCTCCTTCCTCAAAACCCAGCCCTGGTCGCAGCACAGTCAGCAGCCCTATTCAACTACCCGCAGCTCTCCCAGCCCGCTGGCCTGCCGCCGGGGGCTCCGCTGCCGTCCGCGTTCCACCACCCTGGGGACAGGGTGCTCCATCATATGCAGCTGGAGTGGCTGGCCAGGACTGGCATGTTCTACCACAGAATTCCTGAACTTGGAGGTATGGGTTTCTGTACGTGACTTTTTATGGGATTATGTGTGATATATATTTAAACTAGACTAGCTGCCTTACAAAAAGTGTGATAAATGAAGAACCGCTCGACCGATTTTGTGCAAACTTCACATAAACCATCTACTAAATAGTCCGAACAAAAACTAAACATTTGATTTGGATAGATGAGCCCGTTCTTGAGTTATAACATTACAACGAAAAGTGGCATTGAATTTTTACATATCGATGATATAAACCCGAAAATCATCCCGTGGGAACATAAAATCGTGATAAAAAACTATTCTATGTGTTAATCCAGGTTATAAACTATCTGTGTACCGAATTTCAAACAAATCTGTTCAGTAGTTTTTGCGTGAAAGAGGAACAAACATCCATCCATCCAAACAAACTTTTATTTGTACAATATTCGTAGGATTCCTTCACAGTGTTTAGCTCGTGGCTTAATAATTACAGCCGCAAAAGGCCGATCTTCCGGGTTATTTCACGCTTACCAAGGTTAGTCTGTGGATGAGTGACCATCTGCCATAGCGAGTTTCCTCCGTGCCTCGGGAAGCACGTAAAGCCGTTGGTCCCGGCTGTCATTTGTTTTGTTTTTTTTTTTATAATAATAATATTATAATATTCCACAACTATCACACAACGCCATCTAGTCCCAAGCTAAGCAGAGCTTGTATTATGGGTACTAGACAACTGATAAACATACTTATATAATTCTAAATACATACATATTATAGATAAATTACACCCAGACACAGAACAAATGATCATGCTCATCACACAAACATTTATCCTGGGTGGGAATCGAACCCACGACCCCCGGCATAGCAGTCAGGGTCACTAACCACTAGACCAACAGGCCAGTCGAATCGAAATTTGTAGATCTTTATGACAGTCGTTACTGTAACTAGCTCTAAAGTCTGACAACCATTCTTACCATTGGGTACCGTGTTTTCCAGTTGCTGGGTTGTGGAGGTCCGATAGGCAGTCGCTCCATGTAAAATACTGATATTCAGCTGCATCTGGTTCAACTGGAAACCGACCACAATATACTTAGTTGGGAAAAGAAGAGTGACGTTCGCGTCCGATGATTTGTTCTTAACTTATCGATGTCATTATTTTACATTTGAAAAGTCATGAAACACGCCCCTTGGTAAAACCAGCACAGAAAATGCCTCACAACACTTAAAAATACTCTAAAAACTCACAAAAGATAACGATAAAAGATAAAAGATTTAGAAACCATTCATCTTTCGAGGCAATCTTATCTTTTTTAACAAATGGAGGGCACTTACAATATGTTTGTGAGCTAGACTTAATCTGTCATTTTAAATTGTAGATAAGTGTAATCGATCAAGCTTGGGATGAAAATGTAATGCGCTAATCATCGTCTTGTAAAAAAAAAGAAGATCGTATGTTTGTCCGCGATTATCTCGCGTTTGGATGCACCGATTTTGATGCGGTTTTTGTTAGATTCTGGAGAAGGTTTTATTACACAATAATGTATTGAAATCTCGTAACGTCGTTCACATGGATATATATATTGATTACTTTGATGGAGGATTTTTAAAGACACCGATTATTTATACAAAGATTTGTTGAATATATTTGAACTAAAAAGGGTAACATTTATCCATTTCCAGATCTAATTTATAGTATAAATGTTTTTATACATACACCGTGACTTTTTAAATCATCTTACATAAACATCTTGCCCAGTTCAATTATTAGTAAACGTTCGGTACAACCATTGAGCTATTATTACTACGTATAGAGACGACACCACGCATCACCACTGTGTCCCATCCAGGATGATTGCGCGCGCCTATGTTCATTCAATTGTTTGACAGCTCTGTGGCGTGCTCTAGGCGCGCGCACTCATCCTGGATGGGACACAGTGGTGATGCGTGGTGTCGTCTCTACACGTAGTACTAATAGCTCAATGGGTACAACATAGAGTGCTGTAGCACTCTATGTCCCAGTCACATAGTCCCAGACATAATAACTGTAAAAGTACCGTAGATGACCATTCCAAGGAGTAGATCTCTATGAAGAAGAACGAGCAAGAAACTCCATGGACACTCTTTTTAGATAAGCAAAATTATTATAGAACCTTTGTTATATCATTCATTTTGAGATGCTACATTATGTGAGAACGATGTAGCAAGTTAAAAGTGTCACTAAAGACAGTCAATGTAATAAAAAGTCACAAGTAAAAAATAAATACATACGACTCCACGTATCACCACTATATACGACACGTATGTTTGACAGCTCTGTGGCGTGCTCTAGGCGCGCGCCCTCATCCTGGATGGGACATAGTGGTGATGCGTGGTGTCGTCTCTATACGTAGTAATAATAGCTCAATGTAGACAGGCATATCCACGACTCAAACTAATCATATCATACGTTTATTAATCATATTGTCATATTTACAAGAAAAATAAAATTTTTATCAATTTATCGTCACAATCAGAGACCATTTTTGACAAATAACTTGTCAATCTTGATAAAGATGTGGAAAGAAATATTATTCTCATCTTAAATTGCAAATAGATATATTTTATTCTTATCAACTGTCAGAAATAGACCACAGATAATAATTTATCTTTAATTTGTGTGAGGAAGAGAATATCAATTTTGTTTCTTAGTTTTCAAACTGGTGGCCCTGACTGATCCTAAGGGTGCCTTTCCATCATTGAGCTGTTACTACTACGTTTAGAGACGACACCACGCATCACCATTGTGTCCCATCCAGGATGAGTGCGCGCGCCTAGAGCACGCCACAGAGCTGTCAAACAATTGAATGAACTTGTGCGCGTGCACTCATCCTGGATGGGACACAGTGGTGTTACGTCAACGACGATATATTACTAGACTCCTAATAACATTCGACCGATGTCTGTCAACACATTAGACAAAAAAGTCTTATATCCGTCTTATTTCGACCACTCCTGTGAGCCGTAAACATACCTTGAGACAGAACAGACCTTGAGTTAGCCAATCACAACGCAGTACCCCGTCCCCCTCGCTTACGTAGTACCTCAGCGAGTTGACAGAACAGTTTTTGTTCCTTAGATCGTGCATGCGGAGTCTAGTAATATATCGTCGTTGGGTACACCATATGCCAAAAATTTGTGAATAGCTTAATAAAAAAATCGAGTAATCTAATTCTTATCGATTATTTACTAAAAACGATGACATATGCGTCAAACATGATTAGTCGTATTAAACGACCCCCTGGGTAAATACCGTAACAGGGGGTAACTTTGAGGGGGTCACATTCGTAAATAAAATTATATAAATTAGCCGGTACTTATTTTTATGGGGTCATAGATTTGAAGTTATTGCGATAAATTGTTAGCGGTTACACTAAGAGTAGGTGACACGTAAATTGATGCCTAAATAAAGAAGGACAGAGCTTTGAAAAAAGAACAGTTGATTTTAGTTAATTAAGGTTAAATTAAATGTAAAAAAATTAGAAGGATATACTTGGTTATGATAATTTAAAAGAGTCGGTTAAATTTTGCGTAACATAAGTTTTTTTTTTTTGCTTAAAAATAAACCGACTTCAATTTCTAAAAACAATAAAAAAGCTAAAATGATTAATACTACAAAAATAACTTACCTTATTTATAAACAAAATCTATACCCTTACCTACAATTCACATATAACAAAAATTTCAAAAAATGTTGGAGTCGAGAAAAAAGAAAGGGATTGAGAACCTCCTCCAGTTTAGAGGTCGGTAAAAAATACGGAATGCTTTTTTTTTAGTCTTATTTTACAAATCGACACAAGAGGCCTTATCACAAGATTTCAGTATTTTATTTACAGCGTACATAGAAGTATTTACTGCGTTTATTGTATGGAAAAATGAAACAGCGCCTCTAGTGTGCGAAGAAGGAACTAATCTTTTCCTTGAAATTACTGTCATAGTATAGTTTATTTTACGGCACAAAAAACTATCTATAAATTCATGATAAAGCGTCTGCTTATTTTCACCTTAAAACACATTTTGAACAGAATTTCAATTCGTTGTCAATAATTTATTAACATGTATGCAAACCAATTCAGATTAATTGATAATTGAGTTACAATAATTCATGATAGTTTGTTTACAGACTGTTAATTAGTAATAACACATCTGATGGAGTCAATACAAGCTATTGTATAGCTTATACAAAATGTATAAATTAAAGCAGCTATACTCAAAGTGTGCTCCGCGGAGCCCTTGGACTCCGCTAAGCCTTTTTGGGGGCTCCGCGTGAATACAGCTACCAAAAAAAGATATCGCAATAGACTCGATGACGTCAACATGATGACGGGGCCCCCCTCTAGAGGGCCAGAGCCTGCCGGAGTCGCTGGCCTGTTCCATTACCGTCACCCCGGAACATAAAGAACTATTGATGGACACCGTGGATTTTAGTCAGTTCACGTCTGACAGTAGGGGGTGGGAGGACTCAGTTGATGATTTTACCATGCAAAAAAAAAAGGGTACAAAACGGATGGAGTCAATATAAACTATTGTGATGATTATGATGATAGAGACGATTGACAGGCCTGTTGGTCTAGTGTTTAGAGACCCTGACTGCTATGCCGAAGGTCATGGGTTCGATTCACACCCAGGACAAATGTTTGTGTGATGAGCACGATCATTTGCTCTGTGTCTGGGTGTAATTTATCTATAACTAGCTGACCGGGCAAACTTCGTACCACCTTAAAAATACCTTTTAAACCTTCCCTGGACTTCCAGAAATAATTCAAAACCAAAATTAGCCAAATCGGTCCAGCCGTTCTCGAGTTTTAGCGAGTAGACAGTCCCGCGACCCCGGCAGACTTTGGCCCTCTAAGGAGGGCCCCGTAACATTACAGACAGGATGTTGACCCGCACTTTTGACCCGGGTATTGTCCATGATCGAACAGCGAGTCACCCATTACTTTGTCATTATTGGTCTCATTGGCCCAAAATCATAAAATTTGACAAGAAGCAAGGTAAACTGGGCACCCATAGACTGGCCTGTTGGTCCTCTAGTGGTTAGAGACCCTGACTGCTATGCCGGAGGTCGTGGGTTCGATTCCCACCCAGGACAATTGTTTGTGTGATGAGCATGATCATTTGTTCTGTGTCTGGGCGTAATTTATCTATAATATGAATATATTTAGAAATATATAAGTATTTTTATCAGTTGTCTAGTACCCAACTACCCATAACACAAGCTCTGCTTAGCTTGGGACTAGATGGCGTTGTGTGATAGTTGTGGAATATTATTATAATATATATTATAGAGGGCTAAAGCCTGCTGGGGTCGCGGGACTGTCTCATCTAGTAACCGTGACCCTGGAAAGAGCTATTGAAGTATCACCGTGGGTGGCCCTGAAACGTAAACGGCTTGAAGGATCACCGTGGATTTTAGTCAGTACAAGTCTGACAGTACCTCCCGCCCTGCCCGGGGTGGGAGGTCTCATTTGATGATTTTTCCAAGATAACTACAAAAAAAAGTACACCACATCATTTCTCTTTCTCCTAAAACAACCTGCCAACCCATCCCCAATCTGAGCGTGCGGACACGTCAGCTTAACTACACTGTACTCAATCAACCCCTGTTAGGGAACTACCCTTACTATTTGCAGTCAACACTGCCACCTGCGATTGATGACACCTACCCCTTATGAGCGATCCCCTTTGAAAAAAGAGGTTGGAAAAAAATGTAGTGTGAAAAAAACTTTGTGATAATCTGTGGTAGTTATTGTTTTTGGAGTAATGATGTGGAGTTTATGGTTTTGGCTTTTTTTTTTGGGGTAACTAAACATTATTATGTAGTTTTTTTGAGGTAAAGTTCTTTTTTTCATATGTAGTGCGTATTTTTTTTTAGTTGTTCTAAGATGATAATAGAACACATTTCCTTATCTACAGTTTATTTTTATTTTTCCATATTTTTTTTTTTTGGAAATTCTACAATATTTCCTCCGGCACTGGGTAGTAGAGACTTGACTAGCTAAAAAGCAACTTGTTTCGGATTGTTAATCTGATGGTGATTAGTGATTTAAATGTGGAGTTTTGAATGGTGATTGGGAGTGGTTATTATTTTATTTGTTATTTTATTTATAGTTAATTCTAACTTTTTTTATTCACTAAATAGTGTTGAAGTAGTAACTTAAACAACCTTCGTGTAACCATTTATTTATAAAAGTGTGAGTGAGCACCACGCACACATTTAAATGTATTCCTTGGAGATGTTCACTTGTTTTACATAGGAATCATACGATTAGTTTAATTTGATGATTTTACCACGTTTAAAAATAAACACTAAAAGTAATAGATAAAAAAATACTTCATTAAGTCCCCAATAAATCTTGAAGTATCAAAATTTTAATGCGCAGTACACCGGCGGCGGAAAAGTGGAAAAGAATGTGAACATATCTGTCATCACCAACGACGATATATTTATTACTAGACTCCTAATAACAGGCGACCGATGTCTGTCAACACATTAGGCAAAAAAGTCTTATATCCGTCTCATTTTGAGCACTCCTGTGAGCCGTAAACATACCTTGAGACAGAACAGACCTTGAGTTAGCCAATCACAACGCAGTACCCCGTCCCCCTCGCTTACGTAGTACCTCAGCGAGTTGACAGAATAGTTTTTGTTCCTTAGATCGTGCATGCGGAGTCTAGTAATATAATTATCGTCGTTGGCGACTACACAATTCAAAATCTAACACGCGATTAAAAATTCCCCATTAAAATATTCACAACCCAGGGCTTACCCAAATAATTTTAACCGTACATTTAACGGGAGATTAGCTCAGCATCCCAACTTGCCCTGCAATAAAAATCATTCAATTATGTGATTGCTAACAGGTGCCGATACCCGACATATGGGGCGACCATAAACCCGCCACCCTACTTAGTTAGGGTCTCCCCTTAACCATTTTAGTTTGAAAGATAAATTGAGATAAAATATTATGTTTTTATCCATAATGTGTGATTTTTTTGGTTAATTGGTAATTTGCGAAAGTGTCTAACTAGTATCATAGAGTGTCATTTCGTATGTCGGAGTTAAATTACTAGCTATATACCGCCTATTTGATTTCTGAACGAATTTTAAATTTAATTGATTTCGCAACGAAGGGGCGGACGTCAAATATTGACAGTTAAGATTACTTTTTAAGGGAAAACGATACGAAAATGTTTTATTATTATTTACTCACCTTTAAAACCTTCCGTCGACTTCCAAAATTAATTTAAAACTAAAATTAGTCAAATTAGTCTAGCCGTTCTTGAGTTTTAGTGAGACAAGAAGAAGAAGATGTATAGATCTAAACTTTTAACAGATACATCATCTATGAAAATTTCAACTGTCCATCACGGGTTCCCGAGATACAGCCTGGTGACAGACAGACAAACAGACGGACGAACAGAGAAGTTACAGGGTCCCGCTTTACCCTTTACGGTATCCTAAAAATAATCACATAGTTTGATTAACTGCTTGATTATGTAATTAGTAAGTATATAAATTTTGACATGGCCGCTTTAGCAGTTCGTTTAAAAATCAACAGAGTCCCCGTTAGAACTTAATTTGTTGACGGTGCGTGGTTCCAGTACAAGCGTTTATTTATGTTGGTATTTTTATGGAAAATACCGACAATATGAAAACTGAATTATATGTTACAAGAATATTTAGTGACAATGCTGTATACAACCATATCAATATTTCAATACCTAATAGTTGTTGCCTTCACTCGTGTTTTTTCAAAATATAATGCCTGCGGTGGCCGGAAATCGCCTCGCGATGACTGATGAATACCATAAGATTTGCATATATGATATTTTAAATAGGTATTTCTTAGTGCCAAAGCAACAGATTCTCTCGATATCAGGTCAAATACCAGGAAATAAACCCATAAAAAAATAAAATCGTGAATATGTAAAATTCGATGTTACTCACTACTGGTTAACGATAAAAATTGAGCGTTTGCTAGTAATTTACATAATATCAAGCATCAAGTAATTGAAACCAAAGATATAAGTAACAAAATCTAATTGAATCGAAACAAATCGAAATTGGTTTTTATTGGTATAATTTTTTTAATTTAAAAAAATTAAAATTTAAATAAATTAAAAAAATTATATCTCCAGATTGGAATAAAATTGGCACACGGGTATTTTACTCTTACTTTTAAAATAACCTGTTCTATCGGATAAGTTAATAAAAAGGGGATGTCCGTTTTTCGAGGCAATATATTACTGTGCGACGCTCGCCTATTTCTTTGCTATCATTGACTGCTTCGCAACCCTAAATGCCTGAGATGTCAAAAGCATAATCACCAGTTAAATGCAATAAAAACCTATTGATCAGGTCAAATAATAATAGATTTTGTAACAATTAATTTGAAAGTTCACGGAGCCCCGATTTGACAAAATCATAGATTCGGGGCTGATCATAGACAACGACCATAAAGGAATTCACGGTCCGACTTATGATTGAGGAGGCCTCCCAATTCTAATGATGCTCACATTTAAGCTTAAATATCTTTTAAAACCCCCAACTAATCATCACAAGCGTGTCCCCCGGCGCCAGTTGGACCCCGTCCCCGTCCCCGGGGGACTTTAAGCCAATTATCTGGCACCAATTTGTTCTCACAAACAAAGCCCAGCCCTTGCCAAATTAGATCCCCGTGTGAGGGAGGGGACGTTATCGATGTGTGGCGTTATCGATAAATTTTCTAGTTTTTTTTACAGTAATTATTTTTGTGTTCTTGAGTAGTTTGTCTCAGAAAGTTTTATTTTATACAACAATACATACAATATTAATAAAATAAACAGCATGAGGAGCTTGTAGCTAAATAATTACAGCCGCACGGGCCGATCTTCCGGGTTAACCTGCGCTTGCCTAGGTTGTTATGTGGATGGGTGAACATCTGTCATAGCAAGTTTCCTCAGTGCCTCGGAAAGCACGTAAAGCCGTTGGTCCCGGCTGTCATTTGTAGATCTTTGACAGTCGTTACTGTTAGTCAGAAGCTCTAAAAGTCTGATAACCAGTTACCATGGCATATCGTATTATTCAGTTACCAATATACTATTTTTTTCTAGAGTACTCAGTCCCACTCGTGTGAGCCTTTCCCTCCCCTCCTAGGTTTCGGTCCCGCTTCTTCTTTTGTCCCTCCCTTACTAGACACCGTATTATAAGCAACTTAAAACTGTCAAAACATGCAACAAAAAAGGTCGAAATATGCAACAAAAAACGTTCGAAGAAGCAATATCCAATCATTAAAAAAACATAATATGCAATATCATATGCAAATATGCATTTGCATGCAATTTACTAGATTACCTTCACAAAAAATAAATCAAACGAGAATTTCTAAAGATCAGTACCCTTTTATTTTTTTATCGTGGTAAATTCATCAAATGAGGCCTACCACCCCGGGCAGGGCGGGAGGGACTGTCAGACTTGTACTGACTAAAATCCACGGTGTTCTTCAATAGCCCGTTATGTTCCGGGGTCACGGTGATGGAAATAAGTCCCGCGACCCCGGCAGGCTTTGGCCCCGTCATTTGCTGACAGCTCTTTGAGTGAGAGAGTGAGAGTTTTCAGTATTTGAGACGTAAAGTACACAGGGACTTATCAATTTCAAATTGACAATTTTCAAGAAAAAAGTTAGTTCCTTCTTCGCACACCAGAGGCGCTGTTCCATTTTTTCATACAAGAAGCGCTGTAAATACTGAAAAGTAAAATAGTGAAAACTCGGGCTAGGGGTACTGTTTTATCGATAGAATGTCTTCGCATCACTAACATAAGGCGGGCGGGACTGGGGTAAAATTCAGTTACAGTAAAGAATCTATTTAGCAAGCTCTCTTGATAGTCGCCATATTGGATCACGGTTTTTCAGGCTTGCATAATGTTTTACTTGATTTTGTACTGATTTTTTTTTTTTACTTTACCTTCTGTAGTTTAAATATTCAGCCCAAATTCTTGTCCTAAATATACGTAATTTTCTAACTGGGCACTAGAATTTTTTAATCCATAGTAACGTTAAAATTAAAAGTAAACTTTTTCAGCAAAAAAAAAAAGTACCTTCAATAACCACCAAAAAAGTTTTAATGTAACTTATCTTTCAGAAGTCGGTGGCTTTGTTTTTTTTTAAATCATTTTTGCAAATTTGATATCAATCATCTAATATTTGGTCCCATAGAAATGTTCATTTTTTTCGATGTAGTATATTTATAATCTCACAAACACAGACCCGGAACAATTACTTGTAGTTCATACGAATGTTTGCTCCGTGCTGGAACCGAATCCGCGACAAACAGGATAACAGTCTAATCGCTCAGCGACTGCGCTAACGTGCGTTACCCTTGTCCCTCAACCAGTTAACTTAATTCATTTATTTTATTTTGGACCAACTCCCTTCCGGGGTCGCGGGACTGCCTCATCAGGTAACCGTGACCCTGGAACATAAAGGTCTATTGAAGGACACCGTGGAATTTAGTCAGTACGAGTCTGACAGACCCTCCCGTCACGCCCTGGGTGTAAGGACTCATCATCAGCCTATAATGTTCCCATTGCTAGGACACAGGCCTCCTCTCTGAGAGAGGGAGTGGGCCATAATACACCACGCGGGCCCAGTGCGGATTGGTAGATGTCACATATCTTCGAATTTTTGGTTCTAGGACATGCCGGTTTCCTCACGATGTTTTCCATCACCGTTTTGAGAGCAGTGGTGATGAAATAAATTACACAAAGTAATACGCCTGGCGGGGTTCGAACCCACGACCTACAACTCGTAAGTCGGGACCGATACCACTGAGCCACCACTGCTCATGTAGTACCACCACTGTAAGGACTCATTTGATGATTTTACCACGATAAAAAAATACCACCCTTAAGCATCTACTTAGAATTTTAATTTAAAGTGCAGTACTACATATTATTATATCATCAACATACAGGGGGTGGACGTTTTAAAGAAGGCGTGGCCATTTCACGCATGCGCGGTACCGTCGGAGGCTCATAAGATGCTTGCATGCTTTTGTTTCAAAATGATTTTATTTCCCATGTTAATGTCGTTTATGTGGTCTCTGGTTTTTAGAATGGGATTGTTTTTATATATTTTTTCATTTAAACTAAAAAATGTTTTTTTATGGTTTTGGCGTGTTTTTGTGTGTGTTTATGAGAAGTATCTAATATATTCGGAACAGAGTAGTTTCATGCGTAAATAAATTGAAGTTTAGTACGTCACTTATAATATTGAAAAATAATGTATACTTACTTATTATAATTTGTTTTTTTTTTAAGACAATGAATTAACAAAGATTCGCAGACGCAAAACGCTTCCGAATTCGGGAGTGGCGTGTGACGTCATAACGCCTGTAAAATTATATCGACCGAATGACGTTTTGTAATGTTTAGAAGCGTTGTATCTTCATAAATTTTAGTTTACGTGAGAAAAGAAAAAAATACGAGTCAAATATTTTTTAATAATCTAAGTATCTTACGAAGGTCGCGGGACTTATTTCCATCACCGTGACCCCGGAATATAAAGGGCTATTGAAGGACACCGTGGATTTTAGTTAGTACAAGTCTGACGGTCCCTCCCGCCATGCGCGTGGTGGGAGGACTCATTTGATGATTTTTTTGATGATTTCAAAAAGAAAAAAAAGTGTCTTACGAACTAATATTTTTTTTGAGTAAATATAACCCTTTTATTATTTTCTATCATTAAAATACACCATAATTCTGGTGTATTTTAATTATTGAAAATGGAATAATGCAAACTGTACGTGTACATTATAAAAGTCCGAACAGAATCAAACAGGCGACCCGTTACAATAAAACTCCAATACTCCACATCTGCGCTATAAATAAAAGAATCACCACCCCAATCACCATTTAAATCACTAATCACCATCAGATTAACAATCACCGAAATATCACCAATTCTGATTGTAAATATAAAAATAAACAAATTAAATTACTATGGAGCTAATTTGTAATCACCCTATAGATTCACCCCTTGTTAACTTTAACACTACAAATTCAACCTTATTTTTGACAAGCTAAGATTCAAAATTCCTTGAAAATAGAATAGAACTTTCTGCCATGCTAAAAACAACTGTATTGTTCAGGAAATAAGGGTGTTGAGTATTAAAATTATAAGTGACGACATATGATTAGTGTGTAGCAATTAATTTTATTTATACTTATGTTGGTTTTAATTTGGGGGGTGGGCTAAGCAATTAGATTAATACGTCTTGAATAATATTATAAGAGAATTGTGATTGTTGAAATATGTATGCCAATGAATATTTTATTTTCTTTAAAAAATATTCAAATAATAAAAAAAATATATACATGTCGAATTGAGAACCTTCTCCTTTTTTTTCGTCGGTTAAAAAGTACAGTAGAATCCGTTTATTATGACCCCGCTTATAATGACCAACCGCTTATTATGACGAATTACACAGAGAAGTTTGGTTTTCATACAAAATTCTTTTAACAAAGTCGGATATAATGACTTCGCAATTAGAGACATGCCGCTTATTATGACCTATTTTTAATCAATTGTGTCCAGTTGATGCAGTTACTAATGTGATTCATAACAACTTCGACATTTTACGGGACCGTCGTACCCGAAGATGTTAGGTGCATGCATGGTTTTTTTTAGTTTCAGTGGGTAATAGATAGTTGAATTATCAGATAATATTGAATTAGTTCTATTTTTTCTCTCTCTATTAAAATAAATACTTACATACTGGCAAAAACAGGAGGTTGTTTATTTTGTACAAAATGCTTTGTATGACGTCCGCTTAGTATGACGTGATTAATGTTTCCCTTCGATGTCATAATAAACGGATTCAACTGTAAGATGAACTTTTTCTAAGTGGGTCGGTAACCTGGTCGCGGGACTTATCTCATTACCGTGACCCTGGAACGAAAAGGGCTATTGAAGGACACCGTAAATTTTAGTCAGTACGAGTCTGACGGGAGGCACCGTCCTGCCCTGGGTAGGAGGACACATTTGATGATTTTTATACGATAAAAATAAGTGGGTCGATAACCTGGTCGCGGGACTTATCTCATTACCGTGACCCTAGAACTTAAAGGGCTATTGAAGGCCACTGTGAATTTTAGTCAATACGAGACTAACAGTCCCTCCCGCCCTGCCCTGGGTGGGAGGACTCATTTGATGATTTTTATACGATAAAAAAGTGGGTCGATAACCTACCTTGTTATTTCATTTACCCTTTGCGTTCCAGGGTCGCGATAATCCGCTTAAACAGACACCGAAAATTATTGTTTTTGTTTTGTATTTTAGAACGCGACTTATAGTCAACATGAAAAAAAAGCAATAGGTGTTTCTTAATTTTAGCCAAAATATTTAACGTTTTTTATTTATAGCCATAAAAAAAGAAATTCTTATTTTTAGCAAAAAAAATGGATTTTTTTATTTTATCCAAAAAAACTAATCTAACACCATACCCCTTGATTCAAAATCCACCCCATAACCCACACAACCTGTGTTACTTGCCCAAGCGTGAAACTGCCAAAACAACACTATAATAATAGGATCAATTTGGTCTACAATTAGGGTCGACACGGACCCCACATGCCGGCGATATGGTCGGCCTTAACTGATGGGGCGCCCCATAAAACTAAAGTGGTACATCCAAATCATATGTTATGGGGGTTTGAAGATCTTGATTCTCTTATTAACTGATAGAATAATAATAATAATATTCCACAACTATCACACATCGCCATCTAGTCCCAAGCTAAGCAGAGCTTGTGTTATGGGTACTAGACAACTGATAAACATACTTATATATTTCTAAATACATACGTATTGTAGATCAATTACACCCAGACACAGAACAAATGATAGTGCTCATCACAAAAACATTTGTCCTGGGTGGGAATCGAACCCACGACCCCCGGCATAGCAGTCAGGGTCACTAACCACTAGACCAACAGGCTACAGGCTTTAGATTGATCGACTTTACAAAAAAAAGTAGGTTCTTAATTCGACCTGTATTGTATATGTGTATGTTTGTCAGCGATTATCTCGCGTTTAGCTGAAATGATTTTGATGCTGTTTTTTAAAATAAGTGTTCGTTACATTCAGGAGATGGTTTTAGTATACAACAATAATAATGATTATACGAAGATTTTTGTTGAAAATGTGAACTAATAAATAGGGTTAAATAAAAATACTTGTTACTTTAGCGTCTAATCGTGATGTAGTGTGCTGTTGCAATATTAAGTTATTCATGTGTGCGTTAGTGTGCCGTTTTTGAACATAGAATGTCGTTTAGGTAACGTATCTATTCATTTATAATATCACTAGCGGCCCGTCCCGGCTTCGCACGGGTGGAGGACCCGGTCTAAAATTTGAGATTTAAACTATCCTATCTCTCAAGTTGGATCGAACTGCACATGGTGTGCGAATTTTATTATAATCGGTTAAGTGGTTTAGGAGTCCATTGAGGACAAACATTGTGACACGAGATTTATATACATATTAAGATTGATCCAACTCACATTTAAAAAAAATCGTAACGAGACTGTCAAATAAAATCGAGTGGACTAATAAATTGACCGAACAATGTCTTTAAAATTGCCAACACCATAGCTAACATTTACAGCTCCCCCCTCTAAAATTATTTACCCAAGAGATACCATAGACACACATATACAACGTAGAGATATAGCGGCCGGCGGGGGGCGAGAATCAAATTACGTTGATTGGCATCTTGTGCTCAGTAGAGCGACTTAACGCTATTGTGCTGATACCCGAATTGTGCTAAACGACGGAATTTGACGGCGAGTAGGATTTGTTATTGTATGTTCAGAATTTTGAGACAATTTGACGTTTACTTTTAGTCCAAGAGCTGGCTTTTACCTTGGTCAGAGGCTTAGGCATACAAAGAGGTAACGTCGCCAGTCTCTTGGACTCATTACCGGCTGACAGCGTTGAGGACATTGAGCTATTATTACTACGTATAAAGACGACACCACGCATCACCACTGTGTCCCATCCAGGATGAGTGCGCGCGCCTAGAGCACGCCACAGAGCTGTCAAACAACTGAATGAACTTGTGCGCTTAGTAATAATAGCTCAATGGTTGAGGATGAATTTTTCGATGCCTTAAAATAGTTTAATTTTGTTATTGATTTTGGGTGTTTTTTTGTTTGTTAAATATTTAGGTTTAATTAATCTATTATTGTGGTTTTTAATAGTGTTTGTTTGTAGTTTTAATAAGTTAGTATTTAGTTTATTTTATTATAAATCTAAAAACAAGTATATTTTTAAATGTTATGCAAGAAAAAAAAATGACTTTACTTGCTGATTGAATGACAAAGTACTGAGTCGAACTACACGATAACTGACAAATGCTTGCACTGAGTGGACAGGTCCACTCGAATCATATTTGACCAACTAGAAACCACCCTTTTCGCTCTTCAGTTACCCTTTTGCGTTCCAGAGACGCAAACCACCTAATAATTTACTAATAATAAATAAGCTATGCGTATATACACATAAAGAGCAATGCTCGGAGTTTCTCTGGTGGTTAGAATTCGTAACGAAGTCATTCGCCAGAGAACCAAAGTAACCGACATTGCTCTTAGAATCAGCATGCTGAAGTGGAAGTGAGCCGGCCACGTTTGTAGACGGACAGACGGCAGGTGGAGCAAACATGTGCTAGAGTGGAGCCGCGTATGGGCAAACGTAGTGTAGGACGCCCTGCTGCAAGATGGATCGATGATTTAAGGAAGGTGGCTGGCAGTGGATGGATGCGGGCTGCCCAGGACCGGTATGGTTGGCGCTCTTTGGGGGAGGCTTACTTTCAGCACTGGACGGCAATAGGCTGATATTATATGCGTTAACAGTCTTTATAAATCAGTTAATTTTTATCAATACAATCCATTGTAAAAATGGCTAACAAGAAAACATGCCAATAGTAACATTTTGACCGCCAAAACTCAAATACATTCCCCCACCCACACACCCGCCATCTTATCCATAGACTACAGACCGACGCCGTTTATCCATAGACAATAAATGTAACCTCCTCCCGTTGGATTAGGAGCACACGTATTCATTGCTCCGCCAATAAATCTGTCAAGTGTGTTAGAGTCTGAAAGTTGCTCTACTTACGATCTAGACAATTTATATTGTCTTATTTCGTGTTTAGTTTTGAAATTGTTAGCTTCTGTTAAATTTTATCGACGGATTTAGTGTTTACGTGTTTTATTTTAGAATTGTTTAAGATGATTGAGTTAAAAGTATTTCTATTTTAAAAGAAATTTTATTTAAAGGAATTTCCGCCAAATTTTACTTTTATTTAGAGAATAACGCTGAACATAAAAAAGGAAAAACAGTGTATAGTGGAGCTTCGACATATCGCTTGCAACATGCGAGTAAAAAAACATACGGTTAAAATAAGAAGTGTCAATGATCTGTCAACTGTCATTTGAAAATAATCATTTTTTAATAGTATATTTATTGTTGGAGTTCTTTTCTTAAAGGTAATTTCTTTATTTATTATAACCAACTTGAATTACAGTATAAAACCACCATAATACCACTATAATTCTAGACTCGGAAGCCATAAGCACTTAAGTCAAATCTTTTTGCGTGCGACTTAAGTCGTGTAATTGCTAATAGGTGCATGACGTCACAAAATGGCGTCAGCAACTCTCTTTCTTAATTGAATAGTACAAAGTAGAGCCACTATCCATTCAGCTCGCTGTCCTAACTTTTGGTATAAATAACACAAGACGTTCAGTAGTCGGGAGGGGATGTCGGACTGCTAAATATACGGATTTATTTTATACCAGTCCCCTTACGGAGTGGGGTGATGTTTATGCTGAAATTCTTTGTATATAACACGGTTTTTTATGTTTCTCGTGGCCAACCATGACGTCATAAAGCGTGAGTAATAATAATAATTTATAATATATTTTTACACAAGGACATTCTAACTACAATCTATACATTACAGAAAGAAATATAATGTGTTCCTTTGTGAGAGACTGGCGTCAATTTGACGGGGCCTAATGGGCCAAAGCTTGCCGGGGTCGCGGGACTGTCACATAAGGAAACCGTGACCCTGGAACGTAAAGGGCTATTGAAGGATCACCGTGCATTTTAGTCAGTACAAGTCTGACAGTCCCTCCCGCCCCGCCCTGGGTAGAAAGACACATTTGATGATTTTACCACGATAAAAAAGGGAGATGCAGAGTCAAAGAACTAACAACATACTAGAAAATTAACTAACGTAATCCGTTCATATCGAGAGAAAGATTTTAAAAGTGCAACGAAAAGTACACGATCCCAATTTATTCAAAAACAAATAAGTACCTACCACTATAGAAAATCGCCGTTAACACACCAATAAATTATAGTAATTTACAATTCAATTATAAATACAAAACAAATAAACGTAGTCGTTAGACCTTTATTATAGTTAAACAAACATATTTAACAGGATGGGCCCAAACATTACTTTTAAACTCAAAGCAAAGCTGGGCACAGGAAAGTCACGTACAGCCAACATGACTTAACTATTTATTTATCAAAAATGGACACTTGAGCACGATTTTCTATTTATTTTCTGTACCTACATGTAGATTTTAATGCATTTATAAGTTATTGAAAGTTTAATTTGGCTTTATGAGTGTCGACTCTTGCCCTTTGTGTGGTAAAAAAAAGTAAAAAGGGTTCTTTTTGGTTGAACGTTGTGTGGGCGTGTAATGGTCACAGAAAATGGGAATAGATTATTTTGTGATTTATAGGTTTTTTTTCAGAGATCGTACCTACCGGTGATTTCTTTTTTATTTATTAGCCGACTTCAAAAAGCAAAAAGTAGGTCCCAGTTTGACCTGTATGTTTGTAATTTGTATGTATTTTTGTTTGCGATCATCTCGCGTTCGGCTGAAAGGATTTCGATGTAGTTTACTGGAAAGAGTTCGTTACATTCCCGAAAAGGTTTTAGTATGTAACAATAATGATTATCCCTTGACGTTGCCCGCATGGATCCGTTTTTACTTACTTGTTGTTGATTGTAATTTTTTTTTTCTTAGACTGAGGCCTTATCATGAATTTATAGTTTTTGTGACATAAATAAAGTAAACTAGAACTTTGACATTAATTTTAAGGATTTTTTTCCCTTTTTCGCACACTAAAGGTGCTGTTCCATTTTTCCATAGTTACAATAAACGCAGTAAATATTGCAGTGATAAGGCCTCTAGAGCTTGAGGCGAACTTAAACTTTCCAATAACAACATTATATTTTTCTGTCATGTCATTTAACAAACATTGCAACACAAATATAATAAATTACTAATACCATGTTCCAAGCGTAATTGCATCAATCTATTCCAAGCCAATCTCAATTAGCATATTCAATAATAAAACCCAGTACCACTTATCCACTATTTATTCAATATAACTAATTTATCGCGTCAAAGTCGCGCCGCTAAGCTTATAAAAATGATAATTAACAATTACTGTAACACGAACGCGACATTTGGCGTTGTTTGCCCAACACGATAATGTCGTGAACGCATCTGTCAAATTTTGGCGCGAACAGAGAACGGCCATGTTTTTTTTCTGTTGTTTATTTATTGTATTATTTTTATTGGTAGTGTTGAGGGTGAATGGGATTATTTACGGTGGTAATGTGATGGTTTTTGTCACTTAGTTTTATTAATAAGTAAAATAAAAATGCTTTTACAAAATATCTTTGTAGAACTAATGCAGAAACAGGAGTTGGTAGCTTTGTGTTTTGGGAGATGTGATGTTAGAAATATAGTGACGTAATTCAATATTTACGTAAAACTGTTGTAGAATATTATATATAAACTCCGAGCTGCTACTGAGAAATTCTTATAGAAAAAACCATTATAATTTTTGCCCGACCCTGGAAACGAATCCAGGGCCCCACGCTCAGTACTCGCGCTTACAATAACAAGCCAGTTTGAAAAAAATGTCCCTTATGATTTATAGACATACACATTACATACACACACATATACACTTTAAAAATCTCTTTTACGACAATTTTTCCTACTTCCTATCAATCCTGTCCTACTAATATAAACGTCAAAGTTTGTTTGGATGAATGGATGTTGGTTCCTCTTTCACGCAAAAACCACTGAACGGATTTGATTGGGATTCGAAACACAGATAGTTTATAACCTGGATTAACACAAAGGATAGTTTTTATCCCGATTTTATGATACCATGGGATGATTTTGGAGTTGTAGCGAGTGAAACCCTGTTGCCAGCAGTTTCACCCGCTACCTACAACTAGCCAGCTAGTTAGGAATAAAACAACCCTGTGGTTGCAACCACTAAATTCAACCTTTTTCTCCTCAGGTGCTCCCCACGCTCTTCTGGGCAAGACTAGAAGACCTCGTACCGCATTCACCTCGCAGCAGCTTCTAGAGTTGGAAAAGCAGTTCAGAATGAACAAGTACCTCTCCAGACCTAAGAGGTTTGAGGTCGCTACCAGCTTGATGCTTACGGAGACTCAGGTGAGAAAACATATGTATTGATATCAATGATATTATAAAAAAATATACGCCATATTCATACTGAATGGCGTTCAGGTATCGTTGCGTTGTTATAATAATAATTTAAAACTACGACAGCGATAGATAATGCAGAACGTATAAGATAGAAAGAGATAACAGATATCAAAGTGCAACAATTGTATTACTTTGTCCTCAACAATTTGTGCGTGTTAGTGCGACATCCACCTCTTTTTATTTATAATATCATTGATTGATATGAGCAGAAACTGATATAATAGCGAAAAAAAAACAGCATTCACAGATTTCCCGATTTCAGAGTCATAACAATTTAATATTTTCGTCCCATCTATATAAACCCCATATTTTCAACCCCTCGGCCTATAAAACCATACGAGCACCCACTCAAACAGGTGTAAATATCGTATAAATTTCTCAAACCCACCCTTAGGGTTGCGAGATTAATCTTTAAACCTGGGTAAAGCCGTAACGTTTACGACGCCATCGCCACCCTTGTAATCTTAACATACATTTGTAAGCACAAATCCGCCATGTTGACAGGTGTTTGGCGCCAAAGTAAATGTCAAAATTGGGCTGTTTGTAGTGTCGGTGACTGGTTGCGTTTGATATTGAAATATTACGATGTTATTTGAAAAGGCGCCAACCTAGTTTTTTTATATGATTTGGTTTGTTGTTTGGTAAATGAATCTCTCAATTTACACCAAAATAAAATTTAAACACTTTGAAGAATTTTAATAAATTAATTATTTTTATACGCATTAACGCATGCGATGCGCATCGTAATGATGATTTTTGAGGAAAGAAAAATTTTTTTTTATATATATTTTTAATTTTTTTTTATTATCCCACTTGCAATCTAAAATTTTTCTTTCCTCAAAAATCATCATTTTAATAAATTGTTTGCTAGTTTATTTCAATTCTATGTATTATTTAAGACTACAATTGATTTATTAAGATATTTTTTATTTCAGACTACAATTGATTTATTAAGATATTTTTTTGCCAAACTATGGTCAAACTTCATTTAGGTGTGATCAGCTATTCCAAAATAATCGAATAGACAGTAAACATCCATCTTGCCAAACATAAAAACCATTACGTACCTATTCAGTCATTTCAATTTTATGTCGTTCAAGTTTTTAACAACAATTTATTTGTTGAGATAAAAAAGCCGTTACATTACGCACTATTTCGTGGAATGAGATATCAGTAATGCAGTGTCAATATTGATAGCAAATGTCCATTTCACTTAAACTTAGTCATTATTATAATGCACAATTCCTAAGTTGCTTTTCCTCAATTAAAAAAAAAAAAATATTTTGTCTACAGGTAAAAATCTGGTTCCAAAACAGAAGAATGAAGTGGAAACGTTCAAAAAAGGCGCAACAAGACTCAAAAAACAAGGACACACCACAGACTGAAGAAAAAAAACCAAAAGAAATTCAGAACGAACAAGAAAAACCATCACCAATGGCGGGCGATTTGACACCTGTCAAACCTATGTTAGACAGGGATAGAATTATCGCGTTAGAGAGAGAAAGGGCGATGGCTGCCGCGAATTTTAATTCGAATATGGAAAATAGGCGCGGGTTGGTAGTTATGAATCAAGATGGAGGACGCCCTATGGATATGTTTAGGCCTTACGTGGTATGAGAGTAAATTAACTTTTCGTTTTTATTAAAATGTTAGTTTCTTGAGTATTGCAATACAAAATTTATTTCTTCAGAGGCCTTTTCCAAACTATAGACAATTGTTCTAACTTTTTACCATAGACATGTTTTCGGCGGAGAGTAATCCCACTTTCATACCAGGCGAACTGACGCCTTTGCTGATCGAATGGCCATAAGCCGTCCATGCAGGACCAACGAAGGCCAGCAAGATCCATTCATTAGCCATCGTTGGCCCAGTTTTCAAGTCATAAATTAAAAAAAAAAACATTTTGTTTACCATACCTCATATAATTGAATAATAATATGTCATTTTAAAAGCAAAAGTTTTTTTACGGTAACTACGTATTTGAATTAAATATGGAAATAAAAACGGTCAAAACGTATACTATTAACTAAAATTAAGATAGAAATACCCTTCCTAGTCAAGTATAGTGTATATTTCTACATTTATTGTTAATATTAGTAAAGTAATAATGTAAATAAAAATTATTATAATGTATAATCTAATCATTTCTGGTAAGAAGGCTTTTCTTTTCAAACGTTTTTCTCGGAAAACTGAAGGCAAGCCAGTTGACATATTGATCAAGGCACACGCATATAAATTGTTAAATCTGTTTTTTCCGAAAATAGAATTGAAAAATAATGACCACGTATTTATTTTTAATCAATGAAAATTGACTAAAAGCTTCGAAATTCGAATATTTACCGACCAAGTGACGTTTTGTGTTTTAGAAGCGTCGTTATATCTTTGTCAATTTTGGTTTAGGTAACCAAAGAAAAAATACTGGTCAAACATTTTCTAATTTTCGGACTAATATTTGTTTTAGTAATATATCTTATTGAAAATTAATTTGAACAAACTATTTTTTGCTAAATGCAATTTTTAATTTTGACAGTTGATAGATCAGTGACGTTTTACCCTTATCTTGAACGCATTGTAACTACTAGAGTCCGCGCCACCACTCATGAACTGTGGAAAATGTGTCATGGTACAACATTTTTTAATGCAATTTTATGTAATAGACACTAGCACCGCGTCAAAAGGACGTGAGTGGTGGCCCGGACTTTACGGGACTTCAATTGGATTGACTTGACGTCGTCATGGCCGTTGTGTTTTGTTTTTCATCTACCCATAGATAGCGTATTTTATGTCATATGTCGTAGTGGTAAGGTTGATTATCACTTGTAGTTGGAATACGTAGAAATCACGTCGCATTGCGTCGCATCGCGGCGCGTCATGAGTAAATATTCTAACAACAAGTGAAAATCATCCTTACCACTACGACATATGACATAAAACGTGCGGTTTTCTACGTGTAAATGAAAAACAAGACACGCTCGCCACGACGACGTAAGTCAGTCGAATTACATCATTATATCGTAGTAGCAAGGACGATTTTCAGTTTTAATTAGTAGAAATTGCAAATCGCACGAAACGTCATTCTCCCTAAAGGTGCTTACAGATCATGTAACATTGCACTCTATGTAAAATGTTATATAACATGTTATGTTATATAGTCTGTACGCACCGTAACAAGTTGTTATTATTTAACTTTTGTCTACAAGAGTTTTAATAGATTACATTATGTGCTATTTTAACATTATTGTAAGGACTGATGCAGGCCAAATTTATTTATTTAAATGTTAAGGTTGGTATAATAAGTTGGCATAACATACGCTACGTGTAAAGGCTGGTCGCGGCACTCACGAATTACTGTGAACCAAGAACGTATAGGATAAGGGCTATTGAAGGACGAGTCTGACAGTCCCTCCCGCTCTGCCCTGGGGTCCAGGACTCATTTGATGAATTTACCACGATGAAAAAAATGGGGAAAGGCGGTGCTGTGAAATATCAAACCGCAGAGATGTGAATCAATGGGCGCACAGTGTGAAATACTTACGTGTCAAGTTTAATTTGCATCACAACCTTTTACAAGTACTTTTTTGATGTTTTATACATCTATCTGTGTGTGTAATATTTTGACAGAACACCATTTATTTAAAAATCAAATAAAGAATGAATGTAGACTGCCCCAAGCAATCTCCACATCTTAAATTATTTACCGGTTGCCGTTGCCGTTAGCATAAAAGTCACGTTTGTTATATGGGGGCAGAATAAGGGGGGGCACCCTTAAATGTTTATTTATTCTGGTTTAGCAGCAACGGCAACAGAGATACAAAATCTGTGAAAATTTCAAGTGCATAACTATTACGGTTCATGAGATACAGTCTAGTGACAGACGGACAGACTGACAGACGGGGAGTCTTTAGTATTAGTATCCCGTTTCACCCTATGGGTACCCAACCCCAAAAAGAACTTATTAAAAGTTTTACTTAACATTAAAACTTTAATTTATCGAATTTATTTCATAGTCTTAATGAAACCAGTCAGTATTTAGTTTAAGAGTGAATTTCCCGGGACCGAAAATTGCGTGGCATCAATGAAATCGGTACTGAAAAACATAGTTATAACGCTCTCAATTTTTTTTCCGGGTAGGTGAAATAGTAATCTATGTGTAGCACTAAATGTTTATTTAATTGGTTTAATGGATATTCCAAGAAAAAATATTAAACCTCGAAATCTTTCATTGCCGTGTTTGTCCACACTTCACCTTGTTGTGTTGTGTTCCACATTGATAAAAATCTATTGGTTATTTATACTAAAACCTCGTTTTATTTGATACATGAATAGTTAAAGTATTGCTACAGAATACATTTATTCAAATATTTCAACAAAACAACGAATGGTTAATAAAAAATCACTTGTCCCAGAACTACCCTTCATCGCCGTGTCCTAATCATGTTCAAGGATATTGTTTTACCTACTACTTTCTTCCCCCCTACCGGTATGCTAAACGTTGCATATTAGTGCTGCCTAAGTGCTCAACGTGGAAGGAAGTACACACGTGCCTGCGTTTTCGCACCATAAATTTAAATAATCAATTTTTATGTTACTGGAAAAAATTTCTTTCATCGCCGTGGATAGATATAACTGATATTTGAATAAGTTTGTCTTCATGAGTAAGCATTCGATAGAACACCATTGCTCATATGTTTATTTGTGAAGTGCTTATTTCTTCGAATAATTAATAGATTTTTTGTTATTTATATTTTTTGCCTTGATTTTCATCGACGTGTTTTCATTGCCGTGGTTTCCGTGGCCGAAATTTGCTATGGAAATGAAAAAAAAGACATGGAAATTAAAAAAAATTCATTGCCATGCCTTGTAAAACAATTTAGTTTCATTGCCGTGGCCAGGTATTTCATTTCCGTGACTTGTATTTTCATCGCCATGGTATGATTAGGCAAAGAAAACATCTTTTGTCACCTGCGATTCAGGTAATACCGATTACTGACAGTACAAAACTCGTCAAGTTAACTCTAGATTGTTTCTCTCTGGTCTCTCTTTAGATTTGATTTGAAAGGTCCAGCCTGATGAAGTCTACGCTCCCACCTACCCGGTCCCATATTCAGAACCCCGAAATCAACTCGAGCTTTCTAATGGCTTTGCTATCCCTGAGAACTTATTGACCGAGCAAACCTTAAACCTCATGTCTGAACGAGGTTTGCTACAGTTGCAGTCTTTCAATGACGCAAAGTCATATAAGCAGCTAAATAGACGTATATCTAAGTCACTTCAGAGCTTCTGAAAGCGGGTGGAATACCGGTACTTAAAGTCCTCCAGAAGCTCACTAATACTGTCCTGTTTTAGGGCAAAACGCCTGAAGCATGGAGCAAAGGTGAAGTGGTGCTTTTCTTTAAAAAAGTTGATAACAGCCTATTGATGAACTACAGGCCCATCATGCTTCTGAGTCATGACTGTCAGACTTGATGACTTCTAGCCTCCCGAACAAGCCGGTTTCCGAAGAGGCTATAGTACCATACACCACATCCATACGCTGCGGCAAGTTATACAGAAGACCGCAGAATATAACTTGCCATTATGCTTAGCGTTTGTGGACTATGAGAAAGCCATCGTATCGGTGGAAACATGGGTGGTACTTGAGTCACTCCAGCGATGCCGTATTGACTATCGGTACATCAAAGTGTTGAAGTGTTTGTATGATAACGCCACCATGTCGGTTCGAGTACAGGAGCAGAGCACGAAGGCGATTCCATTGAGAAGAGGCGTAAGAAGGATGTTATCTCCCTAAAACTGTTTACTGCCACAATGGAAGACGCCTTCAAGCTCCTGGAATGACAAGGACTTAGCATCAACATCAACGGCGAATACATCACTCACCTTCGATTTGCCGACGACATCATAGTCATGGCAAGTCGATGGAGGAACTCAGCATGATGCTTGATGGCCTCGACTGAGTTTCACAATGGGTGGGCTATGGGCTTGAAAATAAACATGTACAAGACATTTTTTTTTTAAATTTCAAATGTCGGTATGATGTATAATATTATTTTGTCAAAGTCTGCCAATCAGTTTGAATATAATTGTAGTTCTAATTTTAACATAAATATTGTACTCATCGTTGATTGATTCTTTCATTGCCATGCCACAGTTCTTTCATTGCCGTGGGCGCTTGTTTCATTGCCGTGCACGCATGTTTCATCGCCGTGGCACGAAATTTTTAAATCCTTATATCTCGTTAGTTTTTTAAGTTATCTTCTAGACATTAAGCAAGAATATATAAATTATCAAAAACTTTAATAAGAGCGTTTCTTTTTTTTAAAAAAGCTTGAGATTAAAAAAACCACGGAAATGAAGATTTTATACGACCTGTTGAAATTCACTCTTAAGTGTAAAAATATTAACAAATAAGACATCTTTCAAACCAGTATTATTGTGTTTAAGTTACTAACAAATACGCCATTTTGTAAAAATGTAATTATTATAATTAATTTTAAGGTTAGACTAATGGCCATGCTAGAGTGCAATACAATACATTATTTAGAGTCACGAAGACCTTAAGCGCGACCGCATTTTGTAAAACCCGCTGTACACATTGGGTCAACGCATTGGGCCAGCGTATTGGGCCAGCGTGTACAGGCCTACGTGGCGGTATGTTGGTAGTTGGCGGGAATACTGACCGGCCAAACGAATTTTGTCGGTTTTTCGTGCGCCTATCAAATGATCTTGGCGTGTTTCGCAAACAGTCTTCACACGTTGGCTCAATGTGCTCTTTCTGCATACTACACACGACCGCAGGCGATCGACGCATTGTAGGTATGTACAAGTAATGAGGACTAATCTGAGCAGTTCCAAAAATGTCCGTTTGGGCAGCGCCACTGCCTCTGGAGACCTGTCAAACTCATTGTACCGGGTCTGGGTGTTTGTGTATGTGAGTTACTATGTTTGTAAACGCACCCACGACACAGGAAAAAATCCTAATGGAGGCCAATATTGTTAAATAAAACAATATTTTACATACCGCACTCTGTAAGAAATATTCTGACGGATCGTACGCTTTTGATGCTTTTCGGAAAGCACTTGTATTAAAAAAGTTGCCGGAACATACATTCTAATAGTTTACAGAGTGCATGGAATTTTTTCTGACAATGTTATGGCATGCGGTCGCACTTATATATGTATTTTTTTTTAATTAAATCTGGATTGATTTACAAAATATATTAAGTTTAGCGATTTAGCGTTAAGTATTTATTTTTATAAAATTCAGACAATGTCTCTTAAGTTTAAACTTATTTGCATATTTAAAAAAAAACTACTTAATTTGAGTGATGTAAAGAACCAGTGTGGCCATACCTTAAGCTAAAGCCTAATATAAAAGTATTATAAGTAATTACACCAGTCACAAGAAATACAATTTAAGCCAAAATAAATATACGAGTAACCAATACTGTCTTTTTACTACAATATGTACCTAGAAAAAATTTCTCTACCATTTTTAAAACATCATAGAGAACAGTGGGATCTTTGACGCGATGCGACTGATTTCACCTACAAGTGAAAATCATCCTAACTACTACGACATAAGACATAAAACGTGCGGTTATCGACGGGTAGAAAAACAAAACACGCTCGCCACGAGGCGTAAGTCAGTCGAATTGCATCATTATATCGTAGTAGCAAGGACGATTTTCATTTTTAGTTTATAATGTTAAATCATGTTTAGTTAAAATACTTTATTATTTATTCTGGCCTAAATTGTACATTTGTCACATTTAATATTAAAAACAAACTGTAAATGTTTCTACGTGGAGTCCTGTACCATAATAATCTTAAATAATTAATAAATTATATGCAAATTATAAATAAAGATATAGTTGATACGTTGGAAGTTCGCGTATTATTTTCCCTTCCGTGACCCCGGCACATAAAGGGCTATTGAAGGACACCGTGGATTTTAGTCAGTACAAGTCTGACAGTCCCTCCCGCCCTGCCCGGGAAGGGAGGAGTCATTTGATTGTTTTACAACGCTAAAAAAATAAAAATGTTGTCGAATGGAGACCACGCACCGGCAAACGCAGCGTAGGACGTCCACCCACTAGGTGGGCAGACGATCTTATGAAGGCCACAGAATCACGCTGGATGCAGGCCGCTTACAACCGGTCCTATTGGAAGTCTATAGGGGAGGCCTACATATGCTCAGTAGTGGACGTCTTACGGCTGATATGATGATGATGAATAAAAGCTATTAAAAATGCATATTCCTAAACACTTTTTTAATTTTAAATATCGGGAACTCAAACAAACAAATAATCACGGAAGATATCCCGTAAGTGACATTTTAAGTTATGCTTATTCCTATAAAGATACTGTTAAGGTGAGCATTGACTTGTAATGTTACAATACAGAAAAACAAAGAGAGCGTTTTAAGAGCATCCTAACGTTCTAGCTGTGGTTCTAGCGACCTTTTTGACGAGCCCTCTGTCAAATCAGACATCGTAAAAATGTTCGTAGCGATGTTTGACTCTATGCTCGGCTTTGTTCGTTGTTCATTTTAACAAAAATAAAAATGGTGAATACTCGATATAAAAAAAAAAAACAAAATCAAAACGTTTATTTCAACTAGGCCATAACCGGCACTTTTGTACTGACAAAACACAAATTAAACTAGTACAAAAATAGTTATGGTGCTACAGTCCCAGTCACAAGACATAAAAACTGTGAAAGTACCGTAGATGCTCATTCCAAAGCATAGATCTCTATGGAGAAGAATGAGCAAGAAACTCCATGGACACTCTTTTTCAATCGCCAAAATTATTACAGATCTTTGGTTACATCATTCATCATCAGATGGTAGGTACATTATGTGAGAACGATGTGGCAAGTTATTAGTGTTCATAGTAAATATAAAAAAGACAATTCAAAAATAAAATAATTAATTTTTAAAATAGACCTTGGCAGCTAAGATATGGTGTTACAAGTGAATGCTCAAGTCTATCAACTACTTAATATTACTGATAACTACTTCCTGAAAGTCAAAACTGAAAAATGAAGCGAGAGAAAAAACAGGAAGTTAGTTATTTTTTTAATTTAATATACGTTAATGGCATTTTAATCTGTTCTAAATGTATTAAATCAAGGCTTTTGATGAGTTGGGCCAAACATTGGATTCAGTCCTCAACTACGGGCCACTTACATTTCCTCTTTCAGTTACTCTCAGGACAAGCGCAATAAAACTCAATTTTTAAGAAAATAACATTTATTTAGAGCAAACTGTGCCCCGGAACAGTGTCCAAGCACACTTGGTACAGCTTAAAATGCCTTTAACACAGGATCACGCTGGATGCAAGCCGCTTCCAACCGGTCCTATTGGAAGTCTATAGGAGAGGCCTATGCTCAACAGCGGACGTGTAAAATAGAAATAAAATATCTGATATTCAGCTGCATCTGGTTCGACTGGAAGCCGACCCCGATATGGTTGGGAAGACTAGGCAGATGATAAAGAAAATACTCGTATGCCCAAAAAATGCAATAATAGAAAAACTAGCCATAACATATATGTAAATAATTTTGTTATGTTTATGTTTTATTATTCGATTGATTGTTACTAAACGACAGTTAATTCTGCTTCTAAGCTCGTAGTTTTCTATAAATAACTACATATATATGTATATAAACTATATATTTATACTGGTAGAAACAGTTAAATAACATGCGACTGGTAACGATTCGCTTACAACACTAAATTAAGCTGAAGGGGGAGGGGGGAGGACGTAGGGTGACCAAGGACTTTGAGAAAAAAGTAGGATAAACATTATAAAAATAATTTCAACAATTTTTATTTTATTTATATTTTCTGCATAGAATAGAATAGAATCATTTATTCGCTAGAGATGGTTTTACAAAGCTATTATAATTTATGGCGAAAATTATATGTTTATTACGCATGCATTAAATCACAATATAATTATTACTTTTTAATTTAATTATTACAAAATATATTGACGCTAATAACAAATTATATTGGCCTAAAGTCCTCCTATCCCAAACCGTGACCCTGAAACGTAAAGGGCTGTTGAAGGATTACCGTGGATTTCAATCAGTACAAGTCTGAGAATACACACGTTTAAAATTCAGTGGTTTTTGGTTTCTATTATTAACTAACAATTCTGTATTTGGTTTTTTACTTATAAATAAAAAATCTTGTATGACTTTGTAATAATTAGTCTCTTATAATTATTAAGCGTATTTTAATGATCCATGTAATGTACTTACTAGGTCCAACCCTAGATGGCGTTACTAGGTTCATCAAAGTCTATTATTTGACACATTTTATACTGTTGACTAATGAGGGTAGCAGTAGAACAATTTGATTAAGATGTCAGTCGAAAAAAAGACACAGGAGAAAGCTAACGGTTGCTGAGTGATTAAATTACAAGATTTCGGAAATCAAGGCCGCCCTTGTTTGTAATTGATATAGAATTTTAAAACATAGTGATCGTTGGTGCAATATTTGTTGTGAGTTTCGTGAGAGTTCCGGAATTAACGGGGTAAGTATTTCTAACGTAGTGTTAATAATAATAGTATTCCTCAACTATCACACAACGCCATCTAGTCCCAAGCTAAGCAGAGCTTGTGTTATGGGTACAAGACAGCTGATAAACATACTTATATATTTCTAAATACATACATATTATATATAAATTACACCCAGACACAGAACAGATGATCGTGCTCATTACACAAACATTTGTCCTGGGTGGAAATCGAACACACGACCCCCGGCGTAACAGTCAGGGTCACTAACCACTATACCAACATGCCAGTGAATTAGTAGGCTGTCTATTGGAGATGTTTTTTGCAAGGTTGTGGCCTGTGGCCTGGCTTTTTGCTGAACTGAGCCTATTTGGCACAGCCTTGAGGCACACGGTACTAACATTCACTGTATTCTCGTAATTTATAATTGTAATTGTGTGCTTAAGGCTTGCCAAATAAACATATTTTTCATCCCCCCATCTCGGAAAGGGTACTTTTGCTCTTCGATATCTGACCGTAAAAGCCGTTTTTATCCTCAAGTGAGTAAAAGCCGTTTTTATCCTCTAGTGAATAAAGTAAATTTGAATTTAGAACATCATATGAACAAAAGAGTAGCAGCAGTAATGGCGGCCGGTGACCGCAACAGCTGATCGCTTGCTGTGGTGCCCACTTGACGTTCGAAGGTTGTCGAGGAAACAAATTCTATTTTTAAAATTTGGTATGGTACACAGGTGGGAAAGCAGAGTACGCTCCTCGGGTGTAAGGCTGCGTTGCCTTGGGCTAACTTGGATCCCTCGCTTCACTAAGGATTTTTAACTTTATTCCCTTGTTTCTTTCGGGTGTTAACACTCGAACCTTCTCGCTGCGCTACGGATGGAGGTTCATCCCCAGAATCCTTAGTATCGCTCCGGAATTCAATACGCCTCCCTTTGAGCGTAATCTACAATTATTTTGTTAAAATCTCAGACCCGAAACATTCTTGGCTCAGTACTTTGTTTTACCTTTTTTATTTGCTTTGTGCGGTTTTCCTTTCACGTCTTATTGTTATGTTATGACAAACCAAGATAAAAATAAGTAACTTAATAATTATACTATTTGTTTTAATTTAAAAATTATTCTGTTCTATAATAATGTCTTAGTTAATACCTAAACTGAAATAAAAGCCTAACTTGTTTTTGTACAATGTGCATCTGTTTTTATTTGTTTTTGCATTTAGTCATTTCCTCGCTGAGGTGGGATGAAAAGTTACGTGTTGCACTCGAGTGCAAAGATTTTTCACCTTGTGCTCTTTTGATTCCCTCGCTATCGCTCATTATTCTAATTTTGAATCACTCGTTGCACTCGTGATTCAATTTTAGAATCATTCGCTTGCTCGTACATCAAAATTGAGCACGCGGTTAAAAATCAACTTTGCACTCTTGTACAACAAATAACTATTTCATCCCCCCATCTCGGAAAGGGTACTTTTGCTCTTCGATATCTGAGCGTAAAAGCCGTTTTTATCCTCAAGTGAGTAAAAGCCGTTTTTATCCTCTAGTGAATAAAGTAAATTTGAATTTAGAACATCGTGTGCACTTTAAAGAGTTGCAGCAGTAATGGCGGCCGGTGACTGCAACAGCTGATCGCTTGCTGTGGTGCCCACTTGACGTTCGAAGGTTGTCGTACCACATCAATTTTCAAAAATAGAATTTGTTTCCTCGCCATAGTTGTGAAAAGCAGAGTACGCTCCTCGGGTGTAAGGCTGCGTTGCCTTGGGCTAACTTGAATCCCTCGCTACACTAAGGATTTTTAACTTTATTCCCTCGTTTCTTTCGGGAATTAACACTTGAACCTCCTCGCTGCGCTACGGACGGAGGTTCAACCCCAGAATCCTTAGTATCGTGAGAGTGAGAGTAGCTTAGAAAAGTGAGTGTATAAAAACGTGGGAATAAGTAACTTTGAAAACTACTACCTAAGTATTATTTGTTTTAATTTAAAAATAATTATGTTCTATAATAATGTATTAGTTAATACTTAAACTGAAATAAAAGCCTATCTTGTGTTTGTACAACATCTTTTTTTTGTTTGTTTTTGCATTAAGTCATTTCCTCGCTGAGGTGGGATGAAAAGTTACGTGTTGCACTCGAGTGCAAAGATTTTTCACCTTGTGCTGTTTTGATTCCCTCGCTATCGCTCATGATTCTAATTTTTGAATCACTCGTTGCACTCGTGATTCAATTTTAGAATCATTCGCTTGCTCGGTCATCAAAATTGAGCACGCGGTTAAAAATCAACTTTGCACTCTTGTATAACAAATAACTATTAATCATCTATATTTCGGACTAATAAAAATGTTTGATATAATACCATATTCCTATTTTAATTTTGAACTTGCACGCTGAAATAGAAGCCTTGTAGCCTATGATGTCGTCACTTAAAGCCTAAGTAGTGGTAATATTTTTTAATAACCTATACAATGTGTAACGTTAAAAGCGCAAAACCTCTCGTGGGGTAACTCAGCACATGTTACTGAACAATTTTTGTTATAAAACTTTAGGAAATTCGCAAAAAAAAAATTGATTTTTCATACAAAATGAGAAATTGATTGAGCCCATCAGTTTGAAAAACTATTTTTTTTTCGCGAATTTCCTAAAGTTTTATATTTTTACATTGTTCAGTAGCATTGGCTGAGTTACCTCACGAGAGGTTTTGCGCTTTTAACGTTACACGTTGTATATCGGCCTAATAATTTTTTTTGGGTAAAATACCCTAATGCTGGTCTCGACTCTCGAGGCATGTCTCATTGTCACCCTACACACCGAAGTGATGTCGGCAGTATAAATTGGTGTGGAAAAACTCTGGCACTCTGTATTCTGTGCCCGTCGGAGAGCGAGAGAGGAGTTGTGTCCTGCTCTAGCGGTGCCTGTTATGGATAGCGAAGGGTATTCATAGTGTAGGGGATTTTGAGGATTATTCTTGGCGTGAAGATTTTAAGATTTTTTTTTCTGGTTTGGGGACAAATATATAAAAGACGATGATGATTATATCTCATTAAACATTACGCGTCAGTTTATTGTTTAGTATTATTTTTTGCAATTTGTAATAAATAACGTTATACTAAATGTATAATAATAAAAAATGTATAGCAATATCGCCATATCTGGCTAAAACATCCAACCAGTACCCCAAGCACGAGTTTTCACTATTTTACTTTAGAGAGTTTTTCCAGTATTTACAGCGTTTCTTGTATGAAAATATGGAACAGCGCCTCTGGTGTGCGAAAAAGGAACCAATTTTTTCCTTGAAAATTGTCAATTTGAAGTCGTCAAATTTCCAGTTTACTTTACGTCTCAAATACTGAAAACTCGTGCTGACGGTACAGGAGTCGATCAAACAGAGATAAAAAAAACGAAGAATGTGTAGTGCTGTACATAGCCTACAGTAAATTAATTACGTACAGATCATATTAATGTTACGGTAAATGTGATTAATTGAAAATTATTAATAATTTTACAAAATTATTAATAATAATCACATGTTTTGGTAAATGTGAATAAACGATCGAAATTTATTACTTTTAGTAGTAATTATTAATAATTCACGACACATATTGGTAAAAGTGATAAAATTAATAAACTAAACGGCTAAACCTAGTGCTAACTGAAGATAAGTATGATACACGTAGGTTTAACCGATTGTGGTCGGTTACACCTAGGTTTAGCCGGTTAGAACTAGGTCTAACCTCGGGACTTGCTGGCACCCCGACTCGGACAATTTAGGTTAGAAGAGGATGGCGTCCATCCTCTTCGTGGTTATTTTTTTTTTAACCACGCAGAAGTAGGAGCCCCGCGGAGCGGGGCTCCGTCGACTTCCTCCTGTGAAGGAAGTTTACTTATTACATTTATCACTACTAGGGTCAAATTATTAATAATAACCGACAAATGTGATTAATTAATCACTTTAACCTCGACTTTCGGTAATTATTAATAATAATAGATAATTATTAATAATTTTCAATTAATCACATTTACCGTAACATTAATAAAAACTTAAGCCGTAGCAAAGCCACGTAGCACATCCTGCGTAGCACGTAGCGAGTCGCACATCCTGCGTAGCACGTAGCGCGTAGCACATGTCAAAGGGGGTAGCATACAGTATACCGTGTAGCATAGCAAGACAAGCCTGGCCGAAGTACTGTCCAAATTAGAGGTGTCGGATCGCACCATAGGTGAACTACGTGCCGAAGTAGTGTTGTTGCGCAACGCTGGTGTCGTAAGTAGGTCACCTGAGCCCTCTAATGTGAACACGCGCCGCGTGGCGCTGAATGCATCCATCAGCAGTTTTGAGTCGGCGAATTTAAATACATCGCCGACTGTCAATGTTGCGGACGATGCATTGCGTTCCGCCACCGACCGTCCCTCAACTACGGTCGCGGTTACACGCGTTAGTACGTCAACCCCGAAACGTGCTTACGCTGCTATTACTGCCACCAACAAACCAGCTGCGCCTCAATCTAAGCAGCAAGGGGATAAGCAGGTACCTATCCAAAGGGATCTGCCTCAGCAGGGTCCAGTGAAGGACCAGTGTGACAAGGATGGTTTTGTCAAAGTTGAGAAGAAGAAGAGGAGAAAGCCTACTTGTCGGAACCAGTGCGGTACCGCACCGACCGGACCGAATCATCTGCTGCGTCCTGCAGTACCAGCGACGCTGCTGTACGTGTCCCGGCTGCACTACACTACAAAGGTCGAGTCGATTGTAGAGTATGTCCGCATCAAGACCAAGCTTACCCTGAGGGTCGAGCAGTTGCAGTCTCGTCACAACGTGAACTTCAATTCTTTTGTGGTGAGGGTGCCGACTGAACATCTGTCGACTTTCACGAAAGAGGAGTTTTGGCCGAGAGGTGTATTGTTCCGGCGATTCCGAGGCCGGATACCTGACACCGCGCGACACACGACGCCGTCTCTTCGTGTGAATTAGTTTTATTTTCATAATTGTTTATGTATAGTATTATTATGTATATTAGTTAAGTCATATTGTATTGTATTATAGTATTTTATATGGGCCTTGAAGCCTGAGTTAAATAAATAAATAAAAAAAAATAAAAAAAATAGCGCGTAGCACATCCTGCGTAGCACGTAGCTTGTAGCACATCTCAACGGGCGTAGCATACTGTATACCGCGTAGCACATCCTGCGTAGCACGTAGCTTGTAGCACATCTCAACGGGCGTAGCATTCTGTATACCTCGTAGCAAGTAGAGCGTAGCAAATCCTTCGTATCACGTAGCGTGTGGCAAATATTGCGTAGCACGTAGCGTGTAGCACATCTTTCGTAGCACATGGCGTGTGCGTAGCATTCTGTGTACCGAATAGGAAAATAAATATCCCTTGCTCTTAACCAACTTTTCGCCATGACTATAGCTCCGGCCAGGGGGCGTATACCCCGTGATTGATGCCTTTTGTTTAAACAACTTACCGACTGTTTGCAGCCACCGATACCAACGTCGATAACTTGAGACTGTTCCTCGAGGTTTTTAAGGCTTTTTGAGAACTGTTAGAATGGCTTATTATACGCATAGACTTACTTTGACTGGCCTGTAGGTCTAGTAGTTAATGACCCTGACTGCTATGACGGGGGTCGTGGGTTTGATTCCCACCTAGGACAAATGTTTGTGTGATGAGCATGATCATTTGTTCTGTGTCTGGGTGTAATTTATCTATAATATGTATGTATTTAGAAATAAATAAGTATGTTTACACATAACACAAGCTCTGCTTAGCTTGGGACTAGATGGCGTTGTGTGATAGTTGAGGAATATTATTATTATGATAGACCACTCGTCTAGGTTATTAGTGGTCGTTCAGTGAGAGCAGTGGTGGCCCACTGGCATCGGCTCCGACTTACGAGGTCGTGGGTTCGGTCGCGGGACTTATTTCCATTACCGTGACCTCGGAACATAAAGGACTATTGAGGGCTATTGAAGGACACCGTGGAATTTAGTCAGTACAAGTCTGACAGTCCGTCCCGCCCTGCTCGGGGTGGGAGGACTCTTTTCTTAATTTTACCAAGTAAAAAAAAGGGTGGGAAAACTCAGTTGATGATTTTAACACTAAGTATAAAAACAAAGCGCGGGCATGCGAGCGGCGAGTAAAGGGCAACTTGCCGTCCGACCATGGACCATGCCCGGGTCGACGGCGCGTCGTGTTCCACGCGCGCCTCAAAGAGCGTCAGCATAATGACGAGGCCCCCTCTCAGAGGGCTAAAGCCTGCCGGGGTCGCGGGACTTATACCATCACCGTGACCCCGGAACATAAAGGGCTATTGAAGGACACCGTGGATTTTAGTCAATACAAGTCTGACAGTGCCTCCCGCCCTGCCCGGGGTGGGAGGCATAATCTGATGATTTTACCAAGTAAAAAAAAATAGTATTAAAAAAAATACGTTTTAAACATTGACTGTAAACAAAAACTGTCATGACAGTGACAGCAATGCCAGTTATTTTTCATTGAGCTGTTAAAAAGCGCGCGAACGCGTACCGAAAATGGCCGCAGCCCGCCGGCTCGGGGTGTCGTTACAATACCAAATATCAAATATTGATATTCCCTCCTCGATTTAGTATTCTGTTTGAATTCGTAGATACTATTTGCACTTCTCCTTGCTACAGTTTTGCGTCTGTCATCATTGTTTGGCGTTCTATAGATCTGTGAGGGCCATAGATTATAGAACGGTAAGATAAGATAGGCTTTTTTCTGTTCAAATTGTGATTCATCATAAATGATGTTTATTTTGCAAGTTGCTTGTTATAAAATAATTTTACACGTCATATATTTTTAAAGCTAAATGAGGCCGGTGTTTCGTACCTGACTTATACTCTGAGAAACATCCAAAACAAACTCAGAGGTCACAGTCTCTTTTAAAGTCCAGACATTACGAGTATACTGTTAAAGCCATATTTTATGAGGACCATGCAGGTGTCCGAAGTGGTCTTTTAAAGAAAGAACCACACAGATTTGAGTGGAGTGGACCTGTCCAGTCAGTGCAAGCGTTTGTCAGTTATCGTGTAGCTCGACAATTAACTAAAGGAACTCAACAATATTATTTTATTACCTTATTTAATCCACTTATATTGGTCTATGTTCAGCAGTAGACGTCTTACGGTTTATATGATGCAGATGATGATGATATTGGAGGTGCTCGTGGCTAAATAATTACAGTCGCACAGGCCGATTTTCCAGGTTAAGCCGCGCTGGATGGGTGCCCATCTAGCGAGTTTCTTCCTTGCCTTAGAAAAAACGTAAAGCCGTTGGTCCCGGCTGTAATTTGTAGATCTTTGACAGTCGTTAATAACAGTCAGAAACTCGAAAGTCTGACAA
Source organism: Agrotis ipsilon (assembly GCA_028554685.1). NCBI lineage: Eukaryota > Metazoa > Arthropoda > Insecta > Lepidoptera > Noctuidae > Agrotis > Agrotis ipsilon. The sequence goes on from CM052982.1 coordinate 6,662,471, forward strand.
CCAGTCTTACCATGGGGTAAGGTATTACCCAGTTACTGGATTGTGGAGGTCCTGTTAAAATGTTATAATCGTTTCGTCCACTCACATCCCTATTTTGTGTGTGTCGCATCACTACTTTTGCGTGTTTCGTCTATGGAGTACATAATCTAAAAAATGTCTGCTCCTTTTACTGTAAAAGTGTGAACTGAATAATAATTAAAAGATCGAATCGTGTCTCAAGTGGATTAATTTGAAATTCAGTCAACTGCGTATGCACTCTGCGATCTGGTCCGATAGGCAACCGCTCCATATAAAATACTGATTAAAAAAATGCTGAAAGTGACTAAAAAAAATGACTATTTAATTTGTAATATTTCCAGATTTACATAATTCCCTATGAAAGAAAGAAAAAAGAAAGAAAAGAGATTTATTGTGACACACACAAGACAAAATAAATAAAATTACACGAAAATAAACAACATAGAAAAACAAAAATCAATAAAAGAAAAACAAAGGTAAAATAAAAAAAACATAAACAATTTAGTCCTGTGCGAGGCCAAAAGGCTCCTACCTCAGCATGTGCTGTGACAATTAACTGTCACAGCGCTGGTTTTCTGGTAGGGCCCAAAGTGAAGTCACGGTCAGATACGTACCTACATAAATAATAAAACAAAAAACAATAATAATTAAACTAAAAAATAAATAAATAAAAAATACCAAATCGACACCCGACGTAAGTTTGTCCATGCCATGAGTGTCTAAGGGATGGCAACACTGAAACAGACGCGGGCGCAAACTAATATGTCATTCATTACGTGAAGAGAAAAACCAAAACATTAATATTACAAGTGAGTATTAAATTATAAAATAGTGTGTGATAAAGATTTTAAATAATTATAATGATTACTGTGCTGGGAGTAAAACAAACAAGAAGAAAAGACGAATATTCAGTAACTGTCGCTAGATTGTACGAATATATTAATTAATACGGACGTAATTGTGCATCACAACACAGGTATCCGCTATCCCCAATAAATATGTCGCCCCAGTCACCATTGCGAATTGCGTACAAAACACAGTGAGTTATCAATTGGTACTTAGTTGCTGTTGGAGTAAATAACGTTTAAAATTGTGGTCGCGGGACTAACGAATACCGTGACCCCGGAACGTAAGAGCTAAAGGGCTATTGAAGGACACAGTGGAGTTTAATCGGTACAAGTCTGGCAGTCCCTCCTGCCCTGCCCTGGGTAGAGGAGTCATTTGATAATTTTACAACGATAATACAAAAGATTAGGTAAATACTACTACTACTACTGTACTAAAGTGTGTTTTTTAATCTCGTAGACTAAACTGACATTACGAGTGTTGTCAGTTTATTGCAATTCTTAAATAGTGATGTGGCACAACCGAAACTTAGCGTTAATAAAATCAAGTATCGTTTTTTTACAATAAGTTACCTGAAATAATGTGTTTATCCTAAAATAATGTGTAGGTACTTATTTAAAACGTAATAATACAAAATTAATAATGTAAATTATTTATTTTAAATTACATAACTTAATTACAGGTATTCGCGTTAATCTGATTCAGATAATAACTCCATGTCTGAAGAATATTCTAAATAATCTGAATCGCCACCTACTTCTATGATAAACCTATCAGTAATGTCGTCGGTTATATGGCCCAGATGACACATTTCATCTTCAATTTTAATTACATGGACTATACAGTCTTTCCACTGCTGCGGGATCACTTGACGAAATCCTTCTAAAAGGCTTCGTACTTCATTCATTTTGAATGTTTTATTATTTTTAGCGACATGCCCCTTTACTTGAGCCCAGACCAACTTTAATCGGGTTTAGCTCGCAGTGGTAAGGGGGCAGTCGCAAAATAGTGACCCCGTTCAGCAGCCATCTCGTCGACGACATTTCTTTCATGGGCTTTTTTGTGCTTTCGGGCAATTTCATTTTCATTTAATTCGGGCTTTAACATTGTCTCGTCATACAAAATATTTTTTGATTTTAGCCAACCTTGGATTTGCCCTTTTCGCCAACTAGAAGTAGGTAACGAATCCAGTTTCCTGGTGTGATATGGAGCATTATCTATTAAAAGTACTGCGTTTTCTTTTTATTTCGGAAAAATATTTATTAACCAGTTTTCGTATATAGGTATCAGAAGTCATCTCGTTGTGGTAATCATCTAGCCCTATAATTTTTATAATGATGACACCCACACGACGGTCTTCTGAAAACCATACTTTTTTTATCCTCTATAATGTTTTTTGTTTAATTTAAAGGCAAAGAAACATGGTCGATTACGCATGGCGTTTTGCAGCCGTGTGTACGTACGTGAATTTGAAATATGAAACTTTGAATGAAAATTAAATTCGTCTATTATAGATAAAAAGTTACGATTCAACAAACCGTTATCGTAGGTACAACACTGCACAGAACAGCTGGCAATATTATTTGTAAATTTGACATTTGCATGTGTCAATTTAGTCTACGAGATTATGAGACAGACTTTAGGTCATAATTTGTAGTCTTTCGAGACTTATTTATTTAATACAATATGGTGAAGATTGCTTTAAAAACAAATACATAACATAAAGAAAAAATCGAATGCATCACAGCACGATTCGTGAATGCAAAATGGCCACGGCCACGACACGTTCATTTTTTGTTGCTCCACCACTAATTGTATACATGCAAAATGGAACGAATGCCATGCAAATAATATTTAAATGCCAAATATCTTCATTTGGAATTTTTTTTAACTTGTACTTCAGTTTTTTTTACTCAACAAAGTTAATGCAATGTAAACACCTCTTTTCCTGCCTTTTTAGTTTGTATTTTTTTGCGTGGTAAAATCATCATCATATGTGTCCTGGCTAAAATCCACGGTGTCCTTTATTAGCCCTTTACATTCCGGGGTATTCGTTAGTCCCGGGACCGGGACTTTGATCTCAAGTTTTTTAACCTATTTCTACAAAAAAGAAGCTTTTAATCTCATCTAAATATTTTAGAAAAGTGTTTCATTTTTTTTTTGTTTATTTCGTGCTCATATTGGGACTTTAAAAATATCAGTAGTTTTAATTAGTGGATATTAAAGTCTAAAGTATTAGTGCTCTATGATCACAAAACGGCCATTTTCCTCCATACAAAAAAACTATATTATTGACCATAAACAGCCATCATGAAAAAAAAACAACAAGAGCCAAAAGACATTACACCAACCACAAACTATCAGAGACAATAGCGTCCCTATATTTAAAAAAAAAAACAACAGTTCGTCACGTCGTACGGAGGCGGGAAGACGGCGGCCGTTGATTGGTGCAAATTGAATTTGGAATCAAGGAGCGCCGGCGGGTGTGCGGGGGAAGGGGGGAGGGGGTGTTGTCGTGTTGGCGATCGCTCGCTGATTGCCCGTTTGCGGTGCGACTAGATTTATGTGGATGTGACCTATTGTTTTGAATGGCTTTGTTGTTTTATATGAAAATAAATCATTATTCGAATACTATAATAAGATGTAGATATCAAAGGTAAGCGTCCACAGGTCCGCATTGCACGTGTCGCACATTCGGACGCATCGGCAATGCCTACATGGCATCAGTGGACGCACCCTGCGCGTTCGCTCCGCATCATCAACATAACGACTACTTCATCGCTTTCCTCCATTCTCACAAACACTCCGCAAGTACGATCACTACAAAAATCCAAATGAAGGTGGCATCGGCAATCCGATTGCTGATACTCGCGTCGGCAATCCGATACAGTGAATACAGTCTAATTAATCCGCTTGATGCGATGCGTCCGATACGTGCGATGCGGACCTGTGGACGCTTACCTTTGCACTGGGCGAAGCAAAACCATAACTTGTAATTTTCCGTTTTAATATTTTACTTAATAAAATTACACAAAGGTACATTAATGATACAAATATGAAATCAACTTTGTTAACAGATTTAGTATGGCAATTTGGTACAATTACGACTAGTGTTTTAAACAGTTAATTAGATTTAGTAGCAAATTATAATAAAAGTAAACTTCAAAAAATTAAATTAATTGAAAAAATGATTAAATGAGTCGTCCCACCCAAAGAAGGGCAAGGAATGTCAGACTTGTACTAACTAAAAGCTACTGTGTCCTGCTATAGGCATATGCTCTTGACGTTCCGGGGTCACCATGAAACAAGCCTCTTAATAATTGCTCGAGAAATTTGGAACGACGATCTTCGCTATGTGCCCGGTAACAGCTGAATGTGAGTAGCGGACGATCGAGAGAAATGTCTATGTCCAGCAGTGGACTGCTACAGGCATTTTTTTTTAAATTCTTGTTTTGAAATCATCAAATGAGTCCTGGGAACCCAGGGTAAGATAGCAGGGACTGTCAGACTTGCACCGACTAAAATCCACGGTGATCCTTCAATAGCCCATAAGCTAATGATGATGATGATGATGAAATTCGCTCTCCAAAATTGTTCATATTTGTATCATTATAAAAAGAAACAATGCAGGAATGTCCTCTCTGTGATAGCGGGCTGTGCCCTCGTGCATGTACTGTACTCCTGTTCCAAGCGTTCAACATTCACACTTCAGTTGTCTATGGTATATTATATGAGCGTCAAATACCTAGTGAAGAAATTCCTGTTTGTTGAAGACACACTAGAGGCGAGACAAATAAGACTTTTTTATCGTTGTAAAATCATTAAATAACTTCTACCACCCAGGGTAGACAAGGAGGAGGTGGAGAAATCCACGCGCATGTTCTTTAATAGCCCTTTACGTTCCGGGATCACAGTTACCTGATAAAACCGTCTAGTGACCTCGGCGAGTTTTGACCCTCTAAGACCCCTTTATTAAGCTGACACTCTCTGTCAGACATGTACTGACTAAAATCCACAATTTCCTTCAATAGCTCATTATGTTCCGGGGTCATGGTGATGGAATGAGTACCCCAACCCTGGCAGGGTTTGGCCCTCTTAGAGGAGGTCCCGTCATTATGCTGACGCTCTTTGAGCCGCGCGTGAAACACAATGCGCCGTCAACCCGGGCGTGTTCCATGGTCGGACAGCGAGATGCCCATTAATCGCAACCCGAGTCGCATTATGCTTACCATAAATGTAAAATTCCTTCATGACTAGACTGCATTGGACTCCCTAATAAGCTGCAACTTGTAAAATAAAGCAATAAAAATATAAACCGAACCACTAAACAAAACACACCAATAAATAAATTCCTCGCTCCATTTCACATAAAAAGGCTGGACAGAATTAAATCACGACTAACGCCACCTAGCGTCGACACTCATGAATACAACATGAACTAGTGACTACTAGATGGCGGTGTTACAAATTTATCGCCACTTTTATTGTTACGACCACTTTGGCCGCGTTTCGCGGGCTTTTAGCTAAATTACTCTCATTACTTACATACTACGTTAACATATTGCTGTTTGTGTTATGTGCAGCGATTTTAGCGCTGGATTACTTTTGGTGGCGAGAAGAAAATTGCGTTGAAAATTTAGCAAAAAAGAATGAGAGAGAATTCTGGAAAACGCTTGCTTTGAATGCTATAATTTAATGTGGTTAGAAGAAACAAGGCTTCATTACTTTTTTTTTTCAAGACAATGTATCTCTTGAAAACCCAAAAAAAAACTGTCTTTGAGTTAGCGATTTCCATTCCATTAATTAGAGACTAGGTTCTCCCCGCGGTTTCACTCTACTGGCTTTCCGCTGCTCGATTCCTATTACCCACTGTGGCAGCGTGATTTTTAAAGTCTTTTAACCCTTGGTAAAATAATGGACAACAACACAAAAATATTTTTTTCATATCGAGACAGTACTTCCTGAGATTAGTGGGTTCAATAACTACAAGAAATACGGAAGTATGAAATTTTTAAACTATAAAATGTTGTCATGCATAATTATCGCTGAAAAATCGCTGCAGCTGCTGAAAATACCAAAATCACGCGATAAACACAAACAAATCGCACAGATAACATTTGCCGTCGTAATTTGGCTAATGTATCATAAACATTTTTGCTTCATCTGTTTCACTAGGCTGAGTGGGCAGTTACCGTTGCCTAGCGGCGCGGAAGAAAATATACCCTTTGTTTATGGTATTCGTTGATATTCAAAGCGCGTAATTTGTGGGGGTAAGCGAAAGCGGACTAAGAGCTTTGACGCTTGTTATGTTACATTAATAATAATAATAATAATAATATAATAATATTCCACAACTATCACACAACGCCATCTAGTCCCAAGCTAAGCAGAGCTTGTGTTATGGGTACTAGATAACTGATAAACATACTTATATATTTCTAAATACATACATATAGATAAATTACACCCAGACACAGAACAAATGATCATGCTCATCACACAAACAATTGTCCTGGATGGGAATCGAACCCACGACCTTCGGCATAGCAGTCAGGGTCACTAACCACTAGACCAACAGGCCAGTCAAATTACCATTTAATTGAACAAACATTAAATTGAATTATTTGTGTTCTTTGCTACAGATATTAGTTGTTATATGAATCTTGAAGTTTATAAAGACTAAAGACGTCGCCATTTGTTTGAATTTTATTGGCAAAAAAAAACAATTTCCATTATTTTTTTTGGGCTGATTCGGCTGTGGCGCTCGTCTGTACGACCTGACCAATTAATTAAGTATGACCATTTCCACTTTACTATTTTAATTCCCACTTACATCCATCCGAGTCCCTCTTTAATTTTTTTTTATTTCCCACTTCCACCCGTCCCAGATCAACTTTAGTATTTTTAATTCCCACTAACGTTTAATGTATTTAATTGAACAGGCAACCCATTGGGCCATTCACAGACAATTTGACAAGCTCAACGAGCCCATATGTTGATGGTATGGTGTTTTTATGTAAATCTGCCATTGTACGCCATTGTACGAGTGCCGCGAGGATACGGATTTCTTTAGCCACTGAATTAAGTATATTTGAGGATTTTGTAGAGATGTTGATACCGAGTACAATTTTCTTATAAGAGCGTACCTACTTCGGTGTTTTTTCTTATAATTATGGTAAAACCATCGATGTGTCCTCCCACTCAGAGCAGGTCGGGAGAGACTGTCAGACTTCTACCGACTAAAATCCACTGTGCCCTTCAATAGTCCCGTTAAATTCCGGGGTCCCGGTAGCTGTTATTCCCGCGACCCTGGCAGACTTTGGCCCTCTAAAAGGGGGCCTCTACATTCCGCTGACATTCTTTGAGGCGCGCGTGGAACACGACGCACTTTCGACCCGGGCATGGTCCATGATCGAACAGCAACAACATTCTTTGTAATTAAAACTTCCTTTTTGTTTTTTCTTTAAAAACCCTTGCCCAATACTAGGAATTTCTGCCTGTATGGTGGGTGCGTTTACAAACATAGAAACTCACATGTCATGTACACAAACACCCAGGCCCGGAGCAACTACTTGCAGATATTGCAAATATTTGTTCCGTGCGGGGATCGAACCGGCGACACGCCGCGCAGCATTCGATCACTCAGCCACTGCGCCAAACGCATCGTTTTGGATAACTGCCATCTATTAACTAAAAATTGACGTTTTTCATCATAGACTATTCAGTTACTCTATATATTTCCGGCCAAATTTAATCTGTATAATGTTTTCCGATTTCCGACTTGACTTGTGGCAAGCACTTATATACAGCAAATCTTTATTTACCGCGAAAACAAGCAAAATTAGACCGTATTTCTACTGAGACTGGTAAATTTACAAAGCGTTGTATGCAAATAAAAGATTGTAAACGATCTTTCTCAAATATTTTAATGGCGGTCGAAAGCGCTCGCAAATCGGCCATATTGGATTGGTTTTTCCCTCTTCTTTTGTATTGATTTGAATTCGTTATCTTGTTATTTTCGCTGGTGAGGTGATTTTCTTCAAATTAGTTTGGATTAAAATGTGTTATTTTCTTCTATTGAATTTTGTGATCGTAATGGTAGGCCTATAGTTTAAACACATCTCTTTTTAGGTTGACGTGACACATAAAACACGCCAAGAATATGTCAGTAATTAAAAAGAAAACTGTGGCCTTGCAAAGTACTGCAATGTATTTCTAATTTTGCTTTAGTGAATCATATCTACAGTATGGAATAAAATTCAGTGAATACATAACAATACTTCTTTTACCCCTGTTATGCAGAGTTGTAAATAATAGTACCATACCCACATTTCGCCCGATACTTAAATCCCATTTAAGAGACTAACTAGACAGTCAGGATTGAGGCAGTATTTTCAAAAATTTTGTGGTTTTCTACCAAGTCAATATTTTTTATTATATTTAACTATGATAACCGTCAGTAGAGTAGGCAGGCCTCCCACTAGATGGACCGACGACGTCGTGAGAGTCGCGGGCAACCGATGGATGCAAGTGGCGAATTGTCGTTCGACGTGGTGGTCTAACTAAGGGGGTGGTATTTTCAGCAGTGGACGTCTTCCAGCTGATGATGATGATGATGATTATCCCGTTTAACTTGTAATTGCGAATGTGGCTTGAATGCATTAATTGTTTGATTTCTAGCTCAGGCAAATCCTGTACTTACACTTCCCCTGTACGTAGGAAAGCATGTTTTAATTTTACTACAGAAAATAAAAAAAATCCATAGATAAATGGGTCCCTCCACATAAACGATAGATTATAGACCAATTTAATAGTACCTCGTAAATTATAAACTACTCTGTAGTGTATAAAATAATATTTTATGACACCAATCTCAGTGCCCTTACTCATCTTATGGCAATCACTATAAAATATTACTCGTAAACTATTAACAGGATTTGCTATAAACATCAAGCTATTAGGCGGGCAACCATTGCTTTTATGGTGGTTAAGACGGTTTGCATTAACTTCGCATTTATTAGCCATAAAGCTAACTATTAATCGGATATTATGAGACGTTGATTTTGGGTTAAAAACGTAAGTGAGCGAACACTAAGCCATCCCAAAATGTACCCTGAGTTTAGATCAAGCTTAGAAGATCAAAGATAAAACAAAATTCAAACTCATTTTTTTTCTAAATGCCACTAGCGCCATCTTTACTGAACGCTCCACTAATACTGCCAATGTCAAATACGGCGCCATCTACTTTGACGTTCTATCAATCTTGTCTTTTCAAGCGCTGGTAACCATAGACAACGTAATCCTTTCAGAAGTAACTCATAGATGTCGCTATAAACGGAACTGATATTACCCGACTAATTTAGAATGGTCATGGCTATCATAACAAATCAGTTCTGTTTGATAAATTTAGAAAGTATTCTTGATTTATTTACCTTATCGGCGTTTAGTTTCGTAAAAGTTGTTGAGAGGAGAGTATGTGCCGCGTCTTTTGTTAATTTATTGTTTATTTACAAGTTTTAATGTTAAGAAAACAATGTAAAGTGTGATTTATATCGTGTTTCTGTTATTGTGTTGTGTTTGTGTACAAAAATGAAAGTTATTGAAGCCAAAATTGTAGTTTTAGGATCGCAAGGTGAGTTTATTACATTTTGAATACTTTCAACTTCAAGTTTTTCTTGCGATGTCGTAATTTGTACTTCAATTAATTCGGATATCGCCTGCTATCAGGTATTTCGTCATAATTTTGTGGGATGTTAAGAAAAAACATTAAAACATGAATTTGTTGTTTTCAGTTCTTGTAAGTCCGAGTCGATTGTTTATTGTTATAAAACGATTAGATAAGAAATAATTATCTTCTAGATCATTGTTCTATTAATTAACTAGCTTCTGTATTTAGCTATCTAATTGTCGACTTAAATATCGTAAAATTTGAATTTCGAAGTAAGTTCTATCAAGGGCGCGAAATTAGTTGACTTTGAAAACTTTTTAGAATGTCAGAAAGTTATAGTACTTAATCTTCTTCTTCTTCTATTTAAGCTCCTAACTCGAAAACGGCTGGACCGATTCGAATAATTCTTTTTTTGTGGTTTTTGTAACCATCGGGACCGGGTTTTAGAGGACTTCCACCCGTGCGAAGCCGGGACGGGCCGCTAGTTTAGAACAAATATTTATTACTAACTTCCTGGTTCCTGTTAACAGAAAAATGTTACTATAGGTACTTAAAGGCAATCTTTCAAATGATTTAATTTTTTTCGATAATTAGACATTCATTGACTTACTGACTTGTACCACTACAGGTCTATAATATTAACTGTATAAACAGCATTTTTTTCACAAGCAGCAAATCATTTTAAAAAATATTGTTAGTAAATACAGATACCTGCACATCAACCTACCCAAATCAGTAAAATTTCTTAAAATTTTCGACTTTATCACAAAACCGGAAGGATCATAATTCAAATGGGAAGTTTTACGGATTGGGGTAGGCCGATGTGCTGACATCTGTACAATTGGCTTAGCTAGCCCCTGATATCAATCACAGGTCTGTTGTGATGTAGTGTGCTATTGCAATATTTAGTTATTCATGTGTGCGTTAGTGTGCTGTTTTTGAAGACAGAATGTTGTGTTGGTAATGTATCTATTCATTTATAAACACTTCGAGAAAAGGTAGGTAGTGCCCTTGCGCTTCGCTTGGCTCGTCTTGGCGGGGGGCACTGCCGTGCCCCCAGATACGATTGGTGGACGGTAAATGAAGGACTATGGTGAATTTTAGTCAGTACGAGTCTGATAGTCCGTTGTTTACTACTCAGGGCAGGAGTACTCATTTCATGATTTTACCAAAATAGGATTCAAATCATTTATTTCAATTAGGCCATCAAAAAGGCACTTCTGAATAATACTTATTAAATTAAAGGAAGGAAGTTTTACAATGTTAACACAAATCTAAAATTAAATTTAAAAGTGATTTACCTACCCAGAAAGTAGCACATTAAAAAAGACCATGATATGATTGTAACAATCATGATTCATAACAAATTGTTACTATCAATCAATAAATAATCAAGTGACATTGGTCAGTTCCTGTGTATTCATAAAAATATAATGTGAAATTAACGACTTTCAATTGGATGCTACTTTAGGTAAAATGATAAAAATTGGACTAAAAAAAAAGGGGAGACCTTTGCCCAGAAGTAGGACAACAAGTGGGCTATAAAAAAACTGGAACTAAACATATTTTATTTTAACTGAAAGGTTTATTAAAGTTAAATTATATATGTTTAGTCAAATTCCATTGTCAGCTTAAGTTCAAAATTTAATCTAACAACATTCTATTAGTCCCATAACTGTCTTATCAGGTAACGATGACCCTGGAACGTAAAGGACTATTGAAGGATCACCGTGGATTTTAGTCAGTACACGTCTGACAGTCCCTCCTATACAAAACAAATCAAGTCTTTTAGTATTCATTCAGCAGGTCTAAAACGGGCCAATTTTAACATTACAATTACCATTGCGATAATGTTCTTAAAACGGATTATTCTATTCTATTGCTCAAGCAATAGTGTAGAAAATTGATCAAGGACGATTAAATCGCAAGTTTATTAGCAATATTGCTAAAATTGCGTTTTTAGATCCCCAGATGAATAAACCTTATTGAGGCCAAATAAAGATTGTTTTCAATTATACTATCAAAAGAAGTAATTTCAACAAAATCTTATTATCTTTATTAGGAAGTAAAAGTATTATTGTTTGATAACAAAATTAATATTAATTTTGTATAAAAAACACACACTTGATAACATACAGATTAATATCAAATATGTACCAAGACTTATCATCAGTACCTACTACAAGATAATTATAATTTATTTAAATTTTCGACTTATGCTGCATAATTGGCCAATTAATCAATAATCTACTCTGAATATCCATATCCACCAAGAGTGGAAAAATACACTATGTTTTTTTTTTGCTTTCTCTCTATAGCCTTTTACATTACATGGTCTTGGTTACCTGATTTGTATTACCCAGTTACTGGGTTGTGGAGGTCCGACAGGCAGTGGCTCCATGTAAAATACTGATATTCAGCTGCATCTGGTTCGACTGGAAGCCGACCACAATATAGTTGGGAAAAGGCAGGCAGATGATGATCATGTTCACCTGATGAGACAGTCCCGCGACCCAGGCAAGCTTTGGCATTCTAAGGCGGGCCCCGTTGGTCGCAGGACTAATGAATACCTTGACCCCAGAACATAAAGGGCTATTGAAGGACACCGTGGATTTTTAGTCAATACAAATCTGATAGACCCTCCTGCCTTGCCCTGGGTGAGTGTACTCATTAGTACCTCTGCGTCACTTCCCTGGAGACTCTAAAAGTCTACCAACCAGTCTAGCTAAGGGCTCCAGCATGCCGACTCGGGCTTGGTCCTTGATCGGACGGCGAGTTTTAGTCTGGTCTGCAGACGTCTACGTGCAGTGGCAGACATAACATAATATCTACCTACACTATATGACAAATTCTTTGATAACTGCATAATTTTATCTGATAATCAGCTGATTGTTATCGTATGTAATGTAGGGTGATTGCGCCGGTTAGCGACCAGTTAGCTGAGTTGCCCACTTAAGACGAGGAAAAAAAAATGTTGTGTTCACGCAAAATAGTATATGTTAATGTGAATTTGTCCCAAATATAATGTAGTTTTGATACAAAACATAAAATAAAACACTGTGATACAAAAATATTTATAAAATGCTGAAAAAGTGAAAATATAGCGAAAACGTCAGTTTGCGACCATTTTTATCAGTTTATGACCACCAGTGTGCTGGTTTGCGACCACTATTATAATATGAAAAATATGCCAATAAAACAATTATAATCGCTTTAAAAATATTTTAATTTAATAAAAACAGAAATGGTAATCATTTTGCGTAATGTTTTCTTATTATAATTAATAAGAAAAAATAATAAGAAAAAATTAATTAAAAATTAATTTTCTTACAGTTTGTAGAGACTTAGTCATAGTTGTAGTAGAATCAAAAATCATTTGTCAAACAATATCCATAATATGTAGAAGCATGGAGCAGAGGTGAGGTGGTGCTGTTCTCCAAAAAAAGTTAAGGGCCTATTGAAGAACTACAGACTCATCACGCTTATGAGTCATGTTTATAAGCAACACAGACTTGATGACTTCCAGCCTCCCGAACAAGCCGGTTTCCGAAGAGGCTCTAGTACCATAGACGACATCCATACGCTGCGGCAAGTTATACAGAAGACCGAAGTGTATAACTAGCCATTATGCTTAGCGTTTGTGGACTATGAGAAAGCCATCGCATCGGTGGAAGCATGGGCGGTACTTGAGTCACTCCAGCGATGCCGTATTGACTATCGGTACAACAAAGTGTTGATGTGTCTGTATCATAACGCCACCATGTCGGTCCGAGTACAGGAGCAGAGTACGAAGGCGATTCCATTGAGAAGAGGCGTAAGAGGGATGTTATCTCCCCGAAACTGTTTACTGCCTGGTTACTGAAGACACTGGATGCAGGTCGCTTCCAACCGGCCATACGTGGAGATCTAATGGGGAGGCCCATGTTCAGCAGTGGACGTCGTATGGCTGAGATGATGAGGTATCTACAACAAATAATTATGAAACGGACATTTAAATAACTGACGAAATTCAAAAAATCAGATGTGGTCGCATACTCAATGAATTTTCATACTTATTTCTGTTAGCGGCCGTTATTTCTCTCATACTAAATTATGGTGGCCGGAAACCAATGTATTTATTTCGCTAACTTTGGTTTACGACCTGTTTAGCGCCCAATTTCGTAGGCAAATTAAACAAACTTCTTACAAAGAAACTGGTGGTCGCTTACCAAAGAACTACAAAGAAAAACTTTTACAATACTACATTCAAAATTGTAACAGTCCTGTATGAAGCATTAGGAAGATATTAGTAAAAACGAAATATTGCTGATCTCGTCGGTTTGCGACCATGTGGTCGCTATCTAACGTTTTCGATAAATAAGCATTTCGGTTACCGACCACTTGATTTTATCTTAAAAATAAGTTAAAAAAATGCAAAAAACAACTAAATTATAACCCATACTTATGGATTTTACAATTTAACATGGTAACTGGTGTGTAAAACATGAAATAAGTATTAAAACTTACCTTTGAGCGTCGCGCGCCGTGTTATTTTTTTTTCAACTCGCGCTACGTCCACTCACCGCGGAATCAAGACGCGCATTTAACAATTTTTTTTCGGCTCTGGGTTATCCCATTTGTTTCAAACTTTGCAAATTCTTATTTCATAATTACTTAGCAAGCACGTTAGATTTATTTTTTAAGTATGTTACCTCTACAAATATTATTTTCTTGATTTAAAGAAACTTAGTCCGTCAAATGGTCGCGTACTGAAGGTGGTCGCGAAACCGGCGAAACAACCCTACACATGGCAAGGTCGACACCTGAATAAAAAATAATAGGGTTGTTTCGCCGGTTTCGCGACCACCTTCAGTAGGCGACCATTTGACGGACTAAGTTTCTTTAAATCAAGAAAATAGTATTTGTAGAGGTAACATACTTAAAAAATAAATCTAACGTGCTTGCTAAGTAATTATGAAATAAGAATTTGCAAAGTTTGAAACAAATGGGTTAACCCAGAGCCGAAAAAAAATTGTTAAATGCGCGTCTTGATTCCGCGGTGAGTGGACGTAGCGCGAGTTGAAAAAAAAATAACACGGCGCGCGGCGCTCAAAGGTAAGTTTTAATACTTATTTCATGTTTTACACACCAGTTACCATGTTAAATTGTAAAATCCATAAGTATGGGTTATAATTTAGTTGTTTTTTGCATTTTTTAAACTTATTTTTAAGATAAAATCAAGTGGTCGGTAACCGAAATGCTTATTTATCGAAAACGTTAGATAGCGACCACATGGTCGCAAACCGACGAGATCAGCATTATTTCGTTTTTACTAATATCTTCCTAATGCTTCATAAAGGACTGTTACAATTTTAAATGTAGTATTGTAAAAGTTTTTCGTTGTAGTTCTTTGGTAAGCGACCACCAGTTTCTTTGTAAGAAGTTTGTTTAATTTGCCTACGAAATTGGGCGCTAAACAGGTCGTAAACCAAAGTTAGCGAAATAAATACATTGGTTTCCGGCCACCATAATTTAGTATGAGAGAAATAACGGCCGCTAACAGAAATAAGTATGAAAATTCATTGAGTATGCGACCACATCTGATTTTAAGAATTTCGTCAGTTATTTAAATGTCCGTTTCATAATTATTTGTTGTAGATATCTCATCATCTCAGCCATACGACGTCCACTGCTGAACATGGGCCTCCCCATTAGATCTCCACGTATGGCCGGTTGGAAGCACCGCCCATGTTTCCACCGATGCGATGGCTTTCTCATAGTCCACAAACGCTAAGCATAATGGCAAGTTATACACTTCGGTCTTCTGTATAACTTGCCGCAGCGTATGGATGTCGTCTATGGTCTGTGTTGGAGACGGTTCGTCATAATCCTCGAAAACAGCTTATAAACATGACTCTGATGACTCATAAGCGTGATGAGTCTGTAGTTCTTCAATAGGCCCTTAACTTTTTTTGGAGAACAGCACCACCTCACCTCTGCTCCATGCTTCTACATATTATGGATATTGTTTGACAAATGATTTTTGATTCTACTACAACTATGACTAAGTCTCTACAAACTGTAAGAAAATTAATTATTAATTAATTTTTCTTATTATTTTTTCTTATTAATTATAAGAAAACATTACGCAAAATGATTACCATTTCTGTTTTTATTAAATTAAAATATTTTTAAAGCGATTATAATTGTTTTATTGGCATATTTTTCATATTATAATAGTGGTCGCAAACCAGCACACTGGTGGTCATAAACTGATAAAAATGGTCGCAAACTGACGTTTTCGCTATATTTTCACTTTTTCAGCATTTTATAAATATTTTTGTATCAAAGTGTTTTATTTTATGTTTTGTATCCAAACTACATTATATTTGGGACAAATTCACATTAACATATACTATTTTGCGTGAACCCAACATTTTTTTTTCCTCGTCTTAAGTGGGCAACTCAGCTAACTGGTCGCTAACCGGCGCAATCACCCTAATAAGTCAGTCGGCAAAAATACGGGTCAAATGTTTTTTGATAATCTATAATAATAATAATATTCCACAACTATCACAACGCCATCTAGTCCCAAGTTAAGCACAGCTTGTGTTATGGGTACTAGACAACTGATAAACATACTTATATATTTCTAAATACATACAAAATATAAATAAATTACACCCAGACGCACAGAACAAATAATCATGCTCATTGTTAATAAAATACTAATTATATATTTTTATACTTTTATTAATTAATCAGCACAAACTTATTTCCATAGATCCCCGAGTCAGGGTGTGCCATAGACTGTCTATATTTCCAGAACTGTTTGCATGCACCACAGACTATATAAGTCATTACAACACAACATCCTCTCTGTTTTATCAAAATATGTTAAAAACATTATCCATTTACTTCTTAGACATAAAAATCACCAGTCTTAACATTAGATACAACTTTTGTTTCTCTTATAAAATAAACTTAACTATGTCATACATACACAATAGAAAAATGTTAGCAAATGTTGAACCTACAGGGTAATACAGTATTTATTGTCTAATCAATAAACATTTAGTACAGTGAGTAGTCATTGAACCTTACTGGTAAACATCTTGATCTAATAGGTCTAGTGCTATGATTTAGAGTTGACGCTGGCTCAGCTGTATCGTGGTTAACTTCTGAATATGAATTTACATTATTGTCAAGAATAAGTTCACAGCCATATTCAGTATTTTTATTTGTATCAAAGCTAGTTTCAAAATCCAACCCAACAGTTTCCTTTTTTTCTTTATCTTTATTTGTTACATCCACATTTTCTTTTAATACCCCTTTATATGGTTTAATATGTGTTAGGTCTCGTCTATATTTAACACCATCTACATTCACTATATATGACCTTTCATTAACCTTTTCTACAACAAATCCTAATTTCCATGTGTTGGTGTTTTCAGGACTTAATTGCACCGCCACATTCTGACCAATATTTAAAGAAAAAGATTTTTTACATTTTTTATCATAGTAGTATTTACTTTTGTCTCTTTTAGCTTTGATTTTATTTGGAATGTCAGTCATCAACGCAGGAATGAGTTGCTCTGATTTACTTGGTATTAGAGTTCTAGTTTTTCTAGATAGAAATTTTTGAGCGGGACTACAGTCATCTCCACTACTTGGCACATTTCTCTGGTGTAACAGAGATATCCAAAAATCTTCACCGGCTTCATATGATTTAAGAATAAGTTTCTTTGCAGATTTTACAGTAGCTTCAGCAATGCCATTAGACTGAGGGTAATGTGGTGAGGAAGTTACATGGATGAAGTCCCATTCTTCAGCAAACATAGCAAATTCTCTGTTAACAAAGTTAGTAGCTCCATCAGTACATACTCTTTGTGGTATACCATATCGTGCAAAGTTTTTTTTACATATGTTAATAACTTCAGTAGAAGATAAATTTTTTAATTTATCGATTTCATAAAAGTTTGAGTAATGATCAGCAGTTATAAGAAAGTTGAGAGACTGTGCATTTAGCTTTACATTGAACACATCCATGGAGATATACTGAAAGGGATACATTGGTATGTCATGAGATAACATTGGGAATCTAGTTTGGGATGCAGAATATTTTGTGCAAATTCTACATTTTTCTACATAGTTTTTTATATCTTCAGACATGCCTGGCCAAAAAATATTTTGCTTAGCTAATTTAATTGAACTAGCAACACCATTGTGACTTATATGAATTTTTGACAACATGTAATTTCTCATGCACTTGGGAATTAAAATCTGATCATTTCTAAATATTATGTCGCCCTGGACAGATAGATCAGAGGCAAATTTATAAAACCATCTGAGATTTTCAGGCATATCTGAAATATAATCTGGAAATCCATTTACAATGTACTTTTTGAGCTCTTGACACTCTGGATCATTCTCCATTTCCTTTTTTATGATTTCTATTATCTTGCTTGAGACCTTAAGATATTTTGCTGAAGAATGTTTACTAATAATTTCAAAGATTTGTTTAGAATTATTAAAAGAATCAGAGTCATCCCTTATTGGTGTAGGGGCTCTTGAAAGTGCATCTGCCACATAGTTATATTTGCCACATAAAAACTCTATTTTTAAATCATATCTTTGAAGGATCATTAACATAAGTTGCAATCTTTTTGGAGCTTCAACTAATGGTTTCTTAAAAATATTTATCAAAGGTTTATGATCCGTTTTTATAATAGTATTTGTATTCGCAGTTATGTATTGACTAAATCTTGAACAAGCGAAAACCACAGCTAACATTTCTTTTTCGATTTGGGCGTATCTTTTTTCCGTACTGGTTAAAGTTCTAGAAGCAAAAGCTACAACCTCATTATCCTGGTAAAGAGCTGCTCCAAGTCCCATGCTGCTGGCATCACATTCTATTATTAAGGGTTTATTCATATCATAGTACTTAAGGGTTGGTAGACTAGATAAAGACGAAATAATCTGATCAAATTCTAACTGTTCCTTTTCTGTCCATTGCCATATAGCATTTTTCTTTGTTAATGCTCGTAAAGAAGTGACTTTTAAACTTAAGTTTTTAATAAATTTACTCAAATATGTTACCATTCCTAGCAGTCTTAATACATCCTTGGAGTTTGTAGGTATTGCTATATTATTGATAGCTGTGATTTTCTCCTCATCAACCTTCAGGCCAGCATCAGTCAACACATGACCATAAAATTTCACTGATTTCTGTAATAAATTTAATTTATCCTTATTAAGTTTACAATTATTTTCTCTGAGTCTCAATAAAAGGTTTTCTAAGTTACTGTTATGGTTTTTTATTGCATCCTCCATTGTATCACCTACCCCATATATTAAAATGTCGTCAGCCATTACTTCAATACCTTTAAGACCGTGTAAAGTGGATAATAGCTTTTGTTGGAAGATTTCTGGTGCAGAAGAAATGCCAAAGGGGAGCCTTAACCACCGATATCTACCGAATGGCGTCCAAAAGGTAGTGAGTTTACTACTCCTTTCATTTAACTTAACGTGCCAAAATCCTTTTAAGGCATCCACTGTGCTAAAAACTTTAGCTTTTCCAATTTCTGGTAAAATTTCTTCCAGTGTTGTAAACTGAAAATGTGGCCTTTTGAGAGCCTTATTCAATGGGATAGGGTCTAAGCAGATACGGAACTTTTTGCCTTTACGAACAATTAATATATTATTAACCCAATCAGTATGAGACTCTTCTTTAACAATAATATTATTTTTTACTAACCTGTCCAGCTCTTCCTTAAGAGGTGCTCGAAGTGCCATGGGCACTCGACGTGCTGGTTGAATGCGAGGTGGAACATTTTCATCAATTTCCAAATCAACAATTCCTGGTAACTCACCATATCCTTCAAACACATCTGGATATTTGTTTATGATATTTTGTGCTTTCTTAGCACTACCACTGCCCTCTGATACCATGTAACAGTATTTTATTAACCCTAAAGCAACACAAGCAGATTCTGATAAAAGGGGTTGATGACTGACATTCACAACATGAAAATTAATGACAAACTTTTTGTTTTTATGAATACATTCAACCTCAGTTACACCTAATGTCTCTATGTCGGTTTCATTAAAACATTTTAATTTAATATCAGTAGGGTGCAAATGGTTCAGGCAGTCACTGTCACATAATTTTTTGTATTGTTTGGCCCCTATAACACAAACATGAGCTCCGGTGTCCAACGTACAGAAAACATTTGACCAGTTGTTATTGAATTTCAAACAGAGTTCCACTTCCTTGTGGCCAGAGTGTTTATTTGTCCTGATTTTAGATACATATATACTGCTGTCACTGGTTTCTTCCTCAGAGTCTTCTTTGAGTAATTCTTTCACCGTTTTGGTTTTCTTACATACCTTTTTAGCATGATTCCTACCTTGACAATTTTCACATCTTTTTCCCCAAGCAGGACAAATTTTCTTTTTGAATACATGTTTTTCTCCACAAAACTTGCATAGTAATGGTCTGTTGTCAGTTCTTGTCTGTTTTTTGTCAATTTTATGCAGTTTTGCCACTTGCTCGGAACACAAATTCTGAAGTTGTTCAGTTGTTGCTTCGGCTGATTTGCAAATATTAATAGTTTGGGTGAGATCCAGTTGATCTATCCGTAACAACTCTTTTTTAATTTCTGGATTTCTAATTCCCACCACAATTCTGTCACGTAGCATTTCATCAATAGTATTTGTATTGTATCCGCAAGTTTTGATTAATTTTCTTAATTCCATTATATAGGTATCTATGTCTTCGTCCTCTGATTGCGATCTCTTGTTGAATAAGTATCGGCTGTAGATTATGTTGCGCTTCTTTCTAATCTTTTCCTCAAGCTTCTCAAATATCTTTGCCTCACTTTTCATATCTATAGCGTCTAGGCCGAAGTGCATGTACTTTTTCATAGCAGCATGACCTATAGCATTAATAAGAAGTGTAGGTCTTTGTTCTTCCTTCAGACCTGTGGCTGCAGCGTAGTTCAGCCACGTGGTTTTGAAAAAATCTAAGGCTTCTCCCGGATCCGCTGATTCCACATCAAGAGGTGCAGGCCATGGAACGTTTATTCGAGTTTTCTCTGAAGCTCCTTGCATTTGCAATTGTGTTTGTATAAGCTTGAGAATTTCACATTGCTTTTCCATAATTTTGGTCAAATCTGAATCGGTGGCCATTTTGAACGACGTCGAAAACCGCAATGACGACACGATACTTATGTTTAGAGTTCTTGATTATTTCTTGCTGAGTCTGTGTCTTGTTGTGCATAATTACTTTCTGACACCATGTTAATAAAATACTAATTATATATTTTTATACTTTTATTAATTAATCAGCACAAACTTATTTCCATAGATCCCCGAGTCAGGGTGTGCCATAGACTGTCTATATTTCCAGAACTGTTTGCATGCACCACAGACTATATAAGTCATTACAACACAACACTCATCACACAAACATTTGTCCTGGGTGGGAATCGAACCCACGACCCCCGGCATAGCGGTCAGGGTCACTCACCACAGTCACCACTAGACCAACAGGTCTGTCAGTATCTATCATAATATCAAAAAATATTAGACCCGTATTTTTTCTTTCTTCTTTCTTTGTCAATATTCATTGTTTTAAAAAATAAACAAAAAATACGTGTTTATTATTTTTCAATGACGGACTACAAAAAAATTCTATTTATATAAAAACTAGCGACCGGTCTCGGCTTCGCACGGATGGACATGTGGACATACAAAAAAAAACAATTTTCGTCCTCTATAACCTGGTCCTGATGGTTACAAACACAATTAACCGCCTTCAAAAACAACCACAAAAAAGGGTAAAATAACCTACAAAATAACTTTTATTTCGGAAGTCGGTGGCTTTGTTTTATTATTTCGATGCCTTTTTGCCACCGACTTCCGAAAGAAAAGTTATTTTGTAGGTTATTTTACCCGTTTTTGTGGTTGTTTTTGAAGGCGGTTAATTTTTTTTTTAAAAAAGTATTTATTTTACTCTTTTTAGTTTAAATATTCAACCCAAATTCTTGGCAAATACATAATTTTCTTACATGTGCACTAGAATTTTGTAATCCGTAGCACCGGTATTAACATCGCCCATGTTGTGTACATAAAAGAAAGTTCCAATAAAATTCCCTATCTCAAAAAATGCTGAACAGAGTTCGATGAAACTTGCAGTATTCCCTAAGGTAAACGATCCCTAGTACAACAAAAAAACAATTTTGAAAATCGATCCACAATTGGCGAAGTAATCGCGTAACAAACACGCAAAAAGTAAAGATCATCATGTCATCCAAGTAGCCGACATTAATAAAAATGCTCATAAAATAAAAAGTACTGAACCAAATTTGATGAAATTTTTATGGAACCAAACTGCAAGTATCCTGCATCGAACAAAAAAAGAATCACACTAATCGGACAAGAAACCTCGGAGTAATCGATGTACAGTAGGCAACAAAATTGCAGTGTCTCGTTATCAAAGAAATAGCTTAACGCTTAGTTTGACTTACGACCTTCTAATTTCGAGATACACAATAATCCATCAACATAATTTCAAGTAGAGTTCATAATTTCAACGATAAAATATGAGTCAAAAATCAAAATCAAAATATTTTATTTTACATGGGCCTCAATGGGCACTTATAAAACGTCGAGAAGAAAAAAAAAAATTGGCACGGTTCGGGTTGGTCGTTTCCATGGAGAAGAACCGGCAAGAAACTCCATGGTTACTCTTTTAAAATAATAATTTCTTTTACAATGTTTTTCTTACAGTTGTATTTAGACATGAGAGAACATCGTAAACATCGTAAGCACGATAAGAAGAGGGACCTTCTTACCAAAACTAAACAAAAAAAAACAAACAAAAAAAAAAAGATATAAAAATAAAATAAAAGAGTATATAATAATATATACGTAATAGAATGGACGATAATGGGCATTTGGGAATTTACACAACCAACAATGTTCTCGCATTCACAATTCAGCACTAAGAGGAAGCTATATAAAAAAAAAAAGCTATAATAGCCAATGGTACCTACATATTAATTAAAAATAACTTTTGAGTACGGTAGGTAATGACTGTAAAATAAAAACATTGTACAATAAAATATGAAAAATGGTAAAAAGAGACAAATAACACAAAACAATAGAAAACAAAAAAAAATGTATACAAGTAAAAAATAAAAGGTAGTACCGTGATTCAGAGCAGTTAATAGACAATATAAATAAAGCTGTTGAAGAACCAGGGAAGCCGCATGAGCAGAAGGAACTATTGCCAAATATCTTTGTCTTCAACGTAGTCCTTAATTTTATAATATGCTTTTTTAATAAGGACACGTTTAATGTGGGCTTTAAACTTTCCGTCAGTTAGTTCTATGACTGACTTAGGCAATTTATTATAAAAACGTATGCTGTTTATAACGAACGACTTACTTGTCTTTGCTAGTCTGAATCTGGGTATCACAATTTCGTGTTTACTCCGTGTATTAATATTATGGAAATCGCTTCTAATCTTAAAACTTCCTAGGTTTTTTCGTACGTATAAAATACTCTCTAATATGTAAAGTGACGGCAGTGTCAATATTTCGATTTCTTTAAATTTTTCTCTAAGTGACTCACGGGGACCCATTTTATATATCGCACGGATTGCCCTCTTTTGTAGTATAAAAACTGAATCTACGTCTGCTGCTGATCCCCACAGCAGAATGCCATACGACATAATACTATGAAAGTAGGCAAAGTATACTAACCTAGCTGTGGCCGTATCAGTTAGCTGCCTTATTTTCCTTACCGCGTAAGCAGCGGAACTTAATCTACTCGAAAGAGTTCTAATGTGGGCGCCCCACTGTAATTTCGAATCAATCGTAATACCCAAGAATACAGTTTCCGCAATAGATTCAAGTTGATTGCCATCAAGTTTTAAATTTAGACCAACTTGTGGTACGTTTGGCAATGAGAACTTCAGACATTTTGTTTTATTCGCATTCAGTAATAAGTTGTTAGCTGCGAACCATTTCGAGAGAACAGCTAGACTTTCATTTACGTGTAAGTGCTCAAACACACTGCGAGCCTAGCGCGGTGGCGGCGGCGGGCGCGATATTATGAATGTATGAAATCGCCGCTTGTGGCCACATTGAAGTGACTAGGCGGGGAGCCTAGCGCGGTGGTTACGAGCGACTTTGCGAGCCTAGGCGTTGCTAGGCAACAACCGATACAACGGGCTGGCGGCAGGTGTATCAAACCTTTTCGGTTTTTTAGTAGCGCCATATAGTTACCAGAACATGCACTAAAATACTAACGTTGGATGTTTTTATACATATTTAAATTATTTTTACCGTACTTGAGTAGAAAAATGTAGAATGATTTATAATTTAGTTGTTTTCAATCCTAGATAACCTGTAAAAAATAATAATATTAATTTCTTTAAACCAGTTTTATAGAGTTTACTAAGTACCACCGGTTTGCAACACCTGTAGTCGCCGCAACAAAAACAGACGCTTGGTCGGCAGTGTGGACACGTATCGCGCCCGCCGCAGCGCCCACCACCGCGACTGCCACCGCCGACGCGCTAGGCTTCCAGTGTGGACAAACCCAAGACATCAGTATCTTTTCTATCTACTTTAAAAATTAGCGAAGTGTCATCGGCAAACAATATTATATCCGATAAGTTAGCCATCATGTACGGAAGATCATTAATATAAACTAGAAAAAGAAAAGGGCCGAGAATTGACCCTTGAGGCACGCCCATCTTCACTAAAGACCCAGATGACGTCGCCCCACTTACATTTACTTTTTGCTGCCTGTTGGATAAATAGGAAAGAACAAGGTCAGCAGCACGTCCACGAATTCCGTAATGGTGTAATTTACAAATGAGTGTATTGTGGTCGACGCAGTCGAACGCTTTTGAGAGGTCACAGAAAATGCCAATGACATCCTGGGACTTCTCCCAGGATTCCAAAATGTGACTGATGAGTTTTACACCAGCGTCAGTCGTCGACCTACCTCTTGTGAACCCAAACTGCTGACTATGCAGAATCCCATTTAAGTTAAAGTGAGACAGCATCTGGTCCAACATGATTTTTTCATAGATTTTACTCAATGCTGGAAGCACAGATATGGGCCTGTAATTCGCGGGATCATTCTTACATCCCGCTTTAAAAATTGGCACTACTTTGCTATGTTTCATTAAATCAGGAAATTTGCCGCTGTCCAAACATTGATTAAATATGTCTGTTAGAACAGGAGCTATTGTAACAATAATTTCACCAAGAACCTTGACTGATATTCCCCAAAGATCTTCAGTATTTTTTATATTGAGACTTGAATGCATTTATAATGGTAGAAATAGATATAGATTTAAACTCAAAGGATGGTATGTCTTTAGTAAAATGTTTTATTAGAAGTTCTTCAGCTAAAGTAGGTGAAGAGGGGAGAGATTTCGTAACATGTAAAGGGATGTCAGTAAAGAAGTGTTCTAGTGTCTCAGCAACTTCTAGCTTATCAGAAATGATTTTATCGTCTATTTTTAAGGACAATTCATTCTGATCTCGCTGTTGAGTCTTTCCAGTTTCTCTGTTTATTACCTGCCACACCGTTTTAATTTTATTATTTGAAATACTAATTTTATTGCTTGTCCATTTCATTGCGAGTCCAGCTAGCTCAGTGGTTAAGGCGTTTACTTAATTGCGTTAATCGAAAGAGGTGCGAGTTCAAATAACGCGCAGCAGCTGTTTACTTTTTGTAGGTTAAATATTTTTACACACAGGCAGAAATGGCCTTGTTAGGAATTTCTGTGTGTTGTTGGTTAGTTGGTTAGTTAGAAAAAAAAATGTTAATTTTTGTTTTAATAAACAATAATAAATAATATATTACTTCTTTGAAAATAAACAATAAGCGTAAATATACAAAATAATAATAAATTAATAAGTTATTTATTAATAATATTGTCACGAATTCAACAATACTAAATGAAAATTAAAAGATGTCGTCTTTAAATTAAAGATTGATTTCAATGAAAACAAAACAACGTAGCTAATATTCGAACTCAAACCACATTGATCATGACCCCACGCTATCCGCGCAATCATGTTACATCATTAGTAATGAAAGCAATGCAATGGTGACCATCTGTTTTTGTTAGTTAAATATTTTCACTAGTTTCGTTAGTACTGCTTATTGTCATATTATTTCGTTTTAAATTTTTACCAATGATGATAATTTATTACCTACAGGGTTTAGAATAAAAATGCATGTTTTGTAATTTAAAAATAATAATATATTTTAGTTGTAATTATTATAATCCTATGTTTTAGATAAAGTTATAAAACTGCTAAAATTATGAATATTCGAGCTGAATATAATGTGAAATAGTTGGCGTTGTAAATCGTAGATGCAATTTTTATTATTTAAACAAAATTATGAAATTATTTAAATGGATCTTTGACTTAATAAAACAGTAAATAAGAAAATTTAACAATTAAAAAAAAATATTCTCTTAAAATTAATACAAGTGGTTTTAAGGGTAACTTACGTTTTATTATGCGTCGCTAATTAGCAATAACAGGGTATTTTTATTGCGAACATCTTAGTATGTTATTTTCTATACGAAAAATAATAAAACTGCATTCTTTTGGTAAAGTAATTAACAAAAGAAATAATAAAGTTATCATTATTAAAACATTTATTTTAAAACAGTATCAAGACACCGCGGCCCTGAAACGCAAAGGGCCAGTTGCCTTTTGCGTTACAGTGCCGCAAAACCGAGCAAGGCGAGCTCGGTACTCGGGTCGCCCCGACTCGGACATTTTAGATTAGGCCCTGGAACGCAAAGGGAAAGTTGCTCTTTGCCTTCCTGGGCCGCAAGAGTGAGCGAAGTGAGCTCGGGGCTTGGGTCACCCTGACTCAGATCGATTACACCGGTCGACAAATAAAAAAAATTTTTTTGCGCATGGGTTTTACTTATTATATTCTGATCATACAAGCATATTTACTTAAAAAAATGTGATAACAAATCAAAAATATTTGCTTTAAGAGTTTTTTTTTCAAAGCTTTCAGAGGCGAAAATTAAAGATAGAGTGTCTGTTGGCGCTCAAATAAAAAAAAACCAATTGTGATATTTTCCTGACATTACTTAGGATTGTAGAGAAAGAAGCCAGGAACAGTTTTAAGTCATTAGTTCATGGTTTTATTGTTAACCCTAGAGCTAAAAGTTATGTTGAGCTGATCACTGACAAGATTACGATTTTTTTCCATCATCAGAAGTAGATTGTCTCTAAAGATACACTAAAAATACATATGCTACATTCTCATTTGGATAAATTTAAAGCTAACATGGAAACTTGTACGGAAGAACAAAAGGAACGCTTCCATCAAGACAATTTGAGATTTGACAAGCATTTTAGAGACGTTACAAATGCCAGTACTGAAAGGGACATGATGGGAGACTATATTTGGGAGTTAAAAAGAGAAACTTCTACTAAAAATAGCAGGAAAACTAAAACTGTTAATTTTAAATAATTTAACTTTATTTTAAAACTTATTTTGTAAAAAAAAACGTGAATGGATGTACAGTTTCCTTTGTAATAACCCATCTCTGTGTCAATTTTTAAGTATTTTCAATGATTTTAATATACCCATTTTTTTCTCACAAAAGCAAATTCAGAACTTTTTTTTGTTCATATTCTTGTTTCTAGATATACAAACAATAAAAATAACGTATGTAGAACCCATGCACAAAAATGCTGTTGACCTATGTTATGTTAGGCCCTGGAATGCAAAGGGCTAGTTGACATTTACGCTCAAGAGCCGCTATGCCCCGTTACTATTCCAAAATAAACGCCTTAGCATGGCAGCTCTGGAACGCAAAGGACCAGTTGCTCTTTGCGTTCCAGTACCGCGGTGCCAAAAAATATTGAACATAATCAAGTTTCTTCCGTTCCACCAAGTTCAATTTGGCGAAAAAAGGAATATATTATCAAATAAAAAATTACCAAACTGCATAAAAAATACCCTGTAACAAGTTATTGAGGTAAGTTTAAGGATCGTTTTCTTTACGAAAAGATGTTTGAAACCATACCTCAATTCTTAATCCTTAAATAATAAGTTATCAATAAAATGATATTTACGTTTTCTGTCTATTTACAATAAATAAAAAAAAAATCATATCAAAAAAGGTTAACTTTTTTTAATTCCCATAAACATAACGGTTTATAGCTGATATTCGATAATGTAAGCCTTCAATGTTGAGTGCACGATGAACGGTTATTAATTCCGTGTTGAATTAGTTACACGGAAACCATTTTCCTTCGTATTCATTAACCATTCCCGGACGTCGCTGACGTCCCTGTTTATTCTTAACAACTCATCTCATCATCATGCCATATCTCATATCCCACAGACTCATAGTATTACGTCACTAGAACAAAACATAGAATACTATTATTATCTTTATGCAAAAACAGCTGTTGATCCATTTTACTATTAAGAAAAAACTGTAATAAAATAGCACAAATATTAAGTATCAATCACTTTTCTTTTACTTTTAAACAAACACTTTTGAATAGGGAACCTTTTTTATAAAAGAATACTAACATGAGAAATAGTTAAAATTTAAATGTTAATACTCACACTTAGTCCGGTTTCATTTCATATTTTGTTTTAAGTTTCATCCACATATTTTATGCAGGGCTATATTGTTCGCCCTTAATATTTATATAATTCCCACTGTTAATATTTCACTGCAAAACCATAACAGTGATCTACACAGTAAACAATCATCACATAAAATAACCAGGAATCAACAACGTTCTATTATAAGACTCGAAACGAACTAACATAGTTATGTCTACCTCACAAATAAAAATAATTTACGTTTGTCACTTTTGTTTCGTTTTCTGTGATCTACCTACAAAGCTTTATTATACTAAAATTATGATCATAACCACAGATATAGATAGACCATCTATATCTGTGTTAGTAACGAACGACACGCAACACTGATGACTAATATTAGTAATTCTAACAAAAAACAAATTGTATTATCAAAATTCCTACTAAAAAAGGTATTAAAAATAACAAAAAGAATAAAGTAATTATTGAAAATTAAATTAAATAAAGTAATAATTGGAAAAAAAAGTGAGGATCGATCCATAGCCGCAGCGTACGAATCCCACGACGTTTACCACTGCGCCAGCATTACTTGTAGTATGATGGTTGAAATTATGAACTATATCATAAGTTAATTTGATTTGTATAAAATTAAAACAACTTATTATAAAAGGACGTAAGTCAAAGTGAAGCATCAGTCTATTGCCTTGAGAAGTTGATCGTGGATTTATGGACCTGACTGTACATACATAAAAAAAAAAAAAAAAACATACCGACCGAATTGAGAACCTCCTCCTTTTTTTGAAGTCGGTTAACAAAAAAAGAATTATCCGAATCGGTCCAGCCGTTTTCGAGTTATGAGCTTAGCAACACATTTTGCGATCCATTTTTATATTATAGAAGATAGATAGATAGAAAAAAACAGTATAAATCTGAGTTATGTTGTTGAGTTATTTGTTATGTTTTTTTTGTTAAAACTCTATGCTTTAATAACAGACCAAGAAAACTAAAACCCTGTTGATCTAGATTTAAGCAGAAAACTAACAAATAACGGTTTAAGATTTCGAAACCAAGATACCTAAAGAAAGTACCACTAGAGAAATAGTCTTACTTTCTGATCCGTACCTACTACCTAGATACAGCCGGCTTAGAAATCAGACCGACAGAGCGTTAAACCGTGACGGCGCAGGCTATATGATACCTTGTTACTTATGTACTTAGGTGCTAAGTCGGTCAAGGGAAGTACTGAGATCTTTAGTTCGGTATTGAGTGCTATATTTCGTACACAGCCTATAATGTTCCCACTGCTGGGAGACAGGCCTCTCGGTGAGAGGGAGTGGGCCGTTATCGACCACGCGAGCACAATGCGGGTTGTTGTCACATATATTCGAATTTTTAGTTCTAGGACATGCTGGTTTCCTCGCGATGTTTTCCTTCACCGTTTTGAGAGCAACAGTGATGAAATAAATTACACAAAGTAATGCGCCTGGCGGGGTTCGAATCCAAGGCCTACAATTCGTTAGTCGGGACCGATACCAAAAGACCACTACACATCATCTGCCTAGCCTTTTTCCAACTATATTGTAGTCAGCTTCCAGTCAAACCAGATGCAGCTGAATATCAGTATTTTACATGGAGCGACTGCCTATCAGACCTACACGACACGGCAACTGGGTAATACCCACCATGCATCAGTGGTTAGCAAGCGGAATTCGGAATTCCCCGAACTAGCAAGAATGGTCAACCGTTCTCTTATCAAACAAAGCCTTTGTCTACCCTCTCTCTAATCTAATCAGATAAAAGATATCACACAGTAGTAACAGCCACAAATCCTCTCGATAAGAATGTCAATAGTGTTATCAATACTGTATGCTTAGATTCAGTGCCGGTTTTAGCACTACCAGCGCCCTAGACGGGGTTTTCTACGGCGCCCCCTAACTGCAAACCCATATGAAAAAAGGAAAAGGACTTAATGAAATTCCGATAAATTCACGTAATTTCGATAAAAAAGTACACTGAAGACTTTTACGTGACTCTCATGCTTTTGTGCAATGCGTTGCAATATATGGCGTTTAACTCAATTGAGTGACGAAAATTTTGCACAAAAGTTCCTTGAAATATGTAAGTTTTGTGTTTTCTTTAAAAATGGGATGAAAGAAATTAGGTTTATGAGAAAGAAGGCCTGTGGCGTTCGTATAGTTCGTATTCGGCGCCATGGGCGGTCGCCTAACCGCGCCTTACCCCAACGCCGGTACTGCTTAGATTATAGAATGTCCAGAGGGCCAGATTCTTAGTGGTTCACTGAGAATTGAAGCCAAAAACACGGCAGAATTACTCTCGTCGCGTCGTCCGATTCCTATGAAAACACCGTATGAAAAATCGTTACGATTAGACGGTACAGTTCAAACTGCAACGATAAATAGAAAGAAAGAAAATTGTGTTTATTGGCACAAACTTAAAACTAAACATCATCTGCCTGCCTTGTCCCAACTATATTGTGGTCGGCTTCCAGTCGAAACAGATGCAGCTGGATATCAGTATTTTACATGGAGGAACTGTCTATCGGATCTCCACGACCCAGTTGCTTCTGACTAATTATAACGACTGTTAAAGATCTACAAATGACTTCGTCAATTATTTTTCAATCCTTTTATAAAGTATGTCACATTATTTATTATCAGATTGTCGGACTTATAATCATTGTATTACTCTACTCGGTACTCGAGCACTTGTATGTAGCAATAACATTATTGACTGACGATTTATTTAATATTTGCCTTTTGTCACGTAAACATTACAGTCTGGATTCCTTGGAAAAAAGATAGACACAGTTATTTAGCTAAGCGGCAACGATAAGAACGAAAATGTCATTGACCTTCAACTGTCGACTGTCACTTGAAAATTCTTTTTGTAATTAATTTTTCACACTACTTGCTCGTAAATGTCAAATTATATGTCAGGCAAACCTACTGTAAAGCAAGTCATTGTTCCCCCTCGCTCGAGCCGGGCAATAATAAATGTACTGAATTTCATTATTCCCGTGGGACTAATGTGATTTGAATTTGGAACCTCAAATAAAACCGTATGAAAACTTTCACCAAGGAGTTATATCAGTAATGGCGGCCGCTGGCCGCAACAGCTGATCGCTTACAGTGGTGCCAACTTCACGTTCGAAGGTTGTCGTACCACATCAAATTTCAAAAATCGAATTTATTTCCTCGCAGTAGGTGTGAAAAGCAGAGTACGCTCCTTGCTAAAGCTGCCTTGTCTTGGGCTAACTTGAATCCCTCGCTACACTAAGGATTCTTAACTTAATTCCCTCGTTTCACTCGGGAATTAACACTTGAACCTCCTCGCTGCGCTACGGAGGTTCACCCCCAGAATTAAGTGTCGCTTCGGGATTCAATACGCCCGTGACGTAAGGCAATGCTTTACTCCCTTGTTGCGTAATCTACTATTACCAGTTGTCATTTGGAGATCTTTAACAGTCGTTACTATTAGTCAGCAGCTCTAAAAGTCTAACAATCAGTCTTACCATGGGAATCATATTACCCAGTTACTAAGTTGTGCAGGTCTGACAGGCAGCCGCTCCATGTAAAATACTGATATTCAGCTTCATCTGGTTTGACTGGAAGCCGACCACAATATAGTTGGGAAAAGGCAGGCAGGTGCTGATTAGTGTCGTTATTATCTTTGTTATTTTTATAATTATGATTATTGACTTAAAAGTTGCGACAGAACTTACAATATGGCGTCATGGTCGTCCTATTTTCAGTTCAAACGCATAGTAATTGATCAATTTAGACTTGATCTTTGAGGCAATTTAATGCGTGAACAAAGAATATTTAAACACCTTTAAATTAATACTAGATTTAAAAGCTTTTATATTATAAGTGGTCTGTTTTTTATTGTGCTAAAATCATCAAATGAGTCCACCCACCCAGGGCAGAGCGGGAGGGACTGTCAGACTCGTACTGACTAAAATCCACGGTGTCCTTCAGTAGCCCTTTACTGGCCTTCGGCCCTCTAAAGGGAGGGCCCGTCATTGTGCCGACACTCTTTGAGGCTCGCGTGGAACACAACAAGCCGTCGACCCGGGCATGTTCCATTGTTGGATAGCGAGATCTCTTTGAGGCTCGCGTGGAACACAAAACCCGTCAACCCGACTACTAGTTAACTACTAGTTAATAATGATATTTTATACTATATAAAGCTAGTTTAGGTATAAAGCTGAAGAGTTTGTTTGAATTGAACGCGCTTATCTCAGGAACTACTGGTTCGTATTGAATATTCTTTTTGTGTTGAATAGCCCATATATCAAGGAAGGCTATAATATAACATCACGCTATGACAAATAGGAGCCTAGCAACGAATGAAACCGTGGAGAAAAGCTAGCTACTCGGTGTCATAATTATTGCATAATTATAATCGGACATCGAGTCAAGCCGTCCACCTGCCTACCTAAAATGACCTAGACCAAATAACACAGATCTTATTGTAATAAAAGCAATTTTTATTAAAGTCACAATGGAATTTTATTTCTAGTTATGCTAATATTTCCGCCTTACTATATGTTGCATCATTCTATAGTGAGTAAAAAACCAGTAATGTGACGTAGACTAATGTAACTTAAGATTTTATAAGAAGCCGCTGGCAACAGCAATATCTTCTTAATATATATAAATCTCGTGTCACAATGTTTGTCCTCAATGGACTCCTAAACCACTTAACCGATTATAATAAAATTCGCACACCATGTGCAGTTCGATCCAACTTGAGAGATAGGATAGTTTAAATCTCAAATTTTAGACCGGGTCCTCCACCCGTGCGAAGCCGGGACGGGCCGCTAGTAGTTTATATTTCGTTATGTTTTGTGAATAAGGGGCTTAGTCATAACCATAGTACGAACTGTCATAGACATCATAACATGGATAAGCGTTTTCGTGATGATAATCCTGAATTTCATTTCAGTACTTACGGGATCGAATTGAAATGCACGCGGGTGAGTGCTTATGTCTTCATACTGTGTTTCTTAAAATTAAAAAAAAAACCTAAGAAATATCTCTGAAATCCCGGACTCCCAGAAGCATGTCCATATTATAAGAAACGTTAATAGAAAGGAGCTCGTGGCTACACAATTACAGCCGCACAGGCCGATCTTCAGGGTTGAGCCCCGGTTGCCGAGGTTGGTCTGTGGATGGGTGTCTTATCGAGTTTTTTCCGTGTTTCGGAAAGCACGTAAAGCCGTTGGTCCCAGCTGTCATTTGTAGACCTTGACAGTCGTAATTGTTAGTCAGAAGATCTAAAGTCTGACAACCAATCTTACCATGGGGTATCCGTATTACCCAGTTACTGGTTTGTGGAAGTCCGATAGGCAGTCCCTCCATGTAAAATACTGATATTCAGAGCTGCATCTGGTTCTACTGGAAGCCGACCACAATATAGTTGGGAAAAGGCAGGCAGATGATGATGATGTTTCAGGTTATTGACCCCAAATGTATCTAATCCGGGCTTTGGTCATAACATAACAGATAGAACGCACTGATCGAAGAACTCTAGGGTGCTTCTACACGGTGCATGTAACCCGCGCAAGTGCCTCAACATACTCAAGCTACATGCACCGTGTACAAGCACCGATTAACAAACGTGCGGGTCCAGCGACTTTCTTACGCATCAAGTAGCTTGCGCATGTTAGTTGCGCGGGTAACCTGCACTTTACTTGCTCCAGTTACATGCACCGTGTATAAGCACCCTTAGTCTTGACTTACTGGAATAGTTGACAAAAAACCCGATGCAGTTTACCAAACTCTTAGTACTAATAAATAAAAAATAGTAATGTTTGGTCCATATCAAAGAATGTAAGTAACACTAGCTCTTTCCCTCGGTTTGACCCCCGCTGCTCGTCTCCTCTTTGTTGTAGCGAGATATTAAGTAGCCTATAGCCTCCCTCAATAAATAGACTATCCAACACAAAAACAATTTCACAATTCGAACCAGCATTTCCTGAGATTAGCGCGTTCAAACAAACTCTTCGCCTTTATAATATTAGTATAGATAGAACTTCGTTACTGAGCCACAGATAAACAAAACCAGTTTTCCTTTTTTGTCATTATTCAAATGGTAATAAATAATTAATTTAAAACTGGTCGCTCAGCGTAGGTCACTAAGTCGTTTTTAACGATGACCCACTTTTTACCTAGCTTTGTGGTCGTTATCAACAACTTCACTGAAGTTTAAAAACCTGGGGCCTTAGTCAAACAGCATACGACAGTAAACGGCAATCGTTATCGTTCATCAGTCACCAATACATTTTCAACTTTATACCCCAGCGCGTAATGTTGAAAATCTATTAAAAACTGCTAATCGATAACGAACGAAACAAACGGAAACGATCTGAGAACGTCAATAGATTTTCAACTTTATGCGCTGGGGGATAAAGTTGAAAATGTATTGGTGACTGATGAACGATAACGATTGTCGTTTACTGTCGTATGCTGTTTGACTAAGGCCCCTGTTCCAAATAAAGTCCTCGGGCATCATTGAGCTATTACTACTACGTATAGAGACGACACCACGCATCACCACTGTGTCCCATCCAGGATGAGTGCGCGCGCCTAGAGCACGCCACAGACCTGTCAAACAACTGAATGAACTTGTGCGCGTTGTCTCATCCTGGATGGGACACAGTGGTGATACGTGGTGTCGTCTCTATACCTAGTAATAATAGCTCAATGTCGGGCATGCGGACGGCGAGTAAAGGGCGACTCGCCGTCTGATAATCGATAATGACGGAGCGCGGCGCGTTGTGTTCCAAGCGCGCCTTAAAGAGCTGTCAGCAAAATGACGGGGGCCCCCATTAGTGTCATAGCCTGCCGGGGTTGCGGGGCTGTCTTATTAGGTAACCGTGACTCTAGAACATAAAGGGCTATTGAAGGACACCGTGGATTTTAGTCAGTACAAGTCTGACAGTCCCTGCCGCCGTGGGCGTTGGTGGGAGGACTGCTGTTATGTCTAAGGTGTTTATAATCATATTCTACTAGCGGCCCATCCTATAACGCACGGGTGACCTATTCATTTGTTACAAAAAAATTGTGAAAAATAAAGAACCGCTCGACCGATTTTGAGCAAATTCCACATAAACCATCTACTAAATAGTCCGAAAAAATGCCTAAACATTTGGTTTGGATAGGTGAGCCCGTTCTTGAGTTATAAGGTTACAACGAAAAGTGGCGTTGATTTTTTATACAGGGTGAAATCGAATAGATGCGACGAATTTAAATATCTGAATTTCATACAATTTGTAAGATAAAATATTTTGCTTTTGACCAACTTCCGCCGTGCTGATTTTTTTCTTCCGATACAATAAAATGATCCTTACATAAAACAGAGTAGAACGGCATTAAAAAAAAAAATTGGTCAATTTACTAATTTTTATGGACAACTAACTCTTGACCAAAAAAAAAATAAAAACGCCATAATAAAATAAAAACATCAAAAAAGAGCTAAAGGTTCCTAAGAAAGTTTTCCCGTATCTCATAAGGATGCGGATTTCTCCCTTTTGGCTAATTTAAAAGAAACACCCTGTATATGATGATGATTTCTGTTTCAGGTGTAGGCAAGACGAGTCTGGTAGTCCGGTACATAGGCAAGATGTTCTCCAAGCACATATCACCCACGATAGGAGCCTCCTTCTTCACCTGCAATATTAACCTGGAGAATGCCAGGGTCAAACTACAGGTAATTTTAATTAACCTAATTCAAAAATTCCTAATTCTCGGGCACCATGGCCTTTCCTGCAGCAGGAGTGCAGGTCGGTTAGCACGACACGCTAGCTTAAATGACATAATCCGTCGTGCTCTTGTCACCGCCGGGGTGCCAGCCGTATTAGAACCCAGTGGTTTGGCACGCGACGATGGGAAGAGACCCGATGGTATGTCCATTATGCCATGGAAGCTGGGTAGACCTTTGGTGTGGGATGCAACATGTGTCGACACCCTTGCGACATCATGTTCATCATGTTGTGCTGGCGCTGCTGCTGCATGTGCTGAAAACTCCAAGCGGCGCAAATACATTGGCTTAGCTAGTAGCTATGTATTTGAGCCGTTTGGGGTCGAAACTCTGGGGCCATGGGATCCGAGTGCCCACAACGTTTTTAAAGATATCGTCAGGCGTTTAGTCGACTCTTCAGGTGACCAGAGGGCTGGCCTATTCCTAGGCCAACGAATTAGCATTGCCATACAACGTGGCAATGCTGCCAGCGTTCTGGGCACTGTTCCCGTTGACAGCGATGTGGACGTATACTTTGGCGCCCCATGAATGTTTTCTCTTTTGATTATTTATTATTATTTTTCCTGTACATATTACTAGTAAGTTAATAATAATAATAAAAAATCTAATAGAAAATAAAAAATTGCAAGTTGAAGTGGCAATGGGCAGGCCACATCACTCGTAGAACTGACAACCGATGGGGAAGCAAAGTACTCTCATGGCGACTACGGACTGGAAGACGCAGCTTAGGCAGGCCTCCCACTACTTTTCCTACTCCTCCACTATTATTTCCAGATTAATTTCAAGACAGTTAAAATCATTCTCCGGGACGCATAGAGTTTCATTGTCTCGGCGCTTTTGCCGCTTTTTGTGGTTGCCACCGTTGATTCTGGCTCTCAGGAGTTGCAGTGGTTTGGGAACAGTGTGGTGGGTTTGTCCCAAAAAAAAGGCCTTCCACTAGGTGGACCGACGACATCGTGAGAGTCGCAGGCCACCGATGGAGGCAAGTGGCGAATTGTCGTTCGGCGTGGTGGTCTAAGGAGGAGGCCTATGTTCAGCAGTGGACGGCAATAGGCTGATAATACACGTATTATATATACATATATGGATATAATAAACAACGTAGTAAAGTAGATGGAGTAGGAAGGTTCTTGAATGGAGACCGCGTGTAGTTAAAAGTAGGGTGGGATCCCCGCAAGATGGCTGGATGAATTAAGCCGGAGATCCTGCGCTGTGGCGCTCCCAGGGAGAGGCCCTTTATGTCTAGCTAGATGAAAATTATGACTTCAAAAAAAAGTAGTCTTTCCGTTTGACCTGTATGTTTGTCCGCGATTATCTCGCGTTTGGATGGACCGATTTTGATGCGGTTTTAAGAAAAGTGTTCGTTAACACTAATAATGTTATCAAACAGCCTACTGTCAGTAAGACAGAAACTTGTGTTTAATGGATATAGATAAAAATGTTATGACGATATTTGATAAGAAGCACAAAAAAAAACATCAACATCAACAAAACATCAGAGGTCATGTTCTATTTTTTTGTAAACCGCATTTTTTGATGTGTAAGCAAGTTAAGAGCACGTATTCTGAAAGTTGGCAACGTCGCAAATGGCTGTCAAATCGTATTGGCTTTTGCATTTGCAATGAAACTGATAAATGTAAATGTTAATCAACTATTCTAACACTCTTGAGGCACTCCACTCCTCAACTTAGCCTCATAACAGGTATCAAGTCATCCAAGTTCAGTTGACAACTGCTGGTCAGTGACTTTCAAGTTAATCTATCAAGCCAATAGCCCTGCTGGCCTGGGTGTTTCTCTATGTGAGTTTCTATATTTGTAAAGAAAGAAAAAGTTTTTATTGGACTCAAACAGGACAGAACAATAACATCAAAAAAAAGAAAATATAATAATGTAAAAAACATAAGTAAGAAAAAAATGCACCCACGACACAGGAGAAATTCCTAGTGTGGAGTAAATGAAAATATATTTACATATTTACAAAATATTTTACTAAATCCAAAAGAACTGTAATTATCAACGACGATATTATTACTAGACTCCTAATAACAGGCGACTGATGTCTGTCAACACATTAGGCAAAAAAGTCTTATAATTATCCGTCTTATTTCGACCACTCCTGTGAGCCGTAAACATACCTTGGGACAGAACAGACCTTGAGTTAGCCAATCACAACGCAGTACCCCGTCCCCCTCGCTTACGTAGTACCTCAGCGAGTTGTCAGAATAGTTTTTGTTGTTTAGATCGTGCATGCGGAGTCTAGTAATATATCGTCGTTGGTAATTATACTCATTCAAAAAGCAAGTGCTGTCATTCCTATAATCCTGTTTAGAACACTTGACCTCACCTCAGTTAATAAGCCGACATTGAAAGTCATTCCTCCGTTTTTTGTAACAAAATCAAGTGCCTGTCTATCTTTGGAGGACATTTTTTATTGTCTTTTGTGTTGACAAACAAATTGAAAGTTCTAATCCGTCGCTTTTATAGTCTGATAGTGAAGTAATTTAAATTCTGAAATACATTTGAAGCAAGATATAAAAAACAATAGTAGATTACGCACCAAGGGAGTAAAGCATTGCCTTACGTCACGGGCGTATTGAATCCCGAAGCGACACTAAGGATTCTGGGGTGAACCTCCGTAGCGCAGCGAAGAGGTTCAAGTGTTAATTCCCGAGTGAAACGAGGGAATTAAGTTAAGAATCCTTAGTGTAGCGAGGGATTCAAGTCAGCCCAAGACTAGGCAGCTTTACTCCCGAAGAGCGTACTCTGCTTTTCACACCTACTGCGAGGAAATAAATTCGATTTTTGAAATTTGATGTGGTACGACAACCTTCCTACGTGAAGTTGGCACCACTGTAAGTGATCAGCTGTTGCTGCCAGTGGCCGCCATTAAAGTTTTCATACGGTTTTCTTTGAGGTTCCAAATTCAAATCACATTATTCCCACGGGAATAATGAAATTCAGTACATATATTATTCCCGGCTCGAGCGAGGGGGAATAATGTCATGCTTTACAGTAGGTTTGCCTGACGTATAATATGACATTTACGAGCAAGTAGTGTGAAAAAAGATTTACTATTTTTAACCGACTTCAAAAAGAAGGAGGTTATCAATTCGACTGTATGTTTTTTTTTTTTTTTTTGTGAGTTTGTTACGCGATTGCTCCGGCGATTGTGGACCGATTTTCAAAATTCTTTTTTTGTTCGAAAGGAGATGCTTCCGGAGTGGTCCCATATTCACCAAGTCAAGATCTGATGATTGGATCCTGGAGAAATCGAGGGCAACCCTCAAATTTTATAGGCCCACATATAGTTTTTCGTAAATATTATGAAGTAATTTAAGTATTTGCGTATGGTAATTATAATTTCATGTAGCTGAGCTGATGATGGAAGGTACAACTCCTCAACAGTAAGGAGTAGGCATCAACTGATTTAGTTTGTGTTCGCTTATCTCTGGAACTACAAATCCGATTTAAGTCATTCTTTTTTTGTTATACTAGGTATTGTTCAACTGAGGGAACACTGCAAGTTTCATCAAAATCGGTTCAGTAATTTTTGAGATAGGGAATTTTATTAGCTAATTTTGTACATGAGCGATGTTATTACCGGTGCTACGGATTACAAAATTCTAGTGCACATGTAAGAAAATGATGTACCTATTTGACAAGAATTTGGGTTGAATATTTAAACTAAAAAGAGTAAAATAAAAGCTTTTTAAAAAAAAATGTAACCGCCTTCAAAACCAACCACTCAAATAGGATAAAATAACCTACAAAATAACTTTTCTTTCGGAAGTCGGTGGCAAAAAAGACAATGAAAAATAAAACCACCGACTTCCGAAAGAAAAGTTATTTTGTAGGTTATTTTATCCTATTTGAGTGGTTGGTTTTGAAGGCGGTTACATTTTTTTTTAAAAAGCTTTTATAGTAAAGAGCTATCAGTAATTTGACGGGGTACCAATAGAGGCCCAAAGTCTACCGAGGTCGCGGGACGGTCTCATCAGGTAACTGTGATTCTGGAACGTAAAGGGCTATTAAAGGAGACCGGGCGACTCGCTGTCCGATCATGGACCATACACGGCACCTCAAAGAGCTGTCAGCAATCTGACTAGGCCTCCTTCAGAGGTTCAAAGCCCGCCAGAGTCGCGGGACTGTCTTCGGGACGTAAAGGGCTATTGAAGGATCAATCACAGCTTGAATTTTAGTCAGTGCAAGTCTGAACAGTCCCTCCCGCTCCGCCCTGGGTGGGAAGACTTATTTAATGATTTTACCACGATAAAAATAGCGCTTATGTCACTTTATTACTAACCAATATCTCCCAATAATTCCAAAAGGAAGGATACACCCGTCAGAACATTTTGCCTAAACCTTTTTCATACAAGCAAAAAGTAACGCCATCTATGGTAACTCATACGGACTACGTTCAACAACGACGACTTTGACTGGCCTGTTGGTCTAGCTCTAGTGGTTAGTGACTGCTGCTATGCCGGGGGTCGTGACTTCGATTCCCACCCAGGACAAATGTTTGTGTGATGAGCATGATCATTTGTTCTGTTTCTGGGTGTAATTTATCTATAATATGTATTTATTTAGAAATATATAAGTATGTTTATCAGTTGTCATAACACAAGCTCTAATTAGCTTGGGACTAGATGGCGTTGTGTGAAAGTTGTGGAATATTATTATTATAACCTGATTTGACTGAGATGCTTTGGCCCGGAACGGACAGCTGGGGGGCAAAAAACTGGTGCTATTTTCGTTGTTTGGTTCACCCTGTCCTTACGATATAAGTCATCATCATCTGCCTGCCTTTTCCCAACTATATTGGGGTCGGCTTCTAGTCAAACCAGATTCAGCTGAATATCAGTATTTTACATGGAGCGACTGACTATCGGACCTCCACAACCCAGTTACTTAAACTGGGTAATACCATACCCCATAGCCATGGTTCTTACCATGGCCATGGGGTATTCAAACTTTAGACCTTCTGGCTAACAGTAACGACTGTCAAAGATCTATAAATGACAGCCGGACCAACGGCTTTATCTACGTGCTTTCCGAGGTACGGAGGAAACTCGCTATGACAGATGGTCACCCATCCACAGACTTCGGCAAAGGCGGCTTAACCCGGAAGATCGGCCTGTGCGGCTGTAATAATTTAGCCACGATCCCTCAACGATGGGAACACTACGAAAAACTTAATTCCGAAATTCATTAATACGAATTTCAAAATACCGATATTCCGAAAAAATCTGCTTATTCGTAATATTGAATTCGGAATTTGGTTTTTCGGAATGAGACCTCATCGAGCATTACATTTTTCGATAATGTGAAAATCGGAAAACGAAGAAATCGGACATACGACTTTCGGTCAAATTAATTTCGAGATTTTTAATAATAGATATTGTAATTTTTAGGTATTATGATATTCAAATGATATTAAAATCGGAATATCGAAATTCGGAATAAAATATTTCAAAAAATATGGGTGTTCACCTCAACGATAATAATTAGCATTATATTATAAGTCAATAATTATCTTAATTACATAATTCCAGGTTTGGGACACAGCGGGACAAGAGCGGTTTCGTTCAATGGCGCCGATGTACTACAGAAACGCCAACGCTGCACTACTAGTGTTTGATATTACTAGTGTCAACAGCTTCGCGGCCATCAAGGGATGGGTTAAGGAGTTACAGAGGTATGTAGTATACATTCATCAGGATTTCTAGCTGGTAGAGGAGATCGTCAGTTAAAGGCGCAAAACGACGATATATTACTAGACTCCTAATAACAGGCGACCGATGTCTGTCAACACATTAGGCAAAAAAGTCTTATATCCATCTCATTTCGACCACTCCTGTGAGCCCTAAACATACCTTGAGACAGAACAGACCTTGAGTTAGCCAATCACAACGCAGTACCCCGTCCCGGTCGCTTACGTAGTACCTCAGCGAGTTGACAGAATAGTTTTTGTTCCTTTGATCGTGCATGTGGAGTCCAGTAATATATCGTCGTTGGGTATGTAGTACATTCATCAGATTAAGGGCACGTATTCTGAAAGTTGACAACGTCGCAAATAGCTGTCAAATATTTACAAGTTTAAATAAATTTGGCAATGTTACTGTATGGAAACAAGAAATAAGGCTCTGTCTAGAAAATTGATATAGGAATGCAATCAAAACACTGAATTTGATGTTGTAACCGTTTCAGGTTTATAAAGCATTTGGAAAGTTTCCAAATGCTTTTTCTACGTCTAAACTATGTTTTCGATGTTACGATATTAATTATTGCATTCTCTAATCAATTTTTTAGCACTACAGAGCAATATTTCTTATTTTCATACAGTAACTTTACAAAATTAATTAAAACTTGTAAATATTTGACAGCCATTTGCGAAGTTGCTAGCTTTCAAAATATGCGCTCTTAACAAGCTAGGAACTACACAGGGCGTAAGCCGGCCATTAGACGTTAGGTTTTGTCATGGCGAAACAATTCAACCATCATTCATGAATGATGGAATTTTTAACGCCTATAATTTTCGTCATTCAAGGAAAACGTCAATCAACGCACGATAGGTTTTCCGGCAGTCGAAATCTCTGTCATGGTTTTGCTATGGCAAAACCTACCGTGTATAATGTGCGCCTAAGGGACATCGACGCGGGGTGCTAAGACAGGAAACCTCCACGTGCGCCCGTGGACTGGAGTTCCCTCTCGGATACGTCCGGGGGGAAGACCAGTTTTTCGGGCCGGTGCACCCTGGGATGCGGGCAAAAACTCTTCTTCAGGCACTCTGTGCCTAAGGAGTCTCTTTGCCCGTATGCGAATAGCCTGTCGTGTGGACGCTCCAACGCGTGTCCCTCTGATCAGCAGAGGGCACAGCGGCGGAGCGGGCTTGCGGACGGTGAGTAATGGGTGGCTCGCCGTCCGACTGAGGACCAAGCCCGGGTTGGTGGCGCGTCGTGTTTCGCGCCAAATGCCTGCTGGGGTCGCGGGTTTTTTCTTAATCCAGGTTACCGCGGCCCCGGAACGTACAGGGCATCCGAAGGAACACGGGTGGATTTTAGTCAGTAAGAGTCTGACAGTCCCTTCCGCCCCACCCAGGGCGGGAGGACTCATTTGATGATTTTACCACCTAAAAAAAAAAAAAAAAAAGGGACATCGACGCACAAACGGATACCATGGGTCCAGGAAATAATGACGGGGCCCCCTCTCAAAGGGCCAAAGCCTGCCGGGGTCGCGGGACTCATTCCATCACCGTGACCCCGGAACATAAAAGGCTATTGAAGGACACCGTGGATTTTAGTCAGTACAAGTCTGACAGTCCCTCCCGCCCTGCCCGGGATGGGAGGACTCATTTGATGATTTTACCACGTAAAAAATGGGTCCAGGAAATGATTCTGGACCCCCGTGTTGGAATTTTTCGTCGGCTTTTTCCTAACTTTTCCATTCTAGATTTTTTTTTTAATAGTGTGCTGCCATTTATTCAGTATAAATCTGACAGTCCCTCCTGCCCTGCCCTGAGTGGGAGGACTCATTTGATGATATTACCTCCCACCCAGGGCAGGGCAGGAGGGACTGTCAGACTTGTACTTCGGCAGGTTTTGGCCCTCTAATTTTCTCAAAGCTCTTTGAGGTATGCGTGGAACACGACAGCGAGTCGAGTTTGCTCGACATAGAAATCAAACTTTGTTCAGCAGTCACGCTAATTACCACTACCAACGAGGCAATTGTTTAAATTAAGAAAAAACATTTTCATCCCATCTATTCGAAAAGGACGACTTGGTTCGCCTTTAAGTGCGCCCAAAAGTGGTGTTTTCTATATGAGAATTTTACCGGGCTGGAATGAGTTTTTAATCCTCTTTATAAGTGCACCGCAAATAGTGTTCAGCACCAAAGAAATCGAACGCAATTATTGTTTGAATAAAGATTGGCTGGTACGACGGCCCATAGTCACGCACAAAAAGAGCGGAGTGGAGTGGAGTGGAAAGGAGTGGAGTGTTGTTACTCTATGTTTTATTAAATAATAATATTACAACAAAAAATGAGGCGCTTTTTATTTTCTCATAGTGGGTGATGAAAACTAGAGTGTATCACTCGGGCGCAAAATATATTTTTGGCTCGGGTGACGTACGTTGAATGCCTCGCTATGTTCAGGATTCTACAGTAGAATCCCTCACTGTGCTCTGGATTCAAAATAGCGCTCTCGCCGTAAAAATATTATTTTGCTCCCTTGTCATACAAACTACTATTCTTATCAAGAATTCTCTTCAAGAAGATGAAAATCATTACATTCTTGATTATTATTCCATTTCAGCAACGTCCCAGAAGCAATGGTGCTTTCAGTGGTCGGCAACAAGAGTGATTTAGAAGACTTGCGTGCGGTTCAGTCCAGTGAGGCAGCGCAGTTCGCTGCATCTATTGGAGCACAGTACTGCGAAACTTCCGCCTTACATGACCAGGTAACTATCTATACAGTAATCCTACTAATATTATAAACGTGAAAGTTTGGATGTGTGGAT
The DNA here is from genome assembly GCA_028554685.1 of Agrotis ipsilon. Taxonomy (NCBI): domain Eukaryota; kingdom Metazoa; phylum Arthropoda; class Insecta; order Lepidoptera; family Noctuidae; genus Agrotis; species Agrotis ipsilon. The sequence goes on from CM052982.1 coordinate 6,706,910, forward strand.
GGATGTTTGTTACTCTTTCACGCAAAAACTACTGAACGGATTTGGCTGAAATTTGGTACACAGATAGTTTATAACCTGGATTAACACATAGGATAGTTTTTATCCCGATTGTATGTTGCCATGGGATAATTTTGGAGTTGTAGCGGGTGAAACCGCTGGCAGCAGCTAGTCTTATATATAAAAATCAATTGCTGTTCGTTAGTCTCACAAAAACTCGAGAACGGCTGTACCGATTTGGCTAATTTAGGTTTTAAATCATTACTGGAAGTCCAGGGAAGGTTTAAAAGGGGTTTTTTTGAGGTGGTACGAAGCTTGCCAGCTTGTCAGCTAGTATTTTATAAATATTATACGCACGTGTAGCTAATTACGAACAGGATTTGAACCTGCAACGTCCGGATTCAGCACATCCGACGATCTTTCCAGCTTAAATGTATTACATACAGGGTGTAAGGTACAGCCCTCCGCAAATGATCTCGCTCATTAGACGCAACAGAACGATCTTCTACAATTATTTTTCAGGAAACGAAAAAAAAAGACCAGCCTCACCATGCAAAATTATAAACTTGATTGGATAGTTTGTATGGAAAGGCCGATTTTTTTTCATTTCCTGAAAAATGTTGTGAAAGATTGTTCAGTTTCGTCTAGTGAGAAAGCCCTGAAAGTTTTTGTAGGTCTCATGTGGCTAAGAGAGTGATGAGTATCAATGTTGATGGATGGAGAGAAAGGGGAAGGCCAAAGAAAAGATGGGTGGATTGTGTAAGGTATGATATGAATGAAAAAGAAGTAAATGATTCGGTGACGTTTGATAGGGGAGAATGGAAGAAAAAAACGTGTTGCGCCGACCCCAAGTAAAATGGGATAAGGGCAGGAAGATGATGATGTCCCTTATACCCCGTATACGTGTAAAAATTCAGCTCAACCAGAAACCGGGAATTGGATAAAAAACTTGCAAGATTTGATTAAAGACAATAGGACAGGTGAAAGAAAGAAAAGAGATTTATTAGGACACACAGGACATAATAAACAAAATTACATGAATAAAAACAACAGAGAAAAACAAAAATTAATAAAAGAAATAAAAGAAAAACAAAGGTAAAACATAAAACAATTTAGTCCTGTGCGAGGCCAAAAGGCTCCTACCTCAGCATGTGCTGTGACATTTAACTATAATAATAATAATAATAAACCCGCAGGGCAGCTTGTGGCGAGCTGTTGGGCAGTTGCGACCCACACGGACCTGATCCCCCGGGAGATATCTCGTTCCTCATCTCTGACTTGCCTTTATTGGCCGGTCAGAGTGAACACTGACGAGGAACAGACCTCCCACCTCTTTCTTGCCTTAATCGGCTGGCTAGAGTGGAGATTCGCAAGAGCAAACGTGCTCGGAGGAAGGAAGTATTTCAGTAAGTGTTTGTAGGGATCGACCATACTTCCGGGTTCCTGGTCGATTCTGAGAACCGTGAAATACCTCTCCACTCCTCAAGCACCTCAGGATATGTTTGCCCCTTGTCGCTACGTCACCTAGTGCTAGCGATATGTTTGGGGGCCCATTTGTTGAGTGTGCGAGTCACCCCCTGCCAGCGTATCTATGTATATTAAACATTGATTAGGCAGGGGCCATAGTGTTCCCATAGCTATATATAACCAGTCCACCAAACCCACCAAACGCCATAACCCAGTCTTTTGTTTCCACATTCCGCAATAGTCTAACTCTAACCGGGGGCTGTCCTTGGGTATACTGGCATAGTGCATACAGGGATAACCGCCGGTTTGGGCCTCATCTCATTTAAATTACGTAATGGGCCTCTGCAAGATGGCTTCGGCTCCTGGCACGCCCTTTAAAAGTCCGGGATCCTATGATCCCGAGATCTTAAAAGATATGAAAAATAATAATAATAATAATTGTTTATTTTTATAAAAAGGACATGTTTACAATAAAATTACTGTCACAGCGCTGGTTTTCTGGTAGGGCAAGGAGTGAAGTCACGGTCAGATACGTACATAAATAATATAACGAAAACAATAAGGTGAGAGGTGAAAGTAAACAAAAGCTTGTAAAACTACATTGAATGTTATTTATTTTCCAGCAGGGAATCGACCAAGTATTCCTGAACACGGCAGCATCTCTCCTGAAGCTGTCCAGTTCCAACCTGGTGTCATCTCTCAGATCCTATGACTCCGCAGACGTGGACAACACTAAAATACCTACTGGTATGTATTTTTTTAACAACTATCACACAACGCTAACAGTCCCAAGCTAAGTAGAGCTCGTGAGACAAGGCAAGACAAGACATAAATAAACCATAATATGAATGACCCATGAAGTGTAATTTTTTTACAATAATGATATAGCTCAAGTGGCCTTTTAGTCCCGCTGTTTATTTTTCGTGGTAAAATCATCAAATGAGACCTCCTACCCACTGTCAAACTGCAGGCTATTTAAGAAGATTCTATTTTTTTTTAATTCCATAAGAACTATGCCCGCAAAAAGTTAATGAATACAGTAGGAGACAAATTTTATTTTTAAGACTTAAACCGTACTGACAAAAACCTACTGTGATCCTTCAATAGCCCTTTACGTTCCAGGGTGTAGATTACCTGATGAGACAATCCCGCTACTCTGGACCCGCATTCGTCGGTCGTGGGACACACGTATACCGCGACTGCGATACACTAAGGGCTATTGACGGACACCGTTTATTGAAGTCAGTACAAGTCTGACAGTCCCTCCCGCCCTGCCCGGGGTGGGAGGACTCATTTGATGATTTTAACACGATAAAAAAAACCCGCTGTACGTCATATTACTGAACTTATTTTTTAATGTTTTTTTTTTGTATTTCCAGGCACACCCACAGAAGAAGATGCCACACATACGGGGAAGGTGGAACTACCAGCTTGGAGCATAGACAGCATCGCACATGGTGACGTTCAAAAAAACATGTGCTGTTGACAATAATTGTAGCTTTTTTATTAGTAGCCAGCAGCTGGAAAATAGGCCCACGGGAACATGAACTCGGGATAAAAATTTGTTAATCCAGGTTATGAACTATCTGTATACCAAATTTCGTCCAAATCCGTTCAGTAGTTTTTGCGTTAAAGAGTAACAAACATCCATCCACACATACAAACTTTCATGTTTATAATATTAGTAGGATAGTAGGACTAGCGACCCGCCCTGGCTCCGCACGGGTACAATCTCTACTATATTATGCATGTTATATACATAAAAACCTTCTCTTGAATCACTCGCAAAACCTCTCGTGGTTACCCCACGAGAGGTTTTGCGCTATACAGGGTGAATTTTTCAACTGGGCGTGGATGGCTACTTTCGAAACTATGAGGAATATCGAAAAACGTTGAAAGGAGTCTCGAGGCCGATTTTGACGAAAACTAAAACTGCATCATTGGATTTTAGAAAAATCAAAAATTCTGGTCAGGAATCGAACCCGCTGAATTTGGAAAAAAATCACACCCTGTATTATTATACCGTCCGATAGTGTTGCTAATAAGGATCAAATTCTGGGAAGTAATCATATACGGCAAACTTAAGGAAAAAGTATAATTACAAAAAAACTGATTAATCTTCAAGGCAAAGACTGTATTTGAAACATAAGTTACCGTTTCTTCTTTAAAATAATGCTATTTTTAGTTCAACTCAATAATATCGTATTGATAAGTACAGTGGGATTGTTGAAACGTTGGATTAGACGTGAGACCTTGAAAACAATGAAATTTTATATTTCGAATAAATTATGGCTCAGTAGATGTAAAGTAACATGGAAAAATAGCGATTTCATAAAAATCAGCCATTTCCTTAAGTTTGCCGTGTATGATTACTTCCCAGAATTTGATCCTTATTAGCAACACTATCGAACGGTGTAATAATACAGGTTGTGATTTTTTTTCCAAAATCAGCGGGTTCGATTCCTGACCAGGATTTTTGATTTTTCTAAAATCCAATGATGCAGTTTTAGTTTTCGTCAAAATCGGCCTCGAGACTCCTTTCAACGTTTTTCGATATTCCTCATAGTTTCGAAAGTAGCCATCCACGCCCAGTTGAAAAATTCACCCTGTATATAACCCTAGGAATGACTTTTTCTGTTTTTTTTTTGTTTCTAGGCCTCAATGAACTTGGGGGGTTGTATTAGTGATTTTGATGATTATAATTCTGTAACTACATACGTCTTACAGCCGCGAATAATATTTTAATCAACATAAAACCTAGCAATGGCCTGCAAATTGCAAAAAACGCAAGAAATTTTGAATTTCGCGGGCTGGTTGGAGTATTCCCCAACTTGTTATTGAATAAGCTGTCCAGACTTTTTTATATTTCAAAATCGGACCACACATCTATTATAGCACATTCCATTATTTTTTATTCTTTAGTTATAAGAACACAGGTCTGTATTATATTATTTTAAGTATAATTAAACCTAACCTAGGTTTTGTTAAGTTTTTTACTTAAAAACACTTCTTATTTAGTTGTAGATTGAAATTAATATACTGAAATCATTGAGCTATTATTACTACGTATAGAGACGACACCACGCATCACCACTGTGTCACATCCAGGATGAGTGCGCGCGCCTAGAGCACGACACAGAGCTGTCAAACAAATGAATGAACTTGTGCGCGTTGTCTCATCCTGGATGGGACACAGTGGTCAATTTTTGTCAATGACCAAAACAAATGTTTCTTAAAAATATGTATTTCTTGGTTGTAAGTTGTTATTTGCCGAAAACCGAATATTTGGCAAAAATCACTATATTCTGTAACCAAATAGTTTTGAAAGAGGAGCTCGTGGCTTAATAATTACAGCCGCACAAGCCGATCTTCCGGGTTAAGCCGCGCTTGCCGAGGTTGGTCCGTGGATGTGTGACCATCAGTCATAGCGAGTTTCCTCAGTGCCTCGGAAAGCACGTAAAGTCGTTGGTCCCGGCTATCATTTGTAGATCTTTGACAGTCGTTACTAAAGTCAGAAGCTCTAAAGTCTGACAACCAGTCTTACCATGGGGTATCGTATTACCCAGTTACTGGGTTGTGGAGGTTTAGTAGGCAGTCGTTCCATGTAAAATACTGATATCCAGCTGCATCTGGTTCGACTGGAAGCCGACCACAATATAATTGGGAAAAGGCAGGCAGATGAAGAAATAGTTGTCGATATTCGGACTTGAAGTAGCCAAATAGGCCGCATAGTCGAGGCTCTCTAATTTTTATTTAGTTCATTGCCTCATTTTCTTTAATTGCACTTTATGCCTTTCTTGCCACACATCTGCTCAATTAAGAATTTATGTTATTTTATTTTTTCACCTTTTGTTCCAATTCAGCGCTTTTTTAACGCCCAGAAAAAAAGCGCTCGTGGAAATAGGGGCTAACGTTATAGACAGGGTATTGTTATAAAAGCGTTCCCTCACCGTGAGCATTCACCTGGACCCTTAGAACGAATTTTCAGTATTTGAGACGTAATGTAAACTGGAACTTTGACAATTTTCAAGGAAAAAATTAGTTCCTTCTTCGCAAACCAGAGGCGCTGTTCCATTTTTTCATACAAGAAACGCTGTAAATACTGTAAAGTAAAACAGTGAAAAATCGTGCTAAGGGTACTGTAATGTAACATAACAGATTCGAACATTTCATCAGTGAGTGAAGACAATCGAGCATCACAATGCGCATATTGTATCAAATCTAAACTATATGTACGCGAATGCTCGTCAGTCAGGGAGGTAGTACTGTAATGTAATGCTCAAAGTCGAATCTATAATGTTACATTACACGCGAATGCTCGCCGTGAGGGATCGCTTTAATATTCTCAGCGAAAATAACCAATTTAACAAAATATATTAGATATAAGACAGTATTTGTAAAATAACAATAATATTTTTGATAATAATCACAATTTTGATTAAAAATAAACGGTCGATGTTATGAATTTATTGTGTACAGACAATTTTGTATAGTTTATTAATAAATAAATCAATTTTATGAATAACGTTATTGGTTGTTGAATTATTAATAGGATACCCAACGACGATATATTACTAGACTCCTAATAACAGGCGACCGACGCCTGGCAACACGTTAGGCAAAAAAGTCTTATATCCGTCTTATTTCGACCACTCCTGTGAGCCGTAAACATACGTTGAGACAGAACAGATCTTGAGTTAGCCAATCACAACGCAGTACCCCGTCCCCCTCGCTTACGTAGTACCTCAGCGAGTTGACAGAATAGTTTTTGTTCCTTAGATCGTGCATGCGGAGTCTAGTAATATATCGTCGTTGAGGACACCTTACACTCGGCCCGCGACTTCGTCCATAGAGGCTGTAGGTACTTGTCCCTTCTTTCGTAGTAAAATCATCAAATGAGTCCTCTTAGCCAGAGCGGTACTGGAGGGACTGTCAGACTCCTACTGATTAAAATCGACGGTGATCCTTCAATAGCCCTTTACGTACCAGGGTCACGGTTAGCTCATGAGACAGTCACGTGAACCCAATGATTTTCTTTTGTTGATTTTTATATCCCGACAGATTTTGAATTAGAATCTTAATTTATCCAAGACTCGTACAAAAATGTTCTCATACATTTTTTTTTACTTTGGCTGGGGAAAGGATTTCATTTGAATAATAATAGGATTTGACTTTTCACCCAGTGACCGAGATATTCTAAAAATTGTCGATATTCGAGAAATAGCGACTAAATATTTGTGTTTCCAAATTAAAATTCGCGATCTACGATTTTACGCAGTGTTGCCAACTCTCAAAAATAATTATCCCTAAAGCCTAAATCAAAAACCCATAAATACACCCCAATTACTTGCAAAATGTTGGTGTATTCGATTTTTTCCTGCACAAAAAAATAATCTTTAATTGATTCTTATAATAATCGATACATCTTAGGTACTTTTTTAAAATACTACTTCGCTAGCCAACATTATTCATATCTCACTTCGAGTTTGTACTTTGAACCGAACGGACGTATAACCGTCCTAGTGAATTTTAACTTGGCTATTAATAATTTATATTTTATGTAATGTAAAAAGCCAATATTATTAAAGTGTTAGAAGGCCTCGGTTTCGTTTTTAATTTATTAAAAGTGTTTAAAAGTAATTCCGTTGCAAACTTTTAAAAATTGATAGTTAAAAAAAAGAATATCAAGCGTGTAGTGCGAAATCAGAGTAAGAAAGTGAATACAGTGTTTCGATGCAGTAAAATTTGAAAGAAACCGATATGGTAGGTAGGTAATTTGTTGCTCGGCCTACCCACAACTTTTAATTATGTAATAACTACAATTGAAATTATATATTGGAGGATAATTTAACGCTAAAATCCGTAAAACAAGGCTATAGTCATGAAATCAAATTGAAAAATGAGTTCAGTGATACTAGTGTTATGTGACCATGGGCGTTCAAGGAGTTTTAAACATGCACTTCGGTGCCACGATACAGCCTGCCTGTAGCGAAGATGCAAACTGCTGGTTCAACAGTCATTTGCGACCAGCAAGGAGTTAAACTACGCAAGGGTGATAAAACGACCGTCATGCAAGGTATGTTGAAACAAACCTACTTTTATTATACTTTCATTGCTGTAGACTTAATGGCATCTGCTAATAAGTGTCAATCTGTATTTGAGTATTTGAGACGTAAAGTAAACTGGAACTTTGATAATTTTCAAGGAAAAAATTAGTTCCTTCTTCGCACACCAGAGATGTTGTTCCGTTTTATCATACAAGTAACTCTGTAAATACTGGAAAGACTCATAAAGTAACAATAAATAGTGAAAACTCGTGCTAAGGGTACTGTTTTTCTCAAGTATGCAAAAACAAGGATAATAATTATTGTGTAACAATTGTCATGACGGCACGATTGGCACAGTGGCTGGCTGAGCAATTTGACCGCTGCGATGTGTGTCGCGGGTTTGATTCCCACACGAAGCAAATATTTGTATAATCTAAAAGTAGTTGTTTCGGGTCTGGGCGTTTGTGTATGTGAGTTTAATATGTTTGTAAACGCACTCACGATACAGGAGAAATTTATAAAGTGTGGGGCAACGTATAAAAAAATTATCAAAGGCCATTGTTAGCACAAAAATAAAATGTTTCAATGCCTTTGATAAGTTGTGTGAAGGCCTGTATAAATGGAGAACAGTCAGCTTAAACCAGATCAAAGATAAGTTATTTAAAAAGGTCATATTAAATTTTTGTGCACTCAGATGTTTGTATACCTATTAGGCTGCGTTTCCACCAGAGGTGTGGTATGCTACGTTGCTGCAGATGCGTTTGATATCCACAAATCATATTCGTTGGTGCACATAGCATACCACAGCATTGGTGGAAACGGATTAAAGTAAGATATGTTTTTTATGTGTGTCATGGATGAGTGTTGTGGATAACGATATGGATCATATGGATGTATGCTATGAATGCGTGATATAGATACGTGCTGTGTATGTGTGCTATGGATGTGTGTGGTATGGATGCGTGCTATAGGTCATCTTTCCTACTATCGATAAATCGCATAGCTTGAGTTGAGCATCTTCCTCTCGCAGCTATTCGCACCGCTACATAGCGTAGCATCAGTGGAAACGGTCAAATAGTTTCGTAGCTCAGCTTTTAAATACTCGCAGCATACTGCATAGCTCATAGCTGCATAGTACATCTCTGGTGGAAAGCAGAGTGTAACTAACGACTACAAATACTACTTTGCACTTTTAGTTGATGAATATTTGCATTACTGTCTTACGTATTTATTGACAAAAATATGACGTGGTCGGTAGAATATAAAATTGTTGAACATGATTATTATAATATACTAGCTTTTGCCCGGGACTTCGTACGCGCAAAACGTTTTTTATCGTTCCTGTGGGAATTTTGGGATAAAAAATATCGTATGTCCATCCTCGGCACTCAAACTAACTTTGAACCGAATTTCATCCAAATCGGTTCAGTGGTTTAAGCGTGAAAAAGTAACAGACAGACAGAGTTACTTTCGCATTTATAATATTAGTAGGGATTTACTTTCATGAAGCAATAACATTGACTACTATTAAATTCAAAAATAATAAAAGTTTCTGTTATATCATATTAGGCTGCTTAATTTCCGCACATTCAATGGTCAGTACCCTTTTTTTTTTTTTTTTTTTTTTTTTTTTTTACGTGGTAAAATCATCAAATGAGACCTCTCACCCCGGGCAGGGCGAGAGGTACTGTCAGACTTGTACTGACTAAAATCCACGGTGTTCTTCAGTAGCCCTTTATGTTCCGGGGTCACGGTGATGGTATGAGTCCCGCAACCCCGGCAGGCTTTGGCCCTCTGAGAGGGGGCCCCGTCATTTTGCTGACAGCTCTTTGAGGCGCGCGTGGAACACGACGCGCCGTCGACCCGGGCATGGTCCATGGTCGGGCGGCGAGTTGCCCTTTACTCGCCGCCCGCATGCCCGCGCCTACGGTGGCCGGAGATCGTCTTGCGACGTCCGACGCCGTGGGCGTCCACCACCGCGGGTGGGGCGGAGGGAGGACCTTGTCCTCTCTCTCACGCGGCCCGCCTCCTCCTTCGCGAGCATGACTGCTTCGCAGAAGGAGGCGACCGCTTCCCACTCCGTCTCGCCCCGCAGCATGGCCGCGACCAGTGCTGGGCGCGAGAGGTCTCCGCCTATCGCCGCCGTGAGGACACGTCGGTGCTCCGCCCAAGCGGGGCAATCCTGCACCGTATGCTCGACTGTGTCCTCCGGGCGATCTACGCAGTGGTGACACCCAGGCGTTTCTTCCTTTCTCATAAGACACAGGTACCTCCCGAAACATCCGTGTCCGGTGAGGACCTGCGTCAAGCGGAAGCTTAGGACGCCGTGACGTCTCTCCAGCCAATGGTCAGTACCCTTAGCACGAGTTTTCAGTAAATGAGACGTAAACTGGAACTTTGACACTTTCAAATTGACAATTTTCAAGGAAAAAGTTAATTCCTTCTTCGCACACCAGAGGCGCTGTTCCATTTTGTGCTAAGGGTACCGGTTATACTGGTTTTGTGTAGCTTGATGTGTAGCCGTGTGTTATGTACTATTTTCTGTGTCGTCGTGTGTGCTTTTACAAACATTGAGCTCACATACAGAAATTACCCAGTCTCGGAACAACTATTTGTAGGTCATACCAATATTTATTTACTTGCAGGAATCGAACCCGCGACATATTGCACAGCATTATGTACTCAATACAGTCTCGATGTTATACTCGGAAGTCTCGTAGCTAAAATTATTACAGCCGGCAGAGGCCGATCATCCGGGTTAAGCCGCACTTGCAGAGGTTGGTCTTTAGGTGGGTGACCATCTAACATAGTTTTTTCCGTGCCTGAGAAAGCACGTAAAGCCGTTGGCCCCGGCTGTAATTTGCATTGAGATGAAAGTAGTAATTTGTAGATCTTTTGACTGTCTTTACAATTCGTCAGTAGCTCTTAATTCTGACAGTCTAACCGTTTAGGTGCAAAAAACCTAAATCGCAAAAAAGCAACTTAATCGCTTATGGACAAGTTTTTAAAATATAATAATTATGAAAATAGCAAATGATAAAATTGTTTTTTCTGCGTCTAATATCATCTAAGTTGTTTCATGTTTTGCAAAGATATTACAAGAATGTTTTTATTATTATTCTCCCACATGTAGAAAAATCCACTTTGCTTTTTGAAATTTTAAGACCTAGGCGTTTAGAGAATTTGCCATTTTGAGAACCTTTCCTTTGGCGAGTAGGTTGCCATTCAAAGTCAAATCATTTATTCCAATTAGGCCATCAAAGAGGCACTTTTGAACGTCGATTATTAAAATTAAAGGAATTTTTTTTTGCGCCTAACAGTCTTACCATGGGATATCGTATTACCCAGTTACTGGGTTGTGAGGGTCCGATAGTCAGTCGCTCCATGTAAACTACTGATACACAGCTCCATCTGATTCGACTGAAAGCCGACCACAGTATAGTTGAAGAAAGGCTAGGCTGATGATGATAAGTCTTGATTTGTGTCTTGGTTGCTTTCGTTGTTGTGGTTTCAGAGTATGTAAGGGCTCATTTTTCAATAGCCAGATAACTTAATGCAGTTTGATAGCTTATCTATAGAAAATATGTCTAATTGCTATTTTTATTCCTCATAAGTTATCGGATTATTGAAAAATCAGCTATAGTCTGAGTCAAATAAGAAAGAATTAAAAGTCATTGACCCGACTTGTACCAAAAAGTCCACAAAACTTAATTTTGAGATCGCTCGTCATACAAAACTGTCGCTAATACCGTTCGAGTTTCATAATACCAATCACTTATCCCAACGGAAATAAGTAAGAAATACGTAAATTTGAAGAATAATTGTGGTATTTTTTTAAGTTTCAAAAATACACATTCAAACAATGAAATATGTAATTGCCATGGTTTATGGATTTCAAAAATAATTTTCTTGGTGTATATTTATTTTTCAAAATTCCTTATGTTTTCAACTTATATTTCAATAACAGAACATGCAATAATTGGATTTATTTATCTATCTTTAACTCATATTCTTACAAGTATACAATGAATTTAAATAATCGAATTTTAAAGTTCATACCAAAAAAATCGATTTTTTGGGTTATGCCCTCATACTCGGCGCTGAGTGCGACGTCAGAGCGAGTCAGGGGCGCATTACCTGTTCGCCATTTTGTAATTATGTACCTATCGCGTCCTTCGTCTCGAGTGTCATTTCAAATAAGGTTTGCGCATTGGATTGACTGAGCGTATTCCATACTCGGAAAGTTTTCAACCATTTTTTGTTATTATCTAACTGTTTAAAGGGTTTCATTAAGTACTACATTATTAGGTACCTTACAAAATAAATACGATCGAATATGGTTTTGGCCAAAAGGTTTGTAACTCATGCCCAGTGAATACGTCAAGGATGCCCCGTACCGCGATTCGTTTGTTTTGATCGTGTTAGCGACACTTCCTTTACATTTTTTGTATCGTTTTGAAATATTGGAATACATTGGTACACGGGGGTCAACGAATTTTATTCCACACTTAAATGGCGAGGACTATATAAGGAGAATAGTAGATTTCTGTAATTTTATCTAATGTGTGATAGATGTGTTTTACCTAATGTGTCTTTGTTATTGTATTTATTGATTACATATTGATGTCTTGGGAACCTTTGATTTTATTGAGGTAGCGGGATTAAAAATGAAACAAGATATAATGTTTTAATATAAATATAATAATATCGGATCCGTCGTCATGTCCTGACAGACCTCATGACTATGTACAGGTCGCGCGCACTAGAACGTGTGGGCGACGTCGAGCGCTGCCTCGCTGAGCGGCACCGTGAGCTGACAGCGACGTGAAGGTGCCACGTATGGAGTGTTCCGCTGCGGGCTCAGGTCACTCACTACGCGTCCCTCTTCCTCAGCCACGCCCTGAACCGTTCCCTCCGCCGCGCACTGAGTGCCGGCTGGCTGGCTCTAGCCGCCGCCAGCGCGCCTCGCTGGTACAGCTGCAGCGGCCGGAAGGCCAGCAGGCGACCCAGTGTGCAGTCCGGCTTGCGACGCTGGTGCGGCCGCGGGTCCACATGCGCCTGCGCCGGCAGAGAGTGCGCGTTGTGTGTGTATCCCGGAGCACGCGCGCGAGCGTTCCGTAGCAGGAACACGGGCTTGGGCGGCGCCGCGTACCGCTCACGGAAGGGCGGCCAGGCATCATGTCGCTCCGGCTCGTGTGTGGCCAGCAGCTCGAAGGTGACGCGGCACGTATCTCCGCCGTACAGTTTGACGAGAAAGGCGGTGTGCTCCTGACGCAGGTACCGCGCCGCGCGCCTCACGTACGCGAGAGGTCCGCGCATGCCGCCCGCGGCCGCCAGCTCCATGGCCCGCACGGACCAGGGCTCCGACACACAGTGCTGCAGCTGCCGCACGGCGATGCTGACGAGTTTGTCCAACGTGTACGCGGGGTAGGCCTTGATGCCCAACATCTCTCTCGCGGCGTCCTCGTACGCGGGCGCGTCCATGTTGCCGTCCAGCACGGCTCGCACCAGGTCCAGCAGCACGGCGTAGTAGTGCTGCGGCTCGGCCGCGTCGGGCGGCAGGTTGTTGGGCTTGAGCCTCAGCGCGTGTGCGACCGGGCGCGGCGCGGGTCGCTCGGCGTCCCTGTCGCTGCAGAGCGCGGCGGCCGCTCGTCGGAGCGCGGCCAGTCGCTGACACAGCGCGCCGTGCACGCGCAGGAACAGGTACCACGACGATGTGCATACGAAGCGCGCCTCCTGGAAAGGTATACTTCTGTTATAAACCTGCTAGCAAGTAAAACTTCTAGACTTCGACACACAACAATGCATGTCACTCAAAGCTCAAAGAGTTACGTAAAACTAATTTCAACCAATCAAATGGCGTTGAATCTACTTTTAGGTAATACTTAGTTATTGAGCGATGTTCTGTAATACGGTGGTAGACTCACGTTGGGCGGGTGCTCCCGGTAGTCGTCCTCGGGCTCCGCCTTGATCTCAGTCTTCATGGACATCTCCTCATTGCTGCTGGTGCGCTTCACACTGTTGGCCGACGCTATCGAGCTCTCTGTAACAAATCCTTTGATATAATAATATGTAAACAACTAATGTCTTTACTGTATAATATTCTGGCAACTGCACAACAGATCTTTAACCTTTTAACTGCCAACGTCGGATATAACCGACAGATATTTTCGGGCCCATTACGAGTCGGATATATCCGACAGAGAATAGTCACAATTTTTGTTGTTTTGTTTGATTTTATTGCATATATTCTATATCTCTTTGTTTATGTAGATAGACAGATATTATACTTTTTATTGTACACCATAATATTTTACAAGTCGGAGCTTAAGAGGAGCAGAAAGAGAAGAACTTGTGTTTTACCGATTCGTAGCCTGGCACGACAATTGATATGAAGTTTGGCGATTAAAAGGTTAATAGCAGGTAAGTATACTTCTTACGAAAAATCATTACGATTGGACGGTACAGTTCAATCGTAATGCTTTTTCGCAATGATAAATCTACACGAGTGTATGACAAAAATCGGAAAAACTATACGAATATCATGAGTTGTCATCACAAAAACTCGATCATCGATATCGACGGCGTTTGTCGCTCTCATTGGCCCGCTCCAAGGCTGTATGAACTCTCAACCAAAGAGCACCAAACGCTGTCGATGCGTGAATCGAGTATCGTAATGACAACTCATGGTAGAGGCACTGTACAGTTTTTCTCATACAACGATTTTTCGTAACATGTGTAGCTGCCTTATTACTAACTCTGTCTGTATTACAATAGGTTTTATATTCACCTTTACTATCCGTATTATTATTATTCTTCGGTTTATTTTCTTTATTCTTATTATTCTTTCCGCTCTTGTCGGACGCGTTGTCAGATTCTGATGACTGTTGACAGAAAACAACGATATTAGTAATGAAAATATGTTCAGCCAGTTGTACACACGGCAACACATCAAGCTAAAAACCAGTATTAGCTGACCGCTCATTGTGTGTAAAAAATCGTACGAAGCGAGACCAAGACAAACTGGTTTTGTATAGCTTGATGTGTAGTCGTGTGTACATTGAATTCTATACTACAGTGAACACACAAATGCTACATTTTTTGTTATCGTGGCAATATCATAAAATGAGTCCTCTCCCACTTAGGGCTGAGCGGGAGGTACTGTCAGACTTGTACTGAATAAAATCCACGGTGTCCTTCAGTAGCCCTTAGTATATCGCAGTCGCGGTATACGTGTGTCCCACGACCGACGAATGCGGGTCCAGGGTAGCGCGATTGTCTCATCAGGTAATCTACACCCTGGAACGTAAAGGGCTATTGAAGGATCACCGTAGGTTTTTGTCAGCGGGGTCACGGTAATTCGTGAGTCCCGTGACCCCGGCACACAGCTTTGGACCTGTAAGGGCCCCGTCATTATGCTCAATCTTTGAGGCTCGCGTGGAACACAACGCGCAGTCGACCCGGTCATAGTCCATGGTCGAACAGCGAGTCGCCCTTACTCGCCGCCCGCATGCCCGACACATTATGCTACATGTACATGACAGTGAATAGTACTTACTTCTTGTTTCTCTTGTTTGACAACGTTGGTACTCTTTTCTTCCGTAGTCTCGCCGCTCGGACTAGCCGCCTCATCTTTTTCTTCTGTAACAATAGATACACATTTGTTACATACATATAAAATTTATTACTAACTAGCTGACCGGGAAAACTTCGTGCCGCGTCGGAAATAATTAAAAAAAACCGTTTTAAACCTTCCCTGGACTCCCCAAAATAATTTAAAACCAAAATCATCCAAATCAGTCCAGCCGTTCTCGAATTTTAGCGAGACTAACGAACGGCAATTGATTTTATATGTAACTAGCTGCTGCCAGCGGTTTCTCCCGCTAAAACTCGAAAATTATCCCGTGGGAACATAAAATCGGGATAAAAACTATCCTATGTGTTAATCCAGGTTATAAACTATCTGTGTACCACATTTCATCCAAATCCATTCAGTAGTTTTTGTGTGAAACGTGAAACTCACATATACAAACACCGGGACCTGGAACAACTTGTAGATCATACAAATATTTGTTCCGTTTGGGGAATAAAATTGTTGGTTTATGGGACAGATAAAGAATATATTATATATTTTAACGCTATTTCAAAATCAGTATGTGACGGTATTGTATCCCAATTAGCATTTGTATTACTGTATGTTTGTACGCAAAGATAACTTGGTAGCTATTGATGTTAATTTTATGTATATTGTGACCTACACCTATATTTGTCAATGCTAACATTTTAAAAGTTAGAAATATTTATTTTTTACCTACACAATCCCTACTAATATTATTAATGCGAAATTAACTCTGTCTGTCTCTGTTTCAAGCTTAAACCACTGAACCAATTTGGATGAAATTTGAAAGCCGAGAATAGACATAGGATAGTTTTTATCCCGAAATTCCCACAGGAACGATAAAAACATTATACGCGTACGAAGTTGCAGCCAAAAGCTAGTATATTATTAAGGTTATGTATGAGACTGTCAGTAGGAAGGCAGCATGCGTGTATCACCAAAGACATTCTGTCGTTTGCACATCGCACGGTTTGTCATCATTGTCTCAACATACTTCGCGAGTTAATGAATCTCTCAGACGTATACTACGGCATAATATCAATGACGATATATTACTAGACTCCTAATAACAGGCGACCGATGTCTGTCAACACATTAGGCAAAGAAGTCTTATATCCGTCTTATTTCTCTCACTCCTGTGAGCCGTAAACATACCTTGAGACAGAACAGACCTTGAGTTAGCCAATCACAACGCAGTACCCCGTCCCCCTCGCTTACGTAGTACCTCAGCGAGTTGACAGAATAGTTTTTGTTCCTTAGATCGTGCATGCGGAGTCTGGTAATATATCGTCGTTGGTTATCAGGTAGGACCGGTTCTCCTGCTAGTGTACATACCTTCGTCTCTCTCATCATCAGACAACGGCTGTCGTGGATGCGCGAACAGATCAGGCAGGAAGTGTCTCAGTAGACGTTTGATGCGTCGCTTCTCCGTCTTTTGTATGACAGTCTGACGGCGCGCGTGGTGGATCAGGAGCTCGGCTGTGTCGCGGAAGATCTTGATCGCTGTTCAATAAAAAATATATTAGTTATTCACTGTTTTAGTATTAAGGAATTAATTTGAAGTTGTAACATGTGTTTAAGAGGAAAGATAAGTATTTTTTTATGTGTATGTTTGTAATGAATGAATTCAAAAACGACTGTGTCCATTACATTTTTTTCCCATTATATTGCTACATTCACCCTGAGTAAAGCCGGGTCCAGATTGGTGTAACGCGAATGTAACGATTACGTGTAATTTTTGGTGGATTTGCGTTACAATACACTAGTCTGGACCCGGCATAATATTTAAGTCAAATTCCCGTAAAATTAGTTGTTCTAGTAGCAGTAGCTTCCGCTAGTCCCACTATCCTACTAATATTACAAATATGAAAGTTTGTTTAGATGGATGTTTATTACTCTTGCACGCAAAATCTACTGAACGAATTTGGTTGAAATTTGGTACAGATTGTTTATAACCTATATTAACACATTGGATAGTTTTTATCCCGATTTTATGTTTCCGTGAGAAAAATTTTTACGGATTCAGCCGCTGGCGACAACTAGTATTGTTTAACTAAATAATTCCATGAAATCTCTTGCTAATCACATAGTTAAGAGTTAAAAATTAATTAATTTTTGGTATCTACATAATTTATTAACCCCTTTCGAGGTTCTTGGTAAACAATCACTAGTTATATACCTTATGTCAGCAACGCTGTGGTCAAAGTTAAAGAAAATGATTGTAATAAAATAATGATTTTTACATTGTAAATAAATTAAGATGTATGTTATGTATGAGACTGTCAGTAGGAAGGCAGCATGCGTGTATCACCAAAGACATTCTGTCGTTTGTACATCGCACGGTTTGTCATCATTGTCTCAACATACACCTCATTTTACTAGATCATGTTTAATTAAGAAGTTCCTAAACGTTTTGACCTGAGATTTCTGTTATTGTGATATCAATTATGAAGAGAAAGAAAAGAGAATTAAATTGGCCAACATTGGGAAGTCGGAATCCAGAAGAGAAATTTTATTTTAGTGACATTTCATTTTGTTCCATGTAAGAATCATTTTATGTAAAACCGAGAGTTAAAAAAATAATGAACACGTAGCGTGTGTGATAGCAAACCCATAGGTTTGCTATTGATCTTAGTCTAAGTCAGGAGTGACTAAGTCAAGGTCGACGATGGAGCGAGCTTATCCGGAAGAAGCCTTTTTTAATCGTCATTAAATAGGTACAGCATGTTTTGAAGAAATTATATAATCAATTTATTAACTGTTCTTTTTCTTATTAATTTAATTATTTTAGATTTTTTTTTAAGTTTTTTTTTTTTACATAATTACCTACCTAAATTATGTTAATTGTCTTTTTTATTAATTTAAAATCATTTTATTTATGCAGTCGTTAAATTATTATCTTTTATACACTTGAATCTTATTTTAATGAACTACATATTTTGTTATTATTGTAATTAATAATTTTTCTACTCAATGTATTTTGATATAAAATTACTTATAATGTACTGACCTTCCTGCCTACTCTGCATGTTATAGTCCAGCACGACGTGCGGTCCTGGTCGGCCGGCGTTGAACGCGGCCTCGGCTTCATTGAACAGGGACTTTGACCGCATTGCCTTCAGATCGTTTTGCTTGAAGTTGATGCCTTGGTGGTCCAAAGACTTCAGGTAGTACTTCTCGTTCTGCTCACGCCATTGTTTGTTAAAACCCTGAGGATATGAGGATGTTAGTATAATACACCGTGACTTTTTAGTTGTCTTACAACGGCAGTCCAGTTCATGTATCCAATGGCTAGAACACGTTTATAAAAAAAAATAGGTATTCAAGAGATTTGAAAAAATTATAAATAAAATTTATTTCTCTGCGTGTCGCGAGTTCGATTCCCATATAGAACAATCATGATCTACAAGTAGTGGTTTCGGGTCTGGGTGTTTGTAAACGCACCCACAACACAGAAGAAATTCATAGTGCAGTACAGATAAATATTTGTTCTGTGCGGGGATAGAAGCCGCGACACGCCGCGCGGCAGTCGATCTCTCAACCACTGCGCCAACTATGTCGTCAAAATTATTTTTAAGTTTATGAGACTGTCAGTAGGAAGGCAGCATGCGTGTATCACCAAAGACATTCTGTCGTTTGCACATCGCACGGTTTGTCATCATTGTCTCAACAATTTCCCTCAAATTTGTATTACATGACAACCACACCCAGCTCGTGTCCCAACAGTGGGAATGCTTACCTTCTGCGCCTCCCGCCACTCGTCCTCCTTAGCCTTGAGTCTGCGCAGTACAACAGGCACGGCCACGACCGGGTTTTTCTTCAGTCCTGCGATGATATCCACCGCCTGAAAAACATACACAATCATATACCTGCAGAGGGCCAAAGCCTGTCGGGGTCGCGGGACTCACGAACTACCGTGACCCCGGAACGTAAAGGGCTATTGAAGGACACCATCATATACATACTTTCTAAATACAGAACTGAGCTTAGCTAGGACTTAGGAAGCTTCCCGATGACGCGATACGACCGATTCGAAATACAAGCGAAAATCAGCCTTACCACTACGACATAAATGACATAAAACGTACGGTTGTCTACTAGATGAAAAACAAAACACGCTCGCCACGACGACGTCAAGTCAATCGAATTGCATCATTATATCGTAGTAGCAAGGACGATTTTTAGTTAGTAGAAATTGCAGATCGCACGAATTACGTCATGGGGAGTTCCCTTAGTCCTTGTGCAATGCAACTAGACAACAACTATGAAAGATTTTGAATTGAAATCATAAAATAAGCTTTAAATACGTGATGTTACTTGATTTTATTTAGTCCTACTGCGGACCATAGACCTTTTGAATATTGCAATACACTGGCCAACGACGATATATTACTAGACTCCTTTAAACAGGCGACCGATGTCAGTCAACACATTAGCCAAAAAAGTCTTATATCAGTCTTATTTCGACCACTCCTGTGAGCCGTAAACATACCTTGAGACAGAACAGACCTTGAGTTAGCCAATCACAACGCAGTACCCAGTCCCCCTCGCTTACGTAGTACCTCAGCGAGTTGACAGAATAGTTTTTGTTCCTTATATCGTGCATGCGGAATCTAGTAATATATCGTCGTTGGTCAGAGTCTTCCAATCCAACCAGATGCAAATACATGGAGCGTCTGCCTATCTGACCTCCATAACATTTTATATACCAAGTAACACCACGGAAAAACTACAATTATTACTAATAATACACTACTTTCAAGCTATTCCTTTGCACGTCAAAATATAAGCTTCTAACTACAATTTATGCCCCACAAAGGCGTTCCCTCACCGGGAGCATTCGCGTGTAATGTAACATTATAGATTCGACTTTGAGCATTACATTACAATACTACCTCCCTGACTGACGAGCATTCGCGTACATTTAGTATAGATTTGATACAAGGTGCGCATTGTGATGCTCGATTGTCTTCTGTCACTGAAATATTCGAATCTGTAACGTTACATTACAGGAGAATGCTCGCGGTGATCAGCGCCTTAAGTCTAGTGCAAAGTGCATAAAAATAATATAACCCATAACCAACTTAAAAATAACTACAAACTAAATATAAAAGAGCATAGACGAAGGCATGCAATGCTGTGTATAAATAATAATATAAAAAAAAATGCAAAATAAAAATAGCAGACTGAAATTGTAAACTGTAACTAGCTATGGACTAACGCCCGTATTACACGTCACTAAAACTGTATTCAAGGCATTTGATTGGTAGAAACTAGTTTTAAGTAATACTAGCGGCCCGTCCCGGCTTCGCACGGGTGGAGGACCCTGTCTAAAACCCGGTCCCGATGGTTACAAACACAATAAAAAAAAAAATATCCGAATCGGTCAAGCCGTTTTCATGTTATGTCGTGACAACGGAAAACGGGTTTCATTTTTATATATATAGATTTGATTTTTGACATACAGGACTAAAAATAATAGTACTTAATTAAGTTGAGAATACCCCCAAGACTGAATTTTTTTTTCAAGAAATTGAATTCCAAGTTTTGCCTCCATATCTGTGTTAAATATTTTGTACAGAGATTACAAGATGCATTTCCATAGAATTTTGATATGTTTAAACCTTTAAGTACCCTGTTTTCAATGCATCATCATCTGCTAGCCTTTTCCCAACTATATTGTGGTCGGCTTCCAAACGAACCAGATGCAGCTGAATATCAGTATTTTACATGGAGCTACTATCAGAACTCCACAACCCAGTAACTGGGTAATACGATACCCCATGGTAAGCCACGAGCTCCTCGAACCTGTCTTCAATGCATCTTGGATTTTATTTTAATTTCAGGCTCATTTTTTCCTTATCATCTTTAAAAGTCGGGTCCAGCCTGGAACTATTTAGTGGTGGACTACATTACGCGTTACATCAGGCTGGACTCGACAATAAATGGTTCCTTCCCCAAACTCTACCCGTGGCCAGTCTCTAGCCTGGCTTTTTGCTGAACTGAGGCCTATTCGGCAAATACCTAGTTTTGTGTTCTTCCTTCTCTATTGTATTCTCGCGGTAAAATTGTGTGCCTACAGCTAAATAAACCCTATTTTCCTTTCTTTAAAAGGTCCTACTGGTGTTTGTCGCACAGCATGCCTAGTAGTCCGACTCGATCGTACCACCTTATCTCCGTAGATGCGTCTGAGTGCACGCTGGTGTATGGTTGGCGAGTGACCGCCCAGGCAGTCGTCGAGGCGGTACTTGGCCGCGTCCTCAGCGGTCATGCGTGACAGCTTCTTCTGTACGCCTTCTAACACGCGGATGGTGGACGCGTTTGTTTCTATTACCACGTCCAGCTGGAATGATGAAGGATGGGTTAGTTTTACGAGTGATAGCAGTAACATGAAGGAAAATTAGTTCCAAACTGCATTTGTCAGAATTTGAAGACATTTACCACTTTTTCTTCACCAATTTTATTGTAGTTTGATTAAAACTTGGCATTTTTTTTTTATTTGTATACTAGAATTTTGTTATCTGGTAATAACATTACCCATGTACACAATAACCTAAAAAAATGCTCATAAAAGAAAAACTTTTGAACTAAAACAAAATGGTTTTTTATGCGACCAAATGGCAGGTATACCGTATCGAACAAAACAAAAAAAGAATAACTTAAATTGGACCCGAAAGTTCTGAGTAATCTATGACTATAATTTTTTCGATTTTTGTTGATTTTTCAAAAATTACTATCTTATTTCAATAAAATAACGAATACGATATAGTATATTTTGCAACGAGTGAATAAAGAGCGGATTTAAAGCGAGGGCCATTATATGAATCAAGAGCAAGCGAAGGATTTTAATGACTGAATCACGACCGCAGGGAGTGATTCATGATGATTGAATTACGAGCGAAGCGAGTGATTCAAGTATTTAAATCCTGAGCGACGCGAGTGATTCAGGCCCTCGATTTAAATCCGTTTTATTCAAGAGTTGCAAACGATACTTTATACCATGACTACGAGAAAAAGAAAGATTTGAGCGATAAAAGATATTCAACGAAACAAAATAAAGTTTTTTTTTAATAAGTCTGCTCCACACACACGTGGGTGCGAAGTAGTCCAATCGCTCGGTCACTGCGCCAACAAGCTGACGTTAAAATAAATCGGAGCAATGGTTTGAATTAAGAGTAATTTTCATATTAGCAAGGGGGTTGTCCAGCATCGCGGTCGATGTCGAATGTACTAAAGTGTTCTAAATTCAAACACCAAAACAGTGCGTAAAAGACTACTTTTACGCACTGAAAACAGTGCGTAAAAGTAGCTTTTTCGAGGGGGAATGGTATAAAGAATATTTCAAATCGGTTGGTAAGCGACAGATTAATACGCAAACAATCATAAAAAAGAAATATTCGAACTAAAAACTCCTCTTTTTTGAAGTCGGTTAAAAAAAAATGCGTAGTGTGGTACTGTGAGTGTCAACAAAGTATAAAATGAAGTAATTCGCCTCACCTCAAACCGCTCGTCCTCACAGCGGTAGATGTACTCCTCGTACTGCGTCTTCCTGGACGTGACGAAGGTGGAGTCCTCGCTCCAGGTGGGGAAGGACACCCAGGTGTCGTTGAGCACGTCGCGGCAGAGAGCAGACCGGCCCGAGCAGCGCCGCGCGCCCGCCTCGCGAGGCAGCGCCACGTACGACGTGCCCAGGCGCTTGCACGTCGATAGATCTGATAGAGAGGATTACTTTATTAAATAACATTGGATAATATTTTATAAATAACGCATGCGTAGTGAATTTTCAAAGATTTTCTTTGGAAAGAAAAATTCACCATTTCTTACGTCACGTTAGAAATAAAATGAAGAATTCGCCGCGGCAGGTAAGATCCTCGGTGGCTCGGTTGGAAATGAACATCGGATATACCGAATCCAAAGGTTGCAGCTTCGAATCCTACCCATGACTCGATTTTTTCGAATATCTTTAAACGTTGAATAATCTAAAAAAAAATACTGTAAACTAAATCATCATCATCAGTATAATGTTCTCATTGTTGGGACACAGGCCTCCTCTCTGTGAGAGGGAGTGGGCCATAATTCACCACGTGGGCAGTGATATAGTGTCGTTTAGAATCATAGTCATAACGAATCATAATTATTAGATTAACCCTCCATTATACCAGGTGACTTTAAGAGTTTGTCACATAACTAAAAAGTGATAGAATTTACATATTTTTTGTTTATTGGTAGAATTAAATGATAGGTTTTTAGACTACATTATATTAGATTTGAGTAAAAACTATGTACTAAAGTATTTATCTTTTATAAGAATCAAAACAACAAATTATTGCGAAATTTTGAAGCACTAGGGTTTGAACTCTACCAGCACGGGTAGCATGGCTATTCTATCTCTATTCTACCAAGAAAAAACAAAGTTATTTCATCGTTATTTCTACACAAGTCGACTGTTTTTTTGAACAAATATGACACCATTCTTACACTATTGAAGAAAAGAACGTTTATTTTCCAACTTTTTTACATTACCCTGCTTAAAACAATAAAAATATTTCTACGTTCTGTCATTTTGTCTATTCTTCCGTCGACAAAACCTCTTTCCACAGCGCCATGCTACGCCTGCTGGTGCACGAAGAGTTAAGTAATTGAAATGTCAATCATACCTATATCCATAGCAGCATCTCCCTGAGGTCTCTCGTGCCTCAGCTGAGCACCGAGTGGTCCAATAGACTCGTAGCGGAGCTTCTCTCCTTGTGGACGCTCCCGTTCAAACAACACACTGCTTGCAGCTCCGAAGGCCGAGTTATTATAGCCTGGGGAAGAAAATTATGATATTTTTAAACAGTTTCATTTAAAAATAGTATATTTTGCAACGATTGAATAAAGAGCGGATTTAAAGCGAGGGCCATTATATGAATCAAGAGCAAGCGAAGGATTTTAATGACTGAATCACGACCGTAGGGAGTGATTCATGATGATTGAATCACGAGCGAAGCGAGTGATTCAAGTATTTAAATCCTGAGCGACGCGAGTGATTCAGGCCCTCGATTTAAATCCGTTTTATTCAAGAGTTGCAAACGATACTTTATACCATGACTACGAGAAAAAGAAAGATTTGAGCGATAAAAGATATTCAACGAAACAAAATAAAGTTTTTTTTAATACCTAAGTCTGCTCCACACACACGTGGGTGCGAAGTAGTCCAATCGCTCGGTCACTACGCCAACAAGCTGACGTTAAAATCGGAGCAATGGTTTGAATTAAGAGTAATTTTCATATTAGCAAGGGGGTTGTCCAGCATCGCGGTCGATGTCGAATGTACTAAAGTGTTCTAAATTCAAACACCAAAACAGTGCGTAAAAGACTACTTTTACGCACTGTTTTCCGTGAGTAAAAGTAGCTTTTTCGAGGGGGAATGGTATAAAGGTTTTTTTTAATGTATTACTAGCTGCTGCCAGCGGCTTCACCCGCTGCAACTCGAAAATAATCCCGTGGGAACATAAAATCGGGATAAAAACTATCCTATGTGTTAATCCAGGTTATAAACTATCTCTGTACCAAATTTAAAAAAAATCCGTTCAGTAGTTTTTGCGTGAAAGAGTAACAAACATACTGGATGGATGTTTACACATACAAACTTTCACGTTTATAATATTAGTAGGAAGTAGGACTAGCATGACGGGGCTCCTCTCAGAGGGCCAACGCCTACCTGGGTCGCGGGATTTATTCCATCACCGTGACCCCGGAACATAAGGGGCTATTGAAGGAGACCATGGATTTTAGTCAGTACAAGTCTGACAGTCCCTCCCGCCCTGCCTGGGGTGGGAGGACTCATTTGAAGATTTTACCACGTAAAAACAAAAATTAATACTAGCAGCCCAGGATGTGTTTCGTATTACAAAAAATGTGATAAATGAAGAAACGCTCGACCGATTTTGTGAAACATCACATAAATAATCTACTAAATAGTCAGAACTCAAATCCCTCAAATAAATCATCAAATCCCTTAGCACGAGTTTTCACTCTTTTACTTTACAGCGTCTTTCCAGTATTTACAGCGTTTCTTATATGAAAAAATGGAACAGCGTCTCTGATGTGTGAAGAACGAACTAATTTTTTCCTTGAAAATTGACAATTTGAAATTGTCAAAGTTCCAGTTAATACTTTACGTCTCAAATACTGAAAACTCGTGCTGAGGGTACTGATTGGCCTGTGCGGCTGTAATTATTTAGCCACAAGCTCTTCAATGATAATGATTCACTAAAAATCAATATTAAATAATATAGCACTAACAGACAGCCATAATTAATTCACGTCACACAAAACACTGAATAATTTAACAACCATAGTGGCCTATTTACTAACAAGAACTAACATAATATACTAGAGCACTTGAGGAAAATTATATAATGCCAGCTAATATTTATAACACTTGTGGTTTTCCTTGTTGCTGTCAAGGTGAAATCTGTTTTGAGTCACACTTATTGTATACCCAGAATGTTGAAATGAACCTTTATTTATTATTTTATCGTGGTAAAATCATCAAATGAGTTCATCCATCTAGGACAGGGCGGGAGAGCTGTCAGAATTAAACTGTCTAAAATCCACGGTGTCCTTCAATAGCCCTTTCCGTTGCAGGGTCACGGTATTCATTAGTCCCGCGACCAACCCAAAAGCAGCCTTATGATCGAAGGACTGTTTCATTAGACAACCGTGACCCGAAACGTAAAAGGCTATTGTAGGATACCGTGGATTAGTCAGTACAAGTCTGACAGTCCATCCTGTCTTGCCCTGGGTGGGAGGAATCATTGGATGATTTTACCATGTAAAAAAAAAGGTAAAAGGGTAGGCCATGTAACGCGCAGAAGTAATGGCCGATGGGGCCGTAAGGTTCTCGAATGGAGACCACGCACCAGCAAGCGCAGTGTGGGACGTCCACCCACTAGGTGGACAGACTATCTTATGAAGACCACATGATCACGGTGGAACCGGTCCTATTATAAGAGTCTATAGTGGAGGCCTATGTTCAGCAGTGGACGTCTTACGGACGGCTGATATGATGATGATAAAAGCCAAACAGGCCTGTTGGTCTAGAGGTTAGTGACCCTGACTGCAATGCCGGAGGTCGTGGGTTTGATTCCCACCCAGGACAAATGTTTGTGTGATGAGCACTATCATCCATGTCTGGGTGTAATCTATCTATAATATGTATGTATTTAGAACAATATAACTATGTTTATCAGTTGTCTAGTACCCATAACACAAGCTCTGCTTAGCTTGGGACTAGATGGCGTTGTGTGACAGTTGTGGAATATTATTACTATTAAACTCACCAGTATGCAGTGTATTAGTGTTGGTAGGCGTGTGCGGCGGTGACGGTGGACCCAGGAAGTCCTGGAGCCACTTCTGCAGCTCCGGGTGACGGCATAAGAACGGAGCCGTCACACACAGGAGCTCCGATGACGAGATGATCTCGTTGGTGAAGAGCAGGAGGCATCTGTGAAGATAAAAGACTATTATAATGTAGAACTGAAATAAATATTGATGTAGTAAGGACTTGAAGTAGTTAAGACTGTCAGTAGGAAGGCAGCATGCGTGTATCACCAAAGACATTCTGTCGTTTGCACATCGCACGGTTTGTCATCATTGTCTTAAAGAATATAATAAAGGTACTGGGGGCCAATTCTCGGTTTTAGAGAACTCGACAAAAATTTCTAATGACGTCATTTTTTCGACAAATTTTAAAAGTTGCTATTCTGGGGATGTCAAATTCGCCATTTGTCGAAGCCGGGTGTAATTTATGTAAAAAATGTATGTATTTAGAAATATATAAGTATGTTTATCAGTTGTCTAGTACCCATAACACAAGCTCTGCTTAGCTTGGGACTAGTTGGTGTTGTGTGATAGTTGTGGAATATTATTTTTTATTGTTATTTGACGATTTTACAACGTTAACAAAAAAAAACTTTTAACTGTTACTCACCTCAAAAAGTTGTCATAGACATGCTGCGATCGCAGCGCCTTCTTGGCTCTGTCGAAGAAGTTGAAATCGTGTACCGTGGCCAACTTGGAGGCCTCCGCGTACGACACGTCCCGCACCGTGCGACCCGACAAGCACGCGCGCGGCTTCTTGGCGGGAGGCGCGCCGGCCGCTGTGGAAGAGGACGGATGTCAGAAAAGTTGCTCAAATTACTTCCGCCTATAATGTTATTGCTGGGACACGGGCCTCCTCTCTGTGAGAGGGAGTGGGCCATACGGGCCCAATACGGTTTGGTAGATGTCACATGTCTTAGAATTTGTTGGTTCTAGGACATGCCAGTTTCCTCACGATGTTTTCCTTCAACGTTTTGAGAGCAGTGGTGATGAAATAAATTAGACAAAGTGCCTAGTTGGATTTGAATCCAGGACTTTTTTTTTTACGTGGTAAAATCATCAGATGAGTCCTCCCAACCCGGGCAGAGCGGGAGGGATTGTCAGACTTGTACTGACTAAAATCCACGGTATCCTTGAATCCAGGACTTACAACTCGTAAGTCGGGGCTGGTAGTACCACTGGGCCAGCACTGCTCACCATTATTGTAGATTATAATAAAGATTTTTTGCTGTTTGAGAGTACAATTCTTGGAAATGCAAGATTTTTTGGCATGATATGAAACAATTTGATTAAATCGAAGAGACGTACATCTTTAATTATACCAATTTCATTGTAGAAAATTCTCCTCTTTGGTGTAGTACTCTCAAGTAACTTACCCATGGAACTGGACGAGGTGAAGCTGGGAGATCTCTTGAGATGATGATGTTGCTGCGGAGGAGCTGTCACTGTGCTGGAGGCAGAGCTCGTGTGCTTGGGTAGCTGCTGAACAACCAAATTCAATATTTGTTAACAATAAGATATTTTAAAATGTAATAGAGTATCAAAAACATATTGGATAAGTATTTTTTCTTTTATGTAAACAAAAATTGACGATGATACAACGCTTCTAAAATCACTAGCCCAAAAATATAATTATGATTTTTAATATCATTTAAAAATCATAAGCATAGGTCGGAATTAGGTAGTTATTTTCGTACTTGCATCGGAATATTGATTTTAATATGGATAGATCCAATCTCGTATGGAAAACAGTATTACAAATAAATGTAAAATAATAAAAATATCATAGATAGATTAGACAAATAAATTGTTTGTAAGTATAACTTTTCAAATAAATCACGGCATTTTTCTGCTCTTTAAAAGTTATTCCGGGATTTCGGACATATCCACATTATTCTTTCGTAGGGTAAGTACATGAATAACTCTACCTAATTTCAACTTATGATCATAAGATTAATTTATTTCAAAATCAAAATTTTTATTTCAATTAGGCCAATTGCGGGCACTTTTGAATTGTCAAAAGACATAAATTAAATAAGTACAAAAATAGTTATGGTGCTACAGTCCCAGTCACATGACATAAAAATGTGAAAGTACCGTAGGTGCTCATTCCAAAGCGTAGATCTCCATTTATATACTAAAACTTTATGCGCCAAGTACATAGGCGGACTTAATAATAAAATAAGTTTTACCATCCTACTACATATGATACTAAAATAAAAGTTACTCAAAAAAGACGACCTTTCAAAGAATACTTTGTTACATTATAATTTTTTTCTTAATATATGGATCATTGATAACACAATACGGGCGTGAGTAAACAATGTTATCTTCGATCAATAAACCAGTATCAAAACTTGTTGTTTTTTATCTGATAACAATGATAATAGGATTTATGTCTCGCGACACAGAGTGGGTTGTTATCACGTGCTAGCAACGACGATATATTACTAGACTCCGCATGCACGATCTAAGGAACAAAAACTTCTGTCAACTCGCTGAGGTACTACGTAAGCGAGGGGGACGGGGTACTGCGCTGTGATTGGCTAACTCAAGGTCTGTTCTGTCTCAAGGTATGTTTACGGCTCACAGGAGTCCTCGAAATAAGACTGATATAAGACTTTTTTGCCTCATGTGTTGACAGACATCCGTCGCCTGGTATTAGGAGTCTAGTAATATATCGTCGTTGCGTGCGGAGAAAAAATGTGATTTTGTTGTCGAAATATACTAAGTGTTTTCATTATCTCGAGCATGCGGGCAGCGAGTAATGGGCGACTCGCTGTCCGTCACGGACCATGACCGGATAGACGACGCGTTGTGTTCCACGCGCGCCTCAAAGAGGGCCTAAGCCTGGCGGGATTAATGAGCTACTGTGACTCCGGAACATAAAGGTCTATTGAATGACACCATAGATTTTAGTCGGTACAAGTTTGACAGTCCCTCCCTCCTAGGTTGGAGAGACTCGTCAGCTTCCAGTCGAACCGGAAGCAGCTGGATATTAGGATTTTAAATGGAGCGACTGCCTGTCGGACCTCCACAATCCAGTAACTGGGTAATACGATACCCCATGGTTAGACTGCCAGACTTTGGAGCTTCTGACTAAGAACGCGATGCGACACAATTTGACCTATTCAAACTACAAGTGAAAATCATCCTTACCACTACGACATATGAAATAAAACGTGCGGTTTTCTACGAGTAGATGAAAAACAAAACACGCTCGCCCCGACGACGTCAAGTCAGTCGAATTGCATCATTATATCGTAGTAGCAAGGACGATTTTAATTTTTAGTTACTAAAAATTGCAAATCGAACTAATCGCGTCATGGTGAAGCTTCTTTAAAAAACCTGTATGTTGCTGTGTGTACTCACCGGCTGATGATGATGATGCTGCGCAGGCGCATGTGTCGGGGAGGCGGGCGCGGCCGGGAAGCGCTCCGGCTCGCTGTCAGGACGTACGGGCTGGGGAGAGGAGGGAGGCGTTAGTAACGTAGCTTCCCAAACGCTGCCCATCCGAGTTGGATTGGCCTGGCCGATTGATTCGAATGGCCTGTTGGTCTAGTGGTTAGTGACCCTGACTGCTATGCCAGAGGTCGTGGATTCGATTTCCAACAGTGACCCAGCTCGAAATGTTTGTGTAATGAGCATGATCATTTGTTCTGTGTCTGGGTGTAATTTATCTATAATATGTATGTATTTAGA
Organism: Agrotis ipsilon; assembly: GCA_028554685.1. NCBI lineage: Eukaryota > Metazoa > Arthropoda > Insecta > Lepidoptera > Noctuidae > Agrotis > Agrotis ipsilon. Next base: position 6,737,108 of record CM052982.1, read on the forward strand.
AATATAGTATGTTTATCAGTTGTCTAGTACCCATAACACAAGCTCTGCTTAGCTTGGGACTAGATGGCGTTGTGTGATAGTTGTGATATATTAAATTATTGGTAGAAAAGCACTAGAGTGGAGACCACGGACTAGCAAGCGCAGCGTAGGACGTCCATCAACAAGGTGAACAGACGACCTTATGAAGGTCGCCGGAAGACGCTGGATGCAGGTCGCTTCCAACCGGTACATGTGGAGATCTAAAGGGGAGGCCTATGTTCAGCAGTGGACGTCCTATGACTGAGATGATGATGATGAAAAACTGACATTAGCTAGTTAATTTAGCTTACCTGATGATGTGTAGGCACGGGAGGAGACCTCACGTGCGGGTAGTGTCGCTCCCTCACTTCAGGAACTGGCTTGGTCACAGCCTTAGCGTCCGGAAGAAACTGACCAAATTCCGCTAGCAAGTCATCTTGGTTCTCGAATAGTTTTGCCACCTGATAAATAAGACTTAGTTAGTCTGCCATATTTTATATAATATTATAGTAATAAATAAATAAAATTTGAAATATAGAATACGGTAGTTTATTGCATATATAATTGAAAATATATTTAGTCTGAAATTATAAATAACACAATTGAATTGTAAAATCTTACACACAAGTAAGACTAGTTGTTAGACTTTAGAGCTTCTGACTAACATAAACAACTGTCAAAGGTCTACAAATGACAGCCGGGACAAACGGTTTTGACAGATGATCACCCATCCAGACCAATCTCGGCAAGCGCGGCTTAACCCGGAAAATCGGCCTGTGCGGCTGTAATTATTTAGCCACGGCACCTTCTATGCGCGATTATAATTTTTTTTTTTCCTAAACAAAATAATAGGGTGTTTACCCTGTTATTTTTTTTTTGTATGTAAAACTATTCATTGAATAAATGAACTGGGCTGCCCTTTTAAGACGACTAAATGATAAAACGATGTATAATCTACCTTAACAAAGAATATTTCGATCTTTCAAAGCGACCACAAACTTTCTTGGTATGTATTACGTATATTTACAAATAAAGATATCAATCAAATAATATGTTAAACAAACCTGTGAATACACCTCAGCCTCAGTCTGCAGCTTGGCCTGTGGCTCCTTCATCTCCCGGTGTCCCCTCTGATACGCGTGCAGGATCTCCAAGAACCTCTTGTACTTGTCCGGCTGCCTCGAGAACCGTGACTAAGTGGACAACATCATGGGCATTAGAAATTATTAAGCACCTGGGTCATAAGTTGGAGTGTTGAAAAGGTTATCAGAACTCAAATAGAGCAGCCGCAAGTTTTTATCATTAGAATCGAACGGTAATTAATTTCATCATTTTGAATAGAAAATTGTTCACTTATAGATCTGTTGAAGACTTGTCTGAAAAAACCGTTAACGTCAAAACGACAATGAATTTCCCGTCATCAAAAATCATCTAATGAGTCCTTCCACCCAGGGCAGGGCAGGAGGGACTGTCAGACGCAACGACGATATATTACTAGACACCGCATGCACGATCTAAGGAACAAAAACTATTCTGTCAACTCGCTGAGGTACTACGTAAGCGCGGGGGACGGGGTACTGCGTTGTGATTGGCTAACTCAAGGTCTGTTCTGTCTCAAGGTATGTTTACGGCTCACAGGAGTGGTTGAAATAAGACGGATATAAGACTTTTTTGCCTAATGTGTTGACAGATATCGGTCGCCTGTTATTAGGAGTTTAGTAATATATCGTCGTTGGTCAGACGTATACTGTGTGTCCTTCAATAGCCCTTATAAAAATCAAAATAAAAAGTATTTTTTTTCAAATTAGGCTGATTTATGAGCACTTTTTGAAGGTCAATTTTTACCTAAGACAGTCCCCCAAAGCGCCTCCCCTTCGACACTTCCTAGTGTTTTGGCTGGGAAGAAGAAGTGGCGGAACAAACTCCCCAGCAACACATCTGCCTGTACGGTTTTTCTGTCATCTGTCTTTATGTTCCGGGGTCTCGGTATTCGTTAGCCGCGGGACCCCGGCAGGCATTGGCCCCGTCATTGTGCTGACACTGAGGCGCGCGTGAAAATCAACGCGCCGTCGACACGGGCATGGTCCATGGTCAGATAGCGAGTCGCCCATTACTCGCCGTCCGCATAGCTTACATACTTTTTTTAGACAAGCATTCTGTTACTGTTACTGCCAGCCTGTATAATCCCACTGCTGGTCTAAGGCCTCTCCCCATGACTTCCAACTATTTCGATCTAAGGCTAATGTGAGCCACTGGTTGTTAGTTTTATCCAGCTCATCCCGCCATCTTCTGCGAGGTCTGCCGCGACGCCTTCTGGCTGTGTCAGGGCTCCACATAGTGGTAATTTGGGCCCAAAGTTCATTGGGCATCCGGCAGACGTGACCAGCCTAGTCCCACTTCAGTTTAGCGGCCATTTTAGCAACGTCAGTGATCTGTGTTTTGGAACGCAGTGTGGTGTTACAAATATGATCAGTTAGCTTAACGCCTAGAACACTGCACTCCATTGCACGTTGGCAAACCTTGAGTTTGGATTTTTGTATGTTTGTCAAAGACCAAGTTTGGGATCCATACGTCAAAATGGGAAGAATGCACATGTCCATGATTTTGCGTTTTAGTGATAAGGGGAGATCTCCCTTAGACAAGCATTCAACAGATTTTTAAGTTTTTATGGTAGATGGAGGAACTATAACATTATAAAACTTACCTTTATCTTGTTAACATACTCTATGGCATGATTAAACTCTACTGGCTGACTGGAGGGCGCCGGGGCTGCGTGTGCTGGGTTCGAAGCCTGACCGGACCCTGTACAGAACATATACACATAATATAGTATGTGTTAAAGTAGGTATTGTATAGGAAAATAGGTAAGGAAGTAATCAGAACTCAAAAAGAGCAGCCGCAAGTTTTTATCATTAGAATCGAACGGTAATTAATTTCATCATTTTGAGTAGAAATGTTTATCCCCATCATCATCAGCCTATATCGTTCCCACTGCTGGGACACAGGCCTCCTCTTTTGTTGGCCCCTTGGCCCAGTGCGGATTGGCAGATGTCATATGTCTTCGAATTTGATGGTTGGAGGACATGCCGGTTTCCTCACGATGATTTCCTTCATCGTTTTGAGAGCAGTGGTGATGAAATAAATGACACAAAGTAATGCGCCTGGCGGGGTTCGAACCCACGGCCTACAACTCGTAAGTCGGGACCGATACCACTGAGCCACCACTGCTCTGTTTGTTGCAGTTTATCAGTTGTTGTATGTTTATCCTACTAACCAAATTTTCTACGCTAATATTTATAAAGGAAAGATTTGTATTTGTTTGAGTCTGTGCGTGTGTGTGTATGTTTGTAATGAATAAATTCACAAACTACTGTGCCGATTTCAATTATTTATCTATACCATGTTTGAAATTGACACTATATTATTACCAAAGACTAAACTTGTATAAATATGTCTGTGTATCTGTACTCTATTGACTGGCCTGTTGGTCTAGTGGTTAGTGACCCTGACTGCTATGCCGGGGGTCGTGGGTTCGATTACCACCCAGGACAAATGTTTGTGTGATGAGCACGATCATTTATTGTGTCTGCGAGTAATATATCTATAATATGTATTTAGAAATATATAAGTATGTTTATCACTTGTCTAGTACCCATAACACAAGCTCTGCTTAGCTTGGGACTAGATGGCGTTGTGTGATAGTTGTGGTGTATTATTATTATACAAGAGAACAACACTTACCAGGTGCAGAAGCATGATGTATGGCGGCCGCCTCAATCTGTTGATGTGCTTGTGAGATCTGATGCAGCGAGTTGGTCGGCGCCGCGTTCACTGATAGATTGTGGACGATCGCGTTGTTCACCGACCTGAGAGAGAAGTGAGCAACGTTACAAGGTACAGCATTTTTAGATAGGATAGGAGAGAGATAGAGAAAGGGAGGAAGAGGAAGAGAGAGAGAGAGAGAGAGGGAGAGAGAGGGAGGGAAAGGGGAGAGAGAGAGAGAGAGAGAGAGAGAGAGAGGGGGAGAGGGAGAGAGAGGGAGGGAAAGGGGAGAGAGAGAGAGAGAGGGGGCAGCGAGAGAGAGTGAGAAAAAGAGAGACAGAGAAAGGGAGAGAGGGAGACTAGTTGTAGAGATATGGTCACATAGAGAAACAGGGCTATAGAGAGAGGAGGCTGTAACATAGAGAGAGAGAGAGAGATTGAGAACAGGGAAAAAAAGAGAGATAGAAACAAAGCCTAAAGAGATGGTAAGATAGGGAGATAGACAGGGCTGTAGAGAGGGTGCTGTAACAGATAGGGCGAGGGAGGGAAAGAGAGAACGAAAGAGACAGTGTGGGAAGAGTAGAGAAAGAGAAATAGAGAAAGAGAATTATCAGATGCATCTCTTTGACCTTATATGGATGGACTTTACTTACATTTCCATATTCGAGTAGTTAGCCCGGCGCACTGCTTCCTTTTCCGCCTCCCTATAAACAAGAACGTGAGTTATATATTTACTCTAATTCTTATTTGAGATGGGTATCATCAATATTTTTTCCTCGCCTCGACTTATAAGTTGTTGGTCGTGGGTTCGAACTCAGCCAGGCGTATTACTTTGTGTAATTTATTTCGTCACCACTGCTCTGCAAAACGGTGAATATCTACCAACCCGCACTAGGCCCGCGTCTCAGGAGGCCAGTGTCCCAGCAGTGGGAACATTTATAGGATGATGATGATTGAATTTTACAGACAAATTGAATTGAGGTTGGGACAGATATAAAAAAAAATGTGTGGGCACATTGTAACTGTTAATATACTTGAAGTATTTCCACCAAAGGTTAATCATCATTTGACATAACAAATGCCGTACTAATAATAAACCAAAACTGTATTTATTCAGTATTATGTAAATCGGGAAGCTAGTATGTACTACGTCGACGTGACGCAACAGCTGTTCGAGTTCGTTCACCCTGCGCCGCGTTGCGACTCTATATTTTTGTTGCCAACTTAGGGAACTCACAAGGACGATATATTACTAGACTCCTAATAACAGGCGACCGATGTCTGTCAACACATTAGACAAAAAAGTCTTATAACCGTCTTATTTCGACCACTCCTGTGAGCCGTAAACATACGTTGAGACAGAACAGACCTTGAGTTAGCAAATCACAACGCAGTACCCCGGCCGCCGATTACGTAGTACCTCAGCGAGTTGACAGAATAGTTTTTGTTCCTTAGATCGTGCATGCGGAGTCTAGTAATATATCGTCGTTGGGAGCACATGACGCGATTCGTCAGATTTGCAGTTTCTACTAACTAAAAATTAAAAACGTCCTTGCTACTACGATATAATGATGTAATTCGACTGATTTGAAGTCGTCGTGGCGAGCGTGTTTTGTTTTTCATTTAGTAGAAACCCTACGTTTTATGTCATATGTCGTGGTGGTAAGGATGATTTTCACTTGTAGTTGGAATCGGTCGAATTGCGTCGCATCGCGTGAATAGCAATCTTCCTTAAGTATTTATTTTTGTTACTTTGCTATCTTCGTTCGTAGCCCCGGAACGTAAAGGGCTATTGAAGGACACAGTAAAAAACTATTATTTTTAAAAGAATGGTCATGGAGTTTCTTTCCCGTTCTTCTCCATGGAAACGACCAACCCAAACCATCCCATTTTTTTTCGACCTTTTTTATGTGCCCTGTATTGAGACGATGTGAAATATTATAATTATTGACAGTGGATTTTAGTCAGTACAAGTCTGACAGTCTCTTTTGCCCTGTCCTGGGGCCTTAGTCAAACAAAAGACGACAGCAGACGACAATCGTTATCGTTCATCAGTCACCTTATACCATCACTTTATACCCCAGCGCGTAGTTGAAAATCTATTAAAAACTGCTGATCGATAACGAACGAAACAAACGAAAACGATCTGTAAATTTCAACAGATTTAGGGGTATAAAGTTGAAAATGTATTGGTGACTGATGGAACGATAACGATGCCGTTTGACTAAGGCCCCTGAGTGGCTGGACTCATATGTTTTTTTTTTTATTTCCACCCTCCATTCCTTCCAAAGTTCACGACTTTGCGCCATCTCTTTCCAATGTAATTTTTAAATACCACGTAATAAAAAGTTGTGTGTACTTACTGCGCCTGCGGCAACAGATGCACGAGCTGCGGCTGCGGCGGCGCGTGCTGCACGCCCAGCACCACGCCCGGCACCGCGCCCCCGAACCCCGTGGGAGACGGCATGGACACCGACACCTGGGAGGGACATGACTGGTTCAAACTAGTTCATTGTACTAAGAAGAAAAAGACTGACTCGCAGACTGCTGTTTTCAGAGAGCTAAAATCTATCTATCCAGGTTTAAGTTTTTAGACTGACATGGTCACTATAACTATTATTTAGTTTTAAAATGGGATATTGACCATGTTTATTATCTGTTTTGTTTGTTTTGCTTGCGAGCGGATACAGTGGGTATTGTGTGTGGGGAACAAAATCGTGTAGTGAGTGAGAGGAGTGACAATAACAGTGATGTCGAACGCAAAAAACGAACGAGAAGGAGGGTAGACCGATTTGTCTGCTCATAAACATCCACCCGCAATATCTTCAGTTCATCCGTGATCATGGCGCTTGCAACAGTGCCGAAATATCGGAAACTCAAAACAAATAATAAACATGGTAAATATCCCGTTTTAAAACTAAATAATATCTATCCAGGATTTTATAAATATAATACGCATCAATACATGCGTTGCAAAGGGGAATGGCAAGAATCGACCCGATTCATGCTGTGTGCAGCAGAATTTCTAAATTAACGATAATTCATAACGTAAATCATACACTTATGTGAGAACAATATGCGAAAAATATTTTTATTAATCATTTAAAGTTTCTTTTATGTTAAAATTGAAGTGTTGGTGGTGGTTATTGAAAACTAAGTATACCATTAAATTCTATAATTGTTTTCCTATTTAATGATATACATATAGTTCGTCTTTGTTGGGTTTATGAGCAGAGGCTTCAATGGAAACTTGGCAATTTCTTTTCAAAGCTTCTCTAAGGAAAAAAAAAATCGGATTCAGTACATCGCTCTTTCCAACCGAGCCATTGAGGTTTATGCCTACTGATACTAATATTATAAAGCTAAAGAGTTTATTTGTCATTACACACATCTTGGAATATAATGCTAGATCATCCTCTATTTGTTTTTTGCCCGTTTTTTTTGCACTTTTTTTACCGAAAGCAGGATCTACAAGGGACATTTTAGTAGATTCGCAATAGGGTATTCTACTGCATAAATAAATTGAAAATCTATTTAGTCCGTCAGTAATAATATTGAAAAATAATGGACACTTATTTTTTGTTTTTTCAAATCAATGAATATTGACAAAGATAAAACGCTGCCAAATTCAGGAGTGGGGGCTTGTGACGTCACTACGCTTGTAAAATTGTAACGACCGAGTGAAGTTTTGTGATTTTTAGAAGCGTCGTATCTTCGTCAATTTTGGTTAACGCGACAAAAGAAAAAATATGGGTCTAATTTTTTTTTCTTAATCTATATTTTGGACTAATAAAAAATTCTGAGTAAAATACCGTATTGTATTTTTTAATTTCTATGTTTGTAAACACACCCACGATACAGGAGAATATCCTATTGCGAGGCAAAGTTACAAAACATAAAATTAAAGTTATTATTTTATCTATTATCTACTGTATTCTATCTTTCTCTTTCGATTTAAAGTGTGTAATAGCGAAAAGATTTAAAAAAAATAAGTAAGATTGTCTTAACATTTTCGGCACACTGCAAGTCGTGTAGTACTGTGCAATGCTTCCAATGCTAACTTGATATACCCCCTTGTACGCAGTTGTCAAACCTATTGAGGTTAGCAACGGGATGGGGGGGATTTGGAACTCAATATTTGGTCGCATTTTTAACCAAATTCAAAAAAGAACTCAGTGAACCTGTGTTTTATGTAATTTGGTCCCATAAAAATTTTTCTCAGTTTGATTCGGTAGTTATTTTATGATATTTTTTCGGTTAGTGTGTACTTATTGCATAATGTGTATGAAACATATTTGATAAGACTTTATTTGAATATTTAAAAAAAAAAAGGGTAAAATAGAAAAAAATTAAAAAAAGAGTGGGTTTGTTTTTTTAAATTCATTTTGTCACCGCCTTCCGAAAGGTGTTTTACACTTTTCTGTAGCGATTACTTTGATTTTACTTATTTTTATTATTATTTTTCATATATTTACTAGATATTCTGTGTAGTTTCGCCTCCGCTGCTCGGCTCCTATTAGTCGCAGAGTTATGTGAAGACTAAATCCTTCCACGATAAATGGACTATTCAACATTAAAAGAATTTTTCAATTCGAACTAGTACTTCCTGAGAGAGAGATTAGCGCGTTCAAAAAACCTCTTCAACTTTATAACATTAAAGTATAAGATGTACAATGTAAAAATACCAGAAATAAAACCCAAAAAAAATGTTTAACCAGAAATTATCAAATATTTTTTTGATAAAACACAAACTGAAATATTCTTACCTGTCCATTACTCTGGACTTCAATCTTATATCCGGGTGGCAAAAAAGTGTTGAAGCCAACTATCAGCTCCGGATGCCCTTTAAACAGGTTCGATACCCGTGTGATCACGCCTGGGGTGTCAATACTGCAATATAAACTAAAATTAAGATGGAGGATAATTGTTAGTAGTCGGTTCTATAAGATGAGGGTAGTCAGATACAATTAAAATTGCAGCCATTAAATTTTTTCATTTTTCTCAAACGGTAATTGATTTCATCATTCTGAAAGTTTATTATGGTTAAAAACTAAATGGTTTTATGAAGAAGCAAGTAATTAGTGATGATTTTAAGTGAATTAATAAATTAAATGAAGTCTACAAAAATATTCAGGACTATTGGAATTAACACTTTAAAAAAAATAACTTTATGCACTATAGCTATTTCGTGATTTTTACACAAGCTACAAAATATACATAAAAATAGAAAAAAATACAGCTGTGATAACTGTGAAAGTCAAAATACTATGAAACACTATTAAAGCTGAACAAATATGCATGAATTATCCTGGTAAAATTTACTCTAATTTAAAGCTCTGGTCAAACTAAGCCGAATCCCGCTAAATAGTTAAACATTTGCTCGCGTAACACGAATAGACACATTAATTTGTTTCATACAGAAACAGACAGAAAAAACGATAGTCGCATTTCCGACTCCATTTAAAAAAAAGCCCCGCGACTTCGAATACCTAAATATCGTTTTCTTTTCACAATGTTACGCGAAGGTCTACATGCGTACAGTTAGCTGTCTACGCTTCACGTTGTTTATCACTGTCCTCACAAAGTTTTATTAAATAAGTAAAACTGAGATGTGGGGCTCAAATTTTGGTTAAAATTTTGGATTTTATAATTATTTATAAAGATATTATAAGTAAAAAGGTGTAGATACGCGCTCAGAAAGTGACGCGTTCAAATGTGGTCAATTGACTATATTTGTCTCTTTTTCACTTGCGATGCCATCCTACCTTAGCGACTAACCGTGATGTAGTGTGCTATTGCAATATTTAGTTATTCATGTGAGCGTTAGTGTGCCGTTTTTGAAGATAGAATGTCGTGTAGACAACGTATCTATTAATTTATAATATAATTGATTATTTTAATAATGGCCTGCGAAAATAACTCACATACTACTAGTAGTTAATTGCTAACATAAAAATAATAGTATTTTACAAAATACTACAGTTAAATAGTTCAACAAAAATTCTGGCAACCCTAGTGGGATCCGTCGGTCAAACCAGAGCTTTACTAAAACCCAGTGCAGCATGAAAACGAAAAAAAAAACAAACAACATGAACAGCTAAAATGATACTTACGTCTGACTTTTAAATTCCTTCATAATATCCAAGAAGTCGTTATAAACTTGTGGCTGTGTGTTAAACTTGTATTTCACTTGGTCGAGATACGAGAGGGCGTCTTCGACCTTCAGCCGTTGGAACTGTCCGGCGGCCTGTTGAGCCACGGCTGGTGCGGCCAGGGGCGCCGGCGCGGGAGACTGGCGGCCTAGGGCTGCAGGCAACGCGCTTAAGGGCGGCTGCTGAGGTGGTAACGCCTGTAGGGCAAGAAGATGGGTTAAAAACCTGTTGGAATTAAACAATATAGGGTTTGAACAACGACAACATATTACTAGACTCCGCATGCACGATCTAAGGAACAAAAACTATTACAACTCGCTGAGGTACTACGTAAGCGAGGGGGAAGGGGTACTGCGTTGTGATTGGCTAACTCAAGGTCTGTTCTGTCTCAAGGTATGTTTACGGCTCACAGGAGTGGTCGAAATAAGACGTATATAATTCTTTTTTGCCTAATGTGTTGACAGACATTGGTCGCCTGTTATTAGGAGTCTAGTAATATATCGTCGTTGTGTTCAACATATTTTTATCTTTTTTGTATTAAGACATATTTTTGTATATGACAATTTTATTTACAGTACCTAACCTTACCACGTACTATTACATAACAAAACCAAGTACATAATGGTTACATAAACAAAACAAACGACCAATAAATATACTTTATATTTGTTTACTCATTAGATAATGCAGGTCACGGATAAGCTATCTATTATCAAAGTTATTCAGACTATAAGCTATCTATTATCAAAGTTATTCAGACTATCGCTGAGGACTTACACAATGTATGTATTGTTTACTTAGTACTTGGTTGTACTTGGCAACTTTAAGATTTGAATCACATTGTTAGTAAACACTTTTGTGATGAAATATCATGGGGGTGGATTTCAAACAGCCAGTCCGCCATCTTGGGGAGGCCGCCATATTGGATTTGTTATGACGTTTCTTAGCTAGTCATGTATTGTCATCAGAACTCAGAGCGTGTGCAAAATTTCAGCCTGCTAGCTTATCGGGAAGTGCCTCAAAATTGAGTTGCAAAAGTCCAACCGGAACGACAAACAAACAAACAAGAAAAGTGAGTTTATTAAAACGTGGGAAATATAAGATGGGATGGATTGTGTAAAGAAAGATCACCATCTGCCTGCCTTTTCCCAACTATATTGTGGTCGGCTTCCAGTCGAACCAGATGCAGCTACATATCAGTATTTTATACATGGAGCGACTGCCTATCGGACCTTCGCAACCCAGTAACTGGGAAACACGATACGTCATGGTAAACCTGGCGGCGGTCTTCTAAAATAGCGAAAACAACGGCTTTACGTGCTTTTCGAGGCACGGAGGAAACTTGCTATGACAGATGGTCACCCATCCACAGACCAACCTCGAAGTAAGAGATATACGAGAGAAAAACGAGTAAGTCTGACAGTACACAGGAAAAAAGGTCCCGGTTACTTGAAAATACACTGCCGACATTCTTTGACGCACCGTCGAGTCCGGCATTGTCACGACGGCAAGTCGCCCATTACTCGCCGTCCGTGGCCGTGGACGTCTCCCGCGAATGTATACAGCGAAGATACAAGTACATCCGAACAGTGGTGGCCCAGTGGTATCGGTCCCGACTTACAAGTTGTAGGTCGTGGGTTCTAACCCAGCTTGGCGCATAACTTGGTGTAATTTATTTCATCACCACTGCTCTCAAAACGGTGAAGGAAAACATCGTGAGGAAACCAGCATGTCCTAGAACCATCAAATTCGAAGACATGTGACATCTGCCAATCCGCACTGGGCCCGCGTGGTGGATTATGGCCCACTCCCTCTCACAAGAGAGGAGGCCTGTGTCCCAGCAGTGGGAACGTTATAGGCTGATGATGATGATGATGACAAGTACATCTTACCTTAAGCCTCTGCGGCACCTGCGGCGGCGGCGGCTGCTTAGCCGCATACTGCACCGCACTGGTCTTGAGATAGTTGAGTACAGGCCCGCCACCCGCAGCCCTAGGCGCGGTGCGGGCGAAGCTCCCGCTGCCGACTGAGAGCAGCGTCGTAGGGCCGGCTGGGGAGCGGATGTCTGTTGGCGAAAAAGAATAATTGTAGTCATTACTTGAATAAGTGCCTGAATGGCGCAGTGATCTGTACCCTTTTTTTTTTTTTTCGTAGTAAAATCATCAAATGAGACCTCCCACCCCGGACAGGGCGAGAGGTACTGTCAGACTTGTACTGACTAAAATCCACGGTGACGTTCAATAGCCCTTTATGTTCCGGGGTCACGGTGATGGTATAAGACCCGCGACCCCGGCAGTGATCTGTACCCTTAGAACGAGTTTTCACTATTTTACTTTACAGCGTCTTTCCAGTATTTACAGCGTTTCTTGTATGAAAAAATGGAACAGCGCCTCTGGTGTGCGAAGAAGGAACTATTTTTTTCTTGAAAATTGTCAATTTGAAATTGTCAAAGTTCCAGCTAACTTTACGTCTCAAATACTGAAAACTCGTGCTAAGGGTACTGGATTTAGGAGACTGGAAGTGGCTTCACACTGGACACTGCTCGTACTCGTATGCCCCACCCCTTCTTTGTTCTAAATTTGAAGCTTCTATGTCTGCTAGAAGTGCCTTCGATCTCAGTAACTCAGTCAGTGAGTGAGTGAGTGAACAAATTACTGGTTCAATTTGAATGACATTTGAAATTCTGTATTCTGTTACTGTAATGTTAATTGTGTATTTACTCAAGGTCCTGATTGGTTGGTTGGTTACTGAAAACTAGTCCTTCAGTATTTATTATTACAAAAATCTAGGCAGAGAAAAGTTCTCGTTTCAATGAGGATTTTAAACGAAATTTTGGTGGAATGCAGACATCTACATCTGATGCTTTTCTTCTTCGATAAATATTTATTGTAAAGAAACTTTCGTGGGTTTGAGATGACAAGAGGATTTCGAATGATATCTAAAATATTGTTAGAAATTGCGATGTTCAAAAAAATTATGATGAATTTTGAGAACTTTTATCTCGGAAACGGTTTAGATAGACAATAATTCTAGTCTCATATTATCTGGCACCTATGTGCTTTGTGCGAGCTTGAATTATGGGTACTAAACAACTGATAAACGTACTTATATAGTTCTAAATACATACATATTATAGATAAATTACAACCAGATAGAACAAATGATCATGCTCATCACACAAACATTTGTCCTGGGTGGGAATCGAACCCACGACCCCCGGCATAGCAGTCAGGGTCACTAACCACTAGACCAACAGTATGAAGTATGGGTACTGGTCATTCAAACACGCCGATTGCGAGTACTACGCACCCGAGCTTTCTGAACCAAACTCACCTAAGATCTGCGGTTGGGCCGACTGGGCCAAAGTGTGCATATTGCTTGCACCTGCTTGTTGAATCTGTAACAACGAGAAGGTATACGTTAACAAATGTTTCAACAATAGCGTGGTAATATTGACAGGTAAATTATGAAAAGAAAAAAAGTTGAGATTTACGACTATTATAATAAGTTTCATTCATTTTAGGCAGGTAACAGGCGTGGTCGCGAATCCGAGGTTTTTTATTGTTTTTTTTTTGCAAAACTTTTTTATTTTGCTAGATAAATGAATAACAAAAATAAAACGCATCAAAAGTCGAGAGTGGCTTGAGCTGTCAGAAAAAAGTAAAAATAATAGTATTTGTTTGTGTTGTGAATATGAAAATCGGTTCAGCAGTTTTGAGGTGAAAACGGAACATACATAAATGAACAGTCCGTCACTGAGATTATCAAAGAATATTTGAACCATATTTTTTTCTATTATTACGAAAAACAAAATTGACGAAGATACGACACTAAATAAAATTAGGAAAACCTCGCAAGCAAGTTGTTTTTACTTGCTTGTGACTTCATAAGCCCGTAACTCGAATTCTGATGCGTTTTATCTTTGTAAAATTTTCATTTTTTCATTAAAAAAAACACGTGTGCATTATTTTTTTAAACTAACGGAAGGACTAATTATAATATATAAAGCTAGTTATATTATATAAAGCTCGATAAGATATATAAATATTGAAGTTGTCTATAATGCCGCCTGCCGGGGTCGCGGGACTTTTTTCCATCACCGGCTATTGAAGGACACCTTGGATTTTAGTCAGTCTGACAGTACCTCCCGCCCCGCCCGGGGTGGAAGGCCACATTTGATGATTTTACCAAGCAAAAAAAAAGGTGTCTATATGCCTATTGTGCAACAGACATACAACCCTACATTTAAAACACATAACTTTTCCTTTCTTGGAAGTCGGTAAAAAAATACTGTAATACCAGGTATATAACCTTACTATCTACAAACAAACGTTTTAAAAAATACCAGTGTTTACTTACACAGGAAGGTAGATATGTATCCAAGGTCGATACGGAATAACAACTGTTTTGAAGCAAGCGTTGGCGTTTCAGTTATTTTTAAGCCCGTGACTCACTTTTAGCTTGTCGTATTGGCGGCAGCTATCTAGTTTTTTAATGTTTTGTTAAGAATTATGTTTACGTGACAATCTGTTGAAAGGTTTCTAGTATTATGTATTAAGATTAATCGACATTAACTTAAATAATCGATAAGTTTTATAAATGCCGGATTGCCCGCAACAGCAGTGCGACAAAAGCATGCGGTAGTCGTCGTCACTAGTATTCTTGCTAAACGACTGTAGTTGCGGCAACCGCATACGGGCGGCCGCAACAAATGAAAATCAGACAAAATATACAAAAAATAATATCGTCGTAAGAATGTTTATTATGTAAATAAATGTTTCTTTTCTTTAGTTGTCTGCGGGTCGTGTTAAGCGCCGTATTCACGTTCCATCTTGCTGTACGTCCCGCCAAGGTATTGCCATGGTTACGTCAAAATAATAATAATTATTGACGTACGTCAAGCCTATTCACGGTGTTTTTGCGTCGTGCATCGTGCATGACGTACAGCCGTGACAGATGGTGAATACGGCGCTTTATAGTCGAGCTAAAAAATGTTTTTTTTTTATATTATAAAAATAAAATCATTGTCTATTCCTGATAGAATTGGCCACACTTCACGTGCAGGAAAAGGGAGTTTTACTGCACAGCATCACATCAATGACTAACATCGGGAAAACCAGTCAGTCTACCAGTCGAAATAAATATTTTGGCACGTTTTCTTTATAGTTAAAATAATCTGTGCCAATTTAAAACCACGGTATGTGGGTCAGGCGAGTAGCGTTATATTTACAACGAAGTAAATTAAATATTGTCTTTGTTATTTTAAACATTAATTTTTAAAGGCTTATGGTGCCTTCCACCCAACGACGATATATTACTAGACTCCGCATGCACGATCTAAGGAACAAAACTATTCTGTCAACTCGCTGAAATACTACGTAAGCGAGGGGGACGGGGTACTGCATTGTGATTGGCTAACTCAAGGTCTGTTCTGTCTCAAGGTATGTTTACGGCTCACAGAAGTGCTCGAAATAAGACTGATATAAGACTTTTTTGCCGAATGTGTTGACAGACATCGGTCGCCTGTTATTAGGAGTCTAGTAATATATCGTCGTTGCTTCCACTAGAGATTTGCTATGTAGCTGTGCTGCGAGGATGTAAAAGCTGAGCTACGAAACTGTGTGACCGTTTCCACTGATGCTACGCTATGTGGCTGTGCGAGTAAGACGTGCTATGAAGATGCGTAGCTGCGCTACGAAGATGCGATACTCGAGCTATGTGATGTATCGGTAGTAGGGAAGACGCATCCATATACGCATCCATAGCACGCAGCAGCTATAGCACGCATCCTTCCCTATAAAACACATCTTAGTTGAATCCGTTTCCACCAGTGCTGTGCTATGTAAACCAATGAATATGAAAGGTGGATATCAAACGCATCCGCAGCAACGTAGCATAGCGCATCTCTGGTGGAAAAGCAGCCTAATTGATTCGTTATACGTTTTTTTTTTACGTTATTTTGTATGCTATGTGCTCAGTCAGTGGGGCTATTAAATAGATCGCAGTGTGCAATTTGACAGACATGTGAATTAATGGACACACATAAGCAGTGAAGTATGCGGCAAGTTATGCACAGCAAACTTTTGATACACTATCAAATGGCCTATTAATATAGGGTGAATTTTCCGACTGATCGTGGATGACCAAATCCGAAACTAGACGAGGAATATCTAAAAATGCTCAAAGGAGTCTTGAGGCCGATTTTAACAGAAATTAAATCTGCATCATTGGATTTTAGAAAAATCAATAATCCTGGCTAGGAGTTAAATCCGCTGATTTTGAAAAAAAAGAACCCTTTTTATGCCATTCGATTAAGTCGCTAACAAGGATCGAATTCTGGGAAGTAATGTAATACGTCAAATTTTTTTTTTACCTGGTAAAGTCATCAAATGAGTCCTCCCACCCCGGGCAGGCCGGGAGGGACTGTCAGACTTGTAATAACTAAAATCCACGGTGTCCTTCAATAGCCCTTTATGTTCCGGGGTCACGGTAACGAAATAAGTCCCGCAAGGAAAATTAAATGTTTTATAAACAATCTATCAAAATCTTTAATGCTATTGGCCACTGCGTCAATGTTGCCAATTCTTTCTGCACAATACCATGTTCAATTAACTTGTACGTCGCCTCGATAAGGCAAAACAAACAAGATGGTTGCACCTCTAGGTCGATACGTCGACAGCGTGTCGATAACCCCGTCTTGTTTATGGTTTTATTGCACATCACTATCTGGTATGTCATGTTTCAGTACCGCATCTTTTGGCATTTCGAAAATACTCACTGATAACTGAATGATGGCCTGCTTATGAGAGTGAAGTTTCATATAAATTGGTTCACTCGATTCTAAAATTAATGAGTTGAATGAAAAATAGTGCATGTAAAGATTAGGGCCTTTTTTGTTGTTTGGCCCTTTATTGGCCGACAGATCGCTGATAGCTTTTTGAGACGCGTGTGGAATACTGAATGCGAGCTACCCATTACTCGCCGTCCGTAAAGCCTGAGCTGAGTCCTTACCCAAAGACCTAGATTAGACTATTTATTTTAATAAAACTATCATGTTATTCTCGAGACACAGCCTAGTGACAGACGGATAGACAGACAACAGAGTCTTATTTATGTATGTTTGTTCTAAGACTTTTGGAAATTCGCAAAAAAATAAAATGGTTTTTCATACTAATGGGTCCGATCAATTTCTCATTTTGTATCAAAATTTATTTTTTCCGAATTTCCAAAAGTCAAAACATGGGCTGAGTTACCCCACGAGAGGGATTGCGCTATTAAAGTTTAACCCATTGACTTTACTCAAAGATGGCGCTACTTCTTGCTTGTATGAAAGTGTTAACAAAATGTTCTGAAGGGCGTATCCTTCCTCTTGAAATCATTGTTTTAATCTTTGAGTACGGAACTATAAAAAGAGTTAAAATCTTCCTATTTGTCTTAACATTTTCGGCACACTGCAAGTCGTGTAGTACTGTGCAATGCTTCCAATGCTAACTTGATATACCCCCTTGTACGCAGTTGTCAAACCTATTGAGGTTAGCAACGGGATGGGGGGGATTTGAAAGTAAATTCTTTATTCTTATTCACTCACGAACTATACAGGAGAAATTCCTAGTCTTGGGCAACGTTTTTTTTTTTAATTTTATCGCTTAATTATACACTACAGTATAATCCCTCCTACTTTTTCAAATCCATCTAAAGGTTGTTTAGAAGGTCGCGGGACTGTCTCACCTGGTAACCGCGGCCCTGGTACATAAAAGGGCTATTGAAGGATCACTGTGGATTTTAGTCAGTACAAGTCTGTCTGATGATTTTACTACAATAATATATAAAAAAACGATGTCTTGAAGCGGGCAATCGGGCATGCGGACGGCGAATACTGTGCAATTCGCCGTCTGATCATGCACCATGCATGGACTATCAGCCTTGTACTGAATATAATCCACGGTGATCCTTCAATAGCCTTTTACGTTCAAGGGTCACGGTTACCTGACAAGACAGTCCTGCGACCAAGCAACTTATGTCTAAGTCTATCTTTGGATGGGTGACCAAAGTTGGTCTTGCCGAGGTCTGTCTATTGTCTTCCTATTTAGACTAAGTCGAAACGCCCGTTAATTTTCTAACCTACTTCAAAAGAAGAAAATTATCAATTATTTTCACAATTCGTATTAAATATTTAATTTCAGTGGCTGAGTACATAATATGTGACGTACCGATCTATTTCAAAAGCCTCAGTAACTGGAGTGGTTATATAAAACCCTTACATAGAAGATTTGATTTCGTTTATTTGACAAAAAAAGACGCTATGTATTACATCAAACAAATTCAGTCAGTACATAACTCTTATTACATAAAAATGTTAATAGAAATATCAAGTTACTCTTTCGTTATAATTGTGGTGCTTATGAATTAAATAATTGTGATTTTTTTAGACTTTATACTAATATTACAAAGCTGAAGAGTTTGTTTGTTTGGTTGAACTCGATAATCATCATCATCCTAGCCTTATCCGCCATCATCCATCATCATCATCATCTGCCTACCTTTTCCTAACTATATTGTGGTCGGTTTCCAGTCGCACCTGATGCATCTGAATGTCTGTATTTGACATGGAGCGACTGCATATCGGACCTCCACAATCCAGTAACTGGGTAAGACTGGTTGTCAGACTTTAGAGCTTCTGACTAAGAGTAAATACAAGGGATATTGGATGCTATTAGGGCAGGCCAATTACGATCTAGGAATCTCCATAGTAATGGAAGTGGCATGGATTACAAGAGAAATACTGGTTTGCAGCAATATCCAGTTAGATTAGAAGTCAATCCCAACTTGGCTATTGCTAGCCAGGCAGATGATGAATCAGTAAATGACCTCAGGGTCATTTGAAAATTGAAATAGGAGAAGGTGGATTACGTGATGGAGGAGACTGAAACCCAGACGAAGGAGTCGGAATACGTGATGGAGATGACATACTCCATCTGACGATCCAGCCGTCACAGGAAACGCTCAAGGCGTCTTCGCGCTCGATTTCCAACCACCGAAGGCGCGATCGATAGAAATGGCGTGCGATTGTAGAGGCCTATATGGAGTGATTTGCTATAGGCTGACGATGGAAGGTCCAGGCTTGCTTGTGGACAATCGAGGGAACAGGTTGGACTTTTAGTCAGTACGAGTCCCTCATTCGCTTCCGATTCATGTATTCGATGCATTAATGGGTTGTCAAACAAATGCTGTCTATTCTTGGTAGAATAGAGATAGAATTGGTCATGGTACGAATGCTGGAACACGAAATCCATCCAGCAATAAACAGATGGAAGACAAGGTAGAAGCTAGAAAAGAGTGCAGAGGCCGTGATCAACTCAGAGTCCACTACTGGACATAAGCCTCTACCAGAGGGCGCCACATAACCCTGCCTTCATCACCAGTACGGGTCAGTGATGCACATGAATATTTCCCGCCACATGTGGCTTTAACAAAACCAGAGTCAGTTTCTTTGAGTGTCATTGCTCCCTATTGAGTGGTAGCCAAGGATAGCTCCGATACGGTGCGGAAAGAATAGACAACGGTTTGGTACGACTCCAATTTAGATACGCAAGGAAAATGGAGTTTCGTTCACTTTAGTACAACTGTCGTGTTTAGATTTTAAGAAGTCATTGAGCTCTTTTATTTTATTTGTGACTTGAGTAATTTAATTTTTAATTTCAGTTTTAAGCAGTGGGTTGAAACCTAACCTACGCTGGGTTAATGTCGTGCATACGCTCGATCATTCTGTGCGAATCTAAAAGCTCCTATTTAGGGACCTGGCATTAATATGGAAACCTTTTAATTTTTTTTTCTATCGTGGTGAAATACATGAGTCCTCTCGCCCATAGCAGAACGAGGACTGTCAGACTCGTACTGACTAAATCCACGGTGTTCGCTCTATAACAATTTATGTTTCGAGGTCATGGTTTCCTGATCAGACAGTCCCGTGACCCCGGCAGGCTTTGTCCCTATATGGGCGCCCTGTAAGATGGCTGACAGCTCTTTGAGATGGGCGTGGAATACAACACGCCGCCGTCAACCTGGGCATGGTCTATGATCAGACAGCGGGTCACATATTTCTCGCCGTCCGCATGCCCCCAAAAACAACCCTTAAGGGTCCGAATTTCGCAAAATCCCACTATGGTGAGCATCTACGTCCTAAAATTTAATGCGTAAATGCACACCAAACAGTATTTTGTGACGTCTAAGAGGTTGTTTTTGGTGCCCAATCAAAATAAGTACCTGCGGCTGGAAAATTCGATATTTCTTTTATCAAACAGGCAGACAGGCCGATAGCATTGAAAAGAGCGTTAAACTTATACAAAACGCTGATTAACATCGCACTAGGTACGGCTATTAACGTTTTGCTGATAAAATGTATACACACAACAATACAGAAAAACATTAAAAGAAAGATTATTGTTGTTATCAGTCATGATTTTATTTTGTTATTGCTAAATAAAAACGATGATAATCGCGACTATGCATTGCCGAAAGTAATTAGTCAAGTTACACCGGTTTTTCCGTACCCAAAGTTTGCGGACCCTATTTCTAAAGCTGGGTACTCACTTAGCAGTGTTGCATGTGAAGTTTCAGATGCAGTATCAAGTGAGGACGTAGGCAGGAGTGTCGTGCCTACCTACTCACTTGATACTGTATCTGAAACTTCATGCAACACTGCTAAGTGAGTACCCAGCTTAAGACTCCGCTGTTCGTCTTTTACCACGCTGTAACTTATGAACCGTGATAGGTAGAAAGTTTAAATTTTTACAGATGATTAACAACAAATAACAACATAAGATAAATATTTAAAGAGGCTCCCATGCAAGGTTTTTTTACTAATTTTATTTAGTAATGGCGGGTAATTAGAGCCTGCAAAGGAGAAAACTAGTCTTGCTAAGAGATTATATTTAGCGCCATGATCCGTGTATACCTCTCAAGACTACTACAGCTTTGTACGGCTGCAGTGGGAGACGGGAACCGTATATTTGTATGCGGGCAAATACCTGGCCGGGTGAGGTCCACGGACAATGCAAGTACTCCATAAGGTAGTCGAAGAACATGAGGATTTCAAAGTGGGACAAAAGGACTAATAATATGGGTTTATTCCAAAAATCTCCACTACCAAGTCTCCATTAGTGGAGAAGAGCTCTGTGTCCCAGCAGTGGGAACATTCTAGCTTAATCATGCCTTGCTTATGCGAAGCTACCTTCATTGCAACAATTTATTACTCGTGAATAAAATCCTATCTTCTTCCGACGTTTAAATAACGAAACATTACATCTACAACGCAAAGGAAACAAAAAATTATAATCCGTTCTACTAAACATCCGCCATTTTGTTTTTCCATTGTACCGTCGAAGAAAAAATATAATTAAGGTGTTACGTAGTTTTTGTGTTGCTATACGATTAGATACGCATATGGTTGCAGGTAAAATAACATAAACGGAATATTATGAACGTAACAAATTGAGAAATAAAGTAAAATGTATAGAATTTGACATTTCTTGAGCGGCCATGTTGGTTAAAAATCAATACACAGCATTGAGCTATTATTACTACGTATAGAGACGACACCACGTATCACCACTGTGTCCCATCCAGGATGAGTGCACGCGCACAAGTTCATTCAATTGTTTGACAGCTTTGTGGCGTGCATTAGGCGAGCGCACTCATCCTGGATGCGACACAGTGGTGATGCGTGGTGTCGTCTCTATACGTAGTAATAATAGCTCAATAATACACACAGGTTAAAAATTTCTATGTCATTTCCGCGAGTCTTTGAATGAAAGGATTACATCTTTTTAACCAAACTGCGACAGGAGGGTTATTTATAATCAGTTTTATACCTAGTATAATTAAAACTGACCATGGCAAGGCTAGGACTAACCATGGTCACTGTACCAATGAAGGAAAATAATGATAATTATTTGTGTTTGTATTTAATTTCAGGAGAAGTGCATAATCATTATATTTCCCAGCATCAGTACCCTTAGCACGAGTTTTCAGTAAATGAGACGTAAAGTAAACTGGAACTTTGACACTTTCAAATTGACAATTTTCAAGGAAAAAATGGAACAGCGCCTCTGGTGTGCAAAGAAGGAACTAATTTTTTCCTTGAAAATTGACAATTTCCAGTTTACGTCTGAAATACTGAAAACTCGTGCTAAGGGTACTGAGCCCTGTTTTCAAAACCTAGGGGTCATCATCATCTTTCTGCCCATGTCTCTTTTTACTTGAGACTAGTGTTATTTTTTTTCCTACATTCTCCCCTATCAGACGTCGTTACAAAAACTGGGGTGTGGTCCTTGTGGTATCTGTTTGTACCAATTCAAGGTAGGTAGAAAACACAGCTACCAAGACCCACACTAATATAGCCATACACAGTAGCTGGTAACATAGATATTAAATATCTGATCTTACTAAAATCACTAATAAGTTCGGTTTTTTTTATCTTAGAAAAATCATGAAATGAGTCCTCCCTTCTCCCAGGGAGGGAAGGAAGACTGTCAGACTCACACAGACTGAAATCATCACGGTGAACCTTTAATAGCCCATTACATTCCAGGGTCAGGTTAACCTTATGGCACTGTCTATTTTGATAACAAGGAGTTAATTTTGATGAAATACAAAGTTCTTTTTTCATAATGATTACAAGTCTTACCTGCGATTGACTCTGGGGAGGCATGGGCGAGGGCTCATCAGGCCCGAGCCTCTGGACACCTGTCCGTTTCATCATCTTTGATGATCAGCGATTTCCCATCACACAATCACCTGGAATTACAGATAAAAATATTATAAGTATGAATAAAGAAAGAAAAAACGTTTATTGTCACATGTCACAAATGCAGTATCATAGAGAAACAAAAAGAAATAACTTAAAACTAAACCGTTTACTATCAATACAACGTGTAACGTTAAAAGCGCAAAACCTCTCGTGGGGTAACTCAGCACATGTTACTGAACAATGTCTGTTCTAAGACTTTTGGAAATTCGCAAAAAAAAAAAATTGGTTTTTCATACAAAATGAGAAATTGATTGAGTCCATCAGTATGAAAAATATTTTTTTTTATTTCCGAATTTCCAGAAGTCTTAGTACAAACATTGTTCAGTAACATGGGCTGAGATACCCCACGATAGGTTTTGCGCTTTTAACGTTACACATTGTATTTTTATATGGTTAAAAATTAATTATTTATTGAAATGATTGTACTTTTTAGTATTGTTTTAAATGTACTTGTAGTTTGTTATTTGTAGTTTTAGATAAAGGTGAGTGACAATAGTTTTTTTTTCTCAACAGTATTTATATTTATAAAAATCAAGTGCTGTTCGTTAGTCTCCCTTAAACTCGAGAACGGCTGCACCGATTTGGCTAGTTTCAGTTTTGATTTATTTGTGGAGGTCCAGGGAAGGTTTAATAGGTTTTTTTTTAATTGTTTTTTTTTTGAGGCAGTGCGAAGTTTCCCAGGACAGCTAGTCATTTAATATTTTAATTAATCAAGAGCTGATGAAAAAGACTATCAAATATAATAAATAATAATAAATCATTTTATTTCGGACAACTATGAGATCCATAAATATAAGATCCAATAAAATATAAGGTCCAATCTTAGATTATTGAATGTCTAGTATCCTAGTAAACCCCTGAGAGTTGGACCCAAAAATAGTGAACAAAAATTGATCCCCTTTTGTTAGATTCTTATGTAAAACAAGTGAATGTCTCGAGATATTGTGTTAATACAATTAACATGTGTTCTTTTTTTAATTTAAATTTTTGTTTTGCTTTTATGACCACTGTATAACCACTATTCGAAACAAATGTAATTTTGTTGAGAATAAATAAATAAAAAAGAACATTGAAATGTGCGTTGTGCTCACTGACACATTTATAAAAACTATACTTCTCAAAAAATTAATATATTTTGAATCTAGACATTAAGTACAAGTCAAATACCATCACCGTGACCTCGGAACATAAAGGGCTATTGAAGGACACCGTGGATTTTAGTCAGTACAAGTCTGACAGTCCCGCCCTGCCCGGTGTGGGAGGACTCATTTGATGATTTTACAACGATAAAAAAAATCAAATATAGGGTTACGGACATCCAAAAGTCCAAATATCAGAAAGGGCACATTTTTAGCGTGTTTTAACGTTAGCTATGATGATTAACCTAAGTAAAGATATTTATGACCATGTGGCCATGGCACATGTCAATAAAGAAGTGTTCTTTACTTAAAAAAAGTTAATCTTATTAATGGTGTCCTAATCTATAGTAATACCTGCTTATACGAGTGCCTTTGGACTGATAATAAAATCAATAGGACTATTATCAGCTAACATGCTTCAGTTGGTCAAAAGTAATCTTATTATGTCAAAAGGTTAGAACAAAAAGTATTTATGTAACTGTGAAACCTAAGTCTTATGACTTTTTTATTTTTGACTTTTGAGAGGCCTGTTGGTCTAGTCAAGTGGTTAGTGACCCTGACTGCTATGCTGGGGGTTGTGGGTCCGATTCCCACCCAGGACAAATGTTTGTGTGATGAGCACGATCATTCATTTGTTCTGTCGCTGGGTGTAATTTATCTATAATATTTATGTATTTATAGAAATATATAAGTATGTTTATCGTTGTTTAGTACCCATAACACAAGCTCTGCTTAGCTTGGGACTAGATGGCGTTGTGTGATAGTTGTGGAATATTATTATTATTACTAATCTCAGCTGTTATGCCTAAATAGGGCACAAATTTAAATATTCTAAAATGTTTCTCAATTGAGACAAGCATTTTACTTGGATGTAATGAACTCAATGAAAGCTATCATATAACCAAAAATAAACTACTGATCTATTTTCTTATGTGGTAAAATCATCAAATCAGTCCTCCCACCCAGGGCACTGTCAAACTTGTACCGACTAAAATGAAAGCCCTTTATGTTCCAGGCCAACAGTTACTTGATAAGACAGTCCACCGGCTCTAACTACTGATCCATGTGGTGTAGATAACAGCCCACTCTCCCCAAGAGGGGATTTGTGTCCCAGCTGTAGACTGATTGCTAATCAATGATTATGACATAGGTACTTTACACAGCTCAAGATTTTGTAATGAGCAACTGGGTTTTCAGCTCATGGCTAAGACCCAGACCCAGCGTTCAAAGATTTTTTTGTCTTAACATTTTCGGCACACTGCAAGTCGTGTAGTACTATGCAATGCTTCCAATGCTAACTTGATATACCCCCTTGTACGCAGTTGTCAAACCTATTGAGGTTAGCAATGGGATGGGGGGGATTGAGGGTAACAAAGCCCACATGGGCAATTACTGCTCTAACCTAACTTTTTAAACATTCTTAACCATGTTATTATCTTTACAGGGGTCTAATGTTCTAGAGGGAAGCATATTTATTAATTTGAATAGGTACCCAATATCATGCCTGTACAAGTAGGTTTCAACAGTGGTTTTACCT
Source organism: Agrotis ipsilon (assembly GCA_028554685.1). Taxonomy (NCBI): domain Eukaryota; kingdom Metazoa; phylum Arthropoda; class Insecta; order Lepidoptera; family Noctuidae; genus Agrotis; species Agrotis ipsilon. Next base: position 6,762,524 of record CM052982.1, read on the forward strand.
TATATATTTTTTGTATTTTTCAAATGGTTTCATAAAAGGTACCTAACCGCTACCATGCCCTGATGATTATAAATGGGTGCATTTTTTTTTTTGAAGAAGAAAGAGCGCCTTCTGAACTTCGCTATCGAATTATATTATGTTAGAAATAAAAGCATGTATAATTTTGATCAGGCTTCTCAAATCTCATTTACAGTGAACAATCTGACAGAAACCAACTAAGACGGGGACAAAGAGTGACCAAAACGCCTGATAAACTAATGACACTTGATAAACTTCCGCAATTACTCCATTTTTACAAAGCCTGAACACTAATTGAATGCAGTAAAGTAAAAATTGAGTAATTTTTTACAACAAAAACCGTAAATTAGGAACTGCTGTGACCGAAAACGTGGAAACTAATGAATAATTAACAGTTTTGTACACGGAAACTGCACGCGTCATAAAAAAACTGATGGAATTATATAAAATGCGTCCGTATAGGTTAGGCTCAATAACCGCATGTGATTAAGAAAGTAATGATCTTCAATAATACTCACAAGTAGCCAGTACTTGACATTACAACTCTGACGAATGTAACTAGGTCTTCGATCCGTTAGTTGGTGAATAAATAAACTAGCAAGTGATAATAGCCGCGCCCGCCATTTTCACATGACATGCGGAGTTGTTTTGTTTCAATTATTTAACTACAGCGTTGTCAGTGTGTAATTAATTGTTGATAATGTCGAAAGGATTATGTAACTCACCGTCTGATATTATTTTGTGAATGCTTTGTTTATCAATGTTTAAATAAATTTATTCTTACTGCGGATATTTTCTTGACACTTGATGGGTACAAAAAAAAATGTATTCTGGAATGACGTCACGTCCTGAATTTAAACCATTCAACAACGTTCCACTTTCTTACAACCTACAGCATTTTTAGCATGTCGTTCAGGGTCATAGTCATAAAACGATACAAAATGTTTCGCAATTATTAATTGAATTCATCAAATAACTTGTTTGGATAACATAAAGCCAAAAAGAAAACGAAAATATGCAACGTGACTAACAAAACGTACTATGGTGAATGTATATTGCTTTTATAAACATATTACGCAACTAAAATACGAACATACAGGTAGGTATGTACTCGAAAGCTAGAAGGCGAGGCGCATTCGAATTTGGAATTTCGAATCTCCGGTCACAGCACCCACACAGGTTTCGTTCAAAAACCGGTCCGGCAGCTACGACGATGACACAAACTCGTACTTATTAGCGGAAAACGTACACAAATCGATAACACTGTAGCTAGCTGCACAACAGCGACCGGCCCGGCGCAAAATATATTATTATAATCGCTCAACTTTCAAGTCTGCAGCGCATGCCACTAAACAATATCGAGTATCAGAAAATTACATTTTTACAAGTCCCGCCTTTTTTGCATGGACACGTTCTGAAATCTTTTATTTCGATATCGGGCTAGCCTCTTTCACGGTACAGTCACTCACGAAAATCGTTAACTAGGTATTATTATTTCTACAATGAATCATAGCGAGCGGATCTCGTTTGAAGAAAAAGTTAAAGGCGGTTAAGGATAATCATCTTTCAGAATAGAGCGGTAAAGTCCGGTTTGCATCGGGCCGGGGGAAACGAGGACGGCGCGGTGGTATTCGTCACCGACGTAGAAAATGGCGACTAAATACCAACAATTACACAGCGCGACTCACCGAACGTCAATGCGAATCAATGTTACACGAAGGAGAACAGAAGTCAACCCAGTTAACTGGACGAGGAGATGTGAGCTCCTATCTATCTGTTGCAATTCAGATAACGATTGGCCTCGAACGCATCGATGTCAAAAACTAACAAAACGATTACATACCGTTGAATATTAAATGCTGACACGTCGGTATCTTCAATTGCATGTAGAAATCGCCTTTTATAACTCAAAAAACAGTTTCGAGACAATGAATAAAGATAATAGCGCGTCACGGCTTGCTCCGAGCGAGCACATTCGTGCGCCTCCAAATAGCGCAACGGCGCAACTTTTTCGAGCGCGGCGTCAACACGGTCAGGTGGGCGAGGTTGCGACACTGCCATAGCGCTATCTCGCTCGCACTGTACGCTGTCTCTTTCGCACCCGCGACACTGCCACGCCGGGACTGGAGGGACGCAAGCGGAGCCCTTCCTCGGACAAACGTCGCGCACCGAGCTGCGCGGCCGACTGACTGCTCCACAGCGCCTCCAACCGCGGCGGCCCGAGCGAGAATCGAGCCCGAGCCACTAGACGGAACGGCAACGTCGCCATAGAAATAATAGCAAGCGAAACGGACTTGCAACGATATGAAATGCCACGAACCACCGCCGCGGCACTGGCGGACCAAAACAAAATCTCCTTTCTCTAAAATTATACAACAGTCGGTATTGAGATCACACCCGGGCCACTCCACGGCTATTTCCCGCCAAAAACAATGCACTGATCAAATAAATTGGTTAGAGAAAATGCACAAAGGATTACAATTTAATGGACATCGTTCTAGCTCAGTTTCACAGGCATAGCCTATTGAAGTATGGATTTTTATGCTTCCTATCGACATAGATACTTATATGGATGTTTCAATACGTATGTATTGCCTTGACAACAAGCGGGGGAGTATAGGTAAGGGGAATATTAAAATCACTGCAGTGAATCAGAAAATGGAAGCGAGTGAATTAGAGGTATTTGTGAGTTGAGACGTTCGTGTCTTGACTATTATGCTAAATTTTAATTTGTACAAGAGAAGACTGATTAATGAGATTTCAAACACGAAGTGGTGCATAGGATTTCAATAGATTGTCATTCCGCTTATGACAAATATTTTATTACAATTTTGAGCTATTACATGACACTAGGTTTAAAAATACAGCTTCTTGGATGGACTAGTTGTTAACTTTAATTACCTAGCAAGATGTTCAATTGGGGCAATAAGGTAAAAACAGAAAAGAAACAAATTTAAATATGTTACTGTGTTTTTATTATGATAAAGTTTATTATTCACTTTAGCTGCCTGTTGTTAGTTTCAGCAAAACCTAAAAATATTTAGTCAAAGTGTAGTATTAAATTATATGAAAAAAGCTAATTCAACAACTAAATATCTAACTACAAATGAATGGTAAATCTACTAAAACTACTACACTAAATACAAAATAATCAGTTAAAGCAACTTGGACATAAAGGAAAATATATTTAAAAGCTATTTCGAACTGTTTATGAAAACTACTCTGGTGAGTTTTCCTAGATGTTTTAAATTAACTGACTAAGTTTAAATTAGAGATTTCTAAAACAAATGATGCACGAACAAATCAGACAAAAAAATCTCACAACTAAGAATTGAACTAAATGGAGATAAATAGATAAACAACAAGGTATGTTATTTCAAAATGAAAGGTTTGAAAATCATTGCAAAAATACTATAATTTCCTTGCCCATAAGTCACTTATTCAATTATGTGCCAATTTTACAGCAAAATATCAATCAAAATAATCAAAACGCCATTTGCTACATTGACAAAACTAAAAGTTGCAACTGTTTGACTGTTTCATTCATCTCTTCTTTTAGTTGTTTTCAAACGCATCATTTTTAAAATTCACCATGACTGCTGCAAATTGTTTTGGCAAGTCATGCGTTGGTGAAGTGATTAAATGGCAAATGCCATGTTTTAAGCAGAAAGGTCGGAAGATGGTACCTTTGCCAAGAAAATTACAGGTAATTTTAAGGTAAAATATAGACTAGAACTAGCTATAAATTTTCTCAGAACTAAATTAGGAAACCATTTTGATAATTGTTCTGTTTTCTTTCATTAACTATCAATAGGTTTTGAGTGCGTATAAAACCTTTTTGGTGTGCTAATACTAATTCATTTGAAACGCAAGATAAAGAGTTATGTTTATGACTACCAGTTCTGTAACCTACAATACGCAAGTGCATTGGAAACAGGTTCCAAAGAGTTTTCAAAGTAGCCTACATCAAACTCTGCAAGATTTTCTTACATAGATATCCTTAGGTATCAATGTTTTGTGGAAGTGTTAAAGTTAATATTGGCTGTATTGGACCCATAACATTCACGGTCCCATCAGTTAGTCAGGGTATATTTATCTTATCATGAAATAGGACAAACAAGTTTTTATCGTATGCTATCTTTTCCCTTAATTTTCCATGAATGATTTTGTTATGCTTAGAACACAGGTTGTAATATGGAACTTAGAGAGGTGTTTTAACACCTGGACCTAGCTGGACAAGCCATAAGTGTTCGACAGTCTATTGGTTGATGTTACCAGTTACTTCAATACATTAACAAATCCAGTTGTAAAACATGACCTCATCGCACCCCTTTAAAACTCGTAGTGACCTATTTAAGGCAGCCACGCTTTAGGGTCCTTGACAAAAATTCAAATATCTCTTTTGTACCGTCTTCAAAGTCCATCATGGATCACCCTAAGCTTTTAAAAAAGAGGCCATCAACAAAGTTTAAATTTAACAGAAAATGGACATTCAGTTAAATGTCAAGGATCTACATATAGATCTGTTAATGGAAAATTGAAGATTTTATCGAAATGATAGGCTATTCTGGACATATTCATTCAGTTTTAAACAAAGGGGAATGGAGTCAACAAATGATCTTGAGAAATAAACAAACAAGGGAAAACCTGGCGAAATGTGAAAAAGCTACTAAACTGCTTAGCAACCTTGTAATTAGTAATAAAGGAAGTAGAAGAAACAGAGATCGAATAAGGTTTCGCAAAGTAGATATTTCAAGATGGATTGCATTCTGGTAGGGCAAGGCAAATCAGCTCATGACGCCTCACGTTCAAAACAAGACCTTTCCCAATGTGTAAAAGCAACACATACAACATGCAAATCTATTTATCGACTCACGTGTTTATTTTTAAATTCAGAACATTTCTCGAGTCTATTTAAAGTCATGAATGCAATAACAGTTCGAGGACCTCAATTTGAAATTCCTTCATCAGGTAACAATTAACTGATTAAACAATCTGATGATGAAAGAGCACGCAAAAATATGAAGAAAACATACTCATTTCCCAATTTATATAAAGTCTTCATGAATATGCAATATTTATAATCAGGCCCGGTGTGATGTAAACATATATGTATACAGATTATGACCGCACCATTATTCTATCTAAGGCCCTCGTCCACTCAATAACAACCTAGTTTGTTTGTTGGCTTATGAGTATGTGTACGCAGTAAACAGGTATCAACTCAACGCAAGCACGCCAAGTATTAACCTCAATTAGCTCATCCGTGTGTGAGTGCCCCACACAAACTAACTTATTACTAAAATTTAATTACAACACCAATACGTTGGCATTAAGTATTAAACTCGTTTATCGTTTGTATTAAATTTATCCCATTGTTAAGCTGAGGATACAAAACGTATAGCCTTGAAACTTCTTATCGAACAAGTGAGTCGACTACACACAATTACGACCTGTGAAGCGCGACGTTGCCAACATTCAGCGCGCTACTGCGTCTTAATTTTACAAGACCGCCGCCATTTTGTTTCCATTTATCAGATGCAAGTTGCGAATGATGAGACTCGATTTATTCTCTTTTTGTTTAGATCAACAGATTCATAGGTAAAACACATTCAAAGAAAGCTGGTATCTAGTAACCATACTTTCCCGCATTAAGACATATGCGTGTTACGTAACTAGAGGAAGTTGCTTGGCGATGTAAAATGCATGAGGTTAACTCTCGCAACGAGTACGCTGCAGGCTGAAAGTTCAAGATATCTCAATAGCGAATATCGGATATGCTGTAGATGTCTAGATCATCGAGATTGCAAGCGTACCCTAGCCATACCTAGGTATTTATGTAGGGAGCAAAGTGTCGGCGCAATATGGTTGACATACGTACTTTGAGAGGTTCGTGAGCCAGTGCCGGGTGCGGGGCGAACGCCCCGTGCTGCCAGGGTAGCCCTCCGGCCGACTCACAACCAGATACTTCACAAATACGGTCATTTTTAACGTAAATTCCGCGGTATCGATCACGCACAGACGCCATTTTGAACCGACACTGAGCACGGACGAGCGCGCGACGTTGCCACGTCGCACGTTTCCAATCCGCACTTCTATTTCTGTCACCCTCCCCCCGCGCACCGTGACGCCGGAGGTCGCCAAACAGCGCTCGACAAAACATTCACGATTCCAATTTATACATCAACTTCGCGGGTTCTTATTTGAAAACTCATGATCTAGTAGGCCTTCGGATCCGGCAGGCGCGGGCATGGGGGGGGCAGGGGCAGCGGCAGAGTGAAGGGGAAGAGGGGGGTGTTATAACAGCGTTTCCAATGATAAGATAGTACTTATAGACATCGTATAGATGTACATGAATTGTAATATATCGTCCGAGCGCGCCCGGCTTTCACCAAAGAGCGGAGCGAGGCGCGGCCGCGCAGGACCGCGCCGACATGTGCCATTGGCCACCGCAGAGATCGATAGACAAACACCGACGAGGACGCCGACCTACATACGATACTGAGCCTTACCGCTCTAATAATACATGTCGTATTCGGCCGGTAGTGACTATAAACAAACTACCGCACGAGCACACTGACGTCGTCCACGTAGATACGCACGAACACAGGCGTTGTGAAAACGACGCGAGCGAGCGACGAGCTGCGCGACCTACCAATGTATACCATCATTGTATTATGGCACTTTTCTAGAGTCGAAATTCCTGTGCCGCGACGCGCCCAGCGCGCCCTACCGAAGGACAAAGGGACGATTTCACACGGAAAACAAAGGGAAACGCCGGTCCATGGATAATAACACATTTTTTGTTTGATAAATTAACTTTTTAGCAAGTTTTTATCGGGTGGCAGCGCGTTGCCAAGTCGTCAGGTTGCGCCGATCGCGCGCTCTCTCATTATGAAATTGGGATTTTCTAACTGCACATGACGCAGTCGATTGATAAGATGTTTTTTTGAAAGGTTACATAAAATATGCAATTATAAATTGGACTGATTGGGTAGCGTATGGTAATGGCACAGGTGCGCCGGACAAGTCGTAACAGGCAATATGGCATCAGCCATCCTATCCCTATTTCACCACTAAGCGTATTACACAGTTTAAAGCAATCAAAATAAACTAAAAAGACCAGATAATAAGCTGAGAATAGGAAAAGACGCAATCTGTCAAGCAGTCACTTACCTGAATTTTTACACGAAACGTGCGTATTTCTTCACAAAACTCACTGGAACGTCACTCCAAGACGATGCAATAGTACTATTCAAGGTATTTTAAGGTTTTTAAACAATTTGATGTGCATAAAAAAATTATACATGCCGTTGAGCAATCGTCCGGCGCGCATAGAGACCGAATGCGAACTGTTGGTAAGTTTGGTTTGGTTGGGTCGGTTGATAGGTGGGGGGCGGCGGGCGGAAAACCGGAGAACGGGCTATCGAGGGAGTCAGAAAGGGCAAAATTTTATTAAATTGTAACTGATATAATTGGCTTCGGTAACAACAACAAACCCGTTAAAAAATAAATAATGATTTTTGGAAATGATACATTCTATAGTAATAACAGCTCATGTGATAAAATTGTGATAAGTGATTGTCTTGACATTGATGTTTTTCCTGTTTCTAGCGATACACACATACACAAAAAAACCAAAAACACAATGATTTATGGGTGCTGTGTTGCCGATTGAAAAATAATAAAGTGTTAACAGAAAATATAATTGGAAGAGTGATGTAATTGAAAATACTATAAGCTCTAGTTCTTGATGATTACGTCTGAAATTGTAAAGTCGGGGTCCTCTATAATTTCGAAAAATGTTCAATAACTTTCACATTTGGTATAAGCCTGTCCACGTAAAAATCCCTATCATGAAACATCAATGATGCACTTTGGAAACCTATATAATTTAGTCGGCTTATCGCTGTCATTACTCAGCCAATAAAAAACAGGGATTTCATTAAAAAAAAAATGCAAGCCCTTGACCAATCACAATAGAGATCGTGTATGACAGAAAAAAGATAAACTTCTTCAACACGTATTGAAAATTTCCCGACATTGGTCTGGTTTTTCTTGTAAATTAAACACATAATTGTTCTAGAAAGATAATAAGGAGCTAAAGATGCGTGCAGCAACCCTTTTCTTTGCGTTTACAATATGTTTAGTAGCAGTATCCGCGAGAATAGACCCCAGAAACTTGAAGTGTTTAGGTGTGTATATTTGCCGAAATGTTTTAAACTTAATTTCCATAGGATTTGATGGTTAATTGTAGTTATCTTATTATTTCAGTGTGCCGGACGACCTTCGAGGAGCTTAACGATGTGATAAAAAAAGTAGATAAATGGAAAAAAGTCGATGTAAGTATAAGTTTTTAATAACCCAACTTTAATTCAACGTTTTATTAGTATTTTTTTATGTTTTCTTCAATTTCCTGCCTAAGATTCAATCAGTCCATGTTTCTGTTTCATATAAAGTACTTGAAGTGATATCTCGATTTTTGGAATGTCATAAAAAAATGTTTTTAATTAAAAATACTTCAAATATAAAATTTCCTGTTGTACACATTTTCCACATATGTTTACCTTTGTTAGCTTATTAAATACTTAAGTGACCTCTTGAACCGAACAAGGGATATATTGCATTCAGTTTTGATAAAAAACTGATAAAAACTTACATGTTTAAATTATAAAATTTTTAAATAGTTAAAATCACAATGATAAAATTGAACAGCAGTGTAGATTAACCATAGACAGCACAATACATGTAATGTCATATATTTTTTTGGGTCAAATGAGTTCTTCCCCACCCGCACACAGAATATATGTATATCACGTGGAGTTGCGGATACCAGCCCGCTATACAATACAATGTCAAAATTTGCTTGCCACATTTGAATGTGAAAATCTTATAACAGCGTCATCTTCTTGATTTTTTTATTTGAAACTTCTAAAAAAGCTTTTATAAGTAGATTTCATTCCTTAAGTTTTTAACGCCTCCTAGAGATTTATTACTGTAAAACCTGTCTAAGAACCTTCACAAATCAATAACAAACCCTATAATATTGAATACAGCTTCAAAAACGGAATTAATATTCCTATAGCGCAGGCGGCGTTTTGATACAGTGAGTTGTCACAGTAGTTGATCCCGGCTGTCATTTGTAGTAGTTACTGTTAGTCAGAAGCTTTAAAGTGTGACAACCAGTCAAACAGTGTGACCAGTGTGACCTAGTTTCTGGGTTGTGGGGGTCCGAAAGGCAGTCAATCCTTGTAAAGTACAGATATCCAGCTGCATCTTGTTCAACTAGAAGCCGACCACAATATAGTTGAGAAAAGGCAGGCAGATGATGATAAGTTAACGTGCGCCTATGCCACCTTGCGTCACATCATTACTGAAATGTGTGTCTTTTCGTGTACTAAATAGAGTTAGATTTTGAGTAACGGTGTGAATTGATAGATTAAACACATCTTATCTCTGCACACTGTAAAAATAAAATGATTGTAGCAATCATAATTACAGTAGTGGGTTTTTATGAATGGCTTTTTAATCAGTTTGTATTTCAGTGGTGGATACAATAAATTATTATTACTTTTTTAATTACCTCATTAATTTCAGACTTTTACGCTAAGAGTTTTTTTTTTGTTTCCGTAATGTATTTTTTTTGCTGTTTATGGAAGTCAAAGAGTAACCATGGAGTTTCTTGCCGGTTCTTCTCCATGGAATCGACCAACCCGAACCGAGCACCTTTTGTCAACGTTTTATATGTGCCCTTGTTATAAGTATAGATAATCGGATAGTATTATAGTCTATGGCACTCTATGGTATTAAAGACAACATCCCTAGAAATATAGAACAGACTGGTCTATGGACAGCTGCACCAGAATTCAGCATGACTGTATGTAATTCCATGTACACCTATATTTAATAATGATACATTGAAGACTCAAGTATCTTTTATTTAATATGATGACCAACATCATAACAGCCCTGATGTGAAATAAAAACATTTGATTTTGAGTCCCGCGACCCCGGCTGACTTCAGATCCCATTTTCGCCCTTGGGTAGGCAACTCTCAAAACATAAATAGGCGGCATGGGTAGCGCAGTGGCTGAAGGATCAACATCTGCGCTGCGTCTCGCGCAGGTTTGATTCTTGCATGGAGCATTAGTGGCCCAGTGGTAAAGACCCAGACTTATGAATTTTCTAATTTTTCAGGTTGGCAACTTCAGGATGGACGCGAGTGGCAACACCATGCAGGAGAAGGTCCCCGCTCACCGCTCAGCTGTCTACATCTCAGAACTGATTGATGACATTTGTGGGTATTTTGTTTATTATCTTTAATTTACCGCTGGTGCAGTGGCTGAGCTATCGACTATTGCGTAGTGTGTCGCGGGTTCGATTCCCGTACGAAGCAAATATTTGTTAGATTTACAAGTAGTTGTTTCAGGTCTGGGCGTTTGAGTCAGTTTATATGTTTGTAAATGGACCCACGCCATAGGAGAAACTCTTAGTGTGGGGCAACGGTTTTTTTTTATAGACATTTAAACTCACATTAAGTACTAGGCTAGCATAAGTTCAAAGTGGCTTTCATTTAAAACATTCTTGACAGGAATAGTGTACCTGAAATTGTCTTTTTTTTTTTTTTTTCGTGGTAAAATCATCAAATGAGACCTCCCACCCCGGGCAGGGCGAGAGGTACTGTCAGACTTGTACTGACTAAAATCCACGGTGTCCTTCAATAGCCCTTTATGTTCCGGGGTCACGGTGATGGTATAAGACCCGCGACCCCACCTGAAATTGTCTTGAATTGACTCAAAAATATTTAAATAAATACCACTTTGAACTTATGCTAGCCTAGTACTTTTGCTGGTTAGTCAATGAAAAAGGCAAATTCAACATTAGTTCCATTATTTTCAGATTCCTTTAAAAATGGAACTAGTGATTATAAAAATAATCAGTAGTTCCATTATTTTAAGTTTTTTCTAATATGGAATTAGTGATACTAAAAATAGCCAGTAGTTCCATCATGGAACTGTCAATGGTACTAGTGACAACGAACCTTGAAGGACACCGTGGATTTTACTCAGTCCAAGTCTGACAGTCACTCCCACCCTGCCCGGTGTGGGAGGACTCATTTGATAATTTTACCACGATAAAAAAAAAATTAGTGATTATCCGTTGTATTATTTTCCAAACAACCTTCTTTTTATCTTGATCTCAACATATTTTGCCATTCTTTTCCAGGTAAAAAGATGGATGACTATGTCCGAGTTTATTACAAGGCAACCAACAAGTTGGCCATCATGCAGCTGATCACCAAGAGTGGTGGCATGAACCCTGACTTCTCAAAGACCAAGTTCGTTACTGACGATGATTTGAACAAGAGTCTTGAGTACTATGTAAGTTTCTTTATTTTTTTGCAACACATTTGCTCGAAAAATGCATTTACAAAACCTGTGTACATTGTTCGAAGGTTAAAAATTACGCACCATACTACGTAACGGGCGGTAAGATAGGTACTCTCACCTAAGTACCTATTTTACCGCACACTCCGTTGTATAGCACCGTGCGTTTTCTTTACGTTTTTTTTATATTTCCAAAAAAAAAATAAGAATTCCACCAAAGAGTTTCACGTTATGGGAATAAACAACCTGACTGATAGAACGTCCTTGGAAGCGCTTTTGCTCAATACGTTGTCTCACTTTAATACTAAAGAGTAAATGAGACGAAAGATGTAGTTCTCATTTTCACGACGTGCATGTGGCGCCATTTGCAAATTCGTGCCATTTTCATATGAGAAACTTCTAAACTTATTTACAAACTCGTGAATATAGTAAGCCCTCGACTCCGTCTCGGGTTTACATTCGTCTACTCGTTTGTAAAAACCGACTTACCGCTTTAGTATCATAAATAACTATTACGTCGTAAAATCGTCAAAACTTTTTTTATGGGACAAACCCACCACATTATTCCCAAACCACTGCAACTCCTGAGAGCCAGAATCAACAGTGGCAACCACCAGAAAAGCGCCGAGAAAATGAAGCTCGACGTGTCCCGGAGAATGAATTTACCTGTCTTGGATCCTGCAACGAAATTAATCAGAAAATAATAGTGGAGGAGTAGGAAAAATATGTTTCCACTTCCCTCCATGCAAGCAGGAGACAGAACAAAACAAGGACACACAACAGGGAGTAAAGGGCTACCAGTTTCGTACTGACTACAATCCACGGTGATCCTTCAATAGCCCTTTACGTTCCAGTGTCACGATTACTTGATGTGACAGACCCGCAATGGCGGACGGCTATGGCCCTTTAATGGGGGCCCCGTCAGATTGCAAAAAGCTTTTTGAGGCGCGCGTAGAACAAGCCGCGCCGCCGACTCGGGTCGGTCATGTTTTGTGATTGGACGGCGAGTCACCGCCGTCCGCATGATGCCCGCCTCAATTTGCAGCGTCTTATCACAGGCAATTTTACACAAAAAAAGAAAAAATATAATAAAATATTTGACAAGTATTTATTCTTTTGTTACGTAAACAAAAATTGTCGAAGATACAACTCTTCTAAAATTCACAAAACTTCTCTCAGTCGGTATAATTTTACAGGCGTTATGACCTATGTGTTAATTGCTAACATTTTTTTTATGAAACTTTCAGTGCGAGCGCATGTTCGAGGAAAATGAAGACGAGATCACATCGTTGTACAAGAACCGACCTGATGATGACATCATGCCTGATGCAGAAAGAGAGGTAAATATTTACTTTAAGGCGGTTGTAGGCCGCACCATCCTGTCGGAGTCCGACGACAAACAATACTTACTGTGCGGTGCAGGACATGAGGAGATCCGTAGACGAACTAAAGTCACCGATATAGCCCACTGGATTAGCAAGCTGAAGTGGCAATGGGCAGGACATATTGCTCGCAGAGCGGATGGCCGATGGGCTCGAAAAGTGCTAGAGTGGAGACCACGGACTAGCAAGCGCAGTGTAGGACGTCCACCAACAAGGTGGACAGACGACCTTATAAAGGTCGCCGGAAGACGCTGGATGCAGGTCGCTTCCAACCAGTATTTGTGGAGATCTATTTCTGTGTAGGCCTATGTTCAGCAGTGGACGTCCTATGGCTGAGATGATGATGATGATCCCGCCATCTTCTACGAGACTTAAATTAACCTTTGTTTATCTATAGATATAAAAATCAATGCCACTTTTCGTTGTAACTTTATAACTCAAGAACGGGCTCACCTATTCAAACCAAATGCTTTGCTTCGGACTATTTAGTAGATTATTTATGTGAGTTTGCACAAAATCGGTCGAGCGGTTCTTTATTTATCACATTTCATTTGTAACACGTGGGCGCGGGGCGGGCCGCTAGTAATACTGGGCCTGTTGGTCTAGTGGTTAGTGACCCTGACTGCTATGCCGTGGGTCGTGGGTTCGATTACCACCCAGGACAAATGTTTGTGTGATGAGCACAATCATTTGTTCTGTGTCTGGGTGAAATTTATCTATAATATATGTATGTATTTAGAAATATATTAGTACGTCTATCAGTTGTTTAGTACCCACAACACAAGCTCTGCTTAGCTTGGGACTAGATGGCGTTGTGTGATAGTTGTGGAATATTATATCATATTATCTTCGTTCACAGATCTGCTTCAAGCACGCCAACTATTGTGAAGAGTGGATGCTTCCCACAGACGAAGACACGACGTGGACCCACGAGATGGAAGCAGAATACACCAAGGTAGGATTAATAAATAAAATTATAATATTAGACTTCTTTATATGTTTATTTTCGGCCGGTTTCAGTATATTTGTCTTAAGGAATGAAACTGCTTGATCTCTGAATATACAGGGTGAATTATTAAATTGGGCGTGGATATATTCGAAACTATGAGGAATATCAAAAAACGTTGAAAGGGGTCTCGAAGCCGATTTTGACGAAAACTTAACTGCATCTTTGGATTTTAGAAAAATCAATTGTTCATACAAATCAATTGTTATTTTTCCATGTTACTTCACTTCTACTTAGCCATAATTTATTCGTAATTATAACATTGAAAACAATGATATTTTATAATTACGAATAAATTATGGCTCAGTAGAAGTGAAGTAACATGGAAAAAAAACAATGTCATAAAAATCAGCTATTTCCACAAGTCTGCCGTATATGACTTCCCAGAATTTGATCCCTATTAGCAACACTATCAAATAGTGTAATAATACAGTCTGTGATTTTTATTCCAAAATCAGCGGGTTCGATTCCTGGCCAGGATGATTGATTTTTCTAAAATCCAATGATGTAGTTTTAGTTTTCTTCAAAATCGGCAAGAGACTCCTTTCACCGTTTTTCGTTATTTCTTATAGTTTCGGATATAGCCATCCATGCCCAGTTGAAAAATTCACCCTGTATATTAGACTGAAAAAAATGTAATTAGTCTAATTTATTAACGCGCGTCGTAAAGATGATTTTTGTGAAAAGAAAAATTCAGGTTACATTATAATAATGTTTTAATAGAAACGAAACGCTAGGTAGTGCTGATTTAAATTGTTATTTTTGTTGTAACATTTATTTTATTTCAGTTGTAACATGATCTCTGTCTTAAATAAATAATATTTAGTTTATTTATTCATGTTTTCTTCCATATAATAGGTTAATTTTTAAAGATTTTAAAAAGTATAAAACATACTCAGAGGTCGCAGTCTCTTTTTAAACCCCGACGGAAAAAGAGGGGCGTTATAAGTTTGACGTGTCTGTCTGTCTGTCTGTCTGTGGCATCATAGAGCCCGAACGGATGAAGCGATTTCAATTTAGTTTTTTTTGTATAAAAGGTGACTTACCTGCGAGTGTTCTTAGACATGTTTGATGAAAATCGGTTGAGCCGTTTAGAAGTTATGGTGAAAGTGGGGAAAGGTAACCGAGGGTCTGCAAATATACTCAAGTTGGGTATCAAATGAAAGCGTACTGAAAGGGAATATTGATGAATCGGGAGTACTCTTAGCAACATAAAATGATATAAGTATGTACCTACAAAAAGTATAAAATAAAAAATTAATTTAAAATTTAAAAAACCCCCGACACAAAAACCAAGTTCCTTTTAAAAAATAATAAACATACGTCGCGTTGGGGGACTGCAAAAAAACAGGAGATGATAAATAATTTGGAGCAGTCCCCCAACGCGACGTATGTTTATTATTTTTTACTTTTTAAAGGGAACTTGGTTTTTGTGTCGGGGGTTTTTTACAGTCCAGACATTGTATTGCTCAACAAGGCTATCGCGTCTCTTTTGACAGTACAAATGATGATCACTTGCTCTGGTGACCATCAAATAATAATAATAATGTGAAAATATTTAAAAATGTTCTTTATAAGGTTAAAAATTAATAAAGGTATAATAAAATAATATTCCACAACTATCACACAAGGACATCTAGTCCCAAGCTAAGCAGAGCTTGTGTTATGGGTACTAGACAACTGATAAACATACTTATATATTTCTAAATACATACATATTATAGATAAATTAAACCCAGACGCAGAACAAATGATCATGCTCATCACACAAACATTTATCTTGGGTGGGAATCGAACCCACGACCTCTGGCATAGCAGTCACGGTCACTAACCACTAGACCAACACCTATTCTGGTAAATGTAAATGTTCTCTAAAATCAACTATTCTAACACTCTTGAGGCATTCCTTAACTTAGCCTTATAACAGTCGATAAAATATAGAGGTTCTTAGAGGTTAGAGCCATCCAAGTTCAGTTGACAACTGCTTGTCAATGACTATCAAGCTAGCCAATAGCCTTACAGGTCATACGAGGACCATGCAGATGTCTGGGACGGCCTTTTGAGTAAAGAACCACACAGATTTGAGTGGACCTGTCCAGTCAGTGCAAGCATTTATGGGTTATCATGTGGCTCGATTCTCAACGAGTTTAAGGAATAGATATGTTAGTAAGATACTTTAACAGCCCATTCACGAGGTCTTAGCGATGAGCGGTGCGATAAGCGACGCGAATAAAACATTAACTACTTTGAAGTACGCTAAAGGTAAGCGTCCACAGATCCACATCGCACGTATCGGACGTATCGTACGTAACGGATTTTAGTTTGCCTTGTAATACTCATACAACACCGTCCACTGATCCGCATCGTACGGAGGGCTCATCGGCAATGCCTACATGCGATGCGTACCGATGACCTCATACGGCATGCCGATCAGTGAACGCGCCACGCACTCTTACTGAACCATTTGTTCTTTTTTTCTTGCATTCCTCTTCTGCAAATAAACAAGCAGTAACGACTTCTGACGCTTTCCTCCTTTCTCACAATCACTTTCCGAGCGTGCGATCACTAAAAAATCTAAATGAAGGTGGATTCGGCAATACGATTGCTGATACTTGCGTCGGCAATCCGATCGCTGCCGATACTAATTAATCCGTTTGATGCGATGTGTCCGATACGTACGATGCGGACCTGTGGACGCTTACCTTAATTTGATACAGCAGCTCGTGGCGTTTTTCAAACATCTCTATACATTTGATCTTACCCCGCGCTAAGTAACCGCTCACAGTGGTCGGGCCGGTGTAGCGGACATAAAACTACTACAAAAAGAACAGAAGCGCCATCTATGCGAAGACCGTAAAACTAAGAAAGTCTACATCGCGCAATAAGTTATCCTCGGTATTGGAACACATAGGATATTCCGACAATGAATGTCGGGCAGAAAGCCCACCAGATACAACACCCGTCTGGTCGGAAGGTACCTTCCTTTTCACCGGGTAGTGAGGAATTTTCCACTCTGTTCCTCCTACCCCCAAACGGGCATAAGGCCGACTCGAGTCAACTGAAGCTAAGCGACGACGGCCGACTCAAGTCAACTGAAGCTAAGCGGAGAGGAGATGTGGACATCTGATTGATTATTCAAACACATCTCCTCTCCTCTCCGCTTTGGTGGATTACGGGCCTAAGTAGTAGTATCTTTATTCAAGAACAACATAGTTGTGTAGAACATATTGATAATGGAACATAATAATAAAATTGTTAAACTAAACACAACCACAAAAAAATAAATAGAATTAAATTTTAAATAAATAAAATGTTACATTCATGGAATCATCACAAACACATAAGTTAAATCATAATGTCAATATTGCATAAATAATGTCAAAATTCAATAGTAATGTCAAAATTAATAATTAAGTACAGATTAAATATCTTCTCTTATAGATCACCAACTGAATATAAACATTTTTCTAGAAGAAACTCTTTAAGACTGGCTCTAAAAGTACTGCTATACAAGTGTTGCATTGTGAGCTGGGAGAAATTCTCGTTGCTTTATCCCGACGTCTAGTGTGACTCCAGTCATGAAGGATCTGGGTTCCAAAACGAAGCGATGACTCCAGAGCCGGTACACGAATCCTTGAAGCTTGTCTTGATATTAGCATTGAAATTAGATCAACATTTGACGAGCTCGTGGCTAAATAATTAAAGCCGCACAGGCTGATCTGCGTTAATCCGCACTTGCCGAGGTTGATCTGAAAATGGGTGATCATCTGTCATAGCGAGTTTCCTCCGTGCCTCGGAACGCACGTAAAGCCGTTGGTTCCGGCTGTCATTTGTAGATCTTTGATATTCAGAAGTCCTAAAAGTCTGATCAGTCTTACCATGGGATATCGTATTACCCAGTTATTGGATTGTGGAGGTCCGATAGGCAGTCGCTCCATGTAAAATACTGATATTCAGCTGAATCTGGTTCGACTGGAGACCGACCCCAATAAGGTTGGGAAAAAGCAGGCAGATGATCAGTCCTACATTTGCTGTGTCCCTCGTAATATCTTTAAACATTTTATTTCAGGAGTAATGCATATTTTCATTGTCACGATTTTTTTGACATATGTCAGTCATGTTTGAGTGTGTCGCGTATTTTCCCGTACACGTTATTGTTCGTCTGTATTTATGATTATGAAGGTTTTATTCTTCTCGTTTTAACCATGAAAAAGGTTCAATACAATATTGAGCTATTACTACTACGTATATAGACGACACCACGCATCACCACTGTGTCCCATCCAGGATGAGTGCGCGCGCCTAGAGCACGCCACAGAGCTGTCAAACAACTGAATGAACTTGTGCGCGCTCACTCATCCTGGATGGGACACAGTGGTGACACGTGGTGTCGTCTCTATACGTAGTAATAGTAGCTTAATTAATACAAATTACATTTTACTACATGAAACAATTTATAGTCCGATCAACAAGGATGTTTGTTGTATGAAGACTTTCGAAAAATTGCTCTGGCGCTGTTTGGCATATGTTCATCATATAGTAGGTGATACAGATTATAGATGCACAATATTCTATTTTTTTTTTTAGAAGTTTTTTTTTTTACCAAAACATGAAAATTGCTTTATAACTTTCTGAGAAAAATTCCTCAGCCTTAGATTCTTTTAGTATACGTTTAATTAAATGTATTAGAATAGGGAAGTAAAAAAATCCATCAAAACGATTTCAGTGTGTAAAAAGTTAATTTAGAGTGCTAAATTAACTTTTTACATATCGCGCTCTAACTTCTAGTTAAAAATTGCTCTGCCGATTTTATTTTTTTTATGTTTTTCTTATTCTTAAATACGTAGGTTCGCATCCATGATAGGACGGTGAGCCGCCCATTACTCGCCACCCAGCTACGCCACTGACTTAATCATAGACAGGCTTGTTGGTCTAGTGGTTAGAGACCCTGACTGCTATGCGCGGAGGTCGTGGTTTCGATTCCCACCCAGACACAGAACAAATGATCGTGCTCATCACACAAACTTTTGTCCTAGTTTGTGTGATGAGCACGATCATTTGTTCTGTGTCTGGGTGTAATTTATCTACAAATATATAAGTATGTTTATCAGTTGTCTAGTACCCATAACACAAGCTCAGCTTAGCTTGGGACTAGATGGCGTTGTGTGATAGTTGTGGAATATTATTTTTACTTAATGTTTTTAACAAATTCTACCCTCTATCTTTCAGGTCCATGGCCCGGATCCATACGGCTTCGGAGGCCTTCCACCTCAGTCCAAGATGCCCGACTTCAGTGAAGACTATGACGATACGGCAGCCAACTCTGATGACTTCGAAATACATGCTGAGGATAAGGATGAGTTGTAGAGAGGACGGTAGGGCAATAAACGGGTCTCGGAAACTGTATGTAACAAGCATAGATCGGAATAGGGTATTTTACTGCATATATGTATAAATTGATAATCTATTTAGTCCGTCGGTAATAATATTGAAAACTAATGGACACGTATTTTTTATTTTTTCAAATCAATGAATATTGACAAAGATAAAACGCTTCCAAATTCGGGAGTGGGGGCTTGTGACGTCATTACGCTTGTAAAATTGTAACGACCGAGTGACGTTTTGTGAGTTTTAGAAGTGTTGTATCTTTGTCAATTTTGGTTTACGTGACAAAAGAAAAATACGGGTCTAATATTTTTTTTATAATCTATATTTCGGACTAATAATTTTTTTTGAGTAAAATACCCTATTGGTAGAGTTTTAGGTTCATTGACCGTAAACATTGTTGCTATGTTACGAGCTGGGTATTGGGATAAATTAATTAACGCCAATTAAGAGAGAGTATTCAAAACTGGCAACGTCGCTGTCAAATATTTACAAGTTTTAATGAATTTTGCAAAGAAGAATGGGCAGAAATGTATGGACCCCGTCCCTTTCCTTGTAACACTCCCATCCATATATCAAATGAAAGTACGTGAAAAGTGTATCATTTCAATGTATGACAGCAAACCTGCAAACTATAGGAGAAAAAAGTTATTGAGACTTTTATGTCAAAAGATGAATTTCGATTTTCACAAGAAAACATTGCTCTTAGCTTTTTCTATTTCATGATAATATGTGTATAGATCATGAGAAAGAGTAACATTGTTGACTTAGCGGCACCCACTTCTGACTCTTTAAAAGAAAATCATAGTACTTAGTAGTAATAATTGTATGAAAATAATGAATTTAAACTAGATTGGGTCTTTAGAGGCTCAAAGCTGTGGTAGGGATACCACAGGCCCTACTTAGAAGAACATGGCTATAAGACCGTCACATGCCGCCACAACCAAAACGTTACTCAACTGACTAACGAGGAAGCAAAGGAGTAAAAAAAACACCAGTGTACTATGGATGGTTGTTGAAGTCATTTTTTGGTTTCCTTCATTATTGTCCGAAGTGCTAATAGTGTCTGAATAGCTTTTTGTCATGGTAATGAGGCGTACCAACGCCAACGCTTGTACCCATCATTTCCATGTGAAAATCTATGAACATCGCCGTGTGGAGACACGTTCGTATAGAGTATATGGAAATATGTGGCACGACTATAATATCGCCGCGATTCTATTGATTGTGGAGGTAGCGCCTTATTCTTTTTCAAAAACGCTATAATTAAATATTAAAACTGACATTTTTAAAATCAATGTGTTGTTAATTATAAACTCTGTGAATCCCGGCCGATCTTCCATATACATATTATTCTCGTAATAACATACTATGACGAATTCTGACTCGAAGTAAAGATCGCGAACACGTAACACATAGTTGACGCCTGTCTTCTACTTTCATAGTCGACAAACCCAATCGTTAAGGCACAGAACCGTGGACGAGCTGAATGTAGTCCGAGAATCGGTTAAATAAACTAGCAAGTTTTTTTTTTGCATATCATGTGACATTTTTTTTAATGCAGTAATGTCAACGATGCATTAGTATTGAGTATGGATTAATATAATTTAAGACATACATGACTTCTGCCTAACATTATGTATCGTTGGTATTTTGACATAAAAGTCTCAATAACTTTTTTCTCCCATGGTTAACAGGTTTGCTGTCATACAATGAAATGATACACTTTTCAAGTGCTTTCATTTGATATATAGATGGAAGTGTTACAAGGGATGGGACGTTTTGTCCATCCTTCTTTACTGTATGAAAATAAGAAATATCGCTCTGTAGTGCACAAAAAAATTGATAAGGGAATACAATTATTATCGTAACACCGAAAATATAGTTTTTGACGTAGAAAAAGCATTTGGAAACTTTCTAAATGCCTTTTAAACACCTGAAACGGTTACAACATCAAATTCAGTGTTTTAATTCCTATAACAATTTTCTAGTACACTACAGAGCCATATTTCTTATTTACATACAGCCAAATTAATTTAACCAATTGTGCCTGCATTTTAAAAATGTGTAGTGTTAAGATATCGTCCAATCCTTGCTCATCTTAACTAGATAGTCTCCTATCTATGTTTAAAAAAACTAATATAATATAAATTATACAGTAAGTGTGTGCAAAATTATCTAATTTAATTAGAATTTAAAATTATTGAAAAAAATCAAATCTTTTGGCCTTGGTACTTATTTTTTTTTTAATTTTATAAAAGGTATTTACCCTTAGCACGAATTTTCAGTATTTGAGACATAAAGTAAACTGGAACTTTGACAATTTTCAAGAAAAAAATTAGTTCCTTCTTCGCACACCAGAGGCGCTGATCCATTTTTTCATACAATAAACGCTGTAAATACTGGAAAGACTCTGTAAAGTAAAATAGTGAAAACTCGTGCTAGGAGTACTAAAGTACGTAAATACAATAGCGTTAGGGTCATTACATACCGAGACGCGACAATACTGGTCATATATTATCATCAGCCTATAATGTTCCCACTGCTGGGACACAGGCCTCTTCTCTGTGAGAGGGAGTGGGCCATAATCCAACACGATAGCCTAGTGCGGGTTGGTAGATGTCACATGTTTTCGAATGTTTGGTTCTAGGACATGCCGGTTTCCTCACGATGTTTTCCTTCACCGTTTTGAGAGTAGTGGTGATAAAATAAATTAGACAAAGTAATGTGGCAGGCTGGGGCGATAAATATGTTTCTTATAGTGTAGTAAATAAAGTTAAATTTTGAATAACTCTATTGAAACGTCGCGTCTCGGTGTGTTACCCTTATTTTATTAGAAATTCATGTTTTGAGAGCTGAAAAACCATTTCTATGTAATTATACTGTAGAATATTGTGCAATGATAATAAATAACAAATTATATAAATATTTATTAGATTTCAAGTGCCTTATAAAATACAATATCGAAGGCAACGACGATATATTACTAGACTCCTAATAACAGGCGACCGATGTCTGTCAACACATTAGGCAGTCTTATATCCGTCTCTCTAAGCGATTTATTCCCTTTTGTCGAATCCCGTTACGTCGAGTCTGGAAGTCTATTGTACCTTTATGTCGAGTTTGGTGAACAAGTACAGTCAGGGATGTATATTAAAAGCCATTGGCATAAAAAAAACATTAAAATAAGTATAGGTAAAGATTACCTACAAAGGCAGCTAAACGGAGCCCCGCTTGACGGGGCTCCTATTTCTGCGTGCATGGTCCTTTGAACCTAACCTGTCCGTGTCGGAGTGCCGACAGGTCCCGAGGTCGCTTCGCTCGCTCTTGGATCCCAAGTTCTCCTACTAACAATTCCAATCATGAATGATTCTAAATTAAGTGCATGTTTATACATTTCATTGGACGTGACTGTACTTCTAAAATATGATCTATCTAAACTCGACATAAAGAGAATAGAAACGGGACAGAAAACTAAGCTCGACGTAGGGGTAATAGAAGCGAGAGTAGGTTTTCGAGACAGGCCTGTTGGTCTAGTGGTTAGTGACCCTGACTGCTATGCCGGAGGTCGTGGGTTCGATTCCCACCCAGGACAAATGTTTGTGTGATGAGCATGATCATTTGTTCTGTGTCTGGGTGTAATTTATCTATAATATTTATGTATTTAGAAATATATAAGTATGTTTATCAGTTGTCTAGTACCCATAACACAAGCTCTGCTTAGCTTGGGACTAGATGGCGTTGTGTGATAGTTGTGGAATATTTATTTATTTATTCGGCTCGACATAACAGGACTCGAAATAAAGGGAATAAACCCTCTAAACGCAGGCCACAAAAAAGAGACGTAAGACGAGGACGCGTCGCGGACAGACGTATATGTACTACGCGACGCTTCTATACATTTTGTATGAAAGGGACACTACAGAGATTAATGTTCGTTCTCGTCTACGTCTTTTCTGTGTGGCCAGCGCGTTAAATTGTCAGTTCAAACCGAGACGCGACGCGACAAAACGATACTGGAATATGTATCTTTTCGTGTAGTAAATAAAGTTAGTTTTTGAACCGCTCTAGAAATATGCGTAACGTCGCATCTTGGTGTAAATTGACACGAATATCTGCCACATTTGTGTCTTCAAGGTAGCCAATGTGTTTTATATATTTCAGTCAACGACGATACATTACTAGACTCCTAATAACAGGCGACCGATGTCTGTCAACACATTAGCAACAAAAGTCTTATATCCGTCTTATTTTGACCACTCCTGTGAGCCGTAAACATACCTTGAGATAGAACAGACCTTGAGTTAGCCAATCACACCGCAGTACCCCGTCCCCCTCGCTTACGTAGTACCTCAGCGAGTTGACAGAATAGTTTTTGTTCCTTAGATCGTGCATGCGGAGTCTAGTAATATATCGTCGCTGATTTCAGCGTTGTAAAACAGCCATAGATTAGCAATGCAAATTATCTATAAAGTAATATTTCGTTTAGTAACTGAGTTGTGTTAAAATGACTATACAATAGTCTTATGTGAGAATTTATAATAGTATTGAGTGCATTTTTAATTATTTTAAGTTTTATTGAATAATCTGCTCAATGTTCAAGTTTATATGTATGTCATAGGTGTTCTTTAGGGGGTGCCACACGGGCGCAGTCTGTGCGTTACGTCGCCTGAGCGGACGTTCTAAAAACAAATCTTAAACACATGCCACACGATGCGTTAGTCAAATCAAATCGTTTATTTCAACTAGGCCAATTACAGGCACTTTTGAATTGTCAAAACACAAAATAAAACTAGTACTAAAATAGTTATGTTGCTACAGTCCCAGCCACAAGACATAAAAAACTGTGAAAGTACCGTAGATGCTCATTCCAAAGCGTAGATCTCTATAGAGAAGAATGAGAAAAAAACCCCATGGACACTCTTTTTAGTGATGGACGACGTCGCAGTATTTAATAGCACGTCAAAATCTATGCATTTATTTCAAGTAGGCTAGATACAGGCATTTTTGAATTGTCAAAGACAAAAAAAGTAATTTTATACTACAAAATTATGGTGCTACAGTCCCAATCACAAGACATAAAAACTGTGAAAGTACCGTAGACTATAATTATCAAAGACATTCCATACTTACGTTGCGACGCAGGAGATAGCTGCGGCAGCGCTCGTGTGACATTGACTGCGTTAAAATCATAGTTTTGCGACAACGCAGCGGAGTCGTAACGCCCGTGTGGTATCTCTCTTAGAGTGCATTTATACCTAACATGTGTACTTTTTTTTTTACGTGGTAAAATCATCAAATGAGTCCTCCCACCCAGGGCAGGGCGGGAGGGACTGTCAGATTTGTACTGACTAATATCCACGGTGTCCTTCAATAGGCATTTACGTTCCGGGGTCTCGATATTTTTTTAGTCCTGCGACCCCGGCAGGCTTTGGCGCAAGATGTACTATGCTACGTTACTATGGATGCGTTTGGTTCCACCAATCACATTCCTTGGTTGACATGATTGGTAACTGTAAACCACAAACAACAATACTTGAAATACATGTCTGCATTTAATATATTGTATTTAATTAAAAGAAACAGTTACCTAACATTGAGTTAATGTATTTTTATTATGGATGTCGTAATTAGAGGAGTGATTTTGAAATGGGTATTAAATATTTTGTTTGAATAAAATTTTTGTTTTAATTGTCATCTCATCATAATCTTCCCGCCCTTATCCGATTTAACTTGTGGTCGTCGCAACACGTTTTTTCTTCCATTCTCCCTTATCAGACGTCACAGTATCATTTACTCCTTGTGCACAACGCCAGCTAGTCCCAAGCTAAGCAGAGCTTGTGAGGGTACTAGACAACTGATAAACATACTTATATATTTCTAAATACATTAAATTACACCCAGACACAAAACAGATGATCATGCTCATCACATAAAAATTTGTCCTGGTTGGCAATCGAACCCACGACTCCCGGCATAGCAGTCAGGGTCATTAACCACTAGACCAACAGGCCAGCCAAACCTTTCATCATTCCTTTGAAAATCCAACCATCTTTTCTTTGGCCTTCCTTTTCTCTTTATTTGAGTTTTATACAGTAGGTACTTTCATCATCTGCCTGCCTTTTCCCAACTTTGTTGAAGTCGGCTTCCAGTGGAACCGGATGTTGCTGAATATTAGTTTACACAGCATACTTCAGTACCCTTAGCACGAGTTTTCAGTATTTGAGAAATAAACTGGAACTTTGACAATTTTTCAAGGAAAAAATTAGTTCCTTCTTCGCACACCAGTGGCGCTGTTCCATTTTTTTATACAAGAACCGCTATAAATACTGGAAAGACGCTGTAAAGTAAAAGAGTGAAAACTCGTGCTAAGGGTATTGATAAAAAGGAAAACCGGCCAAGTGCGAGTCGGAGTTCCGTATGTCAAACCTTGTTTGGGGCCCTTCTAATAGTCAAGTTTTTCAGAATAAATAAAATAGCAGACTCTTATAGCTAATGTTATTTATTACTAATGCCATTAAGAGACTTTAGAAGTGAGATAGAAATTTAGCATGTTGAGACAGATTACAGCTCATTTATGGTATGGCAACTATAGCCTTTTTGAAAATTGGGATTGTGGGACATCTCGCCCTTGGAAAAACTGAAAATATACGATTTTGCCGAAATATCTTTTAAGTTTTTAATAGGAGACATCTGGCCCGTTTTACTAAATTGGTTCGAGCGAATCTACCCATGCACATTTTTAAAAAAGGGGGCATCTGGCCTACGGGCCAGTTTTTGCGTGGGCGAGATGTACCATAACCCGAAAATTGAGCAATGTATTCGTATGTTACGAGCTCGATAATTGGCTATTTGGCTGAATTCCGTCAGTTACATTTACCAAAAAATCATCATCAGCCGGATGACCTCTACTGCTGAATATATGCCTCCCCATTAGACCGCCACGGCGAACGACAATTCTCCACTTGCATCCAACGGTTGCCCGCGACTCTCACGATGTCGTCGGTCCACCTAGTGGGAGACTTACCTACGCTGCGTCTTCCTTTCCGTGGTCGCCACTCGAGAACCTTACCAAAAAATATTACCAAGTCTCTTATTTTTTCTTTTATTACGTAAAACAATATTGACGGAGATATGACGTTTTCAAAAGAAAGATTTTTTCCCCAAATCAAATAATACTTTCTAATAAAACACAACAAAACATTCAAAGTTAATTTATTGAACAACTATTAGTTACAATGTTCACGCTTTACGTTTGCAGCATCAGCAGACATCCAACTAAACATAATTATATTAATATTGTCGTTAATACCATTAAAACGATACATTTTGCTTACAGTAGGCCACGAAAACTTCCTTAAGACATCAATAGACTCAGGAATT
Organism: Agrotis ipsilon; assembly: GCA_028554685.1. Classification (NCBI taxonomy): domain Eukaryota; kingdom Metazoa; phylum Arthropoda; class Insecta; order Lepidoptera; family Noctuidae; genus Agrotis; species Agrotis ipsilon. The sequence continues at coordinate 6,789,085 of CM052982.1, forward strand.
TAGTAGAAAATCACTGGGAAACTACCTCGGCAAAAAGTCTAAAAACTACCAAAAAACAAATACTTTTCATTACTGGCAACACCGTTATTAAAGTGTCAATCTTTTTAGAATTCCATCCAGTGTTGGATTTCGTTGAAAAAATTCAGTAGGTATTGCAGATTTATTATAAAATACAGAAAAAGCCTCCATGTTTTGCAAATACGCACTACAGTAAATACTAAATAAACATGATTTTTCTTTTGTAAACGGTGTCTTAAATCATTATCAGCGATGTAGAAAAGATAAATAGAAGAAAAGATATCTAAGACATTATAGAACGAGTTTATCTGGTCCGGTCGTTTTGAGATTTTTTGGACAGAAAAGCCAACCCTTCATTTGATTTATGTCCATCTACCATCGCAATCAAGTTGGGTTTGCTTCGAATAATAATAATATTCCACAACTATCACACAACGCCATCTAGTCCCAAGCTAAGCAGAGCTTGTGCTATGGATCTAGGCAACTGATAAACATACTTATATATTTCTAAACACATACATATTATTGATAAATTACCCCCAGACACAGAACAAATGATCATGCTCATCACACAAACTTTTGTCCTGGGTGGGAATCAAACCCACGAGGCAGAGCAGTCAGGGTCACTAACAACTAGACCAACAGGCCAGTCAAAAATATATTCGAGGTGTGCCAGAAAGCTTTTTTCGATTTTTCCTTCTCGGTTCTTCCGTATCACACGAGTAGGTAAAAATAATCCCTGACCGGGCCAGATGAGACTTTTTTTGCTTACAATTAGCCACGTTTTGTCACAACAAGCAGAAGAACTGACCAACTATCCGTTTAGTCAGACGATTTAAGCACTGCGCCTAAGGCCCTACCTAACATGGATCCAGCAGAGTTTATCCGCAAAAACGGCATGAAACTTGAATGAACTTTATAAGGCCCCATTTTGCATGAGTTTAAAAGTAAACTTGAATTCTGTGTTATAAGGTGGGTACTTTCAAGGTAATGTTTTCTGCTTGCACTTGGACGTTAACCGTAGACCGATTATGTCTCATATGAGATTTAACGAGGTCTGAATTCACAAGAGCGGCCATTAGACTGAGCTCTCCGGCTAATACTGTGGCGCATATCAAGGAAGCTAACCTTGCAGAGTTCTCTGCAGGCCTAGCACCAGCTCCTTTTACTCCTAGGATGTCTAAGCAGGCACCTTGACCCGTCAAAATGGTACCTCCCCCTACAGTACCCACTTCTAAAGAAGGCATGGTACAAGTAACATAAAGATCTTCGCCATTTTCGCCGCACACTTCCATGTTTGTTGAACAATTCGAGCTGGTTACGTTTTGGGCTGGGTCCTGGCCAGTAGCTATGTAAATAGCGGTGACCATATTCGCTGCATGGGCGTTATTCCCGCCTATGGAGCCAGCTAGCGCTGATCCTGAGAGATTCTTGATTTTATTACACCTAGCCAAAGTTTTGGCATCAGTTTTGAAGATTGTTCTTAGACTATCGCTTGTAATCGTCGTCTCACAGACGACTCTTTTACCTCTTCCCTTAACCCAGTTTATTGCTGCAGCTTTCTTGTCTGAGCAGTAGTTTCCGGACAAGCTTATGACTTCCATGTCCGGGAAGTAGTTTTTAAGTAATTTTAAAGCGTTTTCGGCTCCTTTCGAGACCATGTTCATGCCCATAGCGTCCCCTGTTGTTGCTCTAAATCTTAAGTACAACGTTGCTCCGTCGACTCCTATATGAATCTCTTGGAGGCGAGCAAATCTTGACGTGGAATCAAATGCTTCCTTTATAACAGCGTAGTTGTCTTTATTGTCAATCCATTGGCGACATTCATGGGCTCGTACAACGTTGGGAAGTTTGATAGCAGGAGCTCTAGTCATGCCTACATCTTCAACTACACTTGTAACTCCTCGAGTGCCGATGGCTTTAGCCCCTCTGTTTGTGGAGGCAACTAAGGCTCCTTCAGTTGTAGCCATAGGGATCATATAAGGCTTACCATCAACGACCAAGGGACCAGCATACCCAACAGGCACTCCAACGTATCCGATCACATTTTCGCAACAAGCGTTTAAAACTTTAGAATAATCATAATTTAAATAAGGCAGCTGCTTGATAGCCAATTCAGTTTGGAACCTTGCTCCGACTACTTTCCTGCGCAATCTTACACCGCGTAAAGGATCGCCTAATACTGCTTCTAGTCTATGTAAAGGTATATGGGACTGCTCCACTAACATCACCACTTCTTCATCACTTAAAGAGACGCAAGCTCCCTCAGATCTGTATATTTCGAGGCATTCGGCCATAGGACGCTTTTTAGCATTCAGTTTGGCTGCAGAAGAGCTGGGAGAAAGCGTAGGCCATTCATCTTCTAATACACCTTCCGTTTGCGTAGACACTTCTGAATTAGAGTCATCTCCAACTGAGAACTTAGGCTTACTCCTAGCCTGTTCTTGAACCACTTCTTTGACTGTCATATCATTCATATCTATGACCCAGTTTCTCTGTTCCTCAAAGAATACAAACTTTATTATCAGAGCGCAAAGTAGGGTGGCTATGACGATATAGTCTGCAGAAACTGAGAACCATTTGACGTATGAATGTAGAAGAATGTTGTCGTTTGAAGTAGGAGTCAAAGTATCTGTAGGACCTTCAATTATACCGTTATCTGAACTCCAAGGCCATCGGCTGGTTAAGTGGACACATAGTAACCCTGCTGCCATAATCATCTTGACTCTCTGAACAACTGGGTTCGGCTTCAAATCAGCTTCAGAAAACGGACTGTCTGGAGACATTTCTTTACGTCCTGAAGCGAAATCTGCGACCAAGGAAAGGCAGGCTGGGTAGAATGTCACAAAGACTAAGTAGTCCACCAACAAGGCCAAGCAAGCGAAGGTACACATATGTTCCAGTCTGGGAACCCCTGATAATGCTCCAACTCCTACTAACAAGACTGCTAAAAGAGTATCCAAGGTCGCCGTTGGTCCCAGCAAAGCTAATGCTCTTCCAACCCTCTTTCCCTGGTCTTCTCCAGCAGACCAACCTGCCTTCGCCATTCTGGCGCCCCTAGCCACATCAGCGACCAGCAAAAACAGAAACGGGGCATCCTTAATACTGGCTAACTCACTCCAGAACAAACTGGCAACTGCTGAAGTGAAGATAAAACTTGCAAATGTGGAAAACACCCCGGCAATGATGAGGAGGTACTTCGAAGCGATTTTGTGAAGATTGGAGATCTGGTAGTAAGCGTAGAGGAGGGCTGCACAGCGGACAAAGGTCATGATAACTGCGTCTGCGGCTTGATATTCCGCTTCAAGTCCTGGGCATGCTCTAGCCCAGCCAGCACAGTGCTCTGAACGGTTCCCTGGGCCATTTCTTTCCACGCTAGCAGCACATGCGAGTAGGGCCAGGGTAGCTACGATCACCTCCCATTGATGACGCGCGCAGAACTCTCCGTGAGCTCCCCAGACTTTCATGTCTACTGCTTAGCTGCTTACACAGCTGATTTCTGGAAATTAGAAAAAAGTGAAATTAGTTTTTTGAGATTTTTGCAAGATCGTTGTCGGGTGTTAAGAATATTAGTTGTGGTAACATTGTAAATTGATTATGATAACAAATGTATAATATTCAAAGACCGTTTTGCCGACTTTCCGAATTCCCGTTTTCTAAAGAATTAGGCAGCACTAAAATTTATATTATTTTGTTCAAAACAGTATTGCTTTTAGCAGTAACTCGCCAGATGCAATGATCGCCAGATAATAAACTAAGACGTAAGTAGGTACTTATAGTATAGGTATACTTAATAGCAAATAGGTGTTATTGGATTTTTTACTTTCGGCTTCTAATTTGAGTGTTCAAAATCCAACGGTGTGTTCTCACACATTTAGGTGTTTTAGTGAAAATGAGCATAAGATTTTGAATTCAAATTATTTGACGATGGAAAGCGAAAGTTGGGCCCGTTATTTTTCTTTTTATATAATGATGGTTGTACACACGGCTACACATCAAGCTATACAAAACCAGATTATCGTGGTCTCGCTTTGTATGATCTTTCCGTACATTATCGACGATTAACGATTATCTTAGCTTGATGTGTAGCCAACGATGATATATTACTAGACTCCGCATGCACGATCTAAGGAGCAAAAACTATTCTGTCAACTCGCTGAGGTACTACGTAAGCGAATGGTCGAATTAAGACTGATATAAGACTTGTTTGCCTAATGTGTTGACAGGCATCGGTCGCCTGTTATTAGGAATCTAGTAATATATCGTCGTTGTGTGTAGCCGTGTGTACTCTCTTGCCGAGACATTCCGTGGTAGAGGCGAATGTACTCACATACATTCGTATACAGGGCTATTTCTAAAACATTTACAACCATTGATGAACCGCCTCCTCATTCGCTATCCCCAAAGCCTGACGCGGGACTTATTTCATTACTGTGACCCCGGAACATAGGCTATTGAAGGACACCGTGGATTTAGTCAGTACAAGACTGACAGTCCCTCCCGCCCTGCCCGGGGTGGGAGGCCTCATTTGATGATTTTACCACGTAAAAAAAATCTCTAGCTTGGGAGACAAACGGCCGAGTTCCCAATCACAAACGTACAAGCACTACTAAATAAGTCTTGCCAATGCGTTGAATATTTTTTTTTGCTTCTGTAAGGCCTCGCTTGCCTTGTAATAGGACAAGTTTTCTTGACGTCAAAGATTGCGCAAAGGGTGAGGATTTTACTCGTAACATCGTCAGGCCATCGACTTCATTGTATAAAAGTATGATACAGCTTAATCTACTATCTTCTTATAATATAAAAATGGATCGCTAATTGTGTTGCTAAGATCATAACTCGAAAACGGCTGGACCGATTCAGATAATTATTTTTTTGTTGTGTTTGTAACCATCGGGACCGGGTTTTAGAGGACCGGGTTCCACCAGTGCGAAGCCGGGGCTGGCCGCTAGTAAACTAATATTATAAAGAGGAAATAATTAATTAGGAAGTAATTTGTGTGTGTGTGTGGGTGTGAGCATGTTTGTAATGAATAAAATGAAAGACTACTAGACAGATTTCAAAAAAAAATTCACCATTAGATAGCCACATTCACCCTCAGTAACATTGGCAGTGGTGACCCAGTGGTATCGGTCCCGACTTACAAGTTGCAGGTCGTGGGTTCGAACCCTGCCAGGCGCTTGTAATTTATTTCATCACCACTGTTCTTCTTTTCGGTGAAGGAAAATACCGTGAGGAAACCGGCGTGTCTTAGAAACAAAAAATCGAAAACGTGAGATATCTACCAACGCCATAATCCACCACGTGGACCGCACTGGGCCCGCGTGGTAGATTATGGCCTACTCCCTCTCACAGAGAGGAGGATTATGTCCCAGCAGTGGGAACATTATGGGCTGATGATGATGAACATAGGCTATATATCAACGACCCGTGCGACGACGAGCCGCTAGTAGCTAATAAACTAGTTTTGTTCCCGGGTTTGCTACTGTTTATTGTGTAGACCTGATTTACAACAATTTTAACCCAGAAAACATGGGGTGCAAACTGACGTGGATATATCGAACTAGGTAAGTATAAGTTTTTTAGGACTTAAAAAAGCCAGTGACCGGTAACTTTTTAGTAACAAAATGAAAGAAAAAAAGCCATCAGAAAAAGAAACCGATTTTCCTTGAATTTCTTAATATTTATGACATTTGAAGACATATTGAATATTTTCATAATATGAATTTACAGACCTTCAAATAAATAGGTTTTTTATTCATTTTTCAAGTATGTACTTAAACGTGAATATTTATTAACTATGAGGGTTGTAATGACAAAAATAAGTTGTTATAAAACAACTGTTTTCAAGTTTCCGTATGTCTGAATGAAAAAACGGAACCCTTATAAGATCACTCGTGTGCAACGACGATATATTACTAGACTCCGCATGCACGATTCAAGGAACAAAAACTTTTCTGTCAACTCGCTGAGGTACTACGTCTACGTAAGCGAGGGGGACGGGGTACTGCGTTGTGATTGGCTAACTCAAGGTCTGTTCTGTCTCAAGGTATGTTTACGGCTCACAGGAGTGGTCGAAACAAGACGGATATAAGACTTTTTTGCCTAATGTGTTGACAGACATCGGTCGCCTGTTATTAGGAGTCTAGTAATATATCGTCCTTGGTCGTGTGTCTGACTGTCCGCCCTTCACAGTCAATTTTCTCCGAACCCAGTTGACCGATTTAGTTGTTGGTAATTAAATATAAATAAATTGCTATGGCCCAAAGGCAGTGCTGCATGTTCTGTAATTATAAAATAATTAATTTCAGAATTATACAAGAAAATAGACGAAAACTGACCATTTTCGGGAAAACCTTATCTACGAACAACTAGTCTACAATTCTGATTAATAAAATATAGATAATAGTCCTTTGCCTAAAGATAACGTGAAAATTATAGGTCCATGATCTTAACATAGCATGGTGATCGGGATTAAAATTAAATAACATATGTAGTTTCAAACTGCATCTTGTGATATTTCAAATAAAAAAGCATTTAGACATTTATGGGCATTGTGGATATTTATTTTTTGTAATACCTAAACTTTATTTTTTAATTTTGTTCAAATAATTGGACCATTTCTCCCCCTTTGCGAAAAAACTGCAAAACTCAATCGTGCGACGTACTATTTATGAAAAGATTTGTTATGAGGACAGTAAATATTTTTTTTTAATGATTTTAGATTTTTAGAAAATATGCGAAAAACGACCATACCAAGGGGGGTATGGTTCATTTTGTTTTTCGAAGATATGGAGGGCCATATCTTCGAAAATCAAAACTTTATCAACATACAAACAATCAATTCATAAAGACTATCAGGAAAACGAGATACTAAATCATCTATATATAGGATCAATCTCATTTATTCATGAACACATTTACTAAAATTAGCCCATAATCTAAACACCGGTAACTCTGCTCCGTTCCACACTTACACATCACTATTTACTAACAATCGGAAACGATGAACAGTTACGATTCGCTCGATAAAACATACAACACTAGTGACCTACAAAAAAAAACCAGTTTCGGAGACGTGAGCGCACAGACAGAGCAAATGACCCTGATAACTTTCTACTTACCATTGACATTTTAAAAGAATTTTAATAACAAAAAAAATGAAAATGATTTTCTCAGATTTTTCCTTGTTTACCGACTTCAAAAGACTTGTTGAAGTCAGTTCCTCGGAATCTGTTTTTTTACCAACTTCAGAAAAGTTTAAATGTAATGTTCTCTCTCTATTAATTTATTTAAATGTGTTCAAAGATATAATTTCACTTTTTAAAACATTCAGGCAACCTCAGATTTAAGGCCCGGTATTGCACCAAAGAGGACAGGAGTGGAGATGAGAGGAGATGCGTTTTGAATAACTTATCAGATTTAGTTATTTCGTCATCAGTGCAATAGAAACACAAAAAACAAATAGGTACATAAAAGGAAACAAAAAATAAAATAATAAAAGAAAAGACACAAAAAGAAAACAGTGAGACCTACTGAAAATGACATATTTAAGACGTGACACAAAAAATATGCGGTGGACATTGAGCTACTACTACGTATAGAGACGACACCACGTATCACCACTGTGTACCATCCAGGATGAGTGCGCGCGCCTAGAGCACGCCACAGAGCTGTCAAACAACTGAATGAACTTGTGCGCGTGCACTCATCCTGGATGGGACATAGTGGTGATACGTGGTGTCGTCTCTATACGTAGTAATAATAGCTCAATGGCGGTGGAGTGTCTCAGGATTGCACTCAATGGGTAGCCAGTTCAGCATGTGTCAGGTTAATGCTTGGCGCTGGTAGTCTACTGGATCCCTGTAGAGACATTCGAACTCAAAGCAGGCGCGATCACAGTCATCTAATGAATGAAAATGGATCAAGTAGAGAGAAGAGTCTCATTTTCCTTTAGAATAAGCAGCAAGCTGACAAGCGGCTCGGCAGATTAGAAACGTATGCAGTCAGACGAACGGGCGGAGATCGCGCTCGCTGGCTTTCCTTCGCTGTCTCAAAACTCACATCACTGCTGTACAGCTCACATCTCCATTCTGCTTTGGTGGATATAACCTGCTAGCTTCGCAAGACATCTCATCTCCGCTCCTCTCCGCTTTAGTGGAAACCGGGTCTAAAGCTGGATACTCACTTAACAGTGTTGCATATAACGTATCAGATACGGTATCAAGTGAGTAAGTAGGCACGAGCCCGCTGCGAACCGCTCATTGTAAGTTCGCAGTGATACCGCCACTCGGCGGCTCGCAGTGTGCTCGGACGAGCCGTACCCACTTGCAGGTTGATACAGTATCTGATTTGTTATGTAAAACTGGGTGCTCAGTGTTGCATGTGACGTATCATACAGTATCAAGTGAGTACGTAGGCACGAGCCTCCTGCTAAGTGAGTAGTTTAGTACCCAGCTTAAGACTGCGGTTCCACTACGGCGGAGCGGAGAGCAATTCACCAATCACATGCTTGGAATCCACATCTTTCCAATCCAACCGCACTTCACTCTGCCTCAATGGAACCGCAGCCTTGAACTTCGGACGCAGGCATTACCCATAATAAACAAGAGTTGTTCAGTCTGATGAGCACTCTCTGTTGACTTATACAAATCGAAGATCTGGAACACCTGTTGTGGAACTCTAAAGTCCAGCGACACTATAACAAAAATATAGGAATGACGTCTTAACAAAAGTGTTTTCGTTTTACACAAATGAAAGATCTGAAACGTTTCAAATCGTCTTGGGAATCCCGTTGTTTTCCCATAACCGGGCCCAGAACTCGGCATCAGACGTTTCAAACTTCGATTTTGACGACCCGTTGTCGCTGGCATAAGCAAGTGTCCGCGTTCGAAGTCGCGGGCAGAAGCTAATAATAAATAAATATATAAGCATTCTTATTATATGCTTCTCACGTATTCTTCACGCAGACAGTGAACACATAAGGCCGAACGAATATTAAATTATTATGCTAGGGATATACTGTAGCAGGATAATATAATAAACGATACAATTTAATTTTTGTTGGAACAAAAAGTGAAATGACATGATTGTATCACTGAATTTCAAAGGTACGAAGGTAGATTAAAGGATAGTAGGGGGGTGAAAGTAAAGTAAATTAAAGACAGTGCTAAAACTAGTCTATTACACGCCAAGTGCGGACTTCCTTAACTGAGCCCTTAACGGGCCAACTGTGGTCCAGCAGGGCTTTTGGTTAACTTGATAGTCACTGAACAGCAGTTGTCAACCTGAACTTGGATAACTTGATACCTGTTATGAGGCTAAGTTGAGGAGTGGAGTGCCTCAAGAGCGTTAGAATAGTTGATTTTTGGGAACATTTACATTTATCAGTTTTGTATCGTACTTAAAGATCTACAAAAAGTACACTAGCGTCATCTATGAAGTGACGGAGAAACTAAGATGCAAAAATGTCTACATCGCGCAATCAAAGTTAACAGCGAACTTAGAAGACATAGAAAATTCCGATCTACAATGTCGGGCAGAAAGCCCACCAGACACAACACCCGTCTGGTTGGAAGGTACCTTCCTTTTCACCGGGTAGCGAGGAACTTTCCACTCTATTCCTCCTACCCCCAAAGTTTCATTGCAATTGCAAAAGCCAATACGAAATGTACCTTTAGAGAGCTATTTGATGGTCGCCACATAGACACCGAGATGTGCAATAGCCCCGCTGGTCTACCTCCAGGGTTTGGTCCTTTTTAAGCACAGACCAGGTATTGAGGAGACTAAAATTTATTTAATCGAAACTACTGCCCCAATGACCCATTGTAGACTTTGTATTCCTACATCAAATCACCCGATATCTTTTTTACTGCTCAACAAATTAGCATTACCACTAAAACTGACTGTATGTAAAACTTCAACTAATTGTAGACTCTATTCACATAGTTTCTGAGGTGATAATTAAGTGGTTTTGTAGCTAAACGTATGCCGAGAGGTATTTCATAATAGCGGTATACTAAGCGGCCTTGTAACTTACTTAAACGTGGTATTGGCACAATCGTACTTGAGAAAAAATGTTTAGTTAACCTCAAGATGTATTTCCATGCTTTTTGGAGTTTAAAATATATGTTTTTTGGTTTCAATTTGGCCCAAAATCACAGATGAAGTTGAAGGAAGTAGACAGATCACGCACAGCTAAGCCAATGCCGAAAATTAAACTGACCAAATCAGACTGTTTTTTTATCTTTACGAGTTAAACACGTCGATCCATGTTTTGAGTCGCAGTACTAAACTATTTCCTGACATCTGATTTATCATATGATCGGCCGGTTTCTCCAGAATTTCAAGTTTGACTGGCCAAAATAAATTAATGGCTGATCTGTTGACAATTTACGACAATAACGAAGAAAACGAGTATCTTGAAGTCTTTCGGAAGTTATGCGTGCAGATATGTCGGTGATTTCGGCAGTTTATTAATATAAATGAGAATTTGAAGAACTGCCTTTTCAAATTGGCGCCCATGTCGGGCCCGACGGAGTGGGAAAGAGGAGGCGGGCCGCGTGAGGGATATGACAGTCCTACCTCCACCCTAGTTGCAGTGGTAGATGCCCACGGCGACAGACGTCGGCAGACGATCTCCGGCCACTCCGGCAGCGAGTCATGGGTGCTCGCTGTCCGACCATGGACCATGCCCGGGTCGATGGCGTGTTGTGTTCCACGCGCGCCTTAAAGAGCGTCAGCATAATGACCCCACTAGAAGGCCAAAGCCTGCGGGGATCGCGGGACTTATCGATTTACCGTGACCCTGGAACGTGAATGGCTATTGAAGGACACCGTGAATTTGTCAGTACGAGTCTGACAGTAGGGTGGGTTCAAAGCCATGCCGCGGTGAATCTAACCAGTACCGTCAGCACGAGTTTTCAGTATTTGAGACGCAAAGTAAACTGCAACTTTGACAATTTACAATTGACAATTTTCAAGGAAAAAACTAGTTCCTTCTTCGCACACCAGAGGCGCTGTTCCATTTTTTCCCTTGAAATTTGTCAATTTGAAAGTGTCAAAGTTCCTGTTTACTTAACGTATCATTTATTGAAAACTCGTGCTAAGGGTACAGTTTTAAAAAAGTACAGCTTTGCCGAAGTACCCATCATTTTCGGATTGATTGACTGGACCGTTTAGCTGTTTCCTGTGCCAATAAAAATGAAGACGGAAGACATATTGTCACCCTGACATCTATCGGAAAGGATAACGCATTATAATTGAGTTTAGCCACACCATGCGTGTTGGGTGAAAGTCATCGACATAGAATTTTAAGTGACAGAGAAAACTATCGAGAATTTTGTCCTGTTATTTTTGTAATGGAAGTACATAACATCACACCTGTTTTGCTCGAAGGTAGGCAGTGATACCAGAACCCCAAAATTCGCCATTTGAGCTTAAAGGCCCATGTTAGGGTCAGGGCGAGCTTATTGCCAACAACTGAACACAAATCCAGGGTATAGGCTGAGGGTCAACGACGATATATTCCTAGACTCCTAATAACAGGCGACCGATGTCTGTCAACACATTAGGAAAAAAAGGCTTATATCCGTCTTATTTCGAGCACTCCTGTGAGCCGTAAACATACCTTTCCGTTCCGCAAAAAGATCCTTGAGACAGAAAAGACCTTGAGTTAGCCATTCACAACGTTGTACCCCGTCCCCCTCGCTTACGTAGTACCACAGCGAGTTGACAGAATAGTTTTTGTTCCTTAGATCGTGCATGCGGAGTCTAGTAAGTAATATATCGTCGTTGCTGAGGGTCGACGGCTCTTCTCAAAGAGCTGTCAGTAATGTGATGGGGACCTTAGAGGGCCAAAGCCTTAGCCTTGAGTCAATAGAAGTTTGACAGTCCCTTCCGTCTTTTTTATAGATTTCGTTGCAGGATCCAAGACAGGTAAATTCATTCTCCGGGACACGTCGAGATTCATTGTCTCGGCGCTTTTCTGGTGGTTGCCACTGTTGATTCTGGCTCTCAGGAGTTGCAGTGGTTTGGGAATAGTGTGGTGGGTTTGTCCCAAAAACGAAAAACCAAAAAAAGGCCCTGGAAAGCCAAGAGCATGTGAAGAAACAGAGTGGTTTTAGTCAGTCTAGTAGTCTTCTCCAGGGCGGGGGGAATCATTTGTAGATTTTTTGGCGCCCAAAAGTAGTTTGAAAAAATCGACAATTTAGATACTTATGGAGATCTGACTTCTCTTGACGTAGACGTGGATACCCAGAAAGACGTAGACAGCATGTACCATAGACTACCTCTATTTTTAAACCATAAACAAAACACGTATGACGGTGTCACTATTAACTAAATGCTGAGATAAAATCAATAACGTCAAGCCGTACAAAACAACCATTGTGATTGTAATTCCGACGGAAGCCAACTTGCGTATGCGCACTTAATTTACGTACATGAGGAGCTTCAAGGTTAAGCTGCGTTTGCCTACTTTCGTCTGTGGATGGGTGATCATCATTACGTAATCGAGTTTCCTCAGTTTTTTTCTTTTTATATGAGTTCAATCAAATGAGTCCTCCCACCCATACTCCCAGTTGTACTGACTAAAATCCACGGTGATCCTTCAATAGCCCTTTACTTTCCCGGGTCACGGTTACTCGAGACAGTGCGACCACGGCAGGCTTTCACCCTCTAAGGGTCATCATGTCCACACTTACGGTGGCTGGAAATCGTTTAGCGACGTCCGCTGCCGTAGGCGTATCCCGCGGCAGTTGGGTCGTGAGGTGGACGCTGTCTTCTCCCTCACGCGTCTCACTAATTCGCAGGAGGCGACCGCTTATCGCCTCCTTCGCTGCGTATCGCCTCCGTGCGGGGAAATCATCATCGCATGAAAATTGACTTTGAATAGAGAAAAAATCAATTTCATTTATTGTTTGTCACAGGTTAAAAGGGAGTTCTTAAACATTATATAATTGTCAAAAGTTTAGATTTGCCAACATTTAAAAGTAAATTATACGGATTTATAAAATACCTTGACACGTGCCTAATTTAATACGGTTTTTAATACATGGAAGTATTCAAATTGCTCCATGAAGTATGATGCAAAACATACATTACTTATATTTCCAAATACATATACCCACCAGATTAGCAAGCTGAAGTGGCAATGGGCAGGCCATATTGCTCGCAGAGCAGAAGGCCGATGGGGTCGAAAAGTACTAGAGTGGAGACCGCGGACTAGCAAGCGCAGCATAGGACTTCCACCAACAAGATGGACAGACGACCTTATAAAGGTCGCCGGTAGACGCTGGATGCAGGTCGCTTCCAACCGGTATATGTGGAGATCTAAAGGGGAGGCCTATGTTCAGCAGTGGACGTCCTATGGGTGAGATGATGATGATACCAAATTCGGATTACCGTATGATTAGTTATTTCTACAGATTTTCTGACGTCTATGGGTTTTGAAACACCGGCCATTTGTGTCGGGTCACGAGCAATGAAGAATTTCATACTTAGTTGTTTACCCCGTGAAAATAAAATATAGCGATCAGTGTCACTATATTTTATTTTAAGATCATGGACTCCTGTATTATCCTTTAATCTGTAGGTAAAGGACTATTATCAGTATTTTTTTTGAGAATTGTAGATTTAAGGGTTTCGCAGATAAGGGGGACTGGTAATTTCTCTTATATTTTAGAATAACTGTGAAAGGAATTATTTAAAACTAGCGGCCCGCCCCGGCTTCGCATGGCTGGGAGTCCTTAAAAACCCGGTCCCGATGGTTACAAACACAACAAAAAAGAATTACTTATCCGAATCGGTCTAGCCGTTTTCGAGTTATGAGCTTAGCAACACATTTTGCGATCCATTTTTATATTATAGAAGATAGAAGAAGATATACTTAAGTATAGATAGAAGATTACAAAAAAAATACCCCACTGCCTTTGGGCCATTAGAATTGATATGTTTACCTTTCAACTTAAACGGTCAAGCAGGTTCGGAGAAAATTGAAAGTGTAAGACAGACACGAGTGATCTTATAAGGGTTCCCTTTTTTTTAATTGAACGTACGGAAACCAGAAAAGTCTGAATTGGTGGCCTCAAGTCTTGTTTTAATTACGTTCGTACGAAATAATAAAATCAATTTCTTCGTCAAGGTAGTCCTTGAAATGTGTCCTATCGATTTATAGATGGCAAGGTTCGAGACATGGTCACGAGAAACTAACGACGATATATTACTAGACTCCTAATAACAGGCGACCGATGTCTGTCAACACATTAGGCAAAAAAGTCTTATATCCGTCTTATTTCGACCACTCCTGTGAGCCGTAAACATACCTTGAGACAGAACAGACCTTGAGTTAGCCAATCACAACGCAGTACCCCGTCCCCCTCGCTAACGTAATACCTCAGCGAGTTGACAGAATAGTTTTTGTTCCTTAGATCGTGTATGCGGAGTCTAGTAATATATCGTCGTTGCGAGAAACGATGAGTTTTTCCCATGGGGGTAAAACTAGGTAATATGCCATTTAGTTAACAAAACTCCCCATCGCATTATATAGCCCTCGACCTCGGCTATGTTGTACGCCAACAGTGAACATTTTTTTGACTGGCCTGTTGGTCTAGTGGTTAGTGACCCTGACTGCTATGCCGGAGGTCGTGGGTTCGATTCCCACCCAAGACAAATGTTTCTGTGATGAGCACGATCATTTGTACTGTGTCTGGGTGTAATTTATCTATAATTTTGTATGTAATTAGAAATATATAAATATGTTTATCAGTTGTCTAGTACCCATAACACAAGCTCTGCTTAGCTTGGGACTAGATGGCGTTGTGGAATATTATTGTAGATTTTCAAAAACGCCGATTATAGGAAGGTTTTCTCTTACATCTTAACTAAAAGGTATCGTATTACCCAATTAATAATGGGTTGTGGAGGTCCGATAAACAGTAGCTCCATGTAAAATACTGATATTCAGCTCCATCTGGTTCGTCTGGAAGCCGACCACAATATAGTTGGGAAAAGGCAGGCAGATAATGATGATGTAAGGTTTCTTTTTGCGAATATTTATTCGCAAAAAAAATCAAAGTTTATTTAAACTGACTTCAAAAAACAAGCGTAAAATAAATTTTCTTTCTGTTTGTTTTTGTTTTCGATTCCGATTTTTTGTAAAAAAGGAACCGACTATTTCTATTCTTTCCCGCCGAATATTTTATTTGATCTATAATCATTGTATAGTTTTGAACTATCAAGAGAAACCCGGTTTTTGTTATCAATGACCTACTTTTAAAATTACGCATTAACTTAAATGTTAAGTAAATCTTTTATCTATTACTAGGCTGTATGAGCTGTATCTCTTTAAAAGTCGTTACTATTAGTCAGAAGCTCTAAAATTCTGACAACCAGTCTTACCATGAGGTATCGTATTACCCAGTTATTGGGTTGTGGAGGTCCGATAAGCAGTCGCTCCATATAAAATACTGATATTCAGCTGCATCTGGTTTGACTGGAAGCTGACCACAGTTGGCTAG
The DNA here is from genome assembly GCA_028554685.1 of Agrotis ipsilon. Taxonomy (NCBI): domain Eukaryota; kingdom Metazoa; phylum Arthropoda; class Insecta; order Lepidoptera; family Noctuidae; genus Agrotis; species Agrotis ipsilon. Next base: position 6,804,621 of record CM052982.1, read on the forward strand.
AGGCTAGGCAGATGATGATCTGGGCATGCGAGCGGCGAGTAAAGGGCAACTCGCCGTCCGACCATGGACCATGCCCGGGTCGACGGCGCGTCCGTTCCGGGGTCACGGTGATGGAATGAGTCCCGCGACCCCGGCAGGCTTTGGCCCTCTGAGAGGGGGCCTCGTCATTATGCTGACGCTCTTTGAGGCGCGCGTGGAACACGACGCGCCGTCGACCCGGGCATGGTCCATTGTCGGACAGCGAGTTGCACTTTACTTGCCGCCAGCATGCCCGCGCCTACGGTGGCCGGAGATCGTCTTGCGACGTCCGACGCCGTGGGCGTCCACCACCGCGGGTGGGGCGGAGGGAGGATATTGTCCTCTCTCTCACGCGGCCCGCCTCCTCTTTCGCGAGCATGGCTGCTTCGCAGGAGGCGAAAGCCTCCCACTCCGTCTCGCCCGCATGGCCGCGACCAATGCCGGGCGCGAGAGGTCTGCGCCTATCGCCGCCGTGAGGACACGTCGGTGCACCGCCCAAGCGGGGTAATCCTGCACCGTATGCTCGACTGTGTCCTCCGGGCGATCTTCGCAGTAGGTTTACGGAACCCTAAAAGAAAAGATGGAATTTTGCAACGCCGGCGCATACTGACGCATTCATATAAAGACAAGGCTGGGACAACGAAGGTATTTTTAAAATTACTCTCATCTCTTTAAATGTACTCATCTATCAACACAACAATAAAATGTATGACCCTCTCTAACTACTTTTAAGGGTTAATACACACGGAGACGCAACGCTGCACGCAGCGTCAACCAGATACTCGTAAACTTTAAAAGATATGATTTTTTTGTCGTATAAAGATCCTTGAAGCGTTTCGAGAAGTTGTAGTACACCTTTTAATTTAATATTAAGAGACTTTAAAAATAAATAAGCCGGATCCAGCTCCTTTTAAAGTTATTTTTGAAGTGGTTTCTTAAAGTTTATTCATTTTCCAAGATTTGCCAGCGAGCGATGGAGCGCACCTTATTAGGTGAGAAGCGAATGGATCGAATTAGAAATAATAATAATAATATTTCACAACTATCACACAATGCCATCTAGTCCCAAGCTAAGCAGAGCTTGTGTCCTGTCGTGTGACAAGTGTTCAACCGTTGTTTAACTTTTTCGTACTAAGACGGAAAAAAGTTTAAATGCATACAAGCTAGCAACTGAGAATTATTTTGAAAATCACACACCTCAAGGACTAGGTATAATAGTTACGTTAACTAAACAAAATAAAAATACACAATTTATACAATGATCATGATTATAGTTGACATTTCCGCGAACAATTTGTACAGGCTGCCAATTTGACGCCTGCAGTTGTTTCGAGGAAAGTTTAATAAAAACAGCTGTTGAATGAAACATAACATACGCGGAATCGATGTATACTGCTGATTTCTTGGAAGCCGTGGGTAGCTTCAGTACAGGCACGGTAATATAATAATACAGTACTCCAACTTCATACAAACGGACGAAAAGCGAGCTATACCTACGCGCCTCGATGTCGCACGGTGGGCCGAAAATCGGCTTTCATAGACTTAGGCATTTTATTTTTCAAGTGCCAGTTTTTATGCCGGATATCACTTCTATTAGTTATAACAATATACAAAAATGACACCAGAATTGATTCTGCACAGAAACGAAGGAATTATAATTTTTTTACGAAAATTTTGTATGGAGCTAGTATGAAAAATCGAAATATCTCTAAAACGGCAGGGATAACCGTAATATCCTTATAGGGGGTTATAGTACTAATTATTTGTGATTTTTTGACATAAGTTACATAATGGTTGTGAATGCCGTTTTTTTTTTAAAAATCGTCAAAATATTTTCATTTATTTTTACATATGAAACGTTCCTTTTAGTGTTTAAGTTGAAGATTTCAGAGCTTTAACAACTCTTAACATAAAATAGCATGACCTCTATAGACCTGAAGGACTAGACAGAGGTGAAAGAAAAGTTATTTTGTAGGTTATTGTACCCTTTTTTGTGGTTGTTTTTGAAGGCGGTTATATTTTTTTTGAAAACTCGGTGTAATCGATGTACATACATAAAAAAAAATACCGACCAACCGAATGGAGAACCTCCTCCTTTTTTTGAAGTCGGTTAATAAAAAAAATGGACTGTATGTATACTTTTTATTGAAAGGTAATTTAAATAAAACAGAAATAACAAAAATAATATCAAAGTGCATAATAATTTATGAAAATATTAACTAAACATATGATACAATAAACTAACAAAAGAACATAAAGAAAAATAATTGAATTTTACAAATTTTCTTTACAACTTTCGTTGTCGGACTCCAATTCCGAGTCAGAATCCAGATTGGATACACCTACAAACGCGAACTCAGTTTCCGGAAACTGTATTAGGTCGAGAGTTTCAGCAAAAAAGGTTGTCTTCCTTTTGGCATCTAACTTCGGCCTTTGTGCACTTAGGAAAGGATCCGAAGAAACAACAAGCATATTTAGGATATCTTGATTAGAATCTTGCCTGCTTCTTTTCCGCGAATGATGTTCCCGAAACCTCCTAAAATCTTTGTTTCGAGACTCTGAGGCTTCTTCCGAGAGAGTCCCAATCGGGACAATATCATTTTTTTCGATTATGTCAGCACCGTGTATTAATAGTTTATGTACGGTTGATGACATGTAGTACCAGTCGTATAATTCCACGTACTTTTCTGCTGTTTTGCGAGCAAAATCTTTAAATTTGATGACATCTATCTTCTCACCAGATGTTATTGCTTGCAAAATAACAGAAAATCTTTTTATCAGGTCTTGATCCAACCCAGTAATAGCTGCAGTTTTATTGGGAAACTCGAAAAACTTCCTTGCGGTATTCCCGTCATTGGTAGTTCCCGAGCCTTGTTTCACTATATCAATCAACAGATTGAGCTCCTCTTTAAATTTATTTTGAATGTTTTTTTTTCTGTTTTGTAACATTTCTTTATGCTCATTACTTCTTGCTGCCCACTGTTTGAAGTCAAGTCTGTACGCAATGTGTAACAGACATTCCATGCAATTTATACGGGCATGTAGGGATGATAGGCCAAATTCGTATATGTCAGAACACACAGTTTTTGATGTTACAGCATCTAAGTGGTTCATTTCTGTTGGTTTTGCTAAGCACAGGTAGCATGATGCATTTGATCTAGCTTCAGAAAGGTACGTGCAGACTTTTGCGTCGATCATTGTCATCATTAGTTTATGAGTCACCCTGTTACTATTAATGCACTCTGTGGGGTTAAGGGCCTCAATTTCCTCATCCATTTTTCTTTTGTTATCAATGACAACTGCATCGCTTTCTTTTACAAAAGGAACTGAACCGGACGACAATAAAAAGTTGAGCATGGTTTCGGGTTTGTCCATATAGTATTATCTCCATCTGTAAGTTTCAGTGGCACCAAGGAGGTCATAAAAATGCTTGAATCATCATGCTCGCCGTCCATTTTCTGCTTGTATCGGCTTTGATTGGAAGCACCATCAAATCCCCACTTCGATATCAGCTTTAACTGCTTATTTTCCACATTATCAGAAAGACTTTGAAGAATCCGCTTCACCGTGATGTCAAGTAAAGCTTGAAGTGTAATTCTAGCTGATGAATCAGTAACTGACACTGATAGATTAGGAGGGTAGCATTCAAGCTTAGTTTGTTGCAGTTTATAGTAGGATGGGTAAATATCCTTAGCACCTTCCCGAATGGCAGTCTCTCGCAACGTAATATATTGCCACTTTGAAAGCTTAAGTGAAAGAAGTAATCCAAGTGCTTTCTCTGGTGTAAATATTACTGTTTTCACTGGTTTCTTAATGCTTTCATTGATTTTAACGGCAGCTTCTGGATTTTTGATCATATATTCGATTACAGATGCGATATCTTCATACCCTTCTTCTTTTAAACGCGCTGCAGCTGCATATGCCAATTCACAGGAATCCTCGCCTATGTGCTCACTAGATCTTCTCTTTTTCTGTTTGCTTCCCAGATCTTTGAATGGTTTTCGGGACCTTTTTGTCATTGTTCCAACAGTCGATGATGTCGAAGGTTCTGGAGAGACTGAGCGTGCTCTTGGTATCTCATCAACAGTTGGTTCTTGATTTATTAAAGTAAGCACGCAACTCGGCCAATCAATATTTGCTTGCAGCCACTCTCCGTACGTATTTCTAAAATTATCAAAGAATCGTTTAGATTTCTGCCACCTGTTTAAAGCAGCTCGCGTGAATCTACGGCAAAATTCTTTGAGAGTTACTTGATCTTCGGCAGAAAGACAATCGCCTATGCGAGACACAATTGCACTAAACAATACTTCATGATTAAATGAAGGACACTCACTTTTTAGAAGAACAAACAAGTCTAAGTTGGTGATTAAACTTTCCATTCTAAGATTTTATAGTCGCAAAGCAAATACTTAGTTTTAGTGTTAGCAGTTACACAGTTGTGAACAATCTAAATTATGGAACAAAATTGTAGCCCTTTTATTGTACCCAAAAAGTCAATAATTAGTAAACTACCCTCGTTAAAGTTATAAAAGATATGACATTGAAAATTTATAATCGTAAAAACATTTCGTAGAACTCATAGTACAACTAATCAACATTAGCAAATCACATTAGCTCACTAATTACAAAAAAAGTGACTGCAGTTCTTAGTAGGTATTGTTGCGAGAAATTTCAAATCATTTAATCACGTATTAGGCTCATTAGAATCAGAAGACTACAACCATCATTCTAATTACTTAATTACTTGTCAGCAGACTCATTAGATGACTACACAAGATGTTATTTTGTATTTTGATCTTCTGCAAGGTCTTAAAATTCCTTTTGTGTCGATATTATTATGTGTCCGGTTATGTTATAATCATACTTTTAGGGTATGATCAATTAACAATTTCATTCCCCTATCTTTCAAAAAGAAGCGACAACATGGGCACTTTGACACTGATATTCAACTATTTGGTATTGTTGGAAATCTTACAAGATACTACACACTTCTGTCTAGTCCTTCAGGTCTATAGAGGTCATGCTATTTTATGTTAAGAGTTGTTAAAGCTCTGAAATCTTCAACTTAAACACTAAAAGGAACGTTTCATATGTAAAAATAAATGAAAATATTTTGACGATTTTAAAAAAAAAAACGGCATTCACAACCATTATGTAACTTATGTCAAAAAATCACAAATAATTAGTACTATAACCCCCTATAAGGATATTACGGTTATCCCTGCCGTTTTAGAGATATTTCGATTTTTCATACTAGCTCCATACAAAATTTTCGTAAAAAAATTATAATTCCTTCGTTTCTGTGCAGAATCAATTCTGGTGTCATTTTTGTATATTGTTATAACTAATAGAAGTGATATCCGGCATAAAAACTGGCACTTGAAAAATAAAATGCCTAAGTCTATGAAAGCCGATTTTCGGCCCACCGTGTGTCGGGGCGGGGCGCGCTCGGGGTGCAGACAGTCACGGCTGTACCGCAGTGTCGAGCGGACGGTGTGTTGGTTTTTTAACAATAACCACGTGTTTTTATCTCTAAAAATCAGTTCGAGTACATATCTAATAAGACGAGTAGTTTAATTAAGCTTTATATTAGAATGCGGATTTATTATACTTTAAAATTTAACAATAAAGCATTTCGTACGACTCAGTCGAGGCGCAAATATTTTTCGGTTTTAAATACTTCTATAATATATCGGACTTTTTTAAGCCCGATTTGTTTTTCAAACAAAAACATGATTTTTTAAATGAAATCTACCAATCAAAAAACAACACGCATTTTTATTGAACACTTCCTATTCATTATACAAAGTATTTCATTTATTTATATAAAAAAGTATATTTACAATCACAAAACTAAAATAGAAACAGAAAGTACGCAAAGGCAAATGTTATTAAAATGTTGTAGACGGGTATCCCTAACGCATGTTTACGTACCGCGCGGCTGTAGGTATTTAAATCTGTCTGGCGGCCGAGTTACGCTACTGTATGATTATTATACTGTGGTACAGGTGGCCTGCCATGACTTCCTTGACTGCCGGTGGCCGGAGATCGTCTGCTGACGTCCGTAGCCGTGGGCGTCTGCGGCTGGGGTGGAGGAAGGACGCAATCCTCTCGCTCACGCGGCCCGCCTCCTCCTTCGCGAGCATGACTAGTTCTCAGAAGAAGGCGACCGCTTCCACTCCGTCTCACCCCGCAGCATGGCCTCGACCAATGCCGGGCGCGAGAGGTCTCCGCCTATGGCCGTCGTGAGGACACGGCGGTGCTCTACCCAAGCGGGACAGTCCTGCACTGTATGCTCCACCGTGTCCTCCGGGTGATCGTCGCAGTGGTGACATCCAGGCGTTTCTCCAGAAACTTCCGTGTCCGGTGAGGACCTGCGTCATGCGTTAGGTCTATCCAGCCACTCCTAAAAGAGGGGTCTTACAGCTGCGATTGCGGCGTGCCCGGACCCCGGTTGCGACAGTCGCTCCCTCCACATTGGAGCTCGACGCCGCGCCTCGACTTGTCCTCTTATAGACAGACGTTCTTCGGAGACATATTACTAGGATCCCGTTGGTTAGCCTTCGGAAACGGAATCCTAACTATAGTATCTTAATTATTAATCATTCGTGCTACAAAATCAAGTTCATATAACACTGAAGTTAGTTCAAGATCAAAAATTATAATTAAAATCTCTCACGCACACGATAATTAGATGAAACACGATGCTTCATCAATCTCAATCTATACTAATATCTATTTACAAGACGTCATTCGGTTGGTTTAATTTTACAGGCGTTGTGACGTCACAAGCCCCCTACTCTCGAATTTCGAAGCGTTTTATCTTTGTCAATATTCATTGTTTAAAAAAAAAAAAAACAAAAATACGTGTTCATTATTTTTTACTGACGGACTAAACCGGTTTTTAATTCTCAGCGTCTGCGCCCTGTGACGGGGCACCGTTGCCTTCCCCCTAATTTGGCACTGTTTGGGTCGGCCTTCCCGTAGGAAAATAGGCTTATGCCGCATCCAACATTCAAGTGGTGTCTCTGCAACTTTGTGGGACATATTTTCGCTCGACATTTAACATTGGTCAGTAAGTCAGTTTCTACTAGAGTCAACTTACAACAAGTTGCGCCAGACGTAAATGTAACGCGTGACGTCGGGCGACATCGCGGGACACATGAATAGGTGCGCCCACACAGACCAAGCAGCCTCACGAGGCATTTGCCGCGCGAAGAAACATCCTCGCAAGACTGCCTGCCCTGTGTGGACGTGTATATCGTTTACCCTGTGTGTAAGCCGACACTGGATGGCTCGGGCGCTCGGTTACTCGTCCGCGGCATCGCGCGCGCTTGCCTCGGCCGAGACACGTGCCCACTAACCGAGTTGCTTCGCGCGGCAAATGCCTCGCGAAGTTGCTCGCTCTGTGTGGAAGCGCCTAATCACGTATCGAGCGACAGCGCGGAACAAATGTCCTTTTGTGATAATGCGGCTTTTATAATCCCTGAACAGTAAGGCAGAAGTGTATAATAAATATTACTACACAAGATTTCGCCAGTTATGCAGGAATTTAACTCAAATAGTACAAATCCTGTTTATTGGTAATTATAGAACACATATACACTGTTGTTGATTTCTTGTTCAATAATTAACTAAGGGAAATACAGAGGTATGATATTCAGACGCTTAGGGTCAGTTCACAGTCACACTGAGACGCGACGCGACGATATTTTTTTGTTATCGGGTTAAGTCATTAAACGAGTACAGGGCAGGAGGTCCCTCCTGTACTGGGTGTCAGACTTGTACTGACTAAAATGCACGGTGACATTTAATAGCCCTTTACGTTCCGGGGTAATGATAATTCAATTCGTTAGTTTCGCGACCACGGCAGGCTTTGGCCCTCTAAGGCCCCTTCCCCCTCTAGGGGCCCCATCATTGTGTCATCATCTTTTGGTGTAGTATGTAAAGTTAAATTTTGATTCGCTATTAAAATGTGCGGACGGCATAGCGTCATCGTTGGAATGTGTATCTTTTCGTGTAGTAAATAAAGTTCGATTTGGAGTCGCTCTATTGAAATGTGCGCGCATCGATGCGTCTCGATGTGAATTCACCCTTATTCAAAAGTGAGAAGTTAAAATGGGAATCACAGATGTTTAGTTTGGTTAAGTTCCTTTAAATTCTGCAGACAGAAATAGGAGCCCCGTCAAGCAGGGCTCCATCATCTACTCCTTGGCTAGGCCTATTGTTTGTACATTTTACTGTCCAATCAATTATTTAGTTGTTTAGTGGCCAATATAGTTCTTTAATGGACAATAATGCTATTTTAATAACACCCATTAAAAATAGCTTAATTTTGAACTTGATAGTACAGTCATAATACACACACATGAAACACGACGCCGCCTCTTCGTGTGTAATAGTTTATAAGTATAGTTTGTGAGTGATTATAATATGTATTAGTTTATTTTAATCTATACTAATATTATAAAGAGGAAAACTTTGTTTGTTTGTTTGTTTGGTTGTAATGAATAGGCTCAAAAACTACTGGACCGATTTCAAAAATTCTTTCACTATTCGAAAGCTACATTATCCACGAGTAACATAGACTAAATTTTATTTTGGAAATAAATAGGGTTCCGTAATATATTTGGGTTTTTCGGACACAAGGTGTAAAAAATCAACCAGAAAAGTTACTTATTTTGCGTACGCTGCCTAAACTATAAAAGATAGAACTATGAAATGTTCTAATTAGTTGTAGATCTTATAAATATCTACAAAAAACTCCGCGACACACTATACCTATCTATGTCGAGTGAGGCACAACAACCATTTTTTAAGTCAAAAATCTTGAATTTTTTTGGACTACTTTTAAACGCATTTATTTTACTCATTCTATTAATCCTTATCAAAATAATTTATTTCATCATTAAGTACAGTTAATGTAGATAATATTTGGTCTTTGAATGATTAAAATTGGATGTTTAGTTTCGAAGTTATGGCGAAATTAAAATATCACGATTTCTGCTGCACGGCCCGTTGCGAAGTGAGCGTCACCAAGGCGGGGGTGCGCGTGCGGGAGGGGAGTTTAGATCTATGAGTAAGGTACCCTACGCAGCGGTCGTGCGCGAAGTCTAATAATTTTCCTGCGAGAACCACAACAGACCAGCTAAACTATAAGAGATACAAAAATGGTGTGATGGCAAAAATTGTTCCACGTTATGAGCATTTTTTGCTGAGAGAATTAGTTTGAAGATCTGGAACACCTGATGTGGAACTCCAAGAGCCCAGCTACACTATAACATATACAGGAATAACGTCTCAGCAAAGTTGTTCGGCCTGATGAGCACTCTCTGTGGACATATGAAAATTGAAGATCTGGAACACCTGATGTGGAACTCCAAGAGCCCAGCTACACTATAACATATACAGGAATGACGTCTTAGCAAGAGTTGTTCAGCGTGATGAGCACTCTCTGTTGACGTATAAAAATTGAAGATCTAGAACACTTAACGTGGAACTCCAAGAGCCCAGCTACCCCGCGGTGGTGGACGCCCACGGCGTCGGACGTCACAAGACGATCTCCGGCCACCGTAGGCGCGGGCATGCGGGTGGCGAGTAAAGGGCAACTCGCCGTCCGACCATGGACGGCGCGTCGTGTTAGCATAATGACGGGGCCGGTCTCAGAGGGCTAAAGCCTGCCGGGGTCTTATACCATCATCGTTACCCCGTAACATAAAGGGCTATTGAAGGACACCGTGGATTTTAGTCAGTACAAGTCTGACAGTCCCTCCTGCCCTGCCAGGGGTGGGAGGACTCATTTGATGATTTACCACGAAAAAAAAGAGCCCAGCCACACTATAACATGATTTTTTTCAACTGGGCGTGGATGACTATCTTCGAAACTATGAGGAATATCGAAAAATGTTGAAGACTCCTTTCAACAATTCTGGGAAGTAATCATATACGGCAAACTTAAGAAAAACGTATAATTGAAAAAAAACTGATCAATCTTCAAGGCGATGACTGTATTCGAAACTTAAGTTAAAAACCTTTTCTTCTTTGAAATCATGCTTATTTTTGTTCAACTCAACGCCCAGATGAAAAATTCAACCTGTATAGGAATGACGTCTTAGTTTTTACCCGGGCTCTTGGAGTTGGGTATCAGACTTTTCAGATCTTCGATTTTGCCGACACATCGACCCCAGTGTGCTGGCATAAGCAACAAGATCCGCGTACGAAGTCGCGGGCAGAAGCTAGTTATTAATATAGTAATGGTATGTATTCTATGTTATGGGCCATAGTTGCCTGAAATAAAGGTATAAATAAAATAATGTAAACAAAAACCCAGTTAGGTAGTATTCTTCCTGTTATGCCCCCCTTATTGGATTGAACCTTAGACATTGTCATCATCTGCCTTCATTTTCCCAACTACTTTCGGGTCGGCTTCCAGTAGTGTAGGATGCAACTGAAGTGGAACTTTGAAATAAAAATTCTTATTTCATGATCTAAATAAGATTTAACAAAGTTGTCAAATCATGAGCTATGGTAGGGGTGGCCAACTGGTTGATCGCGACTAGTAGTCGAGTCAATTTATTGTGGCAAGGCAAAAACTATAAATGATTAGACCAGACTGCACATCAGCGTCTTCTTGTATCATTTTCAATCGCTGTTCCGTCTCGTTATCTATCCATGGATTGTGTACTAAACAATGTTATTTCATTTAAGATTTCAAGAAGTACGTAATTCGTAAATCGCACAGGGTTTCGTTAGTAAATAGTAGATTTTATGTCTTATCAAGTTGGTCACCCTTAGCCTATGGTATACACTACAACTCAAGTCCTATAAATGTAGTGTTGGTGTACGTCATTGCATAAAATTGCATTTAAAATATGTAGTACTGCGAATTTTTCACAGGAGGAAAATGCCACAGGTGGACTGTGGACTATACACGCAAATGACATCATTTACAAAGTGTATGAATGTGGATGTGGCCAAAAGAGTATGTAAGGATCTATCAGTCTTTAGTTTCTACCTACCAATTAAGAAAAGGTGTTAAATTATTTCATTTCAATATTATTTTGAATGATGTAAGAAAAGCAGATTCAAGTTAGAAAAAAAAAATTGGGAGAAAAGATGTCAATGGATTAAACTGCCTAGTTTCTAAAAATACCTACATAAAAGTTACCCAAACACTTTCTATTCAAGTTTCCTTTGCCTACTCGAAAGAAAAATACATTAGGCATTAAATTGTCTATGATCTAGAAAGTGTGTCAAATTGTCTTCCGCGGTTTGTAGGTCAATAGAGTTTATACACACAAATAATATTTATCAACAGTTCGAAACCTATTTATTCGTATTAAAAACTTACGTGATAATATTTGCCGGCGGAACTCACTATTTTTCTGCACGTCAGAACGTTCTTATGCTCACTGATTATTTGTAAAGTAGCACGCAATCTTATAAGTAAAAGACTGACTGTGAACAATGTAATTTTTCATTCATTTCAGTGTGAAAAAGAACTGAATACATACATCTACACAGTGATAAACAGACATAAACAGTGTAGGATTCGATCGCAGTCAAGATCTCTCTTTATTATTCAAATTAATTGAATAAATACACTGCAAAAGTTGCTCTAAAATTTCACTTTTTCATGTTATACAAATAAATTAATTTTACTCACCAGTAGAGTGTTTTGATATGCTGGTATTTATTTAAACTTTATACACGATTTTTTGTATCTGAGCAAACGTTTTTTGCTTTGATATAAAGCTCAGAAATATTAATATTATAAAAATTGTGTCAGCGTAACACACTTCTCGCCATTTTCGGGGTGACTGACGTAAAGGAATTCTTTTCTACCATCTGATATCTGTCAATGTCAAAACCAAAACGCCCGTTTCAGTGTTGCTACAGAATTGTTTTTAAATCTACTAAAAATGCTGCAAAAAGCAAGCGCTCCTCCCACTTTGCTTGCCGTCCAAGCACTTTAACTTTTTAACTGAAGTTGTATAATGCGTTCCATGTGCATGTGCAAATAAAATAATGAAAACAGTAGTTGTAGACAGAGTCACGCTTTATTGCGATTTATTTCAACGGAAGGAAAACATCGAAAATCGGGAGATCCTACAGCCATAATTTCTACCACCCACTTGCCACAAATTGGGTACAAATCATGCACCCTCGCCTCCCATAGTGGAACAAGTTGGACTTGTGAAAAGAATTCGAGATTTAAGAATAAAAACAAAATAATACTGGTTCCAGATCATATATTATCTCAAAACATCGTATATGAACATTTCTACTAAAAGCGAAACCATTGTGAAGGGGCCCGTCTTTAGAGAAAAAGATGAATTCTCATAAGGCGTCTCAAAAATTTCACCTTTTCTAAAGCAGTACTTTCTGAATGATAATCGTGTTGAGTTTTTCGCCGAGGGGAATATTTCCGCTTCATCATTTATCCATGCCTCGTAATAAGCATAAAAATAGGGTATGATCATAGTATCGCCAAACTGGCGCCAAATGTAATAGAAGAATAATGTTAAGAGTATAACTTGACAGAACATGTAGAAAAAGTAGGGAAAGATAATCGGGTCTGGAGTTGTGAGTTTAGTGATTTTGCAGACCAACCATTGTATCATCATCCAGTAGACGAGACACTGGTTGGTCCCCGCACATAGTGAGACACAGCAGTCCCATAATCGAGCTGCGATAATATAAGGAAAGCAGAACACATCCCACCAGTTATAACCAAAGACTTCCTCGATTTGTGCGTGGAATTCTTCACCGTGGACTTCGTCACAACGGAATCTTTCCTTGCGTTTCGCTTTTTTCTTCGGCGGCATGATTGAATTTGTCGCTTAAACTATAATTTTCCTTTAACTAAAAGCTAAAACTCATAATTTGGTGAATAAATTTTGTTTTAGTCATTTATGTTGTGTAATATTTTCAGTGTTTAGATTTCGGCATCACAAAATGTACAAGATTGACGAACTATTGACAAATTAAGTGACAGTCAGTGACAGTAAGGTGTCTACGCCCGCCATCTGATTTACTCTTTTTTCCTCACGAGCAAAAGAAACACAAACAAAGTTTTTCTAGTGACCCGTTCCCATGAGCGCTTCGATTCTCAATTTCGATGCGAGATAGAGTCTCATGTATGAGTCATGATCGAATCATGAGACGGAGTGGGAAGCGTTCGCCTCCTTCTGCGAAGCAGTCATGCATACACTTGGTAGGTAGAAGTATTTTGCTTATCACTTTTTTTTTAAATTTTTACGTAGCAATTCACCGAATGAGTCCTCACACCCAGGGTACTTAACAGGGATTCACCTGAAAATATTCTGCCAAGCTGTGCCGTTAGTGTACCCCGTTCCTCTTGACTCTTATAAGAAATCTCTTAAACATTTTTTTATTTGGGACGTAACTAACGTAAGTGCCCATAGGCCCGAGCGTTTTTCTCTGGTCGTTAAAAAAGCGCCGGAAATAGAACAAATGCATTCCCAAGTATCTCGTACACGTTTTTAACTACATTTGATTACAAATGCTGGGTGGAGACAGTTAAGTTCAATTTATCCTTTTTTTTTAAACTCAGCGATTTTATAACGCCCGAAATAAAACGTTCGAGCGAATGGCCCTTTAGTCTCACAGTCTGATGGGGTGGCAATTCGAGTCTTTTCTGAGCCACTTGGGTATCATACCCACCCCACAGCTTCCAAACAGCTCCGGGCTGCTATTGAGAATCTTCTAAAGGGTCCAATCCTGTGGTCCAATCCCCATTCCAGTTTCACTAGACCTGAGAATTGAACCTAGCAGTTGCGCTTGCAACCTCGATACCAGGGGGCCTACCATGATGTCTTAAACCGAGAGTAGTTACGCTGAGGAAACGAGATGGCGCTATACGTCTTGTATATTTCTGTTTCTTTCTCTCAGTAGAACTACTCTCGCTCTAAAACGTCATGGTAGTCTCACACTGTGGGTAGGCTGCCCGTTTAAAAAAAAGATCAAAATAAAAATGTACACAAAGATTACGATTATCAATGAATTCCATTAATAAAAGTTTGTATTAAAAAAGTAATAACCATTCTTGGACGAAATTGAAAACCCGAAGAGGTTTCTGGCGTGTCAAACAATTCACTTTTCCTAAAACAATATTTTCTGAAGGACATTCGTGTTGTGTTCTTTGGTTCAACAGGCTTGATATCATCCGCCATAAATGTTTCATATAACGCAGCGAAAAACGGTAAAACAACTGTTTTACCTAAATAAGACCACACTAGATAGAAAAACACAGTTAAAAGAAGAATTTGACAAAACATATAGAAGTAATATGGAAAAATTATCGGATCTGGGTTTGAGCATCTTAAAATTTTGCATATACACCATTGTAGCATCATCATAAAAAGCATGATTTGATTCGTCGCCGTGCAAAAAGACCAGCAAGTTTCGCAAACCTTCGAGCATATTTTGTAAGGGAAACAAAAGATCTCCCAGAAATCGAAGTCGCTGTTATCCTCATTTTGCAAAAAGAATGTGTTATCTTCTCGAATTATGTTAGAGCATGGCGGCTTCTTTGTTTCTCTTTTACTCATTATGTTTTGTAAGAAGAAGAATATTTAGAATACAGTTTTGGTTTACATGCAGGAAAATAGCTGAGAAAGAAAAAATCAAAGAATAAATTATCTTAGAAATTACACTTTGAAATGTAGGGTTTGCAAAATAGTCAGGTGGTTTAGTTGAAGTAAGCCTATTTAGCATGAGTCGGTCTTCGGGCTCGACTTAGTAGAACTTAGTTTAAGAGACATATATTTAGTGCAGCTCTGGGACATAAAAATATATTAAAGTTGTGTTGAGTTATTTACCTGATTTAGGTTTTTTTGGTCTAGTAAACGGTCAGTACCAACTCACAGTATTAATAATTCACGAAGTACGTAATAAAAATGAAGACCTTTGTTAGGATAAATACAAATGTAATAAAATAAGCAGGAAATATTAAATTAATTGAAAATGATGGTTGATATTTACGCGGTTGAATGATTGACAGCCCTCAGTGTCAAACCAGGAGAAAAAAATAGTTTTTGTCTATACATTTCTTTGACAGCTGCGAAGCTGTCATCAAATGTTGTCTATGGTTAGTTCCGTGTTGATCATGGTGGGGTGAAGTTACGCAGTTTTTCCAAGAAAATAATATTACGTGTTTATAACGTAATTATTATGATACGGATATAGAAATTCACACATCAACTGCTGGATTTTGCGTTAGCCATGTTTCTTCAAGGATTAAGCGCAGGTAGTGTATTTTTGAATGATTTTTATGAAGTGAAAGTTTTGTCGTTGTTCGAAAAGTTTTATAACATAACGTTTCAAGGGAATTTATACTCTTTATTAATTAGTAATTAGTTCCTATTAGACGGAAATATATCGTTAATTAAGTACTAAATTATATTGTTGCTTTGTTATTCGTTTAAACTGGTTATTTCGACCTTTAAGTTGGCAAACAAGTTATAATAAATGAATTCAAACTCTGGGCGCTAGCCTTGAGTAAGTTTTTTATTTGTCATAATGTCCATAAGCTACTAACAAGTTATTCTTTATTGCCAGCAATGTGATTTATTTTTGATGCAACATTTAATTTTGTTTTTTTTTTTTTATTCATGCCTATGTTTGTTATTTCTTACTATTTATGTTTATACGTTTTTGTACAATGGAAATGTACCTTCATACTCGTAAATATATGGTGCAAGCATTCAAAACTAGCAGTTGTGGTCCAGCTCCGACCTAAGCGTTGTAGCTTGTGGGTTCGAACCCAGCCAGGCGCATTACTTTGTGTAATTTATTTCATCACCACTGCTCTCATAACGATGAAGAAAAACTTTGTGAGGAAACCAGCATGTCCTAGAACCAACAATTCGAAGACATAGTGACATCCACCAACCCGCACTGGGCCCGCGTGGTGGATTGTGGCTCACTCCCTCTCACAGAGAGGAGGCCTGTCCAATTTATAGGCTGGTGATGATAATTGATTCAAAATATTAATATTTGACTACTAAATTCGAAATCAAAAACATAGACAATTCTTGTTGTAAAGAGTTGCTTATTGGCATGTAACCACTGAGAGAACCTATGAGCAAGAGTTGACTTTAATCCACTATAATAATAAAGTAATATTCCACAACTATCACACAATGCCATCTAGTCCCAAGCTAAGCAGAGCTTGTGTTATGGGTACTAGATAACTGATAAACATACTTATTTATTTCTAAATACATACATATTATAGATAAATTACACCCAGACACAGAACAAATGATCGTGCTCATCACACAAACATTTGTCCTGGGTAGGAATCGAACCCACAACCCCTGGCATAGCAGTTAGGGTCACTAACCACTTGCTAGATCAACAGGCTAGTCAAAGCTATGTAAGCCCAGTGCGAGTTGATAACTATGTTACATGTCTTCGAAAGGTTCCAGGCCCTTTAGCCAAACAGCACACGACAATAATGATCGCTCAGCAGTCACTAAAACATTTTCAACTTTATACTCCAGCACGTAATGTTAAAAATCTATTGGAGTTTACAGATCATTTTCATTTGTTTCGTTCGTTATCGCTCAGCATTATTTAACAGATTTTCAACTTTATGTGTTAGTGTATAAAGTTGAAGATGTATTAGTGACTGCTGAGCTATAACGATTGTCGTCTGTTGTTTGGCTATAGGGCCAGGCAACAACGATATATTACTAGACTCCGCATGCACGATCTAAGGAACAAAAACTATTCTGTCAACTCACTGAGGTACTATGTAAACAAGGGGGACGGGGTACTGCGTTGTGATTGGCTAACTCAAGGTCTGTTCTGTCTCAAGGCATGTTTACGGCTCACAGGAGTGGTTGAAATAAGACGGATATAAGACTTTTTTGCCTAGTGTGTTGACAGACATCGGTCGCCTGTTATTTGGAGTCTAGTAATATATCGTCGTTGGGGCCAGGACATGTTGGGTTCCACACAACGTCATCCTTACCTATTTCGTTCATCATCACCATCATCTTTTGGACAAAATAAATGATGAAAATATTTTCTACATTTGATTGCATTTTTAAGTCAAGAGAAAGAGTTGCAGATAATGTTATCAACTTTATAATAATTGTTTTTAATACTTTATTGAAAATATTGTCATCAGAGTGTTATTAAATAGATAACTAAGTACAGGAGGTTATTTAATACAACAAGCAAATTATAAGGTTCTTCATTTATCAAATTTTTTGTAACACGTAGCGAAGCACGGGGCGGGCCGCTAGTATAATACAATACAAAGTTTGTTTCATTTACTTTTTATGTGACCTTAAATGTTTGTAAATGCACAAAGGAAAAACTCAAAACTAAAAAGAACAGGGTTTGACACTACTGAAAATAATCAGACACATTCCAAAACCCATGAGATT
Organism: Agrotis ipsilon; assembly: GCA_028554685.1. Classification (NCBI taxonomy): domain Eukaryota; kingdom Metazoa; phylum Arthropoda; class Insecta; order Lepidoptera; family Noctuidae; genus Agrotis; species Agrotis ipsilon. The sequence goes on from CM052982.1 coordinate 6,822,062, forward strand.
AAAAAAAATGCATCCTAACTGGAAATCAAACATAAGACTTTCTGCTCAGCACTTTTTTATTTGTTTTTTTTTTTTTTTATGTGCCTGACGTTGTGTCCCTCACTAGGAATTTCTCCTGTGTCGTGGGTGCGTTTACAAACATAGAAACTTACATACTCAAACACCCAGACCCGGAACAAATATTTGTTGGTCATACAAATATTTCTTCCATGCGGGAATCGAACCCGCGACACGCAGCGTAGCCGTCCGATCGCTCAACCACTGCACCATCGTACTTTATACAGCTTCTAAAAACCTATCATTTTTTTCCAGATCCCTCATCCACAAAAATGATCACAAAAATAATATTCATGCTAGCAACACTGTTGACTTACACAAATTCGGAATACATCCCCCCCGGCCCCGTTTACCCCTGCCCCACAGATTCTACAACCACCCTCATGTACCCCTGTGTTTGTGAGAAGGGGTCAGACACGGGGTTATATATACGATGTGAGAATACGGGGTTGGCTGTGCTTAGTGTGGGGTTGGGGAATATTGCGGGGTTGGGGTTGCCAGTTGAAAGGCTATTGCTGAAGGAGTTGAAGATTAGTGAGTACTTTTTTGTTTTTTAAATATATATTTATTAATTAAAAGCCGCGCTTGCCTAGGTTGGTCTGTCGATGGGTGAGCATTTGTCATAGCGAGTTTCCTCCGTGCCTCGGAAAGCACGTGAACCCTTTGGTCTCGGCTGTCATTTGTAGATCTTTGACAGTCGTTTCTATTAGTCAGAAGCTCTAAAAAGTCTGACAACCAGTCTTACCGTGGTATATCGTACGAGTATTACCCAGTTACTGGATTGTGGAAGTCTGATAAGCAGTTACTCCTAAATATTTTCATCCTATTGCCGTCCACTGCTGAACTTAAGCCTCCCTCGAAGGGCGCCAACCCTCCCGGTCCTGGGCAGTCCGCATCCATCCACTGCCAGCCACCTTCCTTAAATCATCGACCCATCATGTCGCAGGGCGTCCTACACTACGTTTGCCCGTTCGCGGACTCCACTCTAGCAAATGACTGCTCTATGGAGTAGACAAGGAAAAGGTTAATGATGGTGATCAGTCCTCACAGAAGCCATCCAGATTTTCTTTTGCCTTCCCTTTCCTCATTATTAAGATATTTTAGATGAAATGCTGATATCATTATATTTTTGCGGTTATTTGTAATATCTGACAGTTTGAGTTATTTATGCGGCCTACCCAAATGTCCTTTCTTTGGTATTGTTCGTCGTTTCGTTGAGCTCCTTGTGTTATAAGTTGAGCTACACGGTAACTGACACATGCTTGCACTGACTGGACAGGTCCACTCAAATATGAGTGGTTCTTTCTTCAAAAGACCACCTCAGACCCCTGCATGGTTCTCATAGTACTTTACCAACACAAAATTGTCTGGACTTTAAAAGAGACTGTGATGACCTCTGAGTTTGTTTCGGATGTTTCTTCTCAGAGTAGTCAGATACGAAACACCGGCCTCATCTAGTCTAAAAACAGTGTCTTTTTGACGTGTAAAAGAGTTTGTAAAAACCAATTTGCTGAATAAATATCATGTACTAGCTGTTGCCAGCGGTTTCACTCGCTACAACTCGAAAATTATCCCACGGGAACATAAAATCGCGATAAAAACTATCTTATGTGTTCATCCAGGTTATAAACTATCCGTGTACCAAATTTTAGCCAAATCCGTTCAGTGGTTTTTGCGTGAAAGTGTAACAAACAAACATCCATCCACACATACAAACCTTCACGTTTATAATATTAGTAGGATAATTTATCGTACCTTTCTTGCAGCCAACCTCTTCGGCGCATTATTCCACCGGTCTACAATCAGGGTACTCCAAATTGAAGACACTCCAATCAAAACAATAGACCAGTATGCCTTCGCCGGAGTTAACAGGACCTTGCAGGAGTTGTACATGACTAATACGAATATTGAGGTCTTCCCTAAAGACGCTTTTATGGTAAGTCTCAGGATTTATGTGTCACCAATCGAATTTTTTTGTCGTAAAAAATAAATTAACCGGCTTCTAAGGCTTCTTTTCCACCAGAGATGCGCTATGCTACGTTGCTACGAATGCGTTTGATATCCACCAATTATATTCATTGGTTTATACAGGGTGTTTCTTTTAAATTGGCCAAAAGGGAGAAATCTGCATCTATAGGAGATACGGGAAAACTTTCTTAGGAACCTTTAGCTTTTTTTTGATACTGATAATATTGGCGTTTTTATTTTTTTGGTCAAGTGTGAGCTGTCCACAGAAATGAGTGAAAGTGACCAAAATTATTTTTAATGCCGTTCGACTCTGTTTCATGTTATCATTTCATTGTATAGGAAGAAAAAAATCGGGACGGCGGAAGTTGGTCAAATTTAGCAAAATAATTTTTCATACAAATTGTATGAACGAGAAAAATACCAATTCTTTCATTAAGTTTTTTAGCACTTTCAGTTTCTGAGATTTCGTCATGAGTGATCTTTTATAGTATACAAGCGGCCTGTCCCGGCTTCGCATTGGTGGACATTCACCCTGAGTGACATAGGCTTTATATCATAAGCCTATGTCACTCAGGGTGAATGTAGCTTTCTAACGGTAAAAAAATAATAATTGAAATCTCAAAGTGCTCATCAATTTTTGAGTTTATTCATTACATACAGACACAAATACAAATCTTGTACTGTAGATGGATGTTTTTTATAATAAAAGATACATTTCAGATCCTCGGCAACCTGTCCGTGCTCTCAATAGACGGCCACAAGATGGCGAAGCTGGGAAAGGACATCTTCGCGGGCAGCCAGGCGGCCGGCAAGCTGGAGAGGCTACATCTGTCCAACGGACTGCTCACTGACTTTCCGCCCGAGGCTTTTCAGGTACGCCTGGTGGCTTAAATTAAGAGTTGTTCCACTGTGGGAACGGGACGGCGCAAGACGACTTGTATACATCTGTCTTTTTCCCACAGTTTAACTACTCTCGGTTTAAGATGGCACTGTAGGTCCCCAGATTTTTTAGTAGAATTTATTTAGTTCTTAGAATATACAGAGAGTTAGGACCTCGTGGCAAAATCATTACAGGCCGGTCTTCCAGGTTAAGCCGCGCTTGCCGAGGTGGGTCTGTGGATGGGTGACCATCCGCCGACTAACATTAGTTAGAGGCAGGTTAGCATTAAATCAAATCAAAGCATTTATTTCAAGTAGGCCAGTTATAGCACTTTTGAAATGTCAAAAGACAAAAATAGTTATGTTGCTACCGTCCCAGTCACACAACATAAAAACTGTGAAAGTACCGTGGATGCCCGTTCCAAGAAGTAGATCTCTATGGAGAAGAACGTGCAAGAAACTCCATGGACACTCTTTTTAGATCGCCAAAATTATTACAAACCTTTGTTACATCATTCCTTTAAGATGGTACATTATGTGAGAACGATGTAGCAAGTTAAAAAGTGTCCAAAAGAAATCATAAATAAAATTATGATAATTAAAATAAACCGAGGCAGCTAAGAGATGAACAGTCCCAACTTGACAGCGCCCGTTCACGAACATGACGCATGCTATCAACACCATTCAGCTCAACCATTTTGAAGGGAACTAAATGATCCGACACACGCGCCACCATCAGCGAGACATTTGAGTGAGCATGACACACTCTCAACCGCCAGGGTCTTTCAAGTCAACAAGAGACGTAGGTGTCCAGTGAATCACAGCTCTGAAGTACATAGTACTCACACAATGCAGGGTATTAGTTAGAGGCTTAAAAGTTTTAAGATGGGGTATTGTATTACCCAGGGTTTAGGCGCAAAAGCCGAATTCGCAAAATGGCAACCTAGTCGCAAATGAACAAGTTCTCAAAATGGCAAATTCTCTAAAAGCCTAATGGACTGGAAAAGATAATAAGCCAATTATTTGGAGCGGTCCCCCAACCCCAACGACGATATATTACTAGACTCCTAATAACTAGGCGACCGATGTCTGTCAACACATTAGGCAAAAAAGTCTTATATCCGTCTTATTTCGAGCACTCCTGTGAGCCGTAAACATACCTTGAGACAGAACAGACCTTGAGTTAGCCAATCACAACGCAGTACCCCGTCCCCCTCGCTTACGTAGTACCTCAGCTAGTTGACAGAATAGTTTTTGTTCCTTAGATCGTGCATGCGGAGTCTAGTAATATATCGTCGTTGCCCAACGCGACGTATTTTTTTAAAATAATTATTAATGCACACTTAGGTACTTTAAAATTGAGTTGTTTTTCTTATTTTTAACTTCTTAAAGGGAACTTGGTTATTGTGTCGGGGGTTTTTTAAATTTTTAATTTTATGATAATATTTTTAACATATTTTTTTTTTGGTCAAGTGTGAGTTGTCCACAAACAAAAATTAATGTGTTTCGACTCCCTTTTATGTAAGACTCATTTTATCAGTAAATTAGAAAGGTTCTCGAGTGGCGACCACGGACCGGAAGACGCAGCGTAGGTAGGCGACCACTAGGTGGACCACAGACTGAGAGAGAGTCGCGGGCATCCGATGGATGCAAGTGATGAATTGTCGTTCGTCGTGGCGGTCTAAGGGGGAGGCCTATGTTCAGCAGTGGACGTCTTCCGGCTGATGATGATGATGATGATTTTATCAGTAGTTATTTAACATTTCCATGTTATTTCCAGGTGTTAAAAAAACTGAAGAAATTAGATCTACACGGGAATAAACTAGTAACTTTGAAGAGAGCACAATTTAAAGGATTAAGAGACACCGAAGTATTGGATTTGAGGTAATTTTTACTTTATTTATTTATTAACATAGGTACACAAACAGCTTCTGTATATAAATCAATAAATAGTGTAGAAATTTGTGACTACAAGGCATATACAATTGCCAATAATTGGTGAACCAACATTCACATCAATAGGTGATAACTAAGCTAAAATCTAAATTAATTTACTAAAAATAATAAGTGAAAATAAATGAAAATCTTCTATAATATAAAAATGGATCGCTAAATGTGTTCCTAAGCTCATAACTCGAAAACGGGTGGACCGATTTGGGTAATTCTTTTTTTGTTGTGTTTGTGACGATCAGGACCGGGTTATAGAGGATATTTTTTGGGTGTCCACATGTCCACCCGTGCGAAGCCGGGGGGGCTGGCCGCTAGTAAACTATAAATTTAAAATATAGAGTACTTACTACATACTACTTACTTACTTTGAAATTATACGAAACTGACCTTAAGGCCTATACCTTCCGGGGTCGCGGGACTGTCTCATCAGGTAACCGTGAAGGAACGTAAAGGGCTATTGAAAGAGACCGTGGATTTTAGTCAGTGGAAGTCTGACAGTCCCTCCTGCCCTGCCCTGGGTGGGAGGACTCATTTTGATGATTTTACCTCGCTAAAAACAAGGCTATGCCTCCAGGGGTCGCGGGACTGTCTCATCAGGTAACCCTGGAACGTAAAGGGCTATTGAAGGACACCGTGGATTTTAGTCGGTACAAGTCTGACAGTCCCCGTCCCGTCCTGGGTGGGAGGCCTCATTTTGGTGATTTTACCTAGCTAAAAAAAGGTCTATGCCTCCCAGGGTCGCGGGACTGTCTTATCAGGTAACTTTGACTCTGGAACGTAAAGGGCTATTGAAAGACACCGTGGATTTTAGTCAGTACAAGTCTGACAGTCCCTCCCATACTGTTGATTTTTGAACGTTATCGCATATTTTTATGTTATGTACAGTCGAATTGAGAAAGGAGGAGGCTCCTTTAGTGGTTAGTGACCCTGACTGCTCTGAGGTCGTGGGTTCAATTCCCACCCAGGACAAATGTTTATGTGATGAGCATGATCATTTTTTGTTCTGTGTCTGGGTGTAATTTATCTATAATATGTATGTATTTAGAAATATACAAGTATGTTTATCAGTTGTCTAGTACCCATAACACAAGCTCTGCTTAGCTTGGGACTAGATGGCGTTGTGTGATAGTTGTGGAATTTTATTATTATTATTTAAAGCCGGTTAAAATAGGCACAGTGTTTAAAAAATATGTTATTTGTTGCAGTCATAATAGTTTGACCAAACTAGATGGAAGTAACATCGGTGATCTGACTAAGTTAGGCTGGTGTAATGCCAGTCATAACCAACTTGGAGAGATACCGAGGTAAGATAATAGAAAATAGATAGATATACATTCTATTCTACTATATCCATATTTTATGTAAGTAAAATATTATAGAAAATGATTAATAATTACCAGCAGTTAATAATAATGACCAGCGTTGAAGGTAAAAGTAATTAATTATTTACTTTTACTGGATATTATTAAAATTTTACCTTAGTTTTGGTAAAACAGGGGTTTCGTCTAACTATCTTGCTATGTGGTATGGAAGAGGTATATTTACTCAGAGCTAGGATTGACGAAACCAACGAATTGTTCGTTTTATTAATTTTACTATACTACATAGCTAATTATTAATAAAAACCAGTAAGTGATGGATTTCACAGTTATCTTCACATTTACCAAATGATGAAGTAAGTAATAATAGTAAAAAAATAGTCCGAAATACTAAAAAGCTTCACTAAAATAAATGTAACTGCAAATCGACCCTTATATTAACGTGAAATGCCGTTTTAACGTTGACAGTTTTTTAGATAAGTGTTCAACAGATGTTTAACTTAATTTTTTTGTTAATATGGTATACAGGGTGTTTCTTTTAAATTGCCCAAAAGGCAGAAATCCGCGTCTATAAGAGATACGGGAAATAAAAACGCCAAAATTGTCAACATCAAAAAAGAGCTAAAGGGTCCTAAGAAAATTTCCCGTATGACTTATGGATGCGGTTTTCTCCCTTTTGGCCAATTTAAAAGAAACACCTTGTATGTTACGTATTCTTACCATTTTAAAGACATGGATTTTGACAAAGTAACGCCTGATTCTATGACGTTTTTTTCAGAGGTATGTTTGCAAGGAACACAGTAATAAAAGTGGTACATCTGGACCATAATAAAATAAAGAAATTGGATACCAACAGCTTCAGAGGAATGAGGTTCTTGAGGTAAGAGAGATAAGTCATTTATTATCGATCAAAAGATAGACCTGCCCAAGTATTTTTTTTAAATTTCCATTACTTAGATCATCATCTGCCTGCCATTTCCCAACTATATTGTGGTCGGCTTCCAGTCGAACTAGATGCAGCTGAATATCAGTATTTTACATGGAGCGACTGACTATCTGACCTCCACAACCAAGTAACTGTATAATACCTTAGAGCTTCTGACTAACAGTAACGACTGTCAAAGATCTACAAATGACAGCCGGGACCAACGGCTTTACGTGCTTTACGAGGCACGGAGGAAACTCGCTATGACAGATGGTCACTCATCTACAGATCAACCTTGGCAAGCGCCGCTTAACCCGGAAAATCGGCCTGTGCGGCTGTAATTATTTAGCCACGAGCTCCTCTGCTGAGCTCCTCGGCTGTAATTAATTCCATTACTTAGATACAAAATATAATACTTTTAGAACATTCTAAACTACATACCTTAAAATTGAAGGGTCGCGGAACTATCACATCAGGTAACCGTGATCCTGGAACGTAAAGGGCTATTGAAGGATCTCCGTGGATTGTAGTCTGTACTAGTCTGACAGACTACCCACCTCACCCTGGGTAGGAGGACTCATTTGGTGATTTTTACAACGATAAAAAAAGACAATATTAATCATTGAACCTATTTTTCAGGCGTCTGTACCTCCAGGACAACCAGATCTCAGACGTAGGTCGCGGCACGTTCTCCGCAGTCACTCGAATTGGTACCGTGGACCTGGCACGTAACAAGATCACTAAAGTGGACTTCCAGATGTTCCAGGCGGTCAAATATGCTGAGGTGAGTGATATTGCCCAATCTTAAAGTAAAATTCTGAAGACCTGCAAAGTTTTAGCTAAGTATTTTTCGGGACGGTTGGCGAAGTAGTCAAACCGTGGTGCTGAAATAATAAAATAGTACAATCGTTTTATTTACTACTAACCACTTAACTCCGCCGCAGTTGAAGGAAACAGCAAAAATACTGATTGATAACCTTTTACCACAGAAATCAATTAATTTATTTTCCTCGCAGGTGTAGTATAAAGCACTATGTATCACTCGAGAGAAAGTGCGATTCCCGATCTCGGGTATTTTAAAGCCCTCGCCTACGACTCGGGCTTCAAACGACACCCTCGACGGTAATCAGTCACTTTCTTCTCTCGGTAAACTTACTACTAAAACGGTAAACGTACTATTCCATAAAATTAAATTATCTTAGGCACAGTGATCACAAAGTTTTTTTGAGGTGTGTATTCTAACAAACCAATATTTTTTATTTAATTACAAAATGCATTTCTATTCCAGGTAATTAACCTAGCAGAAAACAACATAACAATAATAGAAAACCAAGCGTTCACAGATCTCTACCAAGCAGTAGTGAACATTTCCCATAATTCCTTAACTACCATAGAGACGGGAGCGTTCCAGAACTGTAACAACATGACATTACTCGACTTTAGCCATAACAACTTGTCTATGCTCAGTCCTAGAGCGTTTGATGAAAATAGTTACGCGTACACCCTACAGATGTCGCATAATCAGTTCACTGATTTTTCTCAGGTAAGATTTCTTTGAAAATATGATAATTTTTGGTCGCGATTTTGTTTCTAAGCGATTGTTTGTAGCGGAGATGAGGATGTTAAGGTGGATGTGTGGAGTGACAAGAATGGATAAAGTAAGGAACGAGTTTATAAGAGGCAGTTTGAAAGTCGCGCCGGTTATAGAAAAAGTGAAAGGGAATCGTCTATCTTGGTATGGACATGTGATGAGGAGGGATACTCATGTGACTAAGAGAGTGATGAGTATGAATATTGATGGATGGAGAGGAAGAGGAAGGCCAAAGAAAAGATGGATGGATTGTATAAGTAAGGATATGAAAGAAAATGGAGTAAATGATACTATGACTTGTGATAGGGGAGAATGGAAGAAACAAACGTGTTGCGCCGACCCCAAGTAAAATGGGATAAGGGCAGGAAGATGATGTTTTTGTTTCTAAGCTGTGCCGGTATAGGATCAAAACAACGACGACATATTACTAGACTCCGCATGCACGATCTAAGGAACAAAAACTATTCTGTCAACTCGCTGAGGTACTACGTAAGCGAGGGGGACGGGGTACTGCGTTGTGATTGGCTAACACAAGGTCTGTTCTGTCTCAAGGTATGTTTACGGCTCACAGGAGTGCTCGAAATAAGACGGATATAAGACTTTTTTTGTCTAATGTGTTGACAGACATCGGTCGCCTGTTATTAGGAGTCTAGTAATATATCGTCGTTGGGATTAAAAAATATCGTGTATAACAAAATAAAAAAATTGTGCCGGTATAGGTTTAAAAAATATCGTGTATAGTAATCCAAGTTATTATCTATTGCGATTTCTGGCTATCGTTGGCGCGGACGGCGAGTAATGGGTGACTCGCTGTTCGATCATAGACCATGCCCAGGTCGACGAGCTGTCAGCTGCTGTCAGCAATCTGACGGGGCCCCTTTAGAGCGCAATAGCCTTGCGTTGGGGGCCTATCGGGTGACCCCGGTACATAAAGGGCTATTGAAGGACACCGTGGATTTTAGTCAGTACAAGTCTGACAGTCCCTCCGGCCCTGCCCGTGGTGGGAGGACTCATTTGATGATTGTACCACGAAAAAAAAAATATGCTGGTACAAAAAATATCCTATTTAGTAATCCAGGATATATTAGCCTGTCAGACTTGTACTGACAAAGATCTAAGGTGATCCTGCAATAGCCCTTTATGTTCCAGGGTTATCTGATGAGACAGTCCCGCGACCCCGGCAGACTTTGCCCCGTCAGATTGCTGACAGCTCTTTGAGGCGGCACATGACGCTGTCGTCCCGGGCATGGTTCATAATCGGACGGCGAGCTATCTGCCGTTACTCGCCATCCGCATGCCCGATTTTTAGGTCATAGGTTAGAATCCAGACAGGTACATTAAATATATTGTAATTTATTTCATCACTACTACTCTTAAAACGGTGAAGGAAAACATCGTGAGGAAACCGGCATGTCTTAGAACCAAAAATTCGAAGATATGTGATATCTACCAACCCGCACTGGGCCCGCGTGGTGGATTATGGCCCACTCCCTCTCACAGAGAGGAGGCCTCTGTTCAAGCAGTGGAAACATTATACATAGTATAATAATGATTTTCCTAATATAAATATTTTTTACAACCGACATGTCCTAGAACCAAAAATTCGAAGATATGTGACATCTGCCAACCCGCACTGGGCACCCGTGGTAGACTATGGCCCACTCCCTCTCACAGAGATTAGGCCTGGGTCACAGCATTGGGAACATTATAAAATTATGATGATTTTCCTAATATAAATATTTTTTATGACCGACATGTCCTAGAACCAAAAATTAGAATACAATATGTGACATCTATCAACCCGTACTGGGCCCGCGTGGTAGATTATGGTCCACTGCCTCCCACAGAGAGGAGGCCTGTGTCCCAGCAGTGGGAACATTATAAATAATGATGATTTTCCTAAATTGTTAATAATTTTTGTTGTTTTTTACAGATACCCATACAAAATATGTCAGGCATACAAATATTAAACGTGTCATACAATAAGATAGAGTCCATACAAAAGCTGGCTTTCCCGAAGTTGTACGAGCTTAACACAGTGGATTTATCACATAATAATTTAAGCCAGATATTCAATGCCGTGTTCCAGAATTTGTTTTCTATAAGGTAGGATTTTTTTACGTCCTAAATTCATCAAATGAGTCCTCCCAGCCCGGGCAGGGCGGGAGAGATTGTCAGACTTGTACTGACTAAAGTCTTCCGGGCGATCTTCGCAGTGGTGACACACAGGCGTTTCCTCCTTTCTCATCAGACACAGGTACCTCCCGAAACTTCCGTGTCCGGTGAGGACCTGCGTCATACGGTAGGTCAGGACGCCGTGACGTCTCTCCAGCCACTCCTCAAAGAGGGGTCTTACTGCCGCTATTGCGGCGTGCCCGTATAAGGTAGGTTTGAAGAAAAGTTCTTTCATGACGACCACGGACCGGTGTAGGCCCCCCACTAGGTGGACCACAGACAAAGAGAGAGAGTCGCGGACAACCGATGGATGCATGTGGTGAATTGTCGTTCGTCGTGGCGGTCTAAAGGGGAGGCCTATGTTCAGCAGTGGACGTCTTCCGGCTGATGATGATGATGACGTAGGGTTGCTTAAAAAAAAAGAATTTTTCAAATCGGTTGGTAAACTACAGATGCAAGAGGTATGCGCGGACAGGAAAAAAACACAAAAACATCCGAATTACTTTTTCATAATCTATTTTTCGAACATTTCATGTCCTAGAACCAAAAATTCGAAGACATGTGACATCTACCAACCCGCACTGGGCCCGCGTGGTGGATTATGGCCCACTCCCTCTCTCAGAGAGAAGGCCTGTGTCCCAGCAGTGGGAATATTAATAGGTTGATGATGTATAATGTATTTTTCGGACTAATTTTGGAAGTGAAAACTTCTTTAGTGGCGTTGTACACTTTTTTTTTGTAAAAAATTTTAACTCGCGTCGCGACACGTGATCCTGATCGACAATTCGTAAGACGAACACGTGACCGAATAGCGAAACAAACGATAGCTTGTATTTCAATCGTGCAACGCCATCTATCGAGCATAGTGACAGCTGATGGCTCGGCCGTCTGTGTAGTGGCCACACTGCTGTATATTCGTATTTGTGTATATAAAGTGTTTAAAATCCTACTAATATTATAAACGTGAAAGTTTGTATGTATGGATGTATGTTACTCTTTCACGCAAAAACTACTGAACGGATTTGGCTGAAATTTGGTAAACAGATAGTTTATAACCTGGATTAACACATAGGATAGTTTTTATCCCGATTTTATGTTCCCGTGGGATAATTTTCGAGTTGTAGCGGGTGAAACCGCTGGCAGCAGCTAGTATGGAAATAAATGCAGAACGGTAATATTCAAGTTTTCACTTCTGCCGGCACTCCCAGAGTGCAATCCGTATTTTTTTGTAAAACAGCCTATTTTTTAATGCTTTTCACCCAACAGATTTCTAAACTTAAGCTACAATTCTTTGGAAGTCATCAAACCCGCTACCTTCGGTACCATACCAACTGTTTTGGAACTGGACCTGTCCCATAACCGTCTGAAGGACATCTCAAGAGGAAGCCTTGCGAAGCTGGTGAGCGCCCGACTGATTGACATCAGCTATAACCAGCTGGAAAAGCTGTTCCAAATACCTATTAGTTTGGGGTGAGTATTGAGGACTGGCCTGTTGGTCTAGTGGTTAGTGACCTTGACTGCTATGCCGGAGGTCGTGATTTCGATTCCCATCCAGGACAAATGTTTGTGTGATGGGCATGATCAATTGTTCTGTGTCTGGGTGTAATTTATCTATAATATTTATGTATTTAGAAATATATAAGTATGTTTATCAGTTGTCTAGTACCCATAACACAAGCTCTGCTTAGCTTGGGACTAGATGGCGTTGTGTGATAGTTGTGGAATATTATTATTATTATATTGCAACTATTCTGTTGAAATTAGCATGAGCAATAAGCATAGTTTTATCTATTTTTTATTGTTTTTACCTCTGATCTAGATTATTATAGCGTCATGAGATAGCCCAACTTTTCATGTATATAAAAATCAATGCCACTTTTCGTTGTAACTTTATAACTCAAGAACGGGCTCACCTATCCAAACCAAATGTTTAGGCTTTGTTTGGACTATTTAGTAGATGGTTTATGTGAAGTTTGGTAACGTAGCGAAGCACGGGTCGGACCGCTAGTCAATTATATAAAAATCAATTGCTGTTCGTAAGTCTCGATAAAACTCGAAAATGGCTGGACAGATTTGGCTGATTTTGGTTTTGAATTATTTTGGGCATTCCAAGGAAGGCTAAAAGGTGAGAAAATATGATAAAAAATTTAGGAATATAGTAAAAGCAAAAATTTCATTTTCCCTGAAAAACGATTATATTCCTAACTTTTTTTTTTATTGAGACAAACCCACCACACTATTCCCAAACCAATGCAACTCCTGAGAGCCAGAATCAACAGTGGCAACCACCAGAAAAGCGCCGAGACAATGAAGCTCGACGTGTCCCGAGGAATGAATTTACCTGCCTTGGATTATATTCCTAACTGTCAAATAGTTGATTTTTCGCCATTCAGAAATCAATTACATTTAAAAGTCGTTCAGAAATCAAATTCTGAGGCGGTACGAAGTTTACCGGGTCAGCTAATCTCAAATTAAAAAAAAAGTGAGATAACATATGTTTTTTCCTCAACAGCGAATTAAACGTAGCCCACAACAACCTAACTGAAATCAAACCTAACACGTGGCCGACCATGAATGCGCTCCTCCGACTAAATTTATCGGCCAACATGTTAGCCGACTCGCTGCAGTCGGATAGCTTCTCCAGTTTGCTGACGCTGCAGGCACTGGATCTGTCGGCTAATGGATTGACGAAGCCGCCGTGGGAGGCACTTTCATCATTGACTAGTTTGCAGTACCTCTATGTGCAGGTAAGAGAAAATCAACGACGATATATTACTAGACTCCTAATAACAGGCGACCGATGCCTGTCAACACATTAGGCAAAAAAGTCTTATATCAGTCTTATTTCGACCACTCCTGTGAGCCGTAAACATACCTTGAGACAGAACAGACCTTGAGTTAGCCAATCACAACGCAGTACCCCGTCCCCCTCGCTTACGTAGTACCTCAGCGAGTTGACAGAATAGTTTTTGTTCCTTAGATCGTGCATGCGGAGGCTAGTAATATATCGTCGTTTGAGGACCATTTGAAAGAGCATAACTTGTTAGCGATTAATTTGTTGGCAATTGTCTGTCAGTTAGAGTAGGTATTGAAAAATAATAGACACGTACTTTTTTATTTAAATGAATATTAATAAACATAAAAAGCTTCGAAATTTGTGAGTGGGGCGTTATGCCGAAGCCCCCCCCCCCACTCACGAATTTGGAAGCGTTTTATCTTTGTCAATATTCATCGATTTTAAAATACAAAAAAATACGTATTCATTATTTTTCAATACTGACAGACTAAACAGATTTTCAATTTATTTATGCAGTTAACTACCATTTTTCTGATTGCATAGATAGATAGATAGAATATTCTTTATTATGCACCCCATACAAATTACAGATATATCTTTTAAATCATCATCATCTTATACCATTTTACTGGTGGTCGTCGCAACACGTTTTTTTCTTCCATTCTCCCCTATCAGACGTCACAGTATCATTTACTACTTTTTCTTTCTTATAGATATATCTTATAAATAGGGGGACACAACGGATAATAATATATGTTTCCCTCATTTTAGGATAACAATCTAACAGAACTAAGCCGCTCAGCCTTCGGCAACCTGCCCACGATGTTCAAGTTGGACCTCTCTCGCAACCAAATCACCAGCATAGCACAACGGACCTTCAACGGCTTGCAACAGCTGTTAGACCTGTCTCTCAGCGGTAACAAGCTGGAACATATACCCAATGAGGCCTTTAAGGGATTAGTGGCTTTGAGGTAGGTAGACTACACCTTTACCGGGAGTTAAACATGTGTTAAACACTTGTCTACGGCAGACGAACTCCGGCCAACGTAGGCGCGGGCAGGCGGAGCACGAGTAAAGGGCAACTCGCTATCCGACTATGGACCTTACAAACTATTTCAAAAATATCTAGAAGCTAATTGAAAAATATAAAAAAAAAACTATTACAAAAATATCGAGTAGCTATTACAAAAATATCGAGTAGCTATTACAAAAATATCGAGTAGCTATTACAAAAATATCGAGTAGCTATTTCAAAAATATAGAGTAGCTGTTTCAAAAATATCGAGAAGCTATTTCAAAAATATCGAGTAGCTGTTTCAAAAATATAGAGCAGGTATTTCAAAAATATCGAGTAACTGTTTCAAAAATATAGAGCAGCTATTTCAAAAATATCGAGTAACTGTTTCAAAAATATAGAGCAGCTATTTCAAAAATTATCGAGCAGCTATTTCAAAAATATCGAGTAGCTGTTTCAAAAATATCGAGTAGCTGTTTCAAAAATATCGAGAAGCTATTTCAAAAATATCGAGTAGCTGTTTCAAAAATAAAGAGAAGCTATTTCAAAAACATCGAGTAACGGTTTCAAAAATATCGAGCAGCTATTTCAAAAATATTGAGTAACTGTTTCAAAAATATACAGCATATATCTGCGCCAACCGTGTAATATCGAGTAGCTATTACACGGTTGGCGCAGTGGTTGAGAAATAGACTGCTGCGCATCAAAATCAAAATCAATTCGTTTATTTCAATTAGTCACTTTTGAGTTAATTGTCAAAAGACATAAAAATAAAACTTGTACAAAATAGTTAGTACTACAGCTACAGTCCCAGTCACAAGACATAAAAACTGTGAAAGTACCGTAGGTGCTCATTCCAAAGCGTAGATCTCTATGGAGAAGAATGAGCAAGAAACTCCATGGACACTCTTTTTCAATCGCCAAAATCATTATAGAACTTTTATGTCGCGGGTTCGGCTATTTCACAAATATCTCATGGCTATAATCTCAGTAATATCGGGCGAATCAACAATATTTCGTAAGATTATTCTATCTTGATTTTTTTTATTTCTTTCAGGAAATTGGATCTATCACACAACTTCTTAGAAAAGATTGATAACAAAACACATGGGCTGCTGGATGACTGTCTATCTTTAGAACAGGTTAGTTTAAAATTGTTTTAATCTATACTAATATTATAAAGAGGAAAACTTTGTTTGTTTGTTTGTTTGGTTGTAATGAATAGGCTCAAAAACTACTGGACCGATTTCAAAAATTCTTTCACTATTCGAAAGCTACATTATCCACGAGTAACATAGACTAAATTTTATTTTGGAAATAAATAGGGTTCCGTAATATATTTGGGTTTTTCGGACACAAGGTGTAAAAAATCAACCAGAAAAGTTACTTATTTTGCGTACGCTGCCTAAACTATAAAAGATAGAACTATGAAATGTTCTAATTAGTTGTAGATCTTATAAATATCTACAAAAAACTCCGCGACACACTATACCTATCTATGTCGAGTGAGGCACAACAACCATTTTTTAAATCAAAAATCTTGAATTTTTTTGGACTACTTTTAAACGCATTTATTTTACTCATTCTATTAATCCTTATCAAAATAATTTATTTCATCATTAAGTACAGTTAATGTAGATGATATTTGGTCTTTGAATGATTAAAATTGGATGTTTAGTTTCGAAGTTATGGCGAAATTAAAATATCACGATTTCTGCTGCACGGCCCGTTGCGAAGTGAGTGGAAGTGAGCGTCACCAAGGCGGGGGTGCGCGTGCGGGAGGGGAGTTTAGATCTATGAGTAAGGTACCCGCGCGGCTCAGACGCGTAGTCGGCTCCCTACGCAGCGGTCGTGCGCGAAGTCTAATAATTTTCCTGCGAGAACCACAACAGACCAGCTAAACCATAAGAGATACAAAAATGGTGTGATAGCAAAAATTGTTCCACGTTATGAGCATTTTTTGCTGAGAGAATTAGTTTGAAGATCTGGAACACCTGATGTGGAACTCCAAGAGCCCAGCTACACTATAACATATACAGGAATAACGTCTCAGCAAAGTTGTTCGGCCTGATGAGCACTCTCTGTGGACATATAAAAATTGAAGATCTGGAACACCTGATGTGGAACTCCAAGAGCCCAGCTACACTATAACATATACAGGAATGACGTCTTAGCAAGAGTTGTTCAGCGTGATGAGCACTCTCTGTTGACGTATAAAAATTGAAGATCTAGAACACTTAATGTGGAACTCCAAGAGCCCAGCTACCCCGCGGTGGTGGACGCCCACGGCGTCGGACGTCACAAGACGATCTCCGGCCACCGTAGGCGCGGGCATGCGGGTGGCGAGTAAAGGGCAACTCGCCGTCCGACCATGGACGGCGCGTCGTGTTAGCATAATGACGGGGCCGGTCTCAGAGGGCTAAAGCCTGCCGGGGTCTTATACCATCATCGTTACCCCGTAACATAAAGGGCTATTGAAGGACACCGTGGATTTTAGTCAGTACAAGTCTGACAGTCCCTCCTGCCCTGCCAGGGGTGGGAGGACTCATTTGATGATTTACCACGAAAAAAAAGAGCCCAGCCACACTATAACATGATTTTTTTCAACTGGGCGTGGATGACTATCTTCGAAACTATGAGGAATATCGAAAAATGTTAAAGACTCCTTTCAAGAATTCTGGGAAGTAATCATATACGGCAAACTTAAGAAAAACGTATAATTGAAAAAAAACTGATCAATCTTCAAGGCGATGACTGTATTCGAAACTTAAGTTAAAAACCTTTTCTTCTTTGAAATCATGCTTATTTTTGTTCAACTCAACGCCCAGATGAAAAATTCAACCTGTATAGGAATGACGTCTTAGTTTTTACCCGGGCTCTTGGAGTTGGGTATCAGACTTTTCAGATCTTCGATTTTGCCGACACATCGACCCCAGTGTGCTGGCATAAGCAACAAGATCCGCGTACGAAGTCGCGGGCAGAAGCTAGTATATCATAATAACAGAGTAACTAAATACAATGCTGAAAAGTCTTAAATATATTTAAAGGGAACAATTACTACATAAAAAAACTTTTTTTTAGCATATTATATTCAAGGTTTGTAGGTTTTGCTTTTTTCTAAAACTTCTTTGATTTTAAAATACAAAGGTTTTACTTCAATGAAGATTTTGTCATAAAAATAGTAACTCTTAGGCGCCTGTAACTTTCAAACTTATAAATTTTGAAAATAAGAAAACCTATAAACCTAGTTTTTTACTGTGTCAGAAGCATTTTAAAAATCATTGAGATAGGATAACATTTAAGGGCAGAAAAACGTTTTCTCTTTTAGTATGGACGAGCGCTCGGTAGACGATAGTCTTAATGAATAATATATTATGATGGGAGTGATGATGATGATGATGATGACGATGATGACGAGTAAGATGAAATGTAACAATAAAATGTATTTTCTCGTTTCCAGGTGATTCTAAGTCACAATAAATTCGGCTTTCTAACTAAGAAGATGTTCCCGGCAAGTCCCTGGATTCCCTACAGACTGCAAGAAATTGACCTAAGTTACAATGAGATACCTGTACTGACTCATGATCTTACCTTAGGCGCTCAAAAAGTTAAGAAACTAAACCTCGCTGGAAATTTTATTAATGATATTAGAAGCAGTAAGTGTTTCTTTAATATCTTTAACTGGCTTGTTGGTCTAGTGGTTAGTGACCCTGACTGCTATGCCAGGTGTCGTGGGTTCGATTTCCACCCAGGACAAATGTTTGTGTGATGAGCATGATCTTTTGTTCTGTGTCTGCGTGTAATTTATCTATAATATGTATGTATTTAGAAATATATAAATATGTTTATCAGTTGTCTAGTACCCATAACACAAGCTCTGCTTAGCTTGGGACTAGATGGCGTTGTGTGATAGTTGTGGAATATTATTATATTAACTACACGAGACGAAGAGGTCGTGAGGAGGAGGCGTAACGCGTGAGTGAGAGGACAGCGACCTCCCTTCACCCCAGCCGCAGTGGCAAACTCTCACGGCACCGGACGGCTTAGGATGATCTCCGGCCGGTAGGTGATGGCATGCGGACGGCGAGTAACGGGTGACTCGCTGTCCCATCATGGACCATGCCTGAGTCGACAGTGTGTCGCGCGAAAAACAACTGAACTGTTTCATATTCTAAATCTATATTTTTAAATAGAGAATCTAAATAGAAAAAAAAATCATGAAAATAATAATAACATTCCACAACTATCACACAACGTCATCTAGTACCAAGCTAAGCAGAGCTTGTGTTATGGGTACTAGACAACTGATAAACATACTTATATACTTCTAAATACATACATATTATTAAAGATAAATTACACCCAGACACAGAACAAATGATCATGCTCATCACACAAACATTTGTCCTGGGTGGGAATGGAACCCACGACCCCCGGCATAGCAGTCAGGATCACTAACCACTAGACCAACGACGATATATTACTAGACTCCTAATAACAGGCGACCGATGTCTGTCAACACATTAGGCAAAAAAGTCTTATATCCGTCTTATTTCTCTCACTCCTGTGAGCCGTAAACATACCTTGAGACAGAAAAGACCTTGAGTTAGCCAATCACAACGCAGTACCCCGTCCCCCTCGCTTAAGTAGTACCTCAGCGAGTTGACAGAATAGTTTTTGTTCCTTAGACCGTGCATGCGGAGTCTGGTAATATATCGTCGTTGCACTAGACCAACAGGCCAGTCAAATATTTTGATAATTTATTTTTGATTATTGTTATATATTTTATTATTATTTTCAGATGTCCTCGGTAATCTAACATCCCTAGAAATTCTTGATTTATCCCACAACGATCTGATAGATATGATATCAAGAACATGTAAGTATTTAAAAAAAAATGTTTTTCTGTCTTTATTTTCTACTATTTTAAGGCCGGGCATGCGGCGAGTAATGGGCGACTAGCTGTCCGACTAAGGACAATGCCCGGATTGACGGCGCGTTGTATTCCACGGGCCTCAAAGAGTGTCAGTATTATGATGGGTCCCCTCTGTAGATAGTCCAGTCATTAAAGCCTAAACCCGAAAATAATTAGTAACTTGCTGAAATTTTAAGGGGTTCTTAAAGAAGGTAAAATAACTTACCGGGTGATTTCGCAGCGTTCTGGGGTGTACGGAAAGGGTTGAAAAGGGGTGAAAACTGTTTTTCGTTAATAACATTGCCAAAAAAATAAGTAACACGCTGCAAATTTGGAATTAGGTTGTTCTTACCGTTTTGTAACGTGCATCAAATTTGCAGCGTTTTGCAAAATACGGAACATTGTTTATTTTTAAAAAACAATGCAATTTGTTATTATCAAAGGTAAAAAAATTAGTAACACGCTGCAAATTTGGAATTAGGTTGTTCTTACCGGTTTGTAACGTGTATCAAATAAACAACTATAAAACGATATCCTTTTATAAAATCACATCATAATTTTCAATTAACATTTTAAACATTCCATGATTTTTCTTCGAGTGCAGGTCTTTTGTTTCTGATACATATATCAATAAATAATTTTAACCAAAATCTAGAACATTTTGAACCTTATGTCACCATAGAGTAATACAGCCAGTTACCAACTATATAAAATTCCCTAAGGCTATATCTACAACAACTAACGATTAGCATTTAACAATTGATTTTAATAAATTAACAGTTTTTTCATTACCATTTCAGCCGAGATTAAATTCAGTTTTCCTGCCAATATAACGGAGTTACATCTTCAGAACAACTCTTTGGAATCGTTGCCAACTGCCAACATTATGGCAGCGAAAAATCTGAGGTTGTTAGATGTGAGACATAATGAGCTGACGAGCTTCGAACCTCAACTGGTGAGGAAGATCAGGCATGAGGGACTGGTGGTGCTGTTCCAAGGTTAGTGAGGTTATTAATATCGTTTTCATCATCATCAGAGTATTATACAACGTGTAACGTTAAAAGCGCAAAACCTCTCGTGGGGTAACTCAGAACATGTTACTGAACAATGTTTGTTCTAAGTTTGGAAATTCGCAAAAAAAAAAAATGATTTTTCATACTGATGGGCTCGATCAATTTCTCATTTTGTATGAAAAATCATTTTTTTTGCGAATTTATAAAAGTCTTAGAACAAACATTGTTCAGTAACATGTGCTGAGTTACCCCACGAGAGGTTTTGCGCGTTTAACGTTACTCGTTGTATAAATATTAAACGCATTAACGATTGGAAAAGAGCATCGGATTTACTGAATCCGAAGGTCGCAAGTTCGAATCCTGTCCGCGGTTTGAATTTTTCTTTCCAAAAAAAATCTTTGACCATCAGAGTAGTCATCCAACGACGATATATTACTAGACTCCTAATATCAGTCGACCAATGTCTGTCAACACATTAGGCAAAAAAGTCTTATATCCGTCTTATTTCGACCAGTCCTGTGAGCCGTAAACATACCTTGAGACAGAACAGACCTTGAGTTAGCCAATCACAACGCAGTACCCCGTCCCCCTCGCTTACGTAGTACCTCAGCGAGTTGACAGAATAGTTTTTGTTCCTTAGATCGTGCATGCGGAGTATAGTAATATATCGTCGTTGGGATAAATTAATTAACACCAAGCGGAGGAGTGGTGGCCCAGTGGTATCAGTCCCGACTTACGAGTTGTAGGTCGTGGGTTCGAACCCAGCAAGGCTCATTACTTTGTGTAATTTATTTCATCACCACAGTTCTCAAAACGGTGAAGAAAAACATCGTGAGGAAACCAGCATGTCCTAGAACCATCAAATTCGAAGACATGAGACATCTGCCAACCCGCACTGGGCCCGCGTGGTGGATAATGGCCCACCCCCTCTCTCAGAGAGGAGGCCTGTTTCCCAACAGTGGGAACATTATAGGCTGATGATGATGATGATGAATTAACACCAATTAAAACCAAATAATCTTTATTTACACACGAATCACAAATTAAAATAATCACTAAACACTACACACAGACTTAATCACACGTAAAAGTCACTTAGAGATCGCTTGTGAACTACAAGCTTCGAGTCGCATCGATCGTAGTCAAAACCCAACGACGATATATACTAGACTCCGCATGCACGATCTAAGGAACAAAAACTATTCTGTCAACTCGCTGAGGTACTACGTAAGCGAGGGGGACGGGGTACTGCGTTGTGATTGACTAACTCAAGGTCTGTTCTGTCTCAAAGTATGTTTACGGCTCACAGGAGTGCTCGAAATAAGACGGATATAAGACTTTTTTGCCTAATGTGTTGACAGACATCGGTCACCTGTTATTAGGAGTCTAGTAATATATCGTCGTTGTCAAAACCAGACTGACTTAGGTCGCCTTTTTTTTGTGTGGCATCTCGCAGGTCAATAGATTTTACTCTAAGGCCTCCAACCAGGGCAACTTAGGTCGCCGCTCAGCGCCCTATTTATCTCCCGGCCGGACCCACTAGATGTATCTAGAAGATGGTCGAATGTTCTGGAAATGTTTCCTATGAGACTATATCGAATTATATGCACCTTCACCGTTTTGAGAGCAGTGGTGATGAAATAAAATACATAAAGTAATGCGCCTGGCTGGGTTCGAACCCACTACTACCAACACTGCTCAAACTACCGTATTGTCTCAAAATTATGTAATTTATTTTATTTATTTATTTAACTATTTATGTACACACAATAAATTTACAGGACATTACATAATAATTATAACTAAAGTACAAAGGTACTGCTTATTTCTTAAGAAATTTCTGCCAGCAGACCCTCTAAAGGAGAAATGATAAAGAAATGTAGACAATAGTGTGTAAAAATAAAAAGCGAAATGTCTATGTGAATATCTAATGTAATGTTAAATCTTTATTATTTTCAGGAAATAGCCTGAAATGTGATTGCTTCACCCGCCCTCTGAAACATTACCTAAACCACATGCGTCCATCTTTGTTGAAAAGTGATGAAAAATACCAAAATTTAACTTGTTCGGAACCAGTAACGCTATTGAACGAAAATCTACTAACAGTAGATGAAGACAGATTATTGTGCTCTGGCAACACTGAGACGGACACCATGATTTTGGAGCATAGCAACACTGAGGGAGAGAGCGCGTTCGACTTTGTTTCTGAACCAGATTTGGCTTTTAGAGATATACAATAGTAAGTGTTTTTCTAATATTATTTTGTACCAGCTGTTGCCCGCGGTTTCACCCGCTACACTCCCGTGGGAACATTAAATCGGGATAATAACTATCCTATGTGTTAATCCAGGTTATAAACTATCTGTGTACCAAATTTCATTCAAATCCGTTCAGTGGTTTTTGTGTGAAAGAGTAACAAACATCCATCCACACATACAAACTTTCACGTTTATAATATTAGTAGGATAGTAGGATTATCATGAGAGTATACAATTCAATGTTTTATGTCGTAGTGGTAAGGATGATTTTCATTTGTAGTTGGAATCGGTTGAATTGACAGGCCTGATGGTCTAGTGGTTAGTGACCCTGACTGCTATTCCGCAGGTCGTGGGTTCGATTCCCACCCAGGACAAATGTTTGTGTGATGGGCACGATCATTTGTTCTGTGTCTGGGTGTAATTTATCTATAATATGTATGTATGTAGAAATATAAAAGTATGTTTATCAGTTGTCTAGTACCCATAACACAAGCTCTGCTTAGCTTGGGACTAGATGACGTTGTGTGATAGTTGTGGAATATTACTATATTATAATTGCGTCGCATCGCGTCATAAGTAAGTACAGTACGAAAAATAAAACGATTTTCAAAACAATAAGACCAATATTCGTTTATTTTTAAGTTTTTTTTAGCAAACGCGTGAAAATTGAGATAGCAAACAATCCAAAAAGAATCTCTCCGGCGGGGAATCGAACCCCGGTCTCCCGCGTGACAGGCGGGGATACTTACCACTATACTACCGAAGATGTGAGAGTAAGTGTCGAAATTTGCGATTACTTGATGCAATGTTTATAAGAACAAAAACAATAAAATACAAGGTATAGATTTTATCTTGGGCGCTGAAAATATCATTTATTTAAAATGTTTGTGGTGCACTACTGTAATAAAGAACTTATTTGTTGTAAGAGAATAATTTAAAGTAGGTTTCATTGTGAAAACTCCTTTTATAGCTGGCCGTTTAGAATCAGTA
The DNA here is from genome assembly GCA_028554685.1 of Agrotis ipsilon. Lineage (NCBI taxonomy): Eukaryota > Metazoa > Arthropoda > Insecta > Lepidoptera > Noctuidae > Agrotis > Agrotis ipsilon. Next base: position 6,845,914 of record CM052982.1, read on the forward strand.
AGAAAAAGTAAATTTTCTTAATGACGGATATTTATTTTTTATGATTGCCGAAGTCTCCCGAACTGACACGACGTTAGACGATGCGTGGTGTCAGGTATACTATTTTCGTTAGGTTTTGAGAATTTCTTGATTAGGTCGCCGCGCCTCACCGCGCTCAGAGCCCGCGATAAAAGCTATGCAATAGCTTAATTTCTCATAAACATTGTCCCAGTGTCATCAACAGATCGCAAATTTCGCCATTTGCCCTCACATCTTCGGTAGTATAGTGGTAAGTATCCCCGCCTGTCACGCGGGAGACCGGGGTTCGATTCCCCGCCGGAGAGATTCTTTTTGGATTGTTTGCTATCACAAATTTCACACGCTAAAGAAAAATTATAAAAATAATCGGAAATTGGTTTTGTTTTTTAAAAATCGTTTTTTTTTTGTTTTGTATAATGAGGAGCTATGAGGAATCGAAGCCATTTTTAACCGACTTCGTAAAAAAGAGGTACAGCAAAAATAACGTTTTTTATTTACAAAATTCGTATCGAAGTTCGTTATCAAACTGTTGTTACTGCAAAAAAGTTTCCGGGGTCGCGGGACTAACGAAAGACGTTGACTCCGCAACGTAAAGAGCTATTGAAGGACACCGTGGAATATAGTCAGTACACGTCTGACAGTCCCTCCCGCCGCCCTGGGTGGGAGGACTCATTTGATGATTTTACCACGACAAAAAAAGTTTCATTTTCATCATAGAGCTATTACTACTACGTATAGAGACGACACCACGCATCACCACTGTGTCCCATCCAGGATGAGTGCGCGCGCCTAGAGCACGACACAGAGCTGTCAAACAACTGAATGAACTTGTGCGCGTGCACTCATCCTGGATGAGACACAGTGGTGATACGTGGTGTCGTCTCTATACGTAGTAATAATAGCTCAATGTTAATTTTCATACATTTATTTTTCTTTTCCAGTTCTCAATCATCAATCTACGCTCACTGGTTCATAACATCAAACGAAGACATCGGAGATTTCATAATCTACATACGAGACAATTCAAATAAACTACTTTTTTCCTCCGACGTTGCCTACAACCTTAGATCCTTAACCATTGCCATTGATGAAAACTTCAAATCGTCCTTACAAGACGGAAAATCCCATGAGGTTTGTATTCAAGCGAAAAATTCGAATAATACTCCAAGAAAATGGCATCCAAGCCAATGTCAAAATGTGCCCACAGATTATAAATCTTGGCCCGTTAAGTTGGTAGTTGATAAAAGGAGGTTGACTAAAAAGAAGGTCAAATATAGTTGGTTTGGGACCAATAGTGTCTTAGGTTTGGTCTCAGATTCCATTTTGATAACTCTGTGTATATTTTTGAGTGTTTGTTTTAAGATTACTGATAGTTTGTAGACGAAAAAATAAGATATTTGACAAGACATGAGATGTTGGTAAAAAATATGATTTTGACTATGGCGTGGAGTGTGGCTCATCCATCTGCATATATCATAGACATAAGCGGCAATTACATTGTCCGATTTCAGGATCCGATATTTAGAATACGATTTAGGATAAGAAAGGTCGCGGGTCTTATACCATCACCGTGACCCCGGAACATAAAGGGCTATTGAAGGACACAGTGGATTTTAGTCAGTACAAGTTTGACAGTCCCTCCCGCCCTGCCCGGAGTGGGAGGCCTCATTTGATGATTTTACCACGTTAAAAAAAAGGATAAGAAATTTAGTCGCCAAAGCACGTACAAAATTATATCAAAATTAGGATGCTACTCATCCTAAATGCGATTACAATTTCTTGAATTCAGTACGTCCTGAATCTCGGATCCTGAAATCGGACTATTTAATTGCCCCTATAGGCCGACCATTATCTGCCTAAAATTACTACACTTTTTAAAAAGCGAAATTTTAGAGGACCACTTTTTTTGTAAAGGCTACTGTACACATTGGGCCAAGGCATTGGCGCAGCATGTTGGGCCAAAATAATGAATTACAAATGTCGCTCTTTACACATTGGGCCAACGTGTGAACACTGTTTGCGAAGCAGGCCAAGATCCTTTGATTGGTGCACAAAAAACCGATAACTTTTGGTTGGCCGGCCAGTATTCCAGCCAACTATTAACATACCGCCAAGTAGGTCTGTTCACGCTGGCCCAATGTGTACAGCGGGCTATAGATGTGTTATAATGTATATAAAGGATAGAGGTAGATATATATTTTATCCCTCAATTATTTTCTTCTCTTTCTAGATAGTATGGCAATGAGAAGTTTTCTTTTTGGAGTATTAAAAAAAAAGTAGTTTTCCAAGAACTCTGTAGATGGCGTTGAACCGACTACGTTACTAGATTTATGCCTTCATTTTTGCACAAATCCACGAGGCACAGACTTCTCTTTTTTTTCTTTTGGGACATTTTTTTTATGGCGTGGAAAACTCATAAATGAAAAAGACTGGGCAATAAATATTTTTCTTTTTCCTGTTGTTATTTATTTCCAAATGCCAATGGTGTGATGTGATGTGACTGACAATGACATGACATGTACGTTACGTTTTAAGATCTCAAAATTACAATCAAGTGAAAAAAATCAAAAAATGACGACGTTCCGTTCATTGCAGTAACATACCAAGTTCAGCGCCATCTATCCATCGACTAGGGAAACAATCAAAAGAAAATTCCTCATTTAATTTGACATTATATCTGTTTTTGTTTTATGTTAAATGAATTTAGTTATTTCATGCAATGTGTGCAATGCAATGGGCCGTGTCCACAATAAATTATTTTTTGACGACGCAAACACTCGAATATCAATTATTTTAAATACTCTATAGATAAACATGACTTCAGGAAGTTAAAATGAAAACTAAAAAAGAAAACACTGAAATACACTTAATATTAAAAAAAATAAACTATCTTACGAATTGAAAATAAGTTTTAAATGGAAAGAAATTCATTAGTAAATAACATTAAAAAAAATAACATAAAAAATATAAAATTTGAAAAATAAAAGTATTATCACTGCCATGCTATGACATTTTTTTATTTATTTTGTGATAAAAGGAACTATAATCATCACAACTATTTAGCTTTAATTTGAATCTTAGACCGAGATCTATAAACGTGTTCTGGCAACAGAGCTGAGATCCCTTACTTTTCTTAATTTTAATTTACCAATCGTGACAATCAGCATCATGCACCATTTTGTGAAAAAAAACATCAAAGTTGAAGATCGTTACTTTTATTTTAACACTTTCACTGACCTAAGACGATTATCAATACAATTATTGCACGTCCAATAGTGCGTCATACAACGACTATATATTACTAGACTCCGTATGCACGATCTAAGGAACAAAAACTATTCTGCTAACTCAAGGTCTGTTCTGTCTCAAGGTATGTTTACGGCTCACAGGAGTGGTCGAAATAAGACGGATATAAGACTTTTTTGCCTAATGTGTTGATAGACATCGGTCGCCTGTTATTAGGAGTCTAGTAGTATATCGTCGTTGACATTATATTACAATGTATGAACTTCAATCGGCACCAATAGTGTTGTCCAAGTACGTCGAAACACGATCGATGTAGGTATATGTAACAAACCAGTAACCTTAGCACGAGTTTTCAGTTTTTGAGACGTAAAGTAAATTGGAACTTTGACAATTTCAAATTGACAATTTTCAAGGACAAAATTAGTTCCTTCTTCGCACACCAGAGACGCTGTTCTATTTTTTCATACAAGAAGCGCTGTAAATATTGGAAAGACTCTGTAAATTAAAATAGTGAGAAGTCGTGCTAGGGGTAATGGTAAAATCGTTGATCACTTAATGCAGTATATTGTATCGACCGTGGAGGTGACTTATAAATGTCTCAAGAAAAGTTTATTAGCGTAGACCTCACAAATAAATAAAAAAAAAGTTGAATTTTAGTAAGAAAAACCATTTTTAATTTTTACTTGATCAAAATATAATATACCAAGTTTATTTTTTTTTACATATGGCAACCTAGGGAGCCAGATTAAGCGCTTGGCATGTTGAAAAAATTATCTGTTTTTTTTTATTTGATTGATTTTTCAAGTTTCTCGTGAACATCACTATTCTTGGTGGTTAATTGTGTATTTTATGTCATGCACGGACGTACGGAGCTAACTAACATCAGTGCATTACATGTGCATGGACAGTGAAAGTGTTAATTGTATTTGAATGTACCTATGTAAGAAAATAAGCATGTGTTTCATGATTTAAATTTGTCGATTGTACTTTAGGAGATTATTTGTAAAACTACTTAATTATTCAGTAAGCACTTTTAATATTTTATGAATTAAGTAAAACGTCTGTTAAACTATTTTCTAACCGACTTATTTTTCTAATAACTTTACTATTGCTAAACTGTATTGCCTCACCGCTTCATTCCAATGGGCGAACTTTGACATTAATTTCAACGAAAAAATTAGTTCCTTCTACGCAAAAGAAACGCTGTAAATACAGCACGCGTAGCATGGCGATTTTATGTCTATTCTACCAAGAAAAGACAAAGTTATTTCATCGTTATTTCTATACAAGTCGACTATTTTTGGCACAAATATAACACCATTAGTACACTATTGAAGAAAAGAACGTTTATTATCCATATGTTTTACAGGGTACGTATTAAAATACCGAAATTTAAAAGACCGAATTTTAAAATGCCGATGGACGGAATCCCGAAAATTGAAACGCCGAATGGTTGTTTGGTCGAAAGTTTTAAATCTCGAAAGTTCATTTGCCCGAAAGTTTAAAATCCCGAAATTTAAAAACCTGGAGTTTAAAATGCCGTAAATTTCCTTCACAGGAGCAAGTCGACGGAGCCCCGCTCCGCGGGGCTCCTACTTCTGCGTGGTTAAAAAAAAAATAACCACGAAGAGGATGGCGGGGTCTTTCAGACCCCGCCATCCTCTTCTAACCTAAATTGTCCGAGTCGGGGTGCCAGCAAGTCCCGAGGTCAGACCTAGTTCTAACCGGCTAAACCTAGGTGTAATCGACCACATGCGGTTAAACCTACGTGTATCACACTTATCTTCAGTTAGAACTAGGTTTAGCCGGTTAGAACTAGGTCTAACCTCGGGACTTGCTGGCACCCCGGCTCGGATAATTTAGGTTAGAAGAGCCATCCTCTTCGTGGTTATTTTTTTTTAACCACGCAGAAGTAGGGGCCCCGCGGAGCGGGGCTCCGTCCACTTGCTCCTCCAAAAACCGAGGTTTTTGATCAAAAACATAACGACTATCGGCATTTAAAACTTTCGGTATTTTGAACTTCGGTGTTCTGGACGTCGGTATTTCAAACATAGGTATTATGAACTTTCGGTATTTTGAATTTCGGTGTTTCGGACGTCGGTATTTCAAACATAGGTATTATGAACTTTCGGGATTTTGATACGTACCCGTTTTACATTACCATGCTTAAAACAATAAAAATATTTCTACGTTCTGTCATTTTGTCTATTCTTCCGTCGACAAAACCCCTTTCTACGGCGCCATGCTACGCCTGCTGGAAAGACGCTGTAAAGTAAAATACTGAAATCTTGTGATAAGGACTAACGTATTCTCGTTATCCTATTCAGTGTTTACGATTGTGCTTAACTTTAAGTACGTTTATAGATAAACTCCTAAAAATATGTAAAATTGTAACTGTGTATGTGATTTTTTGAGCTCAATTTTTTTCTTATATACAAAACTTATATTTTCTATTTTATATGTAGTTATAGTATATTTTATTCTCAAATATTTTGGGACTTTTATAAAAGATTTTTTTTAAATATACAACATAGATTGAATCTCTATACTGACATTCCAAAATGAGCTTTATTTTATTATTTGTTTTGTAAATTGTATATTTTTGTACCTAAATGTAAGGAAAAATGAAAATCCGTCCGTTTTTTGATATATTTTTTATTGCAATAAATAAAGTTACCCTTATATAATAATAAATGCAGTTTTTTTACTATGTTTATTCTAGCTGAGCAATTGAGGCCAAAATTATGGTAGAACGATGCTCAGTCATCAACCAGTACCGTCAGCACGAGTTTTCAGTATTTGAGACGTAAAGTAAACTGGAACTTTGACGACTTCAAATTGACAATTTTCAAGGAAAAAACTGGTTCCTTCTTCGCACACCAGAGGCGCTGTTCCATATTTTCATACAAGAAACGCTGTAAATACTGGAAACACTCTGTAAAGTAAAATAGTGAAAACTCGTGCTAGAGGTACAGGACGGCGAGTCACACATTACTCGCCGTCCGCTTGGCCTCGCGATTTCCTATGCCGTGAGCGTCTCCTGCGACTATCGACCCCTATAGGGGTTATGGCGTTACGACTTATCAGGGTACGATTAAGTTCAGATTGAGCATCATTCATTCACATTAATTTCGCTATATTTTGCGAAAAATAAATAAATAACCTTAAAACTAGGGAAATATAACAATAATTTTAACTATAAATGCATTTTTATGACTAAATAATATACCTACTATTACCTACGCATAATGTGTTGTTCGATGTGTAATAAATAAGGTTAAATTTCGATCGTATATACAATGTTTGTTCTAAGACTTTAGGAAATTCTCAAAAAAAAAAAGAGTTTTCATACTGATTTGTATGAAAAAGCAAAATTTTTTGCGACTTTACAAAGGTCTTAGAACAAACATTGTTCAGTAACAAGGGCTGAGTTACACCACGAGAGGTTTTGCGCTATTAACGTTACACGTTGTATATTAGATTTTGAGACGGTCAAAAGTACTGCAATCTCCCCTTAAGTGTTTATATAATGTTATCAGCTATGAGGTTTACTCTCCTCGGGAAAGTCCACATCTTCGTAGGTAGGCTCGTGGCTCTTGTATGTGGGTATCGTCTTGTATGGAGACACATCGCTGACTTCAGGAGTGTAGGAGTTCCAGTCTGATGGGAAGTAGGAGCCTGAAACAAGAGCATTGTATCATCATCATCAGCCTATAATGTTCCCACTGCTGGGACACAGGCCTCCTTTTTGAGAGAGGGAGTGGGTCATAATCCACAACGCGGGTGTGCGGATTGGTAGATGTCACATAATCTTCGAATTTTTGGTTCTAGGACATGTCGGTTTCCTCACGATGTTTTCCTTCACCGTTTTGAGAGCAGTAGTGATGAAATCAATTACACAAAGTAATGCGCCTGGCGGGGTTCGAACCCACCTGGGTGTTGTGCAAAAATGGAGTTATTAACAAAATCTTATTTAGGAATATTTAGATTCAATAAAGTAAGGAAGATTAATGAAAGTGATTCTTACCGGGACCCGGCAGACTTCTGTCATATCCTGCAATGAGAAAAAAAATAAAGAATTTTAAATAAGATTTTGTTAGGTCACTCTAATGAGGGATTTTCTTTTTATTTTTTCCCTAGTCGATGGATAGATGGCGCTGAACTTGGTATGTTACTGCAATGAACGGAACGTCGTCATTTTTTGATTTTTTTCACTTGATTGTAATTTTGAGATCTTAAAACGTAACGTCACACGTACACGTCATGTCATTGTCAGTCACATCACATCACACCATTGGCATTTGGAAATAAATAACAATAAGGAAAAAGAAAAAAAAAATCATTGACCAGTCTTTTTAATTTATGAGTTTTACACGCCATAAAGAAAATGTCCCAAGAGAAAAAGAAGAGAAGTCTGTGCCTCGTGGATTTGTGAAAAATTAAGGCATACATCTAGTAACGTAGTCAGTTCAACGCCATTTACAGAGTTCTTGGAAACTACTTTTTTTTCAATTCTCAAAGAGAAAACTTCTCATTAACAAAGAGCTTAGTTTTTTTATTCCAACATTTACTTTAAAATCATCAAATGAATCCTCCAAGAGCGGGACTGTGACGGGAGGCTCTGTCAGACTTGTCCTGACTAAAATCCACAGTGATCTTTCAATAGCCCTTTACATTCCAGGGTCACGGTTACCTGGTGAGACAGTCCCGCGACCCCAGCAGGCTTTGGCCCCTAAGAGCCCTGTCAGTTTGCTGACAGAGTACTTTGAGGGGCGCGTGAAACACGACGCGCTGTTGCGCATGATCGGATGGCAAGTCACCCATTACCCGCCATCCGCAAGACCGGGCTTACGGTGGCCGGAAATCGCCTCGCGACGTCCGTTTCCGTGGGCTTCTCCCGCGGTGGCGTAGGTCGTGAGGAGCCGTCTTTGTCCTCGCGCGTCCCGCCTCCTCCTTTGCTAGCACGACTGCTTCGCGGAAGGAGGCGCCCGCTTCTCATCCCGTCTCGCCCCGCAGTATGGCCTCGACCAATGCCGGGCGCGAGAGGTCAACATTTATCGCCTCCGAACCAGCCTCCTGTGGTCTTCATAAGGACGTCCACCTTGTGGGTGGACGTCCTACGCTACGCTTGACGGTGCGTGGTCTCCATTCGAGAACCTTACGGCCCTATCGGTCATCAGTTCTGCGTGCTATGTGACCTGCTTACTGCCACTTGTTCTTATTAATTAAAACTTCTTAATATTTGACAACTATTTGCGACGTTGCCAACTTTCAGAATACGCGCTCTTAATTCGCTGATTAAATAAATGACATAGACTCACCATGGTGTTCCGGAGGTGGTGGCCAGGAATACTCATGATGATGACTTGATTTCGCCTTCAAAGCAGTGAAGAATGCTCCTACCTGAAAACAAAAATATAATGACATATTATTATGCAGGTAAGGACTGTTAAGAAAGAGCACCGTAGACCTTGAACGTAAGAGGGCAACCGAGGGAATCGTTATAGGCTAAAAAAACATCACGCTACGACCAAAAGGAGCTGAGCAGCAATAGTCTATACTTAATATTTGAAGTTATTCCGCCTTATTACAAAATGGGGTTTAACTAAAAACCAAGGTTTATGTCACCAAAAACTACGGTTAACACAAACGTTATTACAAATCTTGGTTTTTCGATAAACCATGGTCTAACAGTCGTAGCCTGTGGTCGTAGCTGTCAAAGGTGTGTCGAAGTTTCTCAAAGCTAGTTTTTCATTGTGTTGTTGTTTTTGTGTTATTTTCACCCAAAATGGATTATAACGTGCTAGATTTAATTGTTAGTACACATGGCGTATTTAAATGTTAAGACAATGGTTCAAATGACGGTACTAAAGTGTACGTTTTATCTAAGTTTTGTATTAAGGAGAAATTTAAACCATGGTTCTGAAGATAAGCCTGGACTTGTTAGTACAGGTTTAAACCAAGGTTTAGTAATAAGGCCGTTATTGTTTGAAACTTGCTTTGACCTATGATCAGCAGTGGACGTCTTACGGATATGATGATTGTTTGAACGCTCTAACTCAAAAACTACTGATTCGAATTGAAATATAATTTTTGTGTTGGATAGTATATTTATTGAGGAAGGTTATAGGCTAAATAGTTTCAAGCTACGACCAAAAAGAGCTGAGCAGCGAGATGAAACAGCTGGTCACAAATTAAAAAAAAAATGATTACTTTTTTAAAGTATCTATTTCACTTTTTTATCACACCATTCTCATTATTTTTCTAATATTCCATATCAGATAACTTTCCCACAGTTTTGTTATAAGCTTATGTAGGTCAGATACAAAGATGATTGATATTCGATAAGTTAAATTCGAACAAACAGTACTTAATAAAAAAAGTACAATAAAACCACGTGGTTACGCAGTTTTTAACGGTAACTATGAGGTTGTGCGTTGTGAGAGCAGTGGTGGCCCAGTGGTATCGGTCCGGACTTACGAGTTGTAGGTCGTTGGTTCGAACTTCGAACCCAGCCAGGCGCATTACTTTGTGTAATTTCTTTCATCACCACTGCTCTCAAAACGGTGAAGGAAAACATCGTGAGGAAACCGACATATCTGTTACTGTTACTGTTAGGGGTTTTGGTTTCCGCACTTAGTCCTTCATGTGGACCATTGTGCGTGGGCCGTAGTGGCCTTTGGTGGCTTATTCCAACCGACATATCCTAGAACCATCAAATTCGAAGACATGTGACATCTGCCATGCCGCACTGGGCCCGCGTGGTGGATTATGGCCCACTCCCTCTCTCAGAGAGGAGGCCTGTGTCCCAGCAGTGGGAACGTTATAGGCTGATGATGATGATGATGAGGTTGTGGGTTGTGTTCCACGCGCGACTCATAGAGCTGCCAGCAATAAAATCAAATGCTGTAGAAGGCCAAAACGTTCCCGGGTCGCGTGACCTCCTCATCAGGAAACCGTGACCGTAAAGGGTTGCTAGAAGATCACCGTGGTTTTTAGTCATTACAAATCTGACAGTCCCTCCCGCCCAAAGTGGGTAGAAAGGGACTGTGGACGACGTGGAGATGGCAAAGTCCACGGCGACCTTCAATAGCCCCTTACGTTCCGATGTCACGGAATCCCGTTAGTCCCGCGACCCTGGCATAATGTGGCCCTCCAAGGGGGCCCCAACATTGTGCTGACAGCTAGACGCTCTGTCTACCCGGGTATGGTCCATGATGGGACGGTGAGTCACTCATTACTCACCGTCCGCACTCACAAAGTGAGAGGCTTTTTTTTTTAACGTGTTTAAATCCTCAAATCAGTCCTCCCGCCCCGGGCAGGGCGGGAGGGGCTGTCCGACTTGTACTAACTAAAATCCACGGTGTCCTTCAATAGCCCTTTATGTTTCGGGGTCACGGTAATGAAATAAGTCCCGCGACCAAAGTGAGAGGCTGGTGCGGGTTTGCAGACGACATATTATAATACGCTATGCTATTGAATCAGACGGCGAGCAACCTATTTCTGGCCGTCCGCAAGCCCGCGTAAAGCCGGTGGCCGGAAATCGCCTCGCGTTCTCAATTAAAATGAGATAATTACTAATTTACAATACAAAATAGCTATTGTAGTCCAACAAAGCCGAATTCAATTTTGTACAAGATAAGAAAAAAGTATAAAAAATTTCAATAGCTCAATGCTTTGCCTGACTTTTATTTCCTAACGCATAAGGTTGATATTCTAATGGCAGTGGGCTCGTGAAATACAATAAGGTGATTAAATATTTGAAATAAGCTATGTAACCTTTATTCACAAAAGCATAAGGTTTATAATGTTTATATTCAAACTAGCTGCGTGCCCGCGATTTCGTTCACGTGGATGTCGGAACTTAACAATGTATTTTTTATCAAATTCACAAAGTTTCATACAAACTTTCATCCCCTACTTTAGTCCCCTTGGGGGTAGAATTCATCAAAATCCTTTCTTAGCGGATGCCTACGTCATAACATCTACCTGCATGCCAAATTTCAGTCCGATCCGTCCAGTGGTTTGGGCTGTGCGTTGATAGATCACTATGTCAGTCAGTCACCTTTGAGTTATGTATATTTAGAAGATAGCTGATTGTAGGCTTGCAAAATACAAAAAATGTGAGCACATAATTTTAACTAAGTTATTTTACCTTTTATTTCTATGAACATACGATTCATAATACAATGAAAGGCGGCCGGTTAGCGATATGAAAAAAAAAAGAAGTAAATAGTACGTTCGTAAAGTGAAATTGAATAAGTTTTGTATTATTTTTAGTGTGTTAAAAATTAGGCCTAAATATGTATCGATTGATTGACATGTTCATTAGAATTACTTTCAAAAACTTTTTATACATACAGGGTGGTTTGTAGTTCGGTGCATTCCTTGAAATGGGTGATAATTAGACCTTATTTGTAACAATTTTACCGACAACATGTCCCAGCTGACTGGTTTTGCTATTAAAGGACACCGTGGATTTTAGTCAGTACAAGTCTGACAGTGGGGGTTAGGACTCATTTGATGATAATAAAAATAAAAAAAAAGACTGGTTTTGGAGATATCGAACTTTAAAGATCTTTCGAAAAATTTCCACCTTTCCCTCTTTAAGTGCTTATTGTTAGAAATGAACGATAGTCACCACTTAGATACATACTTTTCCTAATAGAATATGAACGACTGAATCAAGTGAACAAAATTTTTTCATCAAAACTAATCATATCTTGGGAAATGAAGTTTATATATGGAAGTTTTAAGAAAACTTCAATCAGTTTGGACCTCATGTTGTCGGTTGTAAATTGTTGCAAATAAGGTCTAGTATTAATCACCCTTTTCAAGGAATGCATCGAAATTTAAAATTCTGACAGTCCCTCCAGCCCTGCCCGGGGTTGGAGGACTCATTTGATGATTTTACCACGCTAAAAAAAAAAAATAGTTACATACATAGACAGGTGATTGATTTATTTGTACAAAATGGTTTGTATGAAGACAGTCCCGCGTCCTGCCCTGGGTGGGAGGACTCATTTAATTATATTATCCCGTAAAAAAAGCGTGCAGCCTAAGACATTATCTAATGTATAAAAATCAATGCCACTTTTCGTTGTAACTTTATAACTCAAGAACGGGCTCACCTATCTAAACCAAATATTAAGGCTTTGTTCGGACTATTTAGTAGATAGTTTATGTGAAGTTTGCACAAAATTGGTCGAGCGGTTCTTCATTTATCACATTTTTTGTAACACGTAGCGAAGCACGGGACGGGCTGCTAGTCTTTTATAGAATGGCATATAGCTGGTTCGATGTGGACCAGAACGAGTATCAATATTGCTTTCGCTTCATCATCTCATCATCATCTGCCTGCCTTATCCCAACTATATTGTGGTCGGCCTACAGTCGAACCAGATGCAGCTGAATATCAGTATTTAACTTGGAGCGACTGCCTATCGGACCTCCACAACCCAGTAACTGGGTAATACCATATACCCCATGGTAAGACTTTAGAGCTTCTGAGTAACAGTTACGACTGTCAAAGATCTAGATATGACAGCCGACCAACGGTTTTACGTGCTTTCCGAGGCACGGAGGAAACTCGCTATGACAGATGGTCACTCATCCACAGACCAACCTCGGAAAGCGCGGCTTAACCCGGAAGATCGGCCTGTGCGGCTGTAATTATTTAGCCACGAGCTCCTCAAAAGCTCTTTCGCTTCATAAAATTATCAAAACAAATCATGAAGTGGTCCTTTCCAAGACCTTTCTATGGTCCACCAAATACTGGGGTCTGAATATTTTTCCATTCACCACTTGTAAAATGAAAATGTTATTGAAACTGAAGTGTTTGGAATACTCTTGACTTTTCGGCACACGCGATTTGAGCTCAGAGTATCTTAAGCAAAAAATATAAGATCGGTGAACGGATATCATGGAGTTACAACTGCTATGTACCATCAATATAGGTACATAATGGAGAAAAAAGAAAGTTACTCAATCAATCTTGAACACTTCCTGTTTTTTTTTAAGTCATACTTAATAGTAACACGAAAAGTCGCCAAGTGCCTATCGGACGCGGGCAACGACGATATATTACTAGACTCCTAATAACAGGCGACCGATGTCTGTCAACACATTAGGCAAAAAAGTCTTATATCCGTCTTATTTCGACCACTCCTGTGAGCCGTAAACATACCTTGAGACAGAACACACCTTGAGTTAGCCGATCACAACGCAGTACCCCGTCCCCCTCGCTTACTTAGTACCTCGGCGAGTTGACAGAATAGATTTTGTTCGCTAGATCCTGCATGCGGAGTCTAGTAGTATATCGTCGTTGGACGCGGGCATGCAGGCGGCGAGTAATGGGCAACTTGTCGCCCGACCATGGACCATGCCCGGGTCGACGGCTCTTAGTGTTACACACGCGCCTCAAAGCGCGTCAACAAGAGAAGACGGGGCCCCTCTCTAGTGGGCCAAAGCCGGGGTCGCGGGACTTATTCCATCACCGTGACCCCGGAACATAAAGGGCTATTAAAGGACACTGTGAATTTTAGTCAGTACAAGTCTGACAATCCCTCCAGCCCTGCCCTGGTTGGGAGGACTCATTTGATGATTTTACCACGATAAAAAAAAATGTGCCTACCTGCCGCACACTTAAAATGAATCGTTTCGTAGTTAATAACCCCGCTGTAAGCATGTTACTTTTTAGAGACGTCTTTTAGATTTTTCTGACATAGATAGGAGGTTAGGGGGCCAAAGATCGTTGTACTTCTATTTTTCTTGATTAACTCGGAAACTCATCATTTGCCTAGCATTTTCCCAACTATATTGTAGTTGGCTTCCAATCAAACCAGATGCAGCTGAATATCAGTATTTTACATGGAGCGACTGCCCATCGAACCTCCACAGCCCAATCACTGGGTAATACGGTACCCCATGGTAAGACTGGTTGTCAGACTTTAGAGCTTCTGACTAACAATAACGACTGTCAAAAGATCTACAAATGACATCCAGGACCGACGGCTTTACGTGCTTTCCGAGGCACGGAGGAAACATCGCTATAGCATATGGTCACGCATCCACAGACCAACCTCAGCAAGCGCAGCTTTACCCAGAAGATCGGCCTGTGCGGCTGTACTTACTTAACCACGAGCTCCATCACTACCGGTACGCTAATTTGACCTTTACAACCAAACTTAGGTAATTGACCCCAAGTTTTTTGAGATCGTATTAATTTAGCCAAATATTTCAGTGTAATCTGGCCAAATTAATCAGTCTGGTTGTCAGTCCGTCTTAAGAGGCGTAACACATTCACTGAAGTTAAATTACGGACACTTTCTTTTCAAAACTGGGCAGGTAAGTACATACTATTAACAGTACATAATCTAGGCCATAAATTATAGTCTAGTGCTTCTAAAATATCTTTCTCATTTTTATAAATGTAATTTTAACGAGTTATACTAACTGCGAGATTGGTAGATCATTAAATTCTGAGTTTGGGCACTGATTTCTTTTGTAACTAGTTTTTTTCCCGCTCACATCATTCATAATTTTCTTCCCCTAAAGGCGTGTTTCTATCTGGCAATACTTGCATACAAATAACGTCACACGCATGCAAGTATCTTGAAATGCAAACATGTTTTTGAGAGTGTGCAAATTGTATTTTTTTTATTGGAACAAACCTACCACACTATTCCCAAACCACTGCAACTCTTGAGAGCCAGAATCAACAGTGACAACCATCAGAAAAGCGCCGAGACAATGAAGCTCGACGTGTCCCGGAGAATGAATTTACCTGTCTTGGATGCTGTAACGAAATTAATCATAAAATAATAGTGGAGGAGTAGGAAAAATATGTTTCCAATTTCAGATTGTATGCAGGTTTTACTTGCATCTTCATCATATCAGTCTTAGGACGTCCACTGCTGAACATAGGCCTCCCTTATAGACTTCCAATAGGACCGGTTGTAAGCGGCTTGCATCCAGCGTGATCCTGTGGCCTTCATAAGATCGTCTGCCCACCTTGTAGGTGGACGTCCCACACTGCGCTTGCCGGTGCGTGGTCTCCATTCGAGAACCTTACAGACCAATCGGCAATCTATTACTTGTATAGTTGATTAAGATATATTGTTTGATTGCTTAGCACGAAGTCTTTAAGTTTACATATCGAATGGATGCAAGGAGTGAGGTACGTGGCAAGTTATGCATAACAACCTTTTAAGGCGCTACCTCACCGCGAGCATTCACCTGTAATGTAACGTTACAGATTCGTGCATTTCATAGGCGAGGGAGAACAATCGAGCATCACAATGCGCACCTTGTATCAAATCACTACATAGTATAGAACAAAGTCGTTTCCCGCTTCCTGTCCCTATGTATGCTTATATCTTGAAAACTATGCAACGGATTTAGATACGGTTTTTTTATTAGATAGAGTGATTCAAGAGGAAGGTTTTTATGTATATAACATGCATAATATAGCAGAGATTGTACACGTGCGGAGCCGGGGTAGGTCGCTAGTCTATACTAAATGTACGCGAATGCTCGTCAGTCAGGGAGGTAGTACTGTAATGTAATGCTCAAATCGAGCCTATAATGTTACATTACACGCGAATGCTCCCGGTGAGGAAGTGCCTTTAAGTAGGCACTTTTATGATTTATTTTAATTTTTAATGAAAAACAAGCAGAAAATAATTAATCAAAAGAGAAGAATTGGCAGATTGAGGTGTTAATCACGAGGAGCTCGTGGCTAAATAATTACAGCCGCACAGGCCGATCTTCTGGGTTAAGCCGCGCTTGCCGAGGTTGGTTTGTAGATAGGTGACCATCTGCCGTAGCGAGTTTCCTCCGTGCCTCGGAAAGCACGTAAAGCCGTTGGTCCCGGCTGTCATTTGTAGATCTTTGACAGTCGTTACTGTTAGTCAGAAGCTCTAAAGTCTGACAACCAGTCTTACTAAGGGGTATGTTATTACCCAGTTACTGGGTTGTGGAGGTCCAATAGGCAGTCGCTCCATGTAAAATACTGATATCCAGCTGCATCTGGTTGACTGGAAGCCAACCACAACATAATTGGGAAAAGGCAGGCAGATGATGAGGTGTTAATCGCGAACACACTGCATATTGCATCCATGCAGAGCTGAATTCAATCGCTAACAGTAAATTTCTAAGCCAGGATTAACAAAATTCTATTACAATAACCGCATTTTGATTACAAAAACACTGCCAAAAAACTTTGGCATGTTAACCCAGAATTTTGAAAGTAATGAGCAAAGTTCAACACGCTTCCTGTCCGTCGTTTATCACGCCATAATGTAGGGAACTTAATGACAGAATATGAATAAAAAGTATTGTTCGGCACGCAATGTTTGTCTCTGGTTTTTTGTCTATGGTGTGGATTGTAATGAGTCCAAGATGGCGCTACTGGTTGGAGCAAAAAAAGGTGATTGTTGGTTTAGTTGCAAAACCTTCTTGATTTTTATCATGTACCTATTTTATAAATCCGTTAGATATAACTACGTATAAACTTTGTTATGTTTACAGTCTTACCATGGGATATTGTATTACCCAGTTACTGGGTTGTGGAGGTCTGATAGTCAGTTGCTCCATATAAAATACTGATATTCAGCTGCATCTGGTTCGACTGGAAGCTGACCCCAATATGGTTGGGAAAAGGCAGGCAGGTGAGAGAGACATAATAATAGTTCTCCTGATTGATATCGGCCTCGGCGGCCAATCTCTACGGAGACAAGCCAACTGCGCGGGAGATGTTATAGTGAAGCGCGTATGCGCAGGCACAGGTGCACTCTCTGTTCCTTTACTCTCATAGTTGCTATGGGACGGCAATCCGACACGACCGGAAAGAGATTAGGAGCAGGACCAACGACTTAACGTGCTTTCCGGGGCACGGGGGTATTATACCACCAAATTCCAAACTCCGGGCAGTTACTGAAAACCCAATAATTGACTGGCCTGTTGGTCTAGTGGTTAGTGACCCTGACTACTATGCCGGGAGTCGTGGGTTCAATTTCCGCCCAGGACAAATATTTGTGTGAAGAGCATGATCATTTTATGTTCTGTGTCTGGGTGTAATTTATCTATAATATTTATGTATTTAGAAATATATAAGTATGTTTATCAGTTGTCTAGTACCCATAACACAAGCTCTGCGTAGCTTGGGACTAGATGGCGTTGTGTGATAGTTGTGGAATATTATTATATAGAACTTTAGAACCCGAGAAACGAACCCAGGACCCTTCGCTCAGTCACGTTGGCGACCAAGAAACCAACGAGGCAGTTAAGAGAAAGACATACCTTCGCCGAAGAGACAGCAATCTTGAACACCAGCAAAGCCAGTCCTATGGCCACGGATTTGGCAGCCATGATGCTGGTCAGCAGCATCCAGGTGGACGAGGCTCCTACGTGGAAGATCAGCGGGAGTAGCGCCATGCCCATCTTCTTCATTCTGCCTTCTGGTGGGAGAAGTGGAGTAAGAGATGTTGTTGTATTAATATACTAGCTGTTGCCAGTTTTTTCATAATCATATAAATTTATTTGCATTCCACAAGGTACATACAAAGAGCTTAGAGCTAAGAAGTTGTAGACTGACGGGGCCCCCCTATAGTGGGCCATAGCCTTGCCGGGGTTGCGGGACATACGTATACCGCGACTCCGGTACACAAAGGGCTACCGAAGGACACCGTGGATTTTAGTCAGTACAAGTCTGACAGTCCCTCCCGCCCTGCCCGGGGTGGGAGGTCTCATTTGATGATTTTACCACGTAAAAAAAAAGACCCGTTGTAGACCCTGTAAGGGCACAGCAAAATAGTGAGATACTCAAATCAACTCAAAAATTATCCCATGGGAACATAAAATCGGGATAAAAACTATCCTATGTGTTTATCTATCTTTGTACCAAAAATAGTTAGTCTTTGGTTATATCTGAAACTATGAGGAATATCAAAAAGTTTGAAAGGAGTCTCGAGATCGATTTTGATACAAAACTAAAACTGCATCATTAGATTTTAGAAAATAATCCGGACCAGGAATATATTTTAGAAAAATAATCACAACCTTTATTATATAATAAGAATCCCATCCTGGGAAATCTGTATTCACTACACTCCTAGGAATTTCT
The DNA here is from genome assembly GCA_028554685.1 of Agrotis ipsilon. Classification (NCBI taxonomy): domain Eukaryota; kingdom Metazoa; phylum Arthropoda; class Insecta; order Lepidoptera; family Noctuidae; genus Agrotis; species Agrotis ipsilon. The sequence goes on from CM052982.1 coordinate 6,864,302, forward strand.
TCTTGTGTCGTGGGTGCGTTTACAAATATTATAAACTCACATACACAAACGCCCAGACGACTAATTGCAGCAGGCGTAGCATGGCGCCGTAGACAGGGGTTTTGTCGACGGAAGAATAGACAAAATGACAAAACAGAAATATTTTTATTGTTTTATGCATGGTAATGTAAAAACTATGGAAAATGAATGAGGAATGGTGTCATATTTGTGCAAAAAAACAGTCGACTTGTGTAGAAATAACGATGAAATAACTTTGTCTTTTCTTGGTAGAATAGACATAGAATCGCCATGCTACGCGTGCAGGTATATACAAATATTTTCACACTACTTGCTCGTAAATGTCAAATTATATATTAGGCAACCCTACTGTAAAGCAAGTCATTATTCCCTCTCGCTCGAACCGGGCAATAATATATGTACTGAATTTCATTATTCCCGTGGGAATAATGTGATTTGAATTTGGAACCTCAAATAAAACCGTATGAAAACTTTCACCAAGGAGTTGTATCAATCATGGCGGCTGCTGGTCGCAACAGCTGATCGGTTGCAGTGGTGCCAACTTCACGTTCGAAGGATAGCGTAACACATCAAATTTCAAAAATCGAATTTATTTCCTCGCAGTAGGTGTGAAAAGCAGAGTACGCTTCTCGGGAGTAAAGCTGCCTTGTCTTGGGCTAACTTGAATCCCTCGCTACACTAAGGATTCTTAACGTAATTCCCTCGTTTCACTCGGGAATTAACACTTGAACCTCCTCGCTGCGCTACGGAGGTTCACCCCCAGAATCCTTAGTGTCGCTTCGGGATTCAATACGCCCGTGACGTAAGGCAATGCTTTACTCCCTTGTTGCGTAATCTACTATTAGTCGGATACATAAAGAGTAATTTCAGAATTTAAAATGTTGCCAAAATAAAAAAGAAAAAACAAAAACTTACTTCTTGAAGTCTCCAAAGAAAATTTCGGTTTCAAATCCTCGTAATGTAACAGTCTGCCCAACGCACTGCTCCCCAAATGTTTATCATTAAAATCTTCTAACCATTTAACTGCAAAAATACTAAATTCACTTATTTTCTCTTGAAATTTTTCTTCTATAACTGTCAAAAAACTATTTTCCTCCGCCCGCGCCAAATTAAAATTAATACAGATTAAAAATAAAAATAAAATTTTTGACAGCGACTCCATTTTGGATTATTTGAATTTCGAATGCGCGCGTTCTCTCGCGTTCATAAAATAAGACTGTGTGATTATCGTTTACATCGAAAGTGAACACTATAACCGATTTACATTGACCCCTACTCTTGTTTTATTTGTGTGCGTACATGGGTTTTAGTAAAATGGACTTAAAATTAGCCAAGTTATGTTGACCTCTATCTTGAGTTTATTTGTTGGCGCCAATAGGTCTTGATAAAATTGACATAATTAAAAAGCTATATTTTACTCCCTTCTAAAAACTTAGCCAAAAACTAGTTTTCATTAAAAAGTGAAAACTTTTTTGAAAAGCTCTTCAGTTCAAAAATAAGATAAAGTGTAGCCAAAAAGTTGACCCATCTTGCAGTTTAACTTTCATTAGAATGAGAGGTCTAAATAAAATGGTCCAAGTCAATACAAAATAGAAAAAAAGTAAGCAGATGTTATCTTTAAATTGACGAGTATTTCAGAATATTTTATTAATGGCTTTATTACACCTAGTGAACATTAATGGCTTTATTAATATCAACTGAATTATCAAATTATTTATACATAATTATTGCCTATTTAATTTTTTTAAATTAAATTACTCTTACCCATCGAGCTATTATTACTACGTATAGAGACGACACCACGCATCACCACTATGTCCCATCCAGGATGAGTGCACGCGCACAAGTTCATTCAGTTGTTTGACAGCTCTGTGGAGTGCTCTAGGCGCGTGCACTCATCCTGGATGGGACACAGTGGTGATGCGTGGTGTCGTCTCTATACGTAGTAGTAATACCTCAATGCTTTGACCAGAACATTTGAGCATTCTGCGCATGATAGTTTTGGTTGGTCGCGGTACTGTCTCACCTGGTGATCGTGGCCCTGGTACGTAAAGGGCTACTGACGGATCACCGTGGATTTGAGTCATTACAAGTCTGACAGGGATCCCGTCCCACCCTGGGCTGACTCATATGATTATTTTAACACAATAGTTTTTGCTGTTAATTGCTGTTCGTTAGTCTCGCTAAAACTTGAGAACGGCTGGACAATTTTGGCTAATTTTGTTTTTTGAAGTTGTTGTTTTGTTTGTTGAAGTCCAGGAAAGGTTTAAAAGGTGAGAAAATATGATAAAAATATTAGGAATATAGTAAATGCATCAATTTAGAATTCCTATAAAAACTATTCCTATCTGACAAATATTTTGATGTTCGTCCCGTCGTTTAGAAATCAATTTTATTTAAAAATCGTTCTGAAATCAAATTTTGAGGCAGTACGAAGCCAATCCATAGCCCCAAAGCCATCACCACTTTTATTTTACTAGAATCTAAGCGCGTCTGCGGAGCGTAGGATCCTGGATTCGTTTCGCGGGTCCGCAAAAAGTACTATTGGGTTTTTGTATAAAGAATTTTTCAGTAGTTGCTCGTTGTCTCGGACAGTACGTTAGCCGTTGGTCCTGCGCCTGATCTCTCTTCGGTCGTCACGGATTGCCGTCCAATCGGAACTAAGAGAGTAAAGGAATGGAGAGTGCATCTGTGCCTGCGCACACGCGCTGCACTATAATGTCTCCCGCGCAGTTGGCTAAATCATAATAAAAGCAAGTTGAAGTTGGCAATGGGCAGGCCACATCCCTCGTAGAACTGACAACCGACGGAGAACAAAGGTTCTCTAGTGGCGACCACGGACTTGAAGACGCAGCGTCGGTAGGCGGAGGCCTACCTACGCTGCGTCGTCTTCAAGTCCGTGACCTAGTGGGAGCACTAGGTGGACCGACGACATCGTGAGAGTCGCGGGCAACCGATGGATGCAAGTGGAGAATTGTCGTCCGGCGTGGCGGTCTAAGGGGGCCTATGTTCAGCAGTGGACGTCTTCCGGCTGATGATGAGTTGGCTAATGTCCGTTGAGATTGGCCGCCGTGGCTGAAATTGTTCTGGAGGACTATTACTGGAATCCTATCTACCCGTACAAGTGTACACACAGTATACATAGTATATTTATTATAAGTACATTACATAAGAACGTAATGACACCTTGATATTATAAAAACCGAAAAAGAATTATTGACGTCTTGATTAAACTTTTTAGCTAACGTTTTTGTGACAGTCAAATATAGTTTTTTACTTATTCTTTATATTGGACTAGTTTTTATTAGGTACTTGAATGAACCTGATTCATCATTATTTTGTTTTGATGTTTTTATTTTACTTTTTTTTTGTAATCGGCGACTATTCATTCATGATCATTTAAACCCATCGTGTCAATGAATTTGTTTGATTTTTTATTACTTTAAGTTACATGAATGGACATTGAATTTTTTTTTCATTATTTTTATTCTTTTCTTATTTTAGCTTAATCGGGTATTTTACCGCATAATTATTTTTGCAGTTGTATTAATCAAAACCTATCTATACCTGTCTAATAAGTACAGCTGGAATTGACAGTCAGTTTTATAACGCGAGCGAAACATGGACAAACGCTAGTGAATTTCTGTGCTAATTAAATAGAACCAGTGTAAACATTACTGATCTGAAGATAAAATATAATTTATTGTATAAAATTAAAGCCATTTCGTGTGAGTAACATTTGCAAAAAAGTTTTAATTTCAGATGTTAACCTTGTTTACGGAGTATGTATTTATTTGTTTAGATTTTATCTTATTGTAATTAGATTTTTATCTTAATTTTAATTATTTGCGGGCTTTTTATGCTGTGAATTATGCCTAATTTAGTACCTAATGTTATATTTTTATACGCATTAACGACTGCGTCGCGTCTTCGCAAAGATATTTTTAAGGTGAATGAACCAGCCCGCGAAATTCAAAATTTCTTGCGTTTTTTTGCAATTTGCAGGCCATTGCTGGGTTTTATGTTGATTAAAATATTATTCGCGGCTGTAAGACGTATGTAGTTACAGAATTATAATCATCAAAATCACCAATACAACCCTCCAAGTTCATAAAACAGCTGCGAGCAGGGATCGAACCTGCGTCTTCTGGTGTGTAGGTACTCCAGACGCCTTAACCAATTAGGCCATCGCAACCACTACTCTCGAAGCTGAATTTCTCATTCCCATGTTTTTTTTAACGCTGTTCGAACCCTGCTCGCAAGTTCACCTCGCAATTTTTCGTTCCTTATAAGTACCTTTGTTAATTTATTCTGCATATTTAGTACAGTACCTAAATATGCAGAATTTAGCGCCTGACGCATGTCCTCATTGGACGTGTGTTGTTTTCCTGTGTTGGTTTGGGCAGGGCAGGAGGATAGGCCCGGAGGACACGGTGAAGCATACGGTGGAGGAGGTGGTATGCGGCAGTGACCATTTAGCGTCCTACCCTGGTTTAGGATGTCTCCTGCAGTGCAGATGTGATAATGGAGTAGGGGTCAGAATGCGTGAGTCCATCGCAGCCACTGTGGGAGACGCCCGGGGCGTGGGACATTGCTGGGTAATCTCGGCTATGGCGGGTAATACGTAGCTCGCTATTTGATCAAGAGGGCCCGGGTCGTCGATCAGACAATATTTTCTAATAGGGTGTTAGGGGTTTGTCATTATCTAAGGTTAAGTACGTGAAAGAAGAATGGGCAAAAATGTATGGACCCCGTCCCTCCTCCTCCTTATAACACTCCCATCCATTTATCAAATGAAAGTACGTGAAAAGTGTATAATTTCATTGTATGACAGCAAACCTGTAAAGTTTGGGAGAAAAATGTTATTGAGACTTTTATGTAAAAAGATGAATTTCGATTTTCAGAAGAAAACATTGTGCTTAGCTATTTCTTTCTCGTGACATGTGCACCGATTGAGTAGCTCGTGGCTGTCGCGCGCGGCAGCCGCGCTCTATTGCCGCTCGATATTTGGACACACCATAAGAGATACATGAGTTCTACCAAACATTATGTACCGTTGGTATTTTGACTTTCAAGTCACAAGAACTTTTTTCTCCCATAGTTTACAGTTTTACTGTCATACAATGAAATGATACAATTTTTAAGATTGATATATAGATGGAAGTGTTACAAGGAAAGGGACGTTTTGCCCATTTTTCTTTATAAAAAAGCAAAAACCTGGTTGGAGTTCTCTGGGAATAGTGTGATCATACTGTCCAAAAAATAGTTATGAAAGTCATTTGGACACAAACGAACCAGCTTAAATTGTTTTTTTAATAACTTTATATCTGTCTAAGTACTTACCAAGTGTGTACTCGAGTTTCGGAAATATGATCGACGGTTACCAACTGACAGCTCCGTAATTTTGACAGCCACAAAAAAATAACACAGCGTTTCCTTTGCTAGTTCGACTTTCTAGAAAAAATGAAAGTGTCTAATCTATGGTTTAAGATGTAGGTAGGTAATTAAAGATTCTATCAGAGCAAAGTTCAGTTTTTTTCAGTTCTGTAATTGATTGTCTGTATCTAAAGCGTTTTAAATCACTACTGGTAACAGCCTCGACTTTCATGTTATTGGTCGTGGATTCAAATCAACCAGGGTCTCAAGTCTGCTAATTTTATTTAACTCACATGCTATTAATATTCAATTGAGACTCAATCACGATTCCATTACGATTAGAACAAATTTGGTATTCTGCAAAAACTTCTATGTAAGCTTAATAGAGTCGTATTGGAATCGTAGTGTAAGTGTAATTGACTCTTAGTTGAACAGTAGGTGTTGCCAAACAAGCGTTAAATAAGAGTAGAATACCGATAAAGTCCAATATCGATTTACGATTGGAACACGATTGAAGAGCAGACTAGCAAATATTCTGATAGCAGTTCAATGGAATGTCACTGGGAAACCATTGGTATTAAATTAGTAGCAGAATACCAAATGTAGTTAAAACTGCTACTGAGATCCAATTGATATTCAATTGAGCCATTTGTAATATAGCAGACTTGGGACCCAGGCTACGACTTAATAAGCGACTTAAGAGCGCTTATTCTGATAGTTGGCAACGTCGCAAATGGCTGTCAAATATTTACATAATTTAATTGATTTTGCAAAATTACTGTATGAAAATAAGAAATATGGCTCTGTAGTGCACTAAAAAATTGATTAGGAAATGCAATTAGTAATATCGTAACACCGAATAAATAGTTTTAGACGTATAAAAGCATTTGGAAGCCTACCAAATGCCTTTTACACACCTGGAACGGTTACAGAATCAAATTCAGTGTTTTAATTGCATTCCTATATCAATTTTCTAGTGCACTACAGAGCCATATCTCTTATTTCCATACAGTAACATTGCAAGATTAAATAAAACATGTAAATATTTGACAGGTATTAGCGACGTTGCCAACATTCTGGTTATGCGCCCTTAATGCTTCACAACAGTGTAGAAAAACATCGAGAGGAATGTCCAAGAACTTTGACTCAAAAGATAAACATCTGTTGAACATTGTCTAAAAAACTGTCAACGTCAAAACTACATTTCACGTTGATATAATGGTCGTTTTGCAGTTACACTTTTTTACACAAGCGTTCGAGTCATTTTTTTGGTCACCATCCACAGACCAACTTCGGCAAGAGCGGCTTAACCCGGAAGATCGGCCTGTGCGACTGTAATTATTTAGCAACAAGCTCCTGTCCAACAAGGGACTGTCAGACTCGTACTGACAACTCGTAAAGTCAACGTTGGTCTTTCAATATCCCTTTACTTTCACGTCGCCCTTGCATAGTTCGCTCCAGTGAACTTACGAACGGTGGCGTCCATCGAAATCCTGTACTTTAGAACTAACATATGTCGACATTTCAAACTTCGACATTCAGAGGCGGAGTCTTTCCAGGGTCACAACATAATTGGACTAGTTTAATATACATAATTTTCTTTCTTCTTTCTTTATGTCCGGTATTATGTTTCCTTGGGATAATTTTTGAATTACATACGGACATAGCCACTGAAAATAGCTAGTATAATAGTGTTATGTATTTATACGAGTTAATTACCGATATTTTATAATTACATTTGGTTCTTTTTTACCGACGAAGAATTGACGTTTTTCTGTTTTCGTTTTTTGAATTATTGATTGATGATTTATGCTTAATTTTGTGTCAAAAAGTATCCAAATTAGATCAGCAGGTGAGTGTAAAAATGTTACAAACAATTTTAATATTAAAATTAGTCATGTTTTTTATATGACTGCCCAAAAAAAGTCGTGTTATGATTTTCATATATCTACTTGGTGATAACTCGACTCTTCAGGTGACCAGAGGGCTGGCCTATTCCTAGGCCAACGAATTAGCATTGCCATACAACGTGGCAATGCTGCCAGCGTTCTGGGCACTGTTCCCGTTGACAGCGATGTGGACGTATACTTTGACGCCCTATGAATGTTTTCTCTTTTATTTATTTATTCTTATTTTTCCTTTACATATTACTAGTCAGTTTTTATTTATAGTTTGTACATAATTTAAGGAATAAATGGCCATTCCTGCAACATAAAAACAAAGTGATAATTTATGTTTAAAATCTAGTTTGTTTCTTTCTCGTCTAGTGAACAATTTCGCTAGGTGTGTCAAAATAATTGTAGCAAAAAACAATGTTGGACTGAATAAAATCTTGATATGTCAGTAGGTATTAGTAGAGCACGACTTTTGGATGAGGTGAGGTTTCATTGTACGGTGAGCGGGAATAATCAATTCATTTGGTAATGAATTACCAACGAAGATATATTACTAGACTCATATTATCAGGTGACCGATGTCTGTCAACATATTAGGCAAAAAAAGTCTTATATATCCGTCTTATTTCGACCACTCCTGTGAGCCGTAAACATACCTTGAGACAGAACAGATCTTGAGTTAGCCAATCACAACGCAGTACCTAGTCCCCCTCGCTTACGTAGTACCTCAGCGAGTTGACAGAATAGTTTTTGTTCCTTAGATCGTGCATGCGGAGTCTAGTAATATATCGTCGTTGATTCGAACCTATAACCTGCAACGTAGTCACTATTGGGTCACGATTGCTCTCAATTTTGACCCAGCATATTGACCTCGGGCACGCCAACAGCGACGGTAAGAGAAGAGTCTTTGAGGAGTGGTTGGAGAGACGTCATGGCGTCCTTACCTACCGCATGACACGGAAGTTTCGGGAGGTACCTGTGTCTGATGGGAAAGGAGGAAACGCCTGGGTGTTGCCACTGCGAAGATCGCCCGGAGGACACAGCAGAGCATACGGTGCAAGACTGCCCAGCTTGGGCAGGGCACCGACGTGTCCTCACGTGGCATTGGTTTCGGCTATGCTGCGGAGCAAGACGGAGTGGGAAGCGGTCGTCACCTTCTGCGAGGCAGTAATGCTCGTGAAGGAGATGGCGGGCCGCGAGAGAGAGAGGACAGCGTCCTCCCTCCGCCCCAACCGCAGTGGTACACGCCCACGGCGTCAGACGTCGGCAGATGATCCCCGGCCAAAGGGCCAAAGCCTGCCGGGGTCGCGGGACTTATTTCCATCACCGTTACCCCGGAACATAAAGGGCTATTGAAGAACACCGTGGATTTTAGTCAGTACAAGTCTGACAGTCCCTCCCGCCCTGCCCGGGGTGTGAGGCCTCATTTGATGATTTTAACACGATAAAAAAAAAGCATATTGACCTTTTTGTCTTTTACAATATATCTTTCTTTTTTTAGTCATCTTCGGTCATTTTTATCTTAGCTCGCACTATTGCCTGCAACATATAGGAAATTCAGCACTCAAAGCAAAATATAACTGCATACCTATTACATACAACTTTCTCTTTTAAAATAACAAATCATAATATAGGAGAGTGAAAATAAAATATATCTAATGAGTTCAAAATATTTGGAGAATGTCTGCCACTTGTTTTTTGTCAGATTCAAAATGGTAGATGATTTAATGACTACTTTTACTAGCAGCTAGATTCTAACAGGAAAGTACATGTTATTTTTAATGAATCTAGAAGCCAAGGCCTAGAGGCTAAGATTTAGTAGTTATATATCTATCATCATCATATAATTTAAAAATCAATGCCACTTTTCGTTGTACTTTTATAACTCAAGAACGGGCTCACCTATCTAAACCAGATATTTAGGCTTTGTTCGGACTATTTTACTATTTAGTAGATTATTAATGTGAAATTTGCACAAAATCGGTCAAAGGTTTCTTCATTTAACACATTTTTGGTCGAAGTGAAACACGTCCCGGGCCGCTAGTACCTATTTTCTTCTTCTTTATATATAAAAATCAATTGCGCCTCAAGGGCGTCTTACATTATGTTTGCCAAATCGCGGTCTCCTCATGTCTGCTCCATGACAGGACAAACCCACCTCACTTTTCCCAAACCACTGCAACTCCTGTGCGCCAGAATCAACAGTGGCAACCACCAGAAAAGCGCCGCGACAAAGAAGCTCGACGTGTCCCGGAGAATGAATTTACCTGTCTTGGGTCCTGCAACGAAATTAATCAGAAAAGAATAGTAGAGGAGTAGGAAAAAATATGTTTCCACTGCCCTCCATGCAGGCAGGAGACAGAACAAAACAAGGCCAATAGGCACAAAGGGACATTCCAACTGGGAGAAGCACCACGGGTAAAAATGAATACTAATATTAATGGGTCCTAAATTGTCATGAGAGAGAGAGAGACATGGCTGGCCAACTTCCGCTTCAGTATACTGATTCTAAGCACAATGTCGGTCATAAGATCTTACCCTGCGTAACGCCATTCCCGACTGTCAATATGCCAATTCTAATCAATTTCAGATTTCATTAGATCATAAGTCAAAGATATAATAATCAAATTGAAGCTTTAAATAAAACTGCTAAACATTATTTTACAATGATAAATTCGTTTTACCTACTTATGTTGTCTGATTGACGCAATCGAATGCTTTTGATCGATCTATCAATATGACAAGAGTCTTCAGATTTAACGAAATTAAATTTTTATTTAATTTGTTAAGAGGGTTTTGAAATGAAATCTAGATATAGAAAAAAATACAAAAACACAGCTAAGGAGTGAAATTGCTGGCCAGAATCTCTTTTTCCTGATTGATAACTTCAACCGTGTAGCCTATAAGTAAAGAATTAATAGGTTACTTCTAGGCAAGCGTGCTTCACCGCGGACCACATAACCAACACCGGCCTGTTGGTCTAGTGGTTATTGACCCTGACTGCTATGCCGGGGGTCGTGGCTCCGATTGACCCAGGACAAATGTTTGTGTGATGAGCATGATCATTTGTTCTGTGTCTGGGTATAATTTATCTATAATATGTATGTATTTAGAAATATACAATACAAGTATGTTTATTAGTTGTCTAGTACCCACAACACAAGCTCTGCTTGGGACTAGATAGCGTTGTGTGATAGTTGTGGAATATTAGTGACGTCTTTACTGCTGACAATATCATCAACCCGACACGTTTTTCGACGGATTTCTTTGGCTGAAACTTATTTTAAAGAGTTAAATTAGGTTTGAGTTAAAATAAAACTACCCACATCAAAAATTACAGTTTATTTTTAAATCCTTATTATAAAAACGTGACGATAGCTGCCAGTAACACAAGCACACAGGAGGTCTTGAGAGCGTCGGAGGATCCTCTCTGTGGCGCGAAGAGGGCCACGTCATGGTAGTTGGAGCTCCAGCCAATGAGAGGCTCGTCACGGTTCTGAACACGGAGCCACAGCTCTAGGGGACGGAAGTATCTGGAGAAGAAAAAAAAATGGTATACTCTAGTAGTCGATATCCGATATTCGAATAGTCTATATTCGTACAGTCGATATTCGAATATTCGATATTGAAATAGTTGATATTCGAACAGACGATATTCGAATATTCGATATTGAAATAGTCGATATTCGAACAGACGATATCCGATTTTCTCTATCCGAATAGTTGATATTCGAAAAGTCGATATCCGATATTCGAATAGTCGATATTATAATAAAAAAAAACTAAAATGCCCATAAAATAACTGACTTGCTATGACTACTTGAATGCCCACACTAAATAAATGGCTTGTGTACTCCATCGTGGAGTACGTTCGTCAAAAGACTAAGTACACGAAAAAGTTCAGCTACATGAATCGCGTTGCAACGTCAATTTCAAGGCGTTCGTGGTGCGTGTACCAACATCTGCACCTGGTCATGGAGAAGAACTTTTGGCCGCAGGATGTGGTGTTCCGTTAGTTCCGCTGCCAAGTGCCACTGGACTGCTCTATAGAATAAGTAGTGAAGTACTAACACAAACTATAAGTGGACTATAATAGTAATAAATAAATAAAATAAAATAAAAAAGCCTTTTATTTCTTGCCAATTAATTAAAATAAACAAAATAGAAAAAATAAACATTGAAAAGTATGTAGGAAATTAAACAAACAAAAAATAGAATGAACAAGAATTATAAAATTGTAAAGTTTAAATAAATAATAAATTTAAAAAATTCCATTAGATTGATTAATAAAACTTCCATAACCATACAATTCATCAAATTCAAATAAATTATTGTTATAAAATAATAATTGGATCAATACATTTAAATTTTAAATAATTCAATAATTAACTATTTGTTTTCATAAAGATCTTATAATAATTTTGTGCAAGAACCCCTATAATAGTATACGAGTGTAAATGTTAGTCTGAGCTGTCAGAGCAGTGGTGGCTCAGTGGTATCGGCCTTAACTTACGAGTTGTAGGTCGTGTGTACGAACCCAGCCAGGCGCATTACTTTGTATAATTTATTTCATCACCACTGCTCTCAAAACGGTGAAGGAAAACATCTTGAGGAAACCGGAATGTCTTAGAACCAAAAATTCGAAGACATGTGACATCTACCAATCCGCACTGGGCCCGCGTGGTGGATTATGGCCCACTCCCTCTCTCAGAGAGGAGGCCTGTGTCCCAGCAGAGGGAACATTTATAGGCTGATGATGATGTTGATATGTTAGTCTATCTATAAGGTACCCAAGTAGCGAGTATAAGGGAATGAAGGTGATGATCTAGGACTCACCTTACGAGAGCTTCAGGAGATATTCTGTTGGTCTTCCCCCTGGTCATGGACTTGATGATTTCAGAAGCAGGCTTCGAAGAACCAGCCTGCATGATTTCACTGAAATTTTTTTTTGTATATGTGATTTTTTTATCGTGTTAAAATTATCAAACGGGTCCTCCCACCCAGGGCAGAGCAGGAGGGACTGTCAGACTTGGACTGGCTAAACTCCACGGTGTCCTTCAATAGCTCTTTATGTTCCGGGGTCACGGTAATTCGTGAGATTCTGATTGTGATTAACGACAGTCACAGTTCTGTCAAAAATTACAGCCGGCACCAAACGGCTTAGGGAGATTACCCATGACGCAATTAGTTTGATTTGCAATATCCACTAACTTAAAATGAAAATCGGCCTTGCTACTACGACATAATGATGCAATTACATTGACGTGACGTCACCGGCGTGAGCGTGTTTTGTTTTTCATCAATTCGTGGACAACTGTAAATTTTATGTCATATGTCGTAGTGGTAAGGATGATTTTCACTTGCAGTTGGAATCGGTCGAATTGCGTCGCGTCGCGTCATGGGGAAGCTCCCTTACGTGCTTTCACTATGATAAAATGGTCACCCATCCACAGAAAAACTCTGCAAATGCGGCTTAATTAAGCCATGAGTTCCTGACCAGGCAACGAAGATATATTACTAGACTCCTAATAACAGACGACCGATGTCCGTCAACACATCAGGCAAAAAAGTCTTATATCCGTCTTATTTCGACCACTCCTGTGAGCCGTAAACATACCTTGAGACAGAACAGACCTTGAGTTAGCCAATCACAACGCAGTACCCCGTCCCCCTCGCTTACGTAGTACCTCAGCGAGTTGACAGAATAGTTTTTGTTCCTTAGATCGTGCATGCGGAGTCTAGTAATATATCGTCGTTGTGACCAGGTTTATAAAGAAAGAAAAAATTGTATTGATAGAATGAATGAATGAAATAGAAAGTTCCTATTCAAGTATGTACCTCATTATAAATTAACTGTTAGCAGGCGATCGAACAAAAAATTTGACATAAACTACCTAGGATGTGATTTATGTGTATTTAAGTTTTTTTACCGTCTGGTATTAAATTGAGTTGATAATCTTTCTAATTAATTTACGAGTCACATCTTTCCGCTTCTCACAGTGAAATATAACGGAAGTAAATAAACGAAAGTTTTAGAAGATTGGACAAAAAATAATAACATTCCACAACTATCACACAATGCCATCTAGTCCCAAGCTAAGCAGAGCTTGTGTTATGGGTACTAGACAACTGATAAACATACACATATATATTTCTAACAACACACATAAAGATAAATTACACCCAGACACAGAACAAATGATCATGCTCATCACACAAACATTTGTCCTGGGTGGGCATCGAACCCACGACCTCCGGCATAGTAGTCAGGGTCTCTAACCACTATACCAACAGGTCAGTCAGATAGAGTTATTTTATTTGACGCTTTGTGGTTGTTAAGTAAGCCGTGAACTAGCAAGATCGGTCACCAGGGCTATTGGCTAACTTGATAGTCACTGACCAGCAGTTGTCAACCTGAACTTGGATGACTTGATACCTGTTATGAGGCTAAGTTGAGGAGTGGAGTGCCTCATGAGCGTATGAATAGTGGATTTTGGAACATTTATCAGTTTCATTACAAATGCAAAAGCAAATACGAAATTAATAATCTCCCAAAATGGTCTTCTACGTTGTCCTTCTAGCTACGTTGCTCTGGATTCCTAAAATCCTCATTTTTGGTACAGTCAGTCCTTCTCTGGAATGCGCTCCCTCTGAACATCAGGGCGGTAACAAATCGGTTCACTTTTAAGGTCAAGGTTCGTGAACATTTACTCAGGGAGTTACTGGATTCGGCTTAGAATTACTTTGTAATAAGAGTTTCCCCATCTATGTTATTATTTCTCTTCACTTCTTTTTTATATATATGTTTTGTATGTATGTATTTAGGTATATATTTTATTTTTTTGTTAATATCAAATCAGTTTTTTTTTATGCTACACCTACTTTTTCTTTTCTCTGCATCACCCTAAGGTAGACTATCAGAGAATGCCTATGGCATTGTACGAGCATGTGCATAAAGTTTAAATAAATAAATAAAAATAAATTTACCTTTTGACAGCTATTTGATGGTCACCACACAGACACCGAGATACGCAATAGCCCCGCTGGTCTGTGTTGGATGGGTCTCCAAAGGTAAGCAACCCTTTCCAAGGTCTGTCTACTAACGTCAAAATGACTTCAGTCGTAGCGATATTATTCGTTCTCAATCTAATTTTGACGATAGTTACGTTCGCACATCTTGTATCTGCTCCCGGGTTTTTGTTGACGGACTTAGAAAGTTACCCTGTAAGGACAATGGGCCTAACTAACCTGAGTACTCGTCCGGCATCTCTACTCCTGTAGATATCACACTCATACAGGTGTCCGGTGTGTCCGGACACTGAGCACAGCTGCTCGAAGATCTGGAACTCCAGGATAGTAGCCAGGAAGTATTTGATGTACTCCTGGAAATTGGAGAAGAAATATATCAGCAGAATTTGGTAATTTATTGAAAAATTTTAAGTAGTCGTCAAAATACTCGATCCGTATTTTTTCTTTTGCAAAATTGACGCAGGTACGGTTTAGGCGCATAAGGGCTTATGAGCAGTTTTCTTTTTCGAATATTAAAAAAAATAGTTTCCAAGAACTCTTTAGATGGCGTTGAACTGACTACGTTACTAGATTTATGCCTTCATTTTTGCACAAATCCACGAGGCACAGACTTCTCTTCTTTTTCTCTTGGGACATTTTCTTTATGGCGTGGAAAACTCATAAATTAAAAAGACTGCTCAATGAATATTTTTTTCTTTTTCCTTGTTGTTATTTATTTCCAAATGCCAATGGTGTGATGTGATGTGACTGACAATGACATGACATGTACGTTACGGTTTAAGATCTCAAAATTACAATCAAGTGAAAAAAAACAAAAAATGACGACGTTTCGTTCATTGCAATAACTTACCAAGTTCAGCGCCATCTCTCCATCGACTAGGGAAACAATCAAAAGAAAATCCCTCATTCTCATGTATGCAATCGACTCCGTAAACGTATACGTCACTTTCAAAATGGGCAATACGTCACAATTTAAACCAATTTTTATAGAATTCTGAAATTCTGACGTCATGAGTCTCTGACAATCGAGTTTTGATGCGTTATATTATTGTGGTAAATATTCATTGAATATACAAAAGAAAAAAAAATATCCGTTAGGTTTAAAAATTCCAATAAGTTTTTAATCAATGAATACTGACACAGATAAAACGCGTAATTCGGGAGAGCGGTCTTGTGACGTCATAACGCCTGTAAATTTATACCGACCGAGTGACGTTTTATGATTTTTAGAAGCGTTGTATCTTCATCAATTTTGGTTTACCTACGTAATAAAAGAAAAAATACGGATCCAGTAATTTTTGATATCTATCTTGCGGACAAATTAATTCTTGGAGTAAAAAGCATTATATTAATATATGCATAGTATGACCTGTCAGTAGTTGTTCCGGAACTTGGTCTTTGTGTATGTGACTTTATATGTAAAACCATCCACGATACAGGAGAAATGCCTTAACTGTGGCTTAAACATTAAAAAAATTGGTAACATTGCACTTACCTGATCAGAAATCACGTGGTACTTAGAGCCAGGATCGAAGTCACCTTCATGTCTAGCAACTGGTGGAATTACTCCCTGGAATATTAATAAATAATAATCATCATCAGTTCGTGATCATACGAACGTACTCTTGCCTCGGCCGGTACGTAGATGGGTGATCAAATTGACTGGCCTATTGGTCTAGTGGTTATTGACCCTGACTGCTATGCCGGGGGTCGTGGGTTTGATTCCCACCCAGGACAAATGTTTGTGTGATGAGCACGATCATTTTGTTTTGTGTCTGGGTGTAATTTATCTATAATATGTCACAATCATATCTATAATATATCACACAACGCCATCTAGTCCCAAGCTAAGCAGAGCTTGCGTTATGGGTACTAGACAACTGATAAACATACATATACATTTCTAAATACATACATATTAAAGATAAATTACACCCAGACACAGAACAAATGATCACGCTTATCACAAAAACACATCCTGGGTGGGAATCGAACCTACGATCCCCGGCATAGCAGTCAGTCAGTCTAAATAATGCTAAAATAAAATTCAAAAAGAATCTCTCCGGCGGGGAATCGAACCCCGGTCTCCCGCGTGACAGGCGGGGATACTTACCACTATACTACCGAAGATGTGATAGACGTCGGCGAAATTACCAACTTAATGGTGTTTATATCTTTTGTAATTCCCAAAATATGTGGCAGAGACTGGCATAATGCCAAATAATGTTCAAGGGTTCGATTCCCGCATTTTTTTTCTTTTTTTACGTGGTAAAATCATCAAATGAGGCCTCCCACCCCCACTGTCAGACTTGTACCGACTAAAATCCACGGTGTCCTTCAATAGCCCTTTATGTTCCGGGGTCACGGTGATGGTATAAGTCCCGCGACCCCGGCAGGCTTTAGCCTTCTGAGAGGGGACCTCGTCATTATGCTGACGCTCTTTGAGGCGCGCAACACAACGCGCCGTCGACCCCCGCATGGTCCATGGTCGGACAGCGAGTTGCCCTTTACTCGCCGCCCGCATGCCGGCGCCTACGGTGGTCGGAGATCGTCTTGCGACGTCCGACGCCGTGGGCGTCTACCACTCGATTTCCGCATAATACATATATGTATGATCTACAAGTAGTTGTCTGGATTTGGTTATATGATTGTTAATGGACCCTGCTCCCACACCGGTGGACTACTGTTTATCATCATCTGCCTGCGTTTTCCCAACTATATTGTAGTCAGCTTCCAGTCAAACCAGATGCAGTTGAATATCAGTATTTTACATGGAGCGACTGACTATCGTACCTCCACAACCCAGTAAATACCATACCCATGGTAAGACCGGTTGTCAGACTTTAGAGCTTCTGACTAAGTAACGACTGTCAAAGATCTACAAATGACAGCCGGGACCAACTGCTTAACGTGCCTTCTGAGGCACGCAGGAAACTCGATATGACAGATGGTCACCCATCCACAGACCAACCTCGGCAAACGCGGCATAACCCGGTAGCTCGTGGCTAAATAATTACAGCCGCACAGGCCGGTCTTCCCATTGGTCCCAGCTGTTACTTGTAGATCTTTGACAGTCGTTACTGTTAGTCAGAAGCTCGAAAGTCCGGCAACCAGTCTTACCACGGGGTATCGTATTACCCACTTACTAGGTTGTGGAAGTCCGACAGGCAGTCGCTCCATGTAAAATACTGATATCCAGCTGCATCTGGTTCGACTGGAAGCCGACCACAATATAATTGGGAAAAGGCAGGCAGATGACATTGAGCTATTATTACTACGTATAAAGACGACACCGCGCATCACCACTGTGTCCCACCCAGGATGAGTGCGCGCGCCTAGAGCACGCCACAGAGCTGTCAAACAACTGAATGAACTTGTGCGCGTGCACTCATCCTGGATGGGATACAGTGGTGATGCGTGGTGGTCTCTATACGTAGTAATAATTGCTCAATGGCAGATGATGATTTTATTGTTTTGTTTTTTTTTTAAAGAAATATTTTAATAATAGTTCTCACCTGATATCTCAGTTTCATTTGCCACCATCTTGTATTCATGTTCTGAACTCCCTCTTCAAATATTGACCATCGCCACTGAAAAATTAACATTTAACTTTAAAAAAGATGACTCCAAGCGTGACGCGACGCGACGCAATTCGACCGATTTCAACTACAAGTGAAAATCATCCTTACCACTACGACATAAAGAATACCTAGATGAAAAACAAAACACGCTCGCCACGACGACGTCAGTCAGTCGAATTACAACATTATATCGTAGTAGCAAGGACGATTATCATTTTCAGTTAGTAGAAATTGCGAATCACACGACTCACGTCATGAGCAAGCTTGGTAAGGGTAACGCGGTGTCCTGCGTGAGCGAAAAATGCGAGGCGACGTGACGCGATTTGAACTGTTTCAACTTCATTTAAAATTATAGTACAATATTTACTACGTGTTGCGTCGCGTCGCGTCGTATTTGTCGCTCACGCAGAACACCGCCTAAGCCGTATCTATTTAATGGGTCACGGGTCTATCTACACAGGATATCGTGGCCCCGGAACTTAAAGGGTACCTATGTGAAGGACGCAAGGAACTCTAAACAAAAATTATGGTTAAGAATAGAATATAACACGTTGGTAGCAGACCACTGCTACCAACGTGCCACCAGGCCCAGTGGTATAAGTCCCGACTTAAGAGTTGTAGGTCGTGGGTTCGAACCATATATTTCTGTGGTTCGAACCAAGCCACGTGCATTACTTTGTGTAATTTATTTCATTACCACTCCTCTCAAAACGGTGAAGAAAAACATCGTTAGGAAACTGGCATGTCCTAGAACCAAAAACTCGAAGACATGTGACATCTACCAACCGACACTGGGCCTGCGTGATGGATTATGGCCCACTCCTCCCTCTCACAGAGAGGAGGCCTGTGTCCCAGCAGTGGGAACATTTATAGGCTGATGATGATAATACAGTACCTGATCAAGCATGAAGGCGAAAGGCAGATAGGCCACCTTCTCCAGAGCCATCGTCATCAAGAAGTTCATGCCCACCTCGTACGGATCTTGACTCCTGGATGAAGAGCATAATTATTATTGCAAATATGAAAATGTAATTTTGTTGACAATAAATAATAAATAAATAAAATATTTGAAACACTAGCTGCTACCACTGCTTGCCAAGCGGCTAAATCTGGAATAGAACCCCGCGACCTCTTGCTCCAAGGTAAATAAAAATCGCAATAGCCAGTCTTATAACATTGCTATGTTATAAAGTAAAGGAGTGTATGAATAAAGTAGCCGTAGCTTGCGATTTTTTTTTTAATTTGATTACCAGTTAATTACAAAACAATTACTGTACGGTTAGGTAACTATTGCCAAACTATTATCTATTTGTTTTTCTTTTTTTTTATGGCGTTTCGCATATTCAATAAATAATAATATTGTAGATTCACTTACTTATTTTGATAAAGTCCAACTCTTTGTAAGTGAGGTAGATTGTATACTGACAAAGTAGCTGCGTTGGCGACTGCCTCGTGAAAAGCTGAAAAAAAAAAACATTTTTTTATTAAAATCTATAAAATTATAATAAAATGTTTATCAAATCGTACCTGTAAGTATTTTTTTTATAAAACATTATGATTGTTGTTTTTTTGTCAGTCATTTTTGAACAATAATGGACACGTATTTTTTAAATCGATTAATATTGATAAAAAATATATCAATATGATAAATTTACATTATTTAAACTAGAAATATAATATTGACAATGTGTATGAAAATTTTAATTATACCGTGGCGTGCATTTGTGTTTGTTTGTTGGGAGTAGTGTCCGGAATAAAAATGATGACCTTGATTTCTAAGTAGGTATTTTAAATTAGCCGTGCGTAGTTGCAAAAACTACTTTTTTATAAGTTTGAAAAATTACTAAAATTGGTTACATCAACATATTGGTAATTTCGCCGATTTCTCGTACATCTTCGGTAGTATAGTGGTAAGTATCCCCGCCTGTCACGCGGGAGACCGGGGTTCGATTCCCCGCCGGAGAGATTCTTTTTGTATTTTTATTTTAAACTCTTCTGTACTAGATTGATGAAATAATTAATTTTGAGCATTTTTATTGGGTTTTAGTGCAGAAACTTTTTTTACTAATCTTGCATTTATTAGTTGTTTTTTCAACACTTTTCTCGTTATTTGGTTTCCATAGAAGTTTGTGTCCACGTAAGGCCCAATAACGCAAAGGTGACATAGTGATCTACAGGGTTACTGGTTAAGTCGACCTATTCCCTTTAAGGGGTTAAAGTAGACCTCATTCTTGACTGATTTCACTACGGAAACCCCTATCCTAATCCTTACCGTTTTTGAGTTATTAGACTTTTGACTTTTTTCAAAAATATTCCACCTCTGCCTCATAAACTGGTTAGAGTAAGAATTTTACGACGTTTAGGACGCTAAAGTAATACTTTTTCCATAGCTTACGAACTACACATTCTATTGAAACCAGTTTATTTGATAAATTACTCAACCCTTGGGAAATAAATGGTTGTAAAGTTCAAATATTGATTTTTTTTTGGAGCTACCCTTAACTTTCAGGCCAAATATCTCAAAATATGTGTACGGTACTAGATGTGCAGATTGCGGCAAAAACATTGCTCTCTCATTAGCTTTTTAAAATGGTACCACAATATCCACTTTTAGTAAGAATATGGTCAAAAAATAAGGGTTGATACTGACAAGGTGGTAGGTATTTTAACAAAACTTGTTCTGTACGAACAAGTTTTCGTTTCCTCAGTTATCGAAGAATTTCAAAAAAAAAGAAGCATATTCTAAATTCGACTGTTTTATTTTAATGTGGATGATCTTCTCCACTGATTGTAGACTGTTTTTTTTATTTGCTGTATCTTCTTTGTTAGGATTTTTCTTGATATCATTATGTGGTCTTAGCTTTTTGACGCAATACCTCGCATGGTCAATGGGATCAGGCCAATTCGTTGTAACCCATGAGTTGGAATTAGGTAGAGTCATGTACTTATACAGCAAAAGAAGAAACAAGAATAAAATAGTGATAGGTAACAAAAAAATCCGCAACATGAGTAAGTAAGAAAAATTGAACTGCAAGTGAAGGAAGTCGATTGACAAATAGAAATGTAAATTCGAATTAGAACCTCCTTCTTTTAATGAAATCGGTTAAAAGTGTTTGATGAGTTTGGTTAAAAAACCACCTTGTCAGAATCAACCCTTATTTTTTGCCCATATTTTTACTAAAAGTGGATATTGTGGTACCATTTTAAAAAGCTAATGAGACAGCAGTGTTTTTGCTGCAATCTGCACAATCTAGTACCGTACACATATTTTGAGAAATTTGGCCTGAAAGTCAAGGGTAGCTCCAAAAAAAATCAATATTTGAACTTTACAACCATTTATTTCCCAAGGTTTGAGTAATTTATCAAATAAACTGGTTTCAATAGAATGTGTAGTTCGTAAGCTATGGAAAAAGTATCACTTTAGCGTCCTAAACGTCGTAAAATTCTTACTTTAACCAGTTTATGAGGCAGAGGTGGAATATTTTTGAAAAAAGTCAAAAGTCTAATAACTCAAAAACGGTAAGGATTAGGATAGGAGTTTCCATAGTGAAATCAGTCAAGAATGAGGTCTACTTTAACTCCTTAAAGGGAATAGGTCGACTTAACCAATAACCCTGTATAAATGCACAGCCCAAACCACGGGACGGATCAGACTGAAATTTAGCATGCAGGTAGATGTTATGACGTAGGCATCCGCTGAGAAAGGATTTTGATCAATTCTACCCCCAAGAGGATAAAATAGGGGATGAAAGTTTGTATGAAACTTTGTCAATTTTAAACCGATCGGGCTGAGACTTTGCATGCATAAAGATAGTGTAACAAAATAACATACAGTATTGCGGCCCAGACTAATAATACAAATCTTCTCCTAATCGCCCAATGTACATTACGGTGTACATGTTAGTTGACTGGAAACCGACCACAATATAGTTGGGAAAAGGTAGGCAGATGATGACCAAAACACGGTGGGTTGACGGCGCTGTGTGCTCTACGCGCGCCTCAAAGAGTGTCAGCATAATGACGGGGCCCCCCTCTAGAGGGCAAAAGCCTTTCGGGATCGCGGCATTAACCAGCAACCGTGACCCAAAACGTAAAGGGCCTAGGTATTAAAGGACACCGTGGATTTTAGTCAGTACAAGTCTGACAGTCCGTCCCGCTGGGCTTCTCCCAGTTGTAATATCCCTTTGTGTCTATTGGCTTTGTTTATTTCTGTCTCCTGCTTGCATGGAGGGAAGTGGAAACATGTTTTTCCTACTCCTCCACTATTATTTTCTGATTAATTTCGTTGCAGGATCCAAGACAGGTAAATTCATTCTCCGGGACACGTCGAGCTTCATTGTCTCGGCGCTTTTCTGGTGGATGCCATTGTTGATTCTGGCTTTCAGGAGTTGCAGTGGTTTGGGAATAGTGATTGACCCAAAAAAAAGTCCTTCTCGTCCTGCCCTGGGTGGGAGGACTCATTTGATGATAAAAGAAAGTGCTTACCAGGGTTGGCTCCATCTCTGAAGAGTTGTGGCTGCTCGGAGTATTGTAAGTAGTACTGGATGTGAGCCATCTCGTGGTGAGTGGACACGAGGTCCTGCATCGTCACCTCTGTACATTGCTTGATCCTGGACACAAAGTAACAATGAAGAATTAAAGAAGATACTACATATTTATTTAGCTCACATTGGATAACACCTATAAATAAGTAGAATAAAAAAACTAAAAGACTGGTCAAGTGCGTCTCGTATGCACGTACTCAACGACGATATATTACTAGACTTCTAATAACAGGCGACCGATGTCTGTCAACTCGTTAGGCAAAAAAGTCTTATATCCGTCTTATTTCGACCACTCCTGTGAGCCGTAAACATACCTTGAGACAGAACAAACCTTAAGTTAGTCAATCACAACGCAGTACCCCGTCCCCCTCGCTTACATAGTACCTCAACGAGTTGACAGAATAGTTTTTGTTCCTTAGATCGTGCATGTGGAGTCTAGTAATATATATTGTCGTTGGCTTAGCTACTTTAGGCTACCTGTAGTCGATCCTGTTGCACAGGTCCCAGGCGCTGGCCGTGCACTGGACGCTGCGCTGTGGAGGCCGCACCAGCATGGACCCGCGCCAGAACTCAGGAGGAACAGGCTTCAGCCCCATTGATGTGTAGAACTCCTCAGCCATTTGGAACATTCTGGAAAAAAATTATTTCCCGACAGCTATAACCTTGTGGTCTTCAAGTCAAGAGTGAAGGAGTAGGAAAAATATGTTTCCACTATTCTTTTGAAAGCAGCGTAATGTCTGCTCAGTTTTTGGAGAAAACAGTCGTAATGCAAACAATGGTATCTTACCTGAGCGGTGTGAACCCCTGTCTCAACATCTCAGCAGTAACGTCCACGTTGGGAGACTGAGGAAACGGCATCACCAGGTCCATGATGGACTTCCAGTTCTGGGCCCACATGTTACCTGATGACAACATACAAACATTTCATTATTGTCTTTTTTTTATTTCAGATGTGGTTGCTCTTTGCGAGGGGAGTGGGGCTCGTGGGCTAAATAATTCCAGCCCCACAGGCCGATTTCCCTGGTTAATTTGATTGGAACATTCAGGGGCAGTAGACTTTTACTTTAAGACCCTCTTAGGGGGCCCCGTCAGATTGCTGACAGTTTCTTGAGACACGCGTGGATCACAACGCGCCATCGACCCGGGCATGGTCCATGATCGGACGGCGTCACCCGCCGCCTGCATGCCCGCGTCTACGATGGCCGGAGATCGTCTCGCGACGTCCGCTGCCGTGGGCGTCTACGACAGGGCCGTGACGTGGACGCTGTCCTCTTCCTCATGCATCCGGCCTCCTTCTTTGCTATTCAGAGACAGACTTACCCAACAAATGAGCAGGTATAGGCCCATCAGACCGCACGCTAGTTTCTCCGTATCTCTGCACTAATTTCCTTCTCACATAGGTGAATAGTTGCTTGTAGAGAGGTTGGATCTGATTGTACATCTCTTCGACACTTGCTCTGAAAGACTGGTCCTCGTATGCTGCACGCATTTGATCTCCAGCGTCGCGGTATCCTGGGGAAAGGTAATATTTAGTTGGCTTTTTTTTTACGTTGTAAAATCATCAAATGAGTCCTCCAGCCCCGGGCAGGGCGGGAGGGACTGTCTGAGTTGTACTGACTAAAATCTACGGTGTCCTTCAATGGCCCTTTATGTTCCGTTGAGGTTACCGTGATGGAATAAGTCCCGTGACTCCGACAGACTTTGACCCTCTGAGAGGGGGCCCCGTCATCATGCTGACGCTCTTTGAGGCGCAAGTGGAACACGACGCGCCGTCGACCCGGGCATGGTCCATGGTCGGATAGCGAGTTGCCCTTTACTCGCCGCCCTCATGCCCGCGCCTACCGTGTCCGGAGATCGTCTTGCGACGTCCGTCGCCGTGGGGATCCACCACCGAGGGTGGGACAGAGGGAGGACACTGTTCTAAGTATTTTAACATAGTTGGCTTGGAAGAGAGTGGCTATGCATGCTGTTTGATCATTCACTTGTAACAGAACATCGAGCATTCGTCGTTTGTGGTGAACTGGGGCCTTAGCCAAACAGCAGACGACTGCAGACGACAATCGTTATCGCTCAGCAGTCACCAATACATTTTTAACTTTATATCCAAGCTCGTAAAGTTGAAATTCTATTGAAGTCTACAGATCGTTTTCGTTTATTTCGTTCGTTATCGCTCAGAAAACTTTAATAGATTTTCAACTTTGTTCGCTAGGGTATACCTCCGGCATAGTAGTCAGGGTCAATAACCACAAGATGAACAGGCCTGTCAAAGTCAAATATAAGAAAGAGTACAAAGTTCTCACCAGTAGCCACGGCCGCCTGATTAGCTAGCTGCACATATCTCATAAACCGGTTCCTCAGTTTAGGCCCCGTCTGTTCCCGAAAACTCTTCCAAACATATAACAGTTCACTCTCAATTCTGGAGTGTGCCAGAATCCTGGATATCTCCGGATCCAACTGCATATCACAGTAATTAGATTCTGAGGACTCGGTGTAAGGTTGGTAGTGCTGGTACGGTTGGTTTGCAAGTTGGTAGCCCTGGCTCATGTCTTGGTATTCGTGGCTGTAAGGGATCCGTGGTATGTGGGGATCATAAGGCTTTTGACCGTAAGGACAGATCTTTGCTGAGTTGTAGATCTCTTTCATTTCAGAAATAAGTTGTTGGAGCTGAAAAAAAAAGACATGAAACTATAATGATTTTGGCTATTGAAAAAGAGTGTCCATGGAGTTTCTTGCTCATTCTTCTCCATGGAGATTTACGCTTTGGAATGAGCACCTACGGTACTTTCACAGTTTTTATGTCTCGTGACTGGGACTGTAGCACCATAACTATTTTTTACTAGGTTTTATTTTTATGTGTTTGATAATTTAAAAGTGCCCGTAAGTGTCTATACACACTATGCCGAACGTACGCGACCGAAGTTCCGCGGCTGATTTTACGTTCCAACCGTGTTCGGCTGAAATATGACACACCATAAGTGCCGAACTTACGCGGCAGAAATTCAGTTGCGTAATTTTGTGTGTATATTCTGTGTTTCTCACGCTGTCGTGGCGACGTGCCGTGTTTTCTAAATAGCCGGACAGACAAATGCAAAATAAAGTGATCCTGTTAGGGTTCCGTTATTACTTTTGAGGTGCGACCGAATTTCCGCTGAACTTACGCCCGACTGAAGTTCGGCTGTACACTATAACGCAACGTAATTTCGGCATAATGTGTCGCCAGTAATTCAAATAGCATTGCAGGCGTAATCTGGCGTAATCAAGCCGAACTTCCGTCGCGTATCCTCGGCATAGTGTGTTTAGACACTAATGGCCTAATTGAAATGAACGCTTTGATTTTGATTTTTAATAGGGGCCAATCTCGTAGATGGCTAATCTCCTTTGAAATTGGACACCGTGGCCGAAATCGGTCGGATGGCCTACAATGACGTCTTAAAATGAAAGTAGTTACACTGAGAGAAGCAGACATCATCATCTGCCTGCCTTTTCCCAACTATATTGTGGTCGCCTTCCAGTCAAACCAGATTCAGCTGGATATCAGTAGTTTACTTGGAGCGACTGCCTGTTGGACGTCCACAACCATGTAACTGGGCAATACCATACCCCATGGCAAGACGGGTTGTCAGACTTCAGAGCTTCTGACTAACAGTAACGACTGTCAAAGATCTAGAAATGACAGCCGGGACAAACGGCTTTACGTGCTTTCCGAGGCACGGAGGAAACTCGCTATAACAGATGGTCACCCATCCACAGACCAACCTCGGCATGCGCGGCTTAACCCGGAAGATCAACCTGTGCGGCTGTAATTATTTAGCCACGAGCTCCTCTGAATCCCTCTATCAATCAATGACTGAGAGAAAGAGACATGGCTATGCAATTCATCTAACACCATCTCGTTCTCTCACTGGAACCAATTTCGCCATATTATGACGTCATGGTAAGCCCGCAAGGAAGACTTATTCCTCGTCATGTCCTAAGTTACCTCTGAATACTTATCGTCAGGCAAAGCAGCTCTGCTAGCTTGCACGATCTTCATCAACTGCCTCCTACCCTGAGGGTCGGACAGCCTCGAGGAGTCGTAAGCAGCTGCCTTCCTCCAGGAGAGCCTTTCAAACTTGGAGCTGAGAGCCAGCTCCTCCAGCATCCGTCGACGATTGTACTCCGTGATGTTAGTGACAAATTTCCATTGAGACATTGTTACTCTGGAAGAGAATGAAGTGGACTTTAGTACCATTTTTCTTCAGGACAAACCCACCACACTATTCCCAAACCACTGCAACTCCTGAAAGCCAGAGTCAATAGTGGCAACCACCAGAAAAGCGCCGAGACAATGAAGCTCGACGTGTCCCGGAGAATGAATTTACCTGTCTTGGATCCTGCAACGAAATTAATCAGAAAAGAATAGTGGTGGAGTAGGAAAAATATGTTTCCACTTCCCTCCTTGCAAGCAGGAGACAGAACAAAACAAGGACAATAGGCACAAAGGGACTTACAACTGGGAGAAGCCCAGTTGCCCAGCACTACGGGTAAAAATGACTACTAATATTTTTTGGTAGCATGTCGATTTAATTACCGTGACCCCGAAACGTAAAAGGCTGTTGAATGCAACCTTGGGTTTAAGTCAGTACGAGTCTGACAGTCCCTCCCGCCCTGCCCTGGGTGGGAGGACTCATTTCATTATTATGCCACGTAAAAAAATACGAACCATCCCTGATGTAACCATGTAGAATTACTCTACCAAGAGTTGAGCGACGAGAAGGAGAAGAATGCACCTGACTGGGTTTGAACCAACGACGATATAATACTAGACTCCTAATATCAGGCGAGCGATGTCTATCAAATCAACACATTAGGCAAAAAAGTCTTATATCCGTCTTATTTCGACCACTCCTGTGAGCCGTAAACATACCTTGAGACAGAACAGACCTTGAGTTAGCCAATCACAACGCAGTACCCCGTCCCCCTCGCTTACGTAGTACCTCAGCGAGTTGACAGAATAGTTTTTGTTCCTTAAATCGTGCATGCGGAGTCTAGTAATATATCGTCGTTGATCTGAACCCATTATTGATACAACTTGTAAGAAAATAAAAGTGCAATGTTTTTACCTGTAACACATGCCTGAAGCTTCCCTGTCGTACTCTCGGAGAAACTGTGACGCTTCAGCTGTATTTGTGTTGACGCCCTGAAAATTAGAACAGATTGTGTTAGTTCAGGGCCTGTGTTTGATTCTTAGTCTTATTTGAGACTAGCTGACCCGTGCCCGTGCCGGGTTCGAACCCCACCAGGCACATCACTTTGTGAAATTTATTTCATCACCACTGCTCTCAAAACGGTGAAGGAAAACATCGTGAGGAAATCGGCATGTCCTAGAACCAAAAATTCCAAGACATGTGACATCTACCAATCCGCACTGGGCCCGCGTGGTGGATTATGGCCCACTCCCTCTCACAGAGAGGAGGCCTGTGTCCCAGCAGTGGGAACATAATAGGCTGATGATGATGACCCGTTCGTTGGGCGATAAAATATGCATGATATCTTTATAATTTATATATAGCCTATAGCACTCACAAATAATGTAGTTTTCTAACAGTGAAACAATTTTTAAAAATGGTTCATTACTTTCTGAGATTACCAAAAACTTACAAACTTTTACCTCTTTATAATATTAGAATAGATATAGATGAGTGCCTCGTCTTGTCATTTATTCACAAGTAACGTGAGACAGACAGCTGGTGTTCCCTGTATCATTCTAACCTTTATTTCGTCCCCATTTCTTCGCCCAGTATCTTAGAAAAGTAGTCCTATATACATAAGCGTGTAAATTGTTAAAATCGTCATAGGAGTACTCCCATCCAGGGCAGGACCCGGTAGAGACTTTCAGACTTGTACTGACTAAAATCCACGGTGTCCTTCAATAACCCTTTTCCCGGACCACGGTGATATTGATAACTCAGTCCCGTGTCCCCAAGCGGGACTTGGCTCGGTAGACTTTGGTCTTCTGTCCGACTCACACAGAAATAATAAAAAAAATTAGGAATACTATAACAATTTTGCTGAGCATGTCCACACCAAAAGGGTTACCAACTCAGCATTTGCTGGGCGAAAGACACCCAGCGCTGGTTTTCAGTTGGCACCACGCAATGATACACGGACGAGGGTAGGCAAAGAAAAAAAAATGACTGTACAGCCTTCCTAAAACACGTATAACTAGTTAAATCTTTCTGGTTCACCCACCCGACCTTCGGAAAACCCTAAGAGCAACAGACATTATCTTGTTATATTATCTTATTTATAAAAAAGAGCATAACGCACAAGAAGATTGTCACAAAATCGGCGGAAATCCTTACAGAAGTTACAAGCTATTAGATGAATTGCAAGCGTTACAGTAATCGTGATGTTATGACTTGGACACGACCTCGAGTGTCACGACTTGCGTTTTCCTCGCGTGAGAAGTATTTAGTATGTAGGTACACACGGCTACACATCAAGCTATACAAAACGAGTTTGCCTAGGTCTAGCTTCGGACGATTTTTACACATAATAAATGGTATAGCTCGATGTGTAGCCGTGTGTACACCTGTATGATTATTAGATAGATGTATTTTATATGCTGTCCCACTACTGGGTGTTCCTCAAATTCTTCCACGAACTGTTTTCATGCAACGCGAACTGTTTTCAACTCAAACCAGATGCACTGAAAAAACGTAACGGCTACAAATAAACAAGCTGCTGCTATTTACAACCACGTAACTTGCTTCGGAGGGAGCCTGCAATGTTTGTTGCTTGTATACTAGTCAACTTTGCTAACGTATATTGGTAATATAAACCCAGAAAGTTTGTCAAAAAATAGCTATCCAATGGTAGTTGCTTCTAACCTATTCACTCAGTATATTGGGTAGGGACAGCCAATCTACTTTGTTAGTTTCTATTCAAGCTTGTCTATTACCTATTAACCGGACACTGTAAATATTAGCCAATTATGATTGTTTGAAAAATTAAATAACTTACTTATTTTAGAATAGCAATGTAACCTTGTCTATTTTTTAACCGAACTTGAAGTAAATTTTTATCAAGTAGGAATAAGTCTAGAACTAAATATCTTACTTAGTATTAAATAATAACCTGAGCTTGTCTATTTTTAACCGAATTCGGTGAGGGTAAAATATGACGAGTCGCTAATTTAGAAATAAATAAGTATTTTGTTAATAAGAGCCAATAATATTTAGCAATACTTATTATCAAAGCTCTATTACACATTTCAAATATGTCTTGATTGCATGCAGCCGAATAATTTTTAACAGAGTTTAATTGGTACTTTGCTAACACATTTTTTTTTCAGTGTGACCTCACAAACATCCATATCCTTTTTCCATATTTTATTAGCCTCCTTTTTTCTTGAACGCCACGGCACGTGACCTAACCATTTCGCGCGAACGATGAGTTCTCGCGCTTCGCGATTGGACGACCTCAAAGTCGAAGAGCACATCGTAGAGTCTAGTGATGTGCCGCGTCTTCCAACCGGACAGATAAGTCAGTTTAGACTCACAAAGTTTCCGTTCAACTAAACGGTTCCACGCGGCTAGTGTTAGTCCACTTGCTTGCGGTACTTACATTAGGCGGAGCCGTAACCAAACCATGGTAAATATAAAAAAAAGATCAAATTTAAGAACCTAGGTAAAGGCTGACTGCCGGATACGCAACCAAAAAGCCTGACTGTATCCGTCCGGAGGCCTGGCAACGCTAGCTGATCGTGTCGCTTGTGGCCATGGGTTTACAGTGGTCGTGTTGTGAGTTGACCTTGGGTTGGGGACACAATGTCTTTAGTTATTTAGAACGATGGTTATGATATGTTGTGTCCTATGGCCTTGTACGGAGGGAATTACATTTTCTCTTGTTTCAAGATTATGGTTTATTTTGCTGAACGAATTCGACAGGTTCCGTGATTGCATCCCGGTATGTTTTTTTAACCCCGCCGAGCCTCTGCTGTAACTATTGAAGGATCACTGTGGATTTTAGTCAGTACAAGTTGAATAGTCCCACCGGCCCGCCCTGGATGGACGGACTCATTTGATGATTTCACGCTGATATAAAATAAAAATACGTTATTGCCAAGAAAGCTCCAGTTCTCACCTAATTCTACTACATCATCATCATCATCTCAGACATAGGACATCCACATATACCGGTTGGAAGCGACCTGCATCCAGCGTCTTCCGGCGACCTTTATAAGGTCGTCTGTCCATCTTGTTGGTGGACGTCCAACGCTGTGTTTCCTAGTCCGTGGTCTCTACTCTAGCACTTTTCAACCCCATCGGCCATCCGCTCTGCGAGCAATATGGCATGCCCATTGCCACTTCAGCTTGCTAATCCGCTGGGCTATGTCGGTGAGTTTAGTTCGTCTACGGATCTCCTCATTTCGGATTCGATCACGTAGAGAAACACCGACCATAGCCCAATTCTACTACAAAGTTAATAAAAGAAGCGAAAGTGTCTCCCTATTGTCAGTACATCCGTCTGTCTATCACAGCTCGGAAACAATGGTGCAATGAAAGTGGTTGATCAAATCACGTGGCTTATTAGTGATGGCGAGCTGAAGTCAATTTGGTAACGGAAATGGTAATTGGTAAGGTTATGTTGTAAGATTGATTTTGAGTTTATTAATACTGATTGAGTTTTCAAATATAATTTAAAAAAGGTGGCTAAGTGCGAGTCGGATCGCAAGACGATCTCCGGCCACCGTAGGGTGCCGTAGGCGCGGGCATGCGGGCAGCGAGTAAAGGGCAACTCGCTGCCCGACCATGGACCATGCGGGACTTATTCCATCACCTTGACCCCGGTACATAAAGGGCTATTGAAGGACACCGTGGATTTTAGTCAGTACAAGTCTGACAGTCGCTTCGCTCGCGTAATCAATCGAAATGGAAGAAGATTTATACAAACTGTCATCCCCTATTTTATCCCCTTGGGGGTAGAATTGATCAAAATTCTTTCTTAGCGGATGCCTGCGTCATAACATCTACCTGCATGCCAAATTTCAGTCCGATCCGTCCAGTGGTTTGTGCTGTGCGTTGATAGATCACTATGTCAGTCATCTTCGAGTTTTATATATTTATTACAGCCGGACAGGACGATCTTCCGGGTTAAGCCGCGCTTGCCGAGGTTGCTCTGAGAATTGGTGAGCATCTATCATAGCGAGTTTCCTCCGTGTCTCGTAAAGCACGTAAAACCGTTTTAGCTTAGTCAGAAGCTCTAAAGTCTGACTACCAGTCTTACCATGAGATATGGTATTACCCAGTTACTGGATTGTTGAGGTTCGATAGGCAACCGCTTCATGTAAAACACTGATACAGCTGCATCTGGTTCGACTGGAAGCCGACCATAATATAGTTGGGAAAAGGCAGGCAGATGATGATGTTTACTAAGACTAGACGCTTCATCTGGTTTGCTATATTATCCCCATTGAGCTGTTATTACTACGTATAGAGACGACACCACGCATCACCACTATGTCTCATCTAGGATGAGTGCGCGCGCCTAGAGCACGCCACAGAGCTGTCAAACAACTGAATGAACTTGTGTGCGCGCACTCATCCTGGATGGGACACAGTGGTGATACGTGGTGTCGTCTCTATACGTAGTAATAATAGCTCAATGATTATGCCACATACTTTCTTTTATTTAGGTACAGACAAAGTTTAGCAATCTATCAAAATAAAGGAACCATTTTTAAAACCAACATCTAAAGTACACATTCAAATTACCCTAAATTGAAATGAAATGAAATGAAATGAAATGATGAAATGATGTTTATTTATGCAAGTAGGTTATATCAACACTTTTACACGTCTTTTCATAAAACTAGAAGAGGCCGGTGTTTCGTACCTGACTACTCTGAGAAGAAACAGCCGAAACAAACTCGAGGTCACTGTCTCTTTTAAAGTCCAGACATTATAAATGCAGAAAAGGTTATACGAGGATCATGCAGGCCGGGTCTGAAATGGTCTTTTGATGAAAGAACCACACAAATTTGAGTGGACCTGTCCAGTCAGTGCAAGCATTTGTCAGTTACCGTGGAGCTCGACTCATAACTCAAGGAGCTCAACGACACGACGAACAATACCAAAGAAAGGACTTGTGTAGGCCGCGTAAGTTACTCAAACTGTCAGACATCGCAATAATTATAAAAATAAATAGAAACACAGCAAGTTGACCCACACGGATCCAAGTACTCACACAAAAAATAAAAATTGTATATAAAATAAAAAAATCATACATGTCAGGTTGTATATAAAAAGTGTAAAAAAAAAAAAATGCATGTCAGATTGTATATAAAAAAAATCGAAAATGTCAGATAGTATAAAAAAAAAGGAAATGTCAGCTTGTATATAAAAAAAAAACATGCGTCAATACATACATACAGATACTTGTGAGGATCATGTAGGTTCTCGTCTGAGATAGTCTTTTTAAGAAAGGACTACAAAGAAAAGCTTTAAGTTCAGTCAGTGTAAGCATGGCTGTGTCAGAGAATAGAAGCTCAACTCAGTACGTAAGGAGCTTTACGACCTCTAAAACCACATATTCCTCACATTATCAAAGAATAAAAAAAATAAAAAACATCACAGGGTGTTTGATGCTTGAGGGTGCATCGGAGCAGCTAACTCCCAGGCCATCTTGTCATCAAGGTATTCATTGATTTTATAGTAACTCTTTTTACATAATTGTTGTTTAATAACTGATTTAAATTTGTTTAGGCTTAGTTCTTTAACGTGGTTTGGGAGTTTATTGTAGAAACGTACACTTTGGCATTTAAATGAATTACTTATTTTATGGAGCCTACTCGCGGGCACTTTTAGCATATCCTTGTTTCTTGTATTAATGCTATGAATGTCGCTATATTTTGTGTAAAGATTAATATTCTTTTTAACAAAAATCAAATTTTCATATACATATTGAGAGGCAACTGTCATTATATTTATTTCCTTAAATTTATCCCTCAGTGAATGCCGGCTAGCGAGGTTGTAAATTGCTCGAATGGCTCTCTTCTGCAACACAAATATAGCCTGAATGTCGGCCGCATTTCCCCACAGCAAAATGCCATACGACATAACACTGTGAAAATAACTGAAATATACTAAACGGGCTGTTTCTACGTCTGTTAAATGACGGATTTTGTATACCGCGTATGCTGCAGAGCTTAGCCGTTTCGACAATTTAGTAATATGAGGGCCCCATTGCAGCTTCGAGTCCAGAGTAATACCCAAAAACACAGTGGTGTCCACAAGATCCAATTCAGCACCATTTACTAGTACACTGGTTTTCACCTGTTTAACATTAGGTGTCAAAAATCTTACACATTTAGTCTTTTGCTCGTTTAAAAGTAAATTATTAGCACTAAACCAATGCACTATTTTAGAAAGAGCAGTATTTATCTCATCAGTAACAGGCTGTTGTCGTTTAAGTTTAAATAAAAGTGATGTGTCATCTGCAAATAACACTATATCATGATCTTTCTTTATAAGGCAAGGAAGATCATTGATATATATAAGAAATAAAAAGGGGCCAAGAATTGAGCCCTGCGGAACTCCCATAGTGACAGTAGAACCCGGAGATCGTTTACCATTAACGTCCACTCTTTGGATCCTATTATCCAAATAAGAAATAAGAAGATCCAATGCTGTATTTCTATTAAGCACAGGAGCACAGGGCATGACAGAAAACTAATTTCGAAGCTACAAAACACACTTTTTTGAGGTTAATTTCTAGCGCAATTGGCCAAAATGAGTTTTTATGAATCATACAAACAATTTGTCATCTCGGTCATGCCTTTTGCAGATCACGAAGGTTATAATTTAAGACAAAAAATGATACACACACTAATGACTCTAGGGCCATGGGGTCCAAGTGCTCATCATCAAATGAGTCCTACTACCCCGGGCAGGGCGGGAGGGATT
Source organism: Agrotis ipsilon (assembly GCA_028554685.1). Lineage (NCBI taxonomy): Eukaryota > Metazoa > Arthropoda > Insecta > Lepidoptera > Noctuidae > Agrotis > Agrotis ipsilon. The sequence goes on from CM052982.1 coordinate 6,898,693, forward strand.
ATCAGACTTGTACTGACTAAAATCCGGTGTCCTTCGTAGCCCTTTATGCTCCGGGGTCACGGTAATGGAATAAGTCCTGCGACCCCGGCAGGGTTTGGTCCTCTGGGAGGGGGCCCCGTCATCATGCGGACGCTTATTGAGGGGCGCGTGAAACACAACGCGCTGTCGACCCGGGCATGGTCCATGGTCGGACCCTCTTCCTTACCCATCAGACACAGGTACCTCCCGAAACTTCCGGTGAGGACCTGCGTCATGTGGTAGGTAAAGACGCCGTGGCGTTTCCCCAACCACTCCTCAAAGAGGGGTTTTACCGCCACTATTGCGGCGTGCCCGATCGCCAGGCGATTAGTTGACCTTTCAGGTGACCAGCGTGCTGGCCTATTTCTAGGCCCACGATCATTCGTGTGATTATTCCACGTTGTGGAAAAATCAAATCATCTGCCTAACCCTTTCCCAACTACACATATTGGGGTTGGCTTCCAGTTAAACTGGATGCAGCTGAATATCAGTATTTTACATGAAGCGACTGCCTATCAGACCTCCACAACCAAGTTACTGGGTAATACGATACCCCATGGTAAGACTGGTCAGACTTTAGAGCTTCTGACTAACACTTTTAAAGATCTACAAATGACAGCCGGGACCAACGGCTTTACGTGCTTTCCGAGGCACGGAGGAAACTCGCTATGACAGGTTGTCACCCTTCCACAGACCAGCTTCAGCAAGCGCGGCTTAACCCAGAAGATCGGCCTGAGGCTGTAATTACTTAGCCACGAGCTCCTCCGCCGTAGCCGAACGGTCTTGGACAAAAAATGTCGTGTATATAATGATGTATGTATATGTAAGTAAGTTCATAACCGTGACTAAATACAATAGGAGTAACTGGGTCACGATTACGACGTAGATTCTGTTGGGTCGGCAGACATTCAGGTGTTTGGGACAATGTAAATATATTGTGGGTTACTTTTAGTCAACGACGATATATTACTAGACTCCGCATACACGATCTAAGGAACAAAAACTGGCTCCACTCTATTTCTCGTGACGTCGCTTTCGAAGCTGATATTTTTTTTATGTATAGAACTCGACATGTAGAACGCTCTACTAAAATATTACATTGCGATACCTCATAGTTTTCGAGAAAAAAAATCCTAAAGTTACGAAAAAAAATAAAAAATAAACGTAACCATGTTATTATTTACCACAGATAATGCACGAATTTCACTCCTAGGCTGTTCCGTTTGACGTTCAGATAATGTTGGAGCTGATTTTAATGAATATTATTATTAATTTTACGAGTTTCTTATTTTAATTTATTCTTAAATTACTGCTAATACATTGAACTCGATGATGAGTTAAATAGTATAATTATTAATGATCGAAAAAATAAATTATTTGAAATTCCGAAAGTCCGCGCGTAACGAAACGTGATTGAATGTAAACATAGACATATAGAACCTAGGATACAAGAGCGAGCGAAGCGAGCTCGAGACTTAGGGCACCCCGACTCGGATAGGTTAGGTTCGAAGGGGATGGCGGGGTCTGGTGAGCGAGCGGAGCGAGCGAACTAAGACCCCGCCATCCCCTTCATGTTAGGTTACTTTAAACCCTTTACCCAGAAATAGGAGCCCCGCGTAGCGGGGCTCCGTCAATTACGCCTTATTACAAGATTTTTTAAATTTGACCTTTACTTGAGCGCTTTTATAAGGTAGCATTTCAAAATTAGGAAAAAGATTAAGTTTATTTAGCTTTTTTGACGTTTACAGTATTTGACCTTGACTTCTGAGTGGTCGACTTTGACCTTGAATGTCATGCCATGCCATGTCATTGACCTCATTATCACTTAAAAATAAGTTTAGACCCTTCACATGATTTTTCCCACCCATAATACTCCCACATTCCCACTCATTCTGAAGGAAACTTTCGGATTTTTTTTCTCAACCCCTATGGTTTTCCGCAATTCGCCGTTTTCAAATTTACTATAGAAATGGTCTAATCTTCCAAAAAAAAAATTGGCGCTATAAAATTCGACGTCACGAGAAATAGAGTGCTTCCCAAAAACTATTCTGTCAACTCGCTGAGGTACTACGTAAGCGAGGGGGACGGGGTACTGCGTTGTGATTGGCTAACTCAAGGTCTGTTCTGTCTCAAGGTTTGTTTACGGGTCACAGGAGTGGTCGAAATAATACGGATATAAGACTTTTTTGCCTAATGTGTTGACAGAAATCGGTCGCCTGTTATTAGGATTTAGGGCATTTTATATCAACTTGTAAGTCCATGTTTTTTGAAATGACTAGTTATCATCATCAGCCTATAAATGTTCCCACTGCTAAAAAAAAAAAGATTTTTCATGGCCCGATCTTGTGCCATGAAAGAAGTTTGCCGTATATGATTACTTCCCAGAATTTGTTCCCTATTAGCAACACTATCGATTAGTGTAATAATACAGGGTGTGATTTTTTTTCCAAAATCCGCAGGTTCGATTCCTAGCCAGGATTATTGATTTTTCTAAAATCCAATGATGCAGTTTTCGTTTTCATCAAAATCGGCCTCGAGACTCCTTTTAACGTTTTTTGATATTCCTCATAGTTTCCAAAATAGCCATCCACGCCCAGTTGAAAAATTCACCCTGCATAGCCACGAGCTCTTATTTTTCCTAATATGTACAAATGTAATATTCCAGCAGTACCGTACTACAGCAAAGACTAATAACTTGAATGTCCAAGTATATCAATATCTACAATCGTAAAACTCGTCACGCGTCTTCGATTTCATCGGTAAACGTGGAGTACTGTTTAACTTTACATCCAACTACTATACAACGTGTAACGTTAAAAGCGCAAAACCTCTCGTGGGGTAACTCAGCACATGTTACTGAACAATGTTTGTTATAAAACTTTTGGAAATTCGCAAAAAAAAAAAATGTTTTTTCACATAAATTGAGAAATTGATCGAGCCCAGCAGTATGAAAAACTATTTCATTTTTCGCGAATTTCCTAAAGTTTTATATTTTTACATTGTTCAGTAGCATTGGCTGAGTTACCTCACGAGAGGTTTTGCGCTTTTAACGTTACACGTTGTATAGCGTGGTTTCACACCCGCTGTCATACTGTGAGTATTCTGTACAACTATAACTACTCTGTGACATAATATGAGTACTCTGTAGTTTTAACTAATCTGAACCATAGTCTAGTGGAATAAAGATTAGTCTAAGATCAGCAGTCTGTTTGATAAAACGCTCCTTATACTTTTACGCGCTGCTCGGCTCCTATTGGTCATAGCGTGATGCTATATAGCCTATAACCTTCCTAGATAAATAGACTATCCAAAACAAAAATATTGTTTCAATTCGAGGCAGTAGTTCCTGAGATTAGCGCGTTCAACCAAACAAACCTAGCTTAATAGGTTGTTAAACTTCGTAACGCCTTTATGCTATAACTAACGTCACAATTTTATTGTTTTACGAATCTTTTGCATGGGAATATAGAAAAGTTGTTTTTTTTTAATATTCTTCTCTGTGTAAGAACCATCCTCGTGTTTCAAGGAATATTAGAAAAAAAGAATTATTCGAATCAATCCAGTCGTTGTCAAGTTTGCTCAATTGGACGACGAGCTATCCATAACTCGCCGTCCGCAAGACAGTGCCTGTTTTTAGGTTTACTCGTAATATTATAATTAGTAATAACAATCAATGTTAAATAGAGATTTAGTATGACATTTTAATTGTTGACATTCCAATTTATTTATTTATGTACACAAAAACACCTAAATACAAGAGATTACATTCAGAAAAAAAGAGCACATAGGCACTGTTTAGTTCAACAAGAAATTTAGTTTTGGATTGATAAATATATTGTATCCTTTTTCTGCTCTTCTCACAATTTGCATGCAACCAATATTTGTACGCCTCTTGGCATAGCATAGCGCCCTATGAAGCTTAAGAACTGTATTTTACCACGTATGTTACACAAATAAAATGATTTGATTTGTCGTATTATAGAATTTTTAAAAATAACGCAGCAATTTTCGGACTTGTTTGTAACGTATTGGCAATTTTAAAAGAGTCGTATCTTCATTCATTTTCGTATACATGACAAAAGAAAGAATACTAAGTACAGTACTCCCAAATTAATAATGCGCATAGAAATCTTCGTCACTGTTCGGAAACAGTCGTATTCCCTGAGCGTCGGAAGACGATATGTATATAGAGTGGTTAAGTGCATTTTCTTTATGCATAATTTAGTAGAATTATGTGTTTTGTGCTAAAAAAGATAAATATTGATTTATCAGTAACGAAATTGAGTCGATAATTCGATGTAAGTAAATAGCGAGGAAAACGACACGCTTGCGAATATGCTACAATCTAACAAAACCAAGAAGGGTGTGTAATAGCAGCTCTATACAATTCCACACAGAGAGAACACGTGCAGTCACCACCAACATATAAAGACGACTGACGGATCTCTGACTGACCGGAGACAGCTGCCGACCGCACGAATTGTTTTACATGATTTGACACATGACATTGACTCTTGTTTCTTTCGAACAAGGTGCAAAATGCAAGTACATTGTTTAGGGCTCTCTTCGATTCAATGATTCGGGTGTATCCGGGAATACGACAATTAGCGAAGATTTGTATGCGCATTATTAATTTGGGAGTACTGTACAATATTTTTGATATCTAGTATAATGTAACTGAGATAGGTAATTAGATTTTCTTAGTACACTAATCCTATTAAATTTTATTAAATTTCCTTGTGTTCGCAGTACACTTACCTGATGAATGCAGTTTTCGCTCGCATGCAATACTTAAACCTCATTTCTAAAAGATTAAGAACATTGATAGTAGAAGACATAGGACAATGGTGCAACTGTTACATTATAAGAGAAGATCCAACTGAGATTTTTACATATTAACATAACCTCATTTTTTTACGTGGTACAATCATCGAATGAGGCGTCCAACTCAGGGCAGGACGGGAGGGACTGTCAGACTTGTACTGACTAAAATCTACGGTGTCAATAGACATGTACGTTCCGAGATCATAGGACGTCCACTGCTGAACATAGGCCTCCCCTTTAGATCTCCACATATACCGGTTGGAAGCGACCTACATCCAGCGTCTTCCGGCGACCTTTATAACGTCGTCTGTCCACCTTGTTGGTGGACGTCCTACGCTGCGCTTGCTAGTCCGTCGTCTCCACTCTAGCACTTTTCGACCTCATCTGCCATCTGCTCTGCGAGCAATATGGCCTGCCCATTGCCACTTTAGCTTGTTAATCCGGTGGGCTATATCGGTGACTTTAGTTCGTCTACGGATCTCCTCATTTCCGAGATCACGGCTCGTTAATCCCGCGAAATCGGACCATTTCGAACTTATGCCAGCCTAGTACTTTTGTTGGTTAGTAAGAATCTTTCAGACAGACAAACAGACTGCCAGTAGTTCCATGGAACTACTGAAAGAAAGAGAAAGAAATCCCAGTGGGTCTATAATGGAACTAGGGAATGAAATGACAGGCCTGTTGGTCTAGTGGTTAGTGACCCTGACTGCTATGACAGAGGTCGTGGGTTGGATGGCACCCAGGACATATGTTTGTGTGATGAGCATGATCATTTGTTCTGTGTCTGGGTGTAATTTACCTATAATATTTAGGTATTTAGAAATATATTAGAATGTTTATCAGTAGTCTAGTACCCATAACACAAGCTCTGCTTAGCTTGGTACTAGATGGCGTTGTGAGATAGTTGTGGAATATTATTGTTATTATTAATTACTGGGATACATCGGGGTTTTCAGGCCGGACAAAATGTAATTGGGAGGACTCGTTTGAAGATATTACCAACCTAAAAAAAAGAAATACTTGCTTTTTTTAGGTTGGTAGTTTCATAATTGAACTACTGGAATACGGCGGAAAATCCAGGACAAAAGATATGCTTTTTTTTTTTTTTTTAGCGTGGTAAAATCATCAAATGAGACCTCCAACCCCGGGCAGGGCGGGAGGTACTGTCAGACTTGTACTGACTAAAATCCACGGTGTCCTTCAGTAGCTCTTTATGTTCCGGGGTCACGGTAATAGAAATAAGTCCCGCGACCCCGGCAGGCTTTGGCCCTCTGAGAGGGGGCCCCGTCATTTTGCTGACAGCTCTTTGAGGCGCGCGTGGAACACGACGCGCCGTCGACCCGGGCATGGTCCATGGTCGGACAGCGAGTTGCACAAAAGATATGCTAAGATTTTCTTCGTGAACAGTTAGACAATATATTTTCAGTTTTCGCTGTTAATCAATCTTTGAGTCGCGGGACTGTCTTATCAAGGTAACCGTGACACTGGAACGTAAATAGCTATTGAAGGATCAACGTGGATTTTAATCAGTACAAGTCTGACAGTCCCTTTCGTCCCGCTCTGGGTGGGAGAAGTCATTGGATATTTAAAAAAGGGTATATCTGTAAATTTCATACTTACCGTATGAAATTTTGGACTTTATTACATTATCAGCTGAGTTTCTATTTAGTTACGAAAGTAATTAAAATTTTTTAAGGTAAGTAAGTATGATATTATAAGAAACACAATAGATACACCTATGCATAATGTTTCTTTTGCAATCCGTACTTGCATACATTCTTACATAAGACAAAGATTCTGCGCCACAATGCATTCGGCCAAAGATTTAACGTGATAAAAACTTCTATTGCACAAAATTAACATATAACAAGTTGCTAATTTAAATTGAAAATGGATTTAATTGGACACTTACCATTCTGAAGTACTCCTGAGATAGCGCATACCGTGTGAAGAAAGCAAAAAGTATTATACGCACACCGCCTTTACAAGCATCCATCTTTAAAAAAATCCAACTGTCAAATTACAACATCAATTCAAACACTTCTTTTACAAAACAACTGTTTGCAAACTTTTAAATAACTGTTAAACGTATTATGTGATTAACGTAAGACATTTTTATGAATAATTAATTGTTTAAACAAATTAACATTTAAAAAAGTAATTTAATTTGCATAAATATTTTTCGCGGTAATTTTTTTGACAGGTTATGTTTTTAAATTGTCTCTACTATTTGGCAATGGTAAGCAGGTACACAGCCTAGTTTTTTTGGTTTATTACAATGTGTTTTGTATAGAAAACTGTCCTCTTGGGTTTCTTGTCGTCGACTGGAGTAATATTTCCGTTGCTTTTGTTTTCTGCATGGTTTGATGAGCACGGCGCGACTTGCGAGGGAGCGGCACGAGCCAAGATTGTTTTTATTTATCTTGAGACTGATTTACTAACTGCATAATAGTATTAGTTAATTTATTTTGAAATACTTATTAGGAACTTTTAAGAGAGATTCAAGGGGGGCCAACATTGTAGATGTCGTATTCGTAAGATACCTTTTCATTGAATTTGATTATTTTCTTAAATAAAGAGAAACAATCTTTAAGTAACATCCATTTCTTTTGGTACAAACCCACCACACTATTCCCAAACCACTGCAACTCCTGAAAGCCAGAATCAACAGTGACAACCACCAGAAAAGTGCCGAGACAATGAAGCTCGACGTGTCCCGGAGAATGAATTTACCTGTCTTGGATCCTGCAACGAAATTAATCAGAAAAGAATAGGAGGAGTTGGAAAAATATTTTTCCACTTCCCTCCTTGCAAGCAGGAGACAGAACAAAACAAGGCCGATAGGCACAAAGGGATATTACAACTGGGAGAAGTCCAGTTGCCTAGCACCACATGGGTCCTAAATTGAGAATTATCATTAGCATCATCATACCTAGCTATCTTATACCATCTTAGGTATGAACCAGATTTTATCTTCAGAAAACTAATCAGATCTATCCTAAGCTAGTTACCTCGTGTGAGCCTGCGCATGCGACGCGCCGTCGCGTGCCATACTGCGACATACTTGACCAAGACTATAGTTTGTTGCAGATAAGACTTATTTGTGTTCGTATGTAAAGAAGATTTTTATTTTATCGTGGTAAAATCATCAAATGAGTCCTCCTACCTAAGGAAGGGCGGAGGGACTCTCAGGCTTGTACTGACGAAAATCCATAGTGATTCTTCAATAGCCCTTTACGTTCCTTAGTCACGTTTGCCTGAAGAGTCCCGCGACCCCGGCAGGCTTTGGACCTCAAAGGATGTACAGATGGTAGCACATCATCATCACCCTCATCCCTTGATTGCTTTCCACTCCGCGAGCATTCAGCTGTAATGTAACGTTACAGATTCGAACATTTCATCAGTGACGGAAGACAATCGAGCGAGCATCAAAATGCGCACTTTGATGTTACATTACACGCGAATGCTCCCGGTAAGGAAGCGCCTATTTATTTACCAAGCGTTCTGACGTCATAAGCCCATTATTTTTCAATAGGTACTCTAAATAACGGACTAAAGAGCTTTTCAATTAATTGATTTAAGTAAACTACCCTACTGGCTAGACCACGGCGCAGTTTAAGAGCGCGCATTACTAGACTTCGCACGCCAACTTTCTGGTTACGCGCCCTTAAGTAGCTCCAAGTAGCTCGCACTGCGCGCATCAAAAGCTAGGCAGATGATAGTTGAGACCAACGTCGATATATTACTAGACTCCGCATGCACGTTCTAAGGAACAAAAACTATTCTGTCAACTCGCTGAGGTACTACGTAAGCGAGGGGGACGGGGTACTGCGTTGTGATTGGCTCACAGGATTGGTCGAAATAAGACGGATATAAGACTTTTTTGCCTAATGTGTTGTCAGACATTGGTCATCTGTTATTAGGAGTCTAGTAATATATCGTCGTTGGTTGAGACTGTCCTGTCTCCTTACTAATCTTTGCCCAATATTTATGTAGGTCCGCACAAGACGGAGAGAGCTTACCGATATGATATATCGTTAATGGCGGCTCAAGACTGTGTTTGATTAAATTATCTTAAACACGCGATATTGCGCGATGATCTCGTAGCCAATGACTTCTGCTTGAGTTTAGATATTTTCCGAAGTTCTTGATGGACATAACATGCAATTATTATTGACTATGAATAGTAATGATTATGAAATTAATTAGTAGGTATGTTACATACGTTGTACCACGTACCTATCTATCTATAATAGTTATTTATAGATAGGTAGGTACTATTGTATGACACACGTGCAGAAATTGGCATTTACAAACTCGTGACTATGGTAAGCCCTCGACTTCGTCTCGCGCTTTTATTCGTCTACTCGTTTGTAAAAAACCAAATTACCGCACTAGTATCATAAATAACTATTGCATAATTTTGTTTTACATCAGCTAAGATCTGTGCATCTCTGAGCTAAGCTGCAGATAGACAGACATGGCGAAATTATAATTACGTATAGGTAATCCTTACTACAAAAGGTTAAAAATTTGTTAAACACTTGTCTGAAAAGTGAAACTGCAAAACGGATCTGATAGCAATGTGAACTTGCTGGGTTCGCGAGACTGTCTCAGCAGGTAACCCTGACCCTAGAACGTAAAGGACTATTGAAAGATCACCATGGATTTTAGTCAGTACAAGTCTGACAGTCCGTCCTATACTGGCCAGCTGGGTATGAGGTTTCATTAAATAGATAAACTACCACGATAAAAAAATAGCAACGTCCTCATCAGGTAACCGTCACCCCGGAACGTAATGGGCTATTGATTGAAGGATCACCGTGGATTTTAGTCAGTACAAGTCTGACAGTGCCTCCTTGGGTAATAAATAAGTAGTAAAAAGCTATTATTACGTATAGAGATGACACCTCGCATCACCACTGTGTTCCATCCAGGATGAGTGCGCGCGCCTAGAGCACGCCACAGAGCTGTCAAACAACTGAATGAACTTGTGCGCGTGCACTCATCCTGGATGGGACACAGTGGTGATACGTGGTGTCGTCTCTATACGTAGTAATAATAGCTCAATGATAAAGTCTGTTAGTGTTAGTGAGACTGTGTGGTGTCCTTGTTTTCTACGAAACCCTTAAAAATATATGGGGTTAGATAGTTTGTTTCTACAATCTGAAAACAGTACCCTTATTACGAGTTTTCACTCTTTTACTTTACAGTGTCTTTCCAGTATTTACAGGGTTTCTTGTATGAAAAAATGGAACAGCGTTTCTGGTGTGCGAAGGAAGAACTATTTTTTTCCTTGAAAATTTACAGTTTACTTTACTTCTCAAATACTGAAAACTCGTGTTAAGGGTACAGTAGTTAATCCGTGATGCTGTATTATGAGATGTTACCGTAAATTCTCGCTCTAATAACAACGTGTACAATAAGCAACGTGACACGACGCCACGGTCTGCAGGCTTGTATTGTAGATGTGGCGACTCTTGCTAGTCTTTTGTTTTACTGACCATTTTACGGGACGTAAGTACTTTTTAGCGTGGTAATATCATCAAATTAGTTTCCCTACCCAGGGCAGAACAAAAGGGACTTAAATTATTGTATTTTCTTTAATATTTTTTTTACTAAGCGCCCCACTCTTTTTTTTATTATGGTAAAGTTATCAAATGAGTCCTCCCACCCCGGGCAGGGCAGGAGGGACTGTCAGACTTGTACTGACCAAAATCCAGGGTGTCCTTCGATAGGCCTTTATGTTCTAGAGTCACGGTGATAGAAATAAGTTCCGTGACCTAACGCCCCACACTAGTTTCTCGTGTCGTGGGTACGTTTACAAACATAGAAAATCACACTACACAAACACCGAGACCCGGAACAACTATTTGTCGTACAAATATTTGTTCCGTGCGGGGATCGAACCCTCGACACGCTACGCAGCAGTCGATCGCTCATCCGCTTCACACGTCGTCACACTTGTACTGACTAAAGTCGACGGTGTCCTTCTATAGCCCTTTACGTACCGGGGTCACGGTTAAGTCCCGCGGCCCGCTAAAACGTTTAAAAAATATCGATCTTTTTTAGGTTTCAACATTGGTCGCATACCGGGTCAAAAATGCCCAACGACCAACGAAGATATATACTCGTCAAAACAAAATAGGGGCCACTTATTAAATTGCACTTTAATCAAGTATCACTCTTATTCTGTGTACATAATAGATGGTAAATACCTTGTTATGGTTTCCTTCAAGTATTAATATTGTTTCTACTGCATAATTGGAAATTCATAACTTTTTTTTAATTAGATATTTGACATTTCTTCGAATATACGGTTTGGTGTTTTTTATTTTTCAAACTTCTAACGGAGTTTTCTTCGACTTATACAGCAAGTAGGCTATAACGATTGTTTAATCTCATAATGCCATTTATTCGGAGACATATGGATGCAAAAACAGCCACTTGGGGTGTTACCTTAATCCAGGGGGGGCATAGCCAGAACAGGTAGGTCTTATGGTGGAATATTCCCAACCAGTGGTTCAGAAAGTTTGAAACTGGTCTCAAAAGACGGGTAATATCACCAGACGCCGTGATCCAGGAAGAAAGTAAGTAAGTAAAGCCTAAGAAGACCAATAAGTTTGATTAACCGCGCAAATAGAGCGAAAATCTACCGCGCGGACCGTACAAACTCCATTGCGTTGAGCTACAGGCACCCCTATAATTGACTAGACTATTCCGAATCGACTCCATGAAGACTAACAATACTCAAGAAGATGCTTGGTTCTCCTCCAATTAACTGGAGCGTATGGTGCAAATCGTGAAGCATTCGCAAAGAGAAAAATTATTTAACTGTTTTGAATGGGCTTCATTGCTTTTTATTTATGACTGCAGACTTATTTTTTTTTTAATAAAGACTGATTCATTAGAGTGTAGAGAAGATCTAAACAACAGGTTTCAGATCCTTGCATTCTTGAAACAGACTGTTCCGATGAGATCTGAATTATGCTCTGGGGCGGTTGTCTCTATCACGCAAAACTGAGCTCGCACTTCGTCATAACGTTGCTGTAACTGCTCCAAATTGTGTAGCGAATGTGGTTCAACTCCACATTATCCTATTTGCACACCAACGAGTACCTGAGTTCATCTTCAAGCAGGATAATGTTCGAAAGGACACGCTGCGACTAACAGTGCATACATTCGCTGACGTTCGAATTACGATGTTACAGTGGCTACTCAGGATTTTTACCTAAGTTTTATTCAGCATTTAAGAGATGAGTTAAAGAGGAGTGCAAAAGAAAGTAAAATTCCCATCAACACCCAGCTGGATCTCATAAATTGTCTGAAAACTTGCTGGTAGAGAATCCCAAAGAAAATGTTTGGTATTTAATCCTGAACATTCCACCTCCATTAAAATGTGTAGCACAGAGAGGACAGAGTTAAAAAAGAAGCTATAAAGAACACTTTGGAACATTAAAGACGTCATTTTTTCGAGTTTTTTTATGTTTTGTGTAAGTTTTTCATTCAATTTCGTTTAATTAAACGATTGATTGGAATACAAACTTAATTTTTGTGTATTTCCAAGTAAAATCGTTAATATAAATCAGATTCAGTCATTATAACCAGTAAAATTTAAATATTATTTAATAAATCGACAAAAATCAGTTGGCCCTTATTTTCTTTTGAGTAGTATATTACTAGATTCCGCATGCACGATCTAAGGAACAAAAACTATTCTGTCAACTCGATGAGGTACTACGTAAGCGAGGGAGACGGGGTACTGCGTTGTGATTGGCTAACTCAAGGCCTGTTCTGTCTCAAGATATGTTTACGGCTCACAGGAGTGGTCGAAATAAGACGGATATAAGACATTTTTGCCTAATGTGTTGACAGACATCGGTCGCCTGTTATTAGGAGTCTAGTAATATATCGTCGTGCCAACGACCAACAGACTTAAAAGTCCATTTTTAAAGAGATCAAATAAATACCACCAAAAATGAATAATAAAATATTGCTTTATTCACTTACATAGGTACCTAAGAACTGTACACATAATACAGACACCAGCACATCATCCTACCTCCATCTGCCAAATTTCTTTAATAGATTTTCAGCCTTATCAACCAAAGTGGAAGGTTAATATTCGGTTGGCATAGTTTGACAGCTTCAGAAGAATGGATAAAGTAAGGATCGAGTTTATAAGGGGCAGTTTGAAAGTCGCGCCTATTATAGAAAAAGTGAAAGGGAATCGTCTATCTTGGAATGGATATGTGATGAGGAGGGATGACACTCATGTGACTAAGAGAGTGATGAATATGAATATTGATGGATGGAGAGGAAGAGGAAGACCAAAGAAAAGATGGATGGATTGTATAAGTAAGGACATGAAAGAAAAAGGAGTAAATGATACTATGACTTGTGATAGGGGAGAATGGAAGAAAGAAACGTGTTGCGCCGACCCCAAGTAAAATGGGATAAGGGCAGGAAGAAGATGAGTTATGTTGACTTGCTGGCTTCTGTATAAAGAATATAATAATAATTAGGTAGCTAAACATAATATATGTACAAAAATGAACACATTTCTTAACAAAACAATTATTTACATACCAACGCCTTTCTCACATGAGGGTAGGCTAAACTATAAGAGTATTTTTTTAAATACATTTCACGAAGTAAGAAAATGCGTGAAAAATAAGGTATGTACCTAATTACATAAATAAAATGCGGGGAGCTGTATATATATTTCTTTTTCTAGTTATTATAAAAATATTTATCTTCAAGCTTATTCAATGTGAAATAAATGGAAAATATAATAATTTAATGAGTCGAAATGTTGTACACAATTTCTGATTTTTTTTTAGCCGACCACAGTATAGTTAAGAAAAGAAAGGCAGATGATGATGATGTTTGAATACTCTGCATTGCAGACTACAAGCTACAAGGACAATGCATTCAGCTGATCACGGTGTCCTTCAATAGCCCTTTACGTTCGGGGGCCATAGTTACCTGAAAAGAAGATCAACCCTACGGGCGCAGAATGCTGACAGTTCTTTGAAGCCACAGACACGATGCGCCGTCGACCCGGGCATGGTCAATGATCGGACGTCGAGTCTCCGTTTACTCGCCGTCCTCATGCCTAGCGTCATCAAAAATTCCTTAGAACGTTCGAAAGCGGGGCAGGTCGCTTATATTATTACAGATTCTTTGTGCCTACCTACCTCGTATCAATATCTGGGTGTGTTAAAGGTCCCCTCAAATGATACGCAAGATCGAGCACACGATGATGTAAATTACTCACACACATTTTGTACTCCATTGTAAAGTGTTTCACTGTTTTTTTAAATGGCTACCATTTAAATCATAATCTGCCTGCCTTTTCCCAACTATTTTGGGGTCGTCTTCCAGTCAAAACAGAATCAGCTAGATATCAGTATTTTACATGGAGCGACTGCCTGTCGGACCTCCACCCTAGTAACTGGGCAATACCATACCCCATGGTAAGACTGGTTGAAAGACTTTATCGTTTCTGACTAACAGTAATGACTGCCAAAGATCTACAAATGACAGCCGGAACCAACGGCTTTACGTGCTTTCCGAGGCACGGAGGAAACTCGCTATGACAGATGGTCACCCAACCACAGACTAACCTCGGCAGCTGCTATTTAGCCACAAACACCTCATATTCAAACATAAATGATCAAAATTCTTGTACTATGTATAAACAGGGTTTTACTCCTCAATTATTCAGTCTATGGATTAAAAAACATTGTAAAAGTTCTTGCTATATGAGACATTTCTTTTTAAAATTTTAAGAGTAAAAAAAAAATATATAGTGAAAACTACTTCTTATATTTATGTAGAAGTTTAAATTCCATAATCAAAATATCTGATTTTACATTTTTGTGAGTCAGTTTAAACTATAAAATTAACAAATTATCTGATTTAATATAAGTTATTGGGTCCATACTAAAAGTTGTATGTATCCAGTCCATAAAGAATACGTATTGATTTTTGATAAATATAAAACATAATAATTTTGAAATACAATTAATAAGCAAAAATTAAAGACAATGAAAGAGCAATTTTCTTGCAAACAATGTTAAAAAATCAAAATTATTTTTGGAATATTTCTCCTCATTCATCACATATCTTGACAGGCCTGTTGGTCTAGTGTTTAGTGACCCTGACTGCTATGCCGGGGGCCGTGGGTTCGATTCCCACTCAGGACAAATGTTTGTGTGATGAGCATGATCATTTGTGCTGCGTCTGGGTGTAATTTATCTATAATATGTATGTACTTAGAAGTATGTTTATCAGTTGTCTAGTACCCATAACACAAGCTCTGCTTAGCTTGGGACTAGATGGCGTTGTGTGATGGTTGTGGAAAATTATTATTTAAAAATAAGCTTGAAGATAAATTACACAACTTTTACCTACCTACGTCTGAATCGCTTCAACGTCACTCGTTTCCATACTTTGTTCTGCACCAAGAATATTTGTGTACCGCTTCCTAGATGTATCAATATTATGTCTACGTTTCATATGTTTCTTAAAATTAGACCCATTCGTGAAGTCCCGTTGACAATAAACACATTTATAAGGCTTAGCTCCTGTATGTTGCCGTATATGTAAATTCAAACGGGTTTTAAACCTAAAAGTTTTGTTACAATATCCACAAACGTAAGGCATTAAGTCTGTGTGAACGATGGAGTGAGATTTCAAGTGTCTTTTCACGCGGAAGCTTTTACCGCATTGCTCGCAGACAAAGGGTTTTGTTCCGGAATGGAGACTGCAGTGGGATTGGAGATTTCCTCGGGCTCTGAACGTCATGGGGCAGAATTCACATTTGAAAGGCTTCGTCTCATCGTGGGTCATCATGTGAGTACTCAACGTACCCTTCGTGAAGAACATTTTCCCGCAAATGTGGCATGAGAAATCTCTGCTACGCTCTGTATGTATAAGTTTATGTTGCTGCAAATTACTACGGGATTTAAATTCTTTTTGGCAATGTTCACATTTCAATTCGTTTTCCAACTTTTCACATTTCATACGTTTACGGTAGCTCTTTGCAAACTTAACAATGTGGTCTTGTAGTAATTGTTCACTATCAAATATTGTACCGCAGTTTTGACATGTAGTCCGATAAGGGTTGATGTGGATACTGTTTTTATGCTTTTTCAAAATGGATGCCTTCGTGAAACGTTTATTACAGAACTCGCAGCAATATCTGAGCCATTTTTTGTGGGATCGGACATGTGTGACAAATGTTTTATAATTATTTAACACTTTACCGCAGTCTGAGCACTTGAAGATACAGCAATGGTTGTGTATTTGTATCGCATGCAAGCGTAGAGACATGATATTCTTGCATTGAGCATCACAGTCTGCACAACGGCACATATAATCATCCCAAGTCAGGTTTTCAGACTCCTTGTCATCGCTTGCGTTGTCAAAATCGGAGTTGTAAGGCAATTTCTTTTTCTTTTTTAATTTTTTCTTCTTTACGGCCATGTACAGAGGTTCATCACTATCGGTGCTGTGGAAACCATCGGAATTTTGAAGGATTTCGTCCACACTCAGTCTCTCTACCTTTACAGCAGCGGTTGCTAGCTCTATCAAAGAATTAGGGTCTACTATTTGTATTTCCTCACCAATTATTTCTGGTTTTACATCATGCTTTATGTCCTCAAAGTCCTCCCAGTCGACATTTACCGGTTTGCCCTCATCATTTGCTTTATTATTAACATCAGTGTCCAAATTTTCCTTGCTTTCTGTTTTCAAGAATATCTCGTTTAATTTTGTTTGTGCGGTTCTTACGTTGTGTAAAAAGGACCATGTACGTTCTAGTAGATCGAAGCATGAGAAACAAATGCTTTTCGGAAGAGTTTCAGTGCTTGTAACATCAATATTTATCCATTTCATTTTCATGGCTATTTTCGAATTGATTCCAACATCTTCATCTGGTGATATTAGGGTTTCTTTTGTCGTTGGTTCGGCGCACAAGCGACAGTAGGCTTCGTCTTCGTCACACATTTTTGTTATCAACTCAACTTCCACAGTATTTGATGGTAAAATGTTTATTTTTTAGAAAAAAGTGTGAATATCTCATTGCGATGATAAACAACCATTTTGACAATAGACGCCTCGGTGTTGCCATTATATTTCTATCTGTCTATCACTTTGCATCCCATAAAATCATTTTGTTAAATTTTGGATGATTAATTAATAAAAAAAGAAAGTTCTTCTTTGTCCGTTTATTATTTTAACTATTTTTACAGTAGTTTACATTTTTTTTTCTGATAAATTTAATATGGCATTGCTAAAAGCGCCATCTGTGGAGTTACTTGAACAATGTTTCAAAGTTTGCATTCGTCATAATTTATGCCGCTAGATGGCAATAACGAAAAATAAAAAATTGAGATTTTTCTCAGTACTAAGGGTCAGCTCAGACCGAAACGTGACGCTGCGCGGACAATTCAATAGAGCTATTCAAATTTGAACTCTATTTTCTAAACGAAAAGATACACCTGTCACAAACAAGCGCGGCGAGGCGCGGCACCGCGCTGCATTTTAATACTGACTCAAAATCTAACTTTATTTACTACACGATAAGAAACACATTTGCAGTATCTTTGTGTCAAGTCGCGCCGCGTCGCGTCTCGGTGTGAACTGACCGTTAATTCCTACTTTTTTAGTTTGAAAAGTCATCAAATCACGCTCTAGGTAGAGCGAAAGCGTTCTATATCCGCGGTATAAATCTTTACTAGGTAATAATAATATAAATACATAATTTGTAACTACTCAATCAAATCAGAACGCCTGAACGGATCTCGATGTTTGGCTGAGAGAAAGATTGACTCGTTGCTTTCTTTTTTTAGAATAACATTTCATTTTAGAATGGAACCTATATATAGGTCTATAAAAGGTGTAGTGTTTGTTTTTTCAATCATTGATAAAACGTTTCGTTTGACTGGGGGCTTGTGACGTCATAACGCCTGTAAAATTATACCAACCGAGTGACGTTTTATGATATTTAGAAGCGTTGTATCTTCGTCAATTTTGGTTTCCGTAACAAAAGAAAAAATACGTGTCAAATATTTTTTGATGATCTATCTTTCGAGATCGGCAAATTCGGCTGTATTATTTGGCTACCCGCCACCATTGAGCTATTACTACTACGCATAGAGACGACACCACGCACCACCACTGTGTCCCATCCAGGATGAGTGCGCGCGCCTAGAGCACGACACAGAGCTGTCAAACAACTGAATGAACTTGTGCGCGCTCACTCATCCTGGATGGGACATAGTGGTGATACGTGGTGTCGTCTCTATACGAAGTAGGTAATAATAGCTCAATGTTTCGGACAATTTTTTTTGAGTAATAAAGTCAAAAATATCTTAGAAAATAAGACGCAATTCAGCCTCAGCTAGAACAATAAAGTTTACGTATCACAGTTCTAGATAGTATCATATAACATAGTATCAATCTATTTGGATTCACAGTGTAACTCGAATAACAATATCGACGGCCACTGAATACAGAATGGAACCTTCAAGCCAATGACCTGAACGAGCCTTTACATAACATTGACTCGAAAATATGCATTAGACTAGCCTTCCAAACTTAATCTAATTCTCTAACTACGCGGGCATGCGGACAGCGAGTAAAGGGCAACTCGCTGTCCGACCATGGACCATGCCCGGGTCGACAGCGCGTCGTGTTCCACGCGCGCCTCAAAGAGCTGTCAGCAAATGACGGGGCACAGAGGGCCAAAGCCTGCCGGGGTCGCGGGATTTATTTCCTTACCGTGACCCCGGAACATAAAGGGCTAATGAAGGACACCGTGGATTTTAGCCAGTACAAGTCTGACAGTACCTCTCGCCCTGCCCGGGGTGGGAGGTCTCATTTGATGACTTTACCACGTAAAAAAACTCTCTTACTAACTTTCTTCAATAGCCCTTTACGTTCCGGGGCCCTAGTACTGACAAGTCTGAATCCCGTCCTGCCCTGGGACTCATTGCATGATTTTACAACGTAAAAAAAAACCAGTGTTCCTCCCAAGAGACTCTGCTTTTAACAAACTTACTTTATCTACCTATTGGTCGACTATTACTCGTAAACTTGTAAAGCCTACTTAGTCATGATAATTTTCCTTTTAACTACGTTATATATACTACTATTGTGAATTTGTTCACACCCCCAAACATAACAGTTTAGCTGGTAGAGGGGGGAACACGCGAGTCGAGCGTATAGTGAATCGTGAATAGTCAATATTTTTAAAGACCTATTTAATGATACCCCACACTAAGGGGAACACGAGAAAAAAAAACATCCCCACTTTACGTGTACAGGAGGTACCCTAAAAAAAATATTTTACGAGATTTTATTTTACCACTTTTTCGGCACAACAAATCCTAAAAAATTTGGTGTATATTTACACCAAATTACAGCTTTCTAATAATGGGCATCTCTGGGCTAAGCTGCGGACAGACGGACGGACGGACGGACGGACATGGCGAAACTATAAGGGTTTCTTGTTGACTACGGAACCCTAAAAATCGCATCAAAATACATTGCGTAGTTTTAAAGATAAAAGCAAACATAGGGACAGACAGAGTGAAGCGATTTTTTTAAACTATGTAGTTATTTATGATATTAGTTATGTATTTTTGAGACCACTGCCTAGCCAACGTATGACAATGACACTAATATTCTACGCAATAAGATCTATTTTTATGTAAATAACCGTTAAAATATACAGTTATCTTATACATAGGAGGTTATAGTACTCATTAGTTAGAATTTAAACAATGGCTGATGATAGTTTCTGTTAAATTGAAGATTTTTTTTCACATTGACCCCGATTTTAGAGAAAAATAAAAACTGTTACCTATATTTTTGTTAGCTTGAAGGTTAGATAAAAATTCGATTTTGAATTCAATAATGGGACAATAAGTAATTCATTTAGCCCACAGAGGAATATTGATTAAGTGGGTAATCGAAGGAAGTAGAAAGTTGAGGAAGGCAGAAGACAACGACGATATATGTATGACTAGACTTCGCATGTACGATCTAAGGAACAAAAACTATTCTGTCAACTCGCTGAGGTACTACGTAAGCGAGGAGGACGGGGTACTGCGTTGTGATTAGCTAACTCAAGGTCTGTCCTGTCTCAAGGTATGTTTACGGAAATAAGACGGATATAAGACTTTTTTGCCTAATGTTTACACAGACATCGGTCGCTTGTTATTAGGAGTCTAGTAATATATCGTCGTTGTTAGAAGACTTGTGCATACATAGCATAGCCCGAGCTGCGCATCTTCCTTACACCGCTACCTTAGCGCACAGCTCCACTAAAGCGGAGAGGAGAGGAGACGAGAAGAGATGTGTTTTGAATAAGGCCCGGTTTCCACCAAAGCGGAGAGGATAGGAGATGTGGACATCTGATTGGTTGTTCGAACACATCTCCTCTCCACTTTGGTAGATACCGGGCCAAGACTGTGGGTCCACTGAAGCGGAGCGGAGACGAACTGTGACCTAATTTACCAATCACACGGCAGATGCACATTGGCTGACAAGACACAAGTGGATTTCAAGCCATGTGATTGGTGAATCGTGGCACACTGGCTGATTACAGAGTTGCCTAATGGAAACGCGCCTTAAGGGTATAAATATCAGATGATCTCCGGCCACCGTAGGCGCGGGCATGCAGACAGCGAGTAAAGGGCAACTCGCTGTCCGACCATGGACCATGCCCGGGTCGACAGCGCGTCGTGTTCCACGCGCGCCTCATAGAGCGTCAGCATAATGACGGGGCCCCCTCTCAGAGGGCTAAAGCCTGCCGGGGTCGCGGGACTTATTCCATCACCGTGACCCCGGAACATAAAGGGCTATTGATGGACACCGTGGATTTTAGTCGGTACAAGTCTGACAGTCCCTCTAGCCCTGCTCGGGATGGAAGGACTCATTTGATGATTTTAACACGCTAAAAAAAAAGGGTATAAATATTTGACTCATTAGGGCGCTCCCTCACCGCGAGCATTCACCTGTAATGTAACGTTACAGATTCGAACATTCGAAGATAATAGAGCATCAAATTGCGCACTAATGTGTTACATTACAGGCGAATGCTCGCGAGACATCTAAAACAAAATAAAATAAATAAATCTTGAGTAAACTAGAGGAACTGGTAAAGTGGTAAATCCTGTAAAATAATTTCGTATTTCTTCTTAAACTTTCGAACAATATTGACATACCTAAGTTTTTCAGCAGTTTGTGTTAGTTCAACACGTTTTAGTCGAGGCTATTGTCGGGGTTCACTGACCTTAACTAACATTACAAACATGATAATAATCAAGGACAGAGTTCGTAGTCGCGGGACTTATTTCCATTACTGTGACCCCGGAACGTAAAGGGCTATTGAAGGACACCGTGGATTTTAGTCAGTACAAGTCTGACAGCCCCTTCCGCCCTGCCAGGGGTGGGAGGACTCATTTGATGATATTACCACCTAAAAAAAAGGGCGGAGTTCGTATGCCGGATCGTATTTCATACAAAAGAAACTCAGTAATTTTCGAGGAATATTGAAAATAACTTTAATAACCTTGAATATTTTTATGCAGAAACAGGACCGAAGGGGATTTTTAATTGGACAATGAGCAGGATACTTCTCACGACCTCCGGCAACCATAGGCATGCGGTCGCTGAGTAGTGAGCGACTCGCCGTCTATTTATGGACCCTGCCCGCCCGACGCATCGTGTTACACGTGCGTCTCAAAGAGCTGTCAGCAATGACTGACGGGGGCTCTGAGGGCAAAGCCTGCCAGGGTCGCGGGACTGTCTCATTCGGTAACCGTGACGGATTGGTTTGTGGATGGGTGACTATCTTTCATAACGAGTTTCCTTCGTGCCTACGCCGTTGATCTCGGCTGTCTTTTGTAGATCTTTGACAGTCGTTACTGGTAGTCAGAAGCTCTAAAGTCTGACAACCAGTCTTACCATGGGGTATGGTATTACCTCACTTCGCGTACAGTATAATAATGTTTTTAGGGTGCTGATGGGGCTGCCTCGCTTCTGTAGTGCATCAGTGATGTTTGTGGATATGCGCGTCGATTGTTTTTATGCATTGATGCGTAAAAGATGCGCTTCCATGGTGCGCAGGGTGCGAGCCAGCTCCAACAGCATTCTGGGCATGATTGCTGACAGGCTAGACTGTGCAGTTTTAAACCGTTGCTCCAGTATTTCAGATGGAATGCTGAAGCAATGATACATGTGTTTATTGTAAATATTTGTGTGTTTAAATGTTCTATTTTTTTTTGGGACAAACCCCCACTATATCCAAACCACTGCAACTCCTGAAAGCCAGAATCAACAGTGGCAACCACCAGAAAAGCGCTGAGACAATGAAGCTAGACGTGTCCCGGAGAATGAATTTACCTGTCTTGGGTCCTGCAACGAAATTTATCAGAAAAGAATAGTGGAGGAGTAGGAAAAAATATGTTTCCACTTCCCTCCTTGCAAGCAGGAGACAGTACAAAACAAGGCCAATAGGCACAAAGGGACATTACAACTGGGAGAAGCCCAGTTGCCTAGCACCACGGTTAAAAATGAATACCTACTAACTATATGTTGTTTGGTGTTATTTGTGTTACTAACATATGTATAAGTTTAATTAAATCGTTACTAACACTTTGAATATAATGTATCTAGGTTAAGTAATTCTATGGATCCTGTTGCCTTCAATAAATGATAAATAATAATAATAATTACCCAGTTAAGGGGTTGTAGAGGTCCGATAGTCAGTCGCTCCATGTAAAATACTGATATTCAGCTGCATCTGGTTCGACTGCAAGCCGACCCCAATATAGTTGGGAAAAGGCAGGCAGATGATGTGCCTGCAAGGTCCACATTAAAATATAATACTGACTGCACTATATTCGATAAAATGTAGACACGATTCGCACATAAATTCTTCTGGTGAACTGCATAAATTGTCAGCAATGTTACTGTTTTCATTTTAAATAAGATCTAGATGTTTTTTTTTTGTTCAATCGTGACTAGAGTTGCAAGTTAAAATTATAATGTCGGAGTCACATTAAAAGAGTTTTTTTTTTAGTATCAACTCGACGCGAAGACTTTTTTTTATCGTGGTTAAATCATCTTATGAGTCCTCCCACCCCGGGCAGGGCGGGAGGGCCTGCCAGACTTGTACTGACTGAAATCCACGGTATCCTTCAATAGCCCTTTATGTTCCGGAGTCACGGTGATGGAATAAGTCCCACGACCCCGGCAGGCTTTGGCCCTCTGTGAGGGGGCCCCGTCATAGTGCTGACGCTCTTTGAGGCGCGCGTGGAACACGACGCGCCGTCGTTCCGGGCATCTTCCATGGTCGGACAGCGAGTTGCCCGTTACTCGCCGCCCGCATGCCCGCGCGAATGCTAACTGTACATAGAAGACTTTTGTAAATAGGTTGGTAGTATTGGTAGCTCGCCATTTTTTTTCAGAATCGCTGTGCACATGCACGAACAAGGTTACATATTTAGATGGAGGACCTGCCTAACCTGGGAAGTGCACCCGTGCAAAGGGCGACTCGCTGTCCGACCATGGACCGTGCCCGGGTCGACGGCGCGTTGGTTACACTCGCGCCTCAAAGAGCGTCAACAAGACGACGGGGTCGCGGGACTTATTTCATTGCCGTGACCCAAGAACATAAAGGGCTGTTGAAGGACACCGTGGATTTTAGTCAGTAAAGTCTGACAGACCCTCCCGCCCTGCCCGGGGTGGGAGGCCTCATTTGATGATTTTATCACGTAAAAAAAGCACCAACTAAAACTGGATAAACATTGAGCAAATATTCAGTGAATCGTGGGAAACAAAATAGTTAACGAAAAAAACATCTATTACTCATTATAGCGGTTTTCGTCGAGGTCCACGCCCAGCACTGGACATTGTCAGTCAATGTACTACCAATACATTACTATAATGACGTTATTTACTATTTATTTTATTCTAAACACGGTTTATAGTGAACTTATGTGTAGTGTACGCCATTTAAATTCACACGGGGTCAAGAAACTTTGGGTTAGACGAAAAATGTGTGGAGTAGACATAGTGCTCAAACCAACGACGATATATTATCTACTAGACTCCTAATAACAGGCGACCGATGTCAGTCAACACATTAGGCAAAAAAGTCTTATATCCGTCTTATTTCGAGCACTCCTGTGAGCCGTAAACATACCTTGAGACAGAACAGACCTTGAGTTAGTCAATCACAACGCAGTACCCGTCCCCCTCGCTTACGTAGTACCTCAGCGAGTTGACAGAATAGTTTTTGTTCCTTAGATCGTGCATGCGGAGTCTAGTAATAGGTATATCGTCGTTGGCTGCGGGTGCGGAAATATCAAATGTATGTAATCGCCGCTCGTGGCC
Organism: Agrotis ipsilon; assembly: GCA_028554685.1. Classification (NCBI taxonomy): domain Eukaryota; kingdom Metazoa; phylum Arthropoda; class Insecta; order Lepidoptera; family Noctuidae; genus Agrotis; species Agrotis ipsilon. Next base: position 6,922,951 of record CM052982.1, read on the forward strand.
ATACTGAAGTGACTAAGGCTGCGTTTCCACTGAGGCGGAACGGAGTAGAGCGGAGAGCGATTAACCAATCCAATGGCTTGAGTAATAATAATAAATAATATTCCACAACTATCACACAACGCCATCTAGTCCCAAGCTAAGCAGAGCTTGTGTTATGGGTACTAGACAACTGTTAAACATACTTATATATTTCTAAATACATACATATAGATAAATTACACCCAGACACAGAACAAATGATCATGCTCATCACACAACATTTGTTTTGGGTGGGAATCGAACCCACGACCCCCGGCATAGCAGTCAGTCAGCACCACTAGACCAACAGGCCAGTCAGTATAAATTCACTCTTATCCCTATTGGAGTAGGCGGGAGCTACAGAACGAAATGCATACCTATTCCTTTCGCCTGGAGGCCTGCCATGACTGAAAGAGACAGAGCTAAACAATGCGTCTACCGCCATCTCGTACCCACAATGGTCCACTTTAATAACTAGTAATATGAATTTGTAGATGAAATGAGCAGATGGCCGATGGGGTTCGAAAAGTACCTACTAGAGTGGAGACCACGGACTAGCAAGCGCAGCGTAGGACGTCCACCAGCAAGGTGGACAGACGACCTTATAAAGGTCGCCGGAAGACGCTGGATGCAGGTCGCTTCCAACCGGTATATGTGGAGATCTAAAGGGGAGGCCTATGTTCAGCAGTGGACGTACTATGGCTGAGATGATGATGATGAATATGAATTTTAATATAGCCAAAAAAAAAACCTAATAATGTCAACTCCACTGTTGTCCTAAATAGATTAAATCAGTACTAGTAAATGAGTCATAGTTTTAGGGGTCTTAGCTCTTCAGATCTAGGCGGCAGATCTAGGATGAGACGTGTCTAGATTTTTGGCTGAACACGTAAAAAGAAAGATGTGGCTTTTCAACTTTTTAGATTTCTTTCTGCTTTTTTGATGGAATTTGTCTAGAATTTTGATCAGCATTTTAGGGTTCCCTTTCATTAACGTTAAACGACACGACTTTTAGACGGTACGCATGGCAGCGTGTCGTGGGTTCGATTCTCGCTCGGAAAAAATATTTGTAAGGCCTACAAGTAGTTGTGTCGGGTTTGATTGTTTGGTTTGTTTGGTTTGAGTTTATATGGTTGTAAACGCACCCACGATACAGGAGAAATTTTACCACGATAAACAAAGCATTTTAAATAAAAGAAAAAGACAACGTCGCCCCTATGAATTTCTCTTTTTAGAAGAACCAAGATTTAATACAATGTTCTATTAAATTGTATTAAATCTTGGTTCTTCTAACCGTACAGACAGATGTGTTGCTGGGGAGTTTGTTCCGCCACTTCTTCTTCCCAGCCAAAACACTAGGAAGTGTCGAAGGGGGGGGGGGGGGGGCGCTTTTGGGGGACTGTCTTATGTAAAAATTGACCTTCAAAAAGTGCTGATAAATCAGCCTCATTTGAATAAATGACTTTTGATTTTTTGATTTTGATTTTCTTTTTTCTTCGTGGTAAAACCATCAAATGAGTCCTTCCACCCAGGACAGGACGGGAAGAACCGTCAGACTTGTACTGACTAAAATCCACGGTGTCCTTCAATAGCCCTTTACGTTCCGGAAATCCGAAGTCACGGTTTCCTGATAGTCCCACGATCTCTGCAGGCACTCGCCCTGTAAGGAAGCCCCAACTAATATTCAACTGCATCCGGTTTGACTGGAAGACGTCCACAAGTCACAACAACACTGGCATATTGACTGGCCTGTTGGTCTAGTGGTTAGTGACCCTGACTGCTATGCCGGGCGTCGTGGGATCGATTCCCACCCAGGACAAATGTTTGTGTGATGAGCATGATCATTTGTTCTGTGTCTGGGTTTATAATATGTATGTATTTAGAAATATATAAGTATGTACTTTATCAGCTGTTTAGTATCCATAACACAAGCTCTGCTTAGCTTGGGACTAGATGGCGTTGTGGAATATGATGATGATATAATTATTGACCTTTACGACTCAATTATTTATTAGTCAGTAACTTTTAAACATCCGCTAAAGAATTCCCAAATTGCTAGATCTATAACAATGGTTTAATTTACAATTATTTACATAATATAATTTTGCTATTCAAGTTAGGGTGTGATACATTAGGGAGGCCTTTTTTATCGTGGTAAAATCATTAAATGAGTCCTCAGGGCAGGGCACTCAAGAGGGACTGTCAGACTTGTACTGATTAAAATCCACGGTGTCCTTCAATAGCCATTTACGTTCCGGGGTCACGGTAATGCGTTAGTCCGAGGCTTTGGCCCTCTAAGGCGGGTACCGTCAGATTACTGATAGCTCTTTGAGGCGCACGTGGAGCACAACGCGCCGTCGACCCGGGCACGGTCCATGGTCCGGTGCACGGACAGCGAGTACTCGCCGCCCGCATGCCCCCGCCTACGGTGGTCGGAGATTTTGCGACGTCCGGAGCCGTGGGCGTCTACCACATTAGATAAAATTAGGTAGGTACACACGGCTACACATCAAGCTATAAAAAACCAATTTGCATTGGTCTCGCTTCGTACGATTTTACACACAATGAACGGTCAGCTAATACTGGTTTTGCATAGCTTGATGTGTACCCGTGTGTACGTCTTATCTAGCGGCGTTGAAAAGTTACACAAGGGTGTACAAAACCTTATATTTTACCTATCACCGACGTAGATCCATTCATCTAGGTGTCCCTTACACTAGATATCCCACGACAACAATAGGAGCTCATTTCAGATCGGCATAACATTCCTAAGAAATTATGCTAAGTACTCAAATTGTCAACAGTTAGTGAGCAAGCGTGGTAAATGGTGCTTCATTGAGACAGGAAAGGGATTTAGATACAAAAGGTACGATTTTTTTATTCTTGATTAAATAATAATAATATTCCACAACTATTACACAACACCATCTAGTCTCAAGCTAAGCAGAGCTTGTGTTATGGGTACTAGACAACTGATAAACATATTTATTTCTAAATACATACATACATATTATATATAAATTATTATTTGAGGACCTCGTCACTTAATAATTACAGCTGCACAGGCCGATCTTCCTGGTTCAACCGCGCTTGTCGAGGTTGGTCTGTGAAAGTGACCATCTGTCATAGCGAGTTTCCTCCGTGCCTCGGAAAGCACGTAAAACTCGTCCCGGCTATCAATTTTGTAGATCTTTAATAGTCGTTACTGTTAGTCAGAAGCTCTAAAAATCTGACCAGTTTTACCATGGGGTATCGTATTGACCAGTTACGGTTGTGGAGGTCCGATAGGCAGTCGCTTCATGTATAATACTGATATTCAGCTGCATCTGGTTCGACTGGATCTTGGACAAGCGACCCGAGATACCGAAAGTCGGAACAGACTGGTATGGGCTTTCAGGGGGCCGATTCTCGGTTTTAGAGATGGTGTGGAACTCGACAAAAATGCCTAATGACGTCATTTTTTCGACAAATTTTACTGAACTCTAACGTTAGCCTTCGACAAATGGTGAATTTGACATCCCCACTTTTATAATTTGTCGAAAAAATGAGGTCATAAGAAATTTTTGTCGAGTTCGACACCATCTCTAAAACCGAGAATCGGCCCCCTGGCAACAGTAACGGGTAATGGATTGGATCTTCTGCGGCAACCCCGAATAAGTAGAAATTAGAGTAGGAGCATGATGCCAAGCCTGTTTAACTAGATTCAGACCTTACACAGTCGTTCATCATCATATCAGCCGTAAGACGTCCAATGCTGAACATAGCCCTCCCCTATAGACTTCCAGTAGGACCAGTTGTAAGCGGCCTGCATCCAGCGTGATCCTGTGGTGTTCAAAAGATCGTTTGTCCACCTTGTGGGTGGACGTCCTACGCTGCGCTTGCTGGTGCATGGACTCCATTCGACTCAGTCGTTACAGTTTAACTAAAGAATATTGTGATTACCAAAAACTAGGTTGCCGAGTTTAAATCTAGTCTCTTCATAAAAAATACTGGTATTCAGCTATAGCCTGTTAAACTGGAAACTGACTAACAGGAATTTAACGGTTTTAAAAAGAATATTCACCTTAAAATTATAGTCTTATTTAGTTTACTATGCGGTTCAACTAGAAAGTGTGATTTTGTGTGGATGATTTTTCAGAGTTTGCATTCTTATAAAAAGGTAGTCTGTGGGACTCGTTGGGCGATTTTTGCATTGTTTGAGTCTCTTTCCTTAAAAGATCCAATCTGTCTGTAGCGTTGCACATGACTTTGGATCATGGATATTAATTCACCCAATGTTCGACTAACGGAGCGGTAGTAATGACCTTCCTTGATCATTGTTACAGCTTTAGCGACTTCTGTTACAGCCAAAACACTCATTTTGTGTGCAATACAATGTGAACTCACCATAAAGACACCACAACATGAGCTAGGGCAAAAATTTACTGCAAAAACGAACTTTCAGAACAAAAACACTTAAAAGCACTGATTGCCTAAAAAGCACATAAGAGAGTATATTTCTGTTGGACTGTTAAAAGATGTCAATAAGTGTCCTAATGCCGTATATTATCAGGGTAGGAACCTAAATAATGTAAACACTGATCGAATCAATGAAAGCTTTGACAAAAATGCGACCTTTTTTTAGTGTTCCCCCTAATTTTGCCGGTGTGTGTACTTAAGGTGAATGCTCCAACCAGCCTGCGAAATTCAAATTTTCTTACGTTTTTTGCAATTTGCAGGCCAGTGCTAGGTTGTATGTTGATTAAAATATTATTCGCGGTTGTAAGACGTATATAGTTACAGAATTATAATCATCAAATCACCAATACTACCTTTCAACTTCATAAAGGTGTAGGAATGACTTTTCTGTTTTTTTTTTGGTTGCTACACCTTTATGACTTATGACATAAATTTAGAATTGGGGTTGAATCGTGAAAAAATGTGTCCTCCCGCCCAGGATATGACAGGAGGTACTGTCAAACTTGTACTGACTACTACGTCGACCCGGGCCTGGTCCATGGTTGGACAGCGAGTTGCCCTTTACTCGCCGCCCGCATGCTCCGTCAGAAGGACATGGCCGACATGGGTGAATATTTTAACTGTGATTTTATATCAACTACCTACATTTTTGAATTTATCGCTAAAATAAAGTTTTAGAACGACAATACGTGAGTCTTAAGCCTAAGACTCACTGCCCTGCCCTAAACCACATTTCCAAAATGATTAATCCGTTAAAATATTTCTTTCACGAATCGCCAAAAAAACCCTTAATTCTCAGTAGGCTAAGAACCTACAGACCCCGATAAAGAAAACAATAAAAAAATCCCGTAAATTTGACTAAAATAAGTTGGTCTCGTATGCGACTCACGCGCATGTGTCAGTGAATTTTTTGCGACGACACTCCTAACTGTAGTTTTAAAACTGTTAACTTTATTTATCATCCTCACGTTATCTGGATTAAGGTTTTTACGGTATTTTAATATTTCTTGAAAAATAATTTTGTGAAAAATAAATACATTTCAGAATTTTGTGTAACCTAATTTAAAAAAAAAAGTTTTTTTTTTCTTTTGAATGACCTAGGCCTCCAATAAGAAAACGTTTTCCGAAATTCTACCCTTAAGGGAGTGAAAAAAGGGGGCAAAATTTGTAAGATACAACGTGATTCCTTAGTCCAATCTACTGTAAATCCTACTAATATTATAAACGTGAAAGTTTGTATGTGTGAATGGATGTTTGATACTCTTTCACGCAAAAACTATAACCTGGATTAACACATAGGATCGTTTTTATCCCGATTTTATGTCCCGATTTTATGTTTTTGTTTCCGGTGAAACCGCTGGCAGCAGCTAGTCTTGAATAAATATGTATTTTTTAACAGAATTCATGGAAGACCAGTTTCGTGTTTTATTGAAACTTATCGCCTAAAGGGGGTTAAAAAGGGGTAGAAAGTTATTTTGGGGGTGATTTGCATTGAAGTTGAAAAAACTCTTTAGTGCTTTTGTTTTTTACGTTTTGTTTTGACATTATTTTGTTTAAAAGTCTATCTAGGTGCTGAGAAACCGCGTGAAACAGTATACAGGGTGAATTTTTCAACTGGGCGTGGCATGCTACATCCGAAACTATGAGGAATATCAAAAAACATTGAAAGGAGTCTCGAGGCCGATTCTTATGAAAACTGAAACTGCATCATTGGATTTTAGAAAAATCAATCATCCTGCCTAGAAATCGAACCCAGCTGATTTTGGGAAAAAACACATTGTATGTAATTATTACACCATTCGATAGGGTTGCTAATAAGGATCAAATTCCGGGAAGTAATAATTATATCATCATCTGCCTGCCTTTTCCCAACTATATTAGTGTCGGCTTCCAGTCAAACCAGATTCAGCTGGATATAAGTATTTTACATGAAGCGATTACCTGTCGGACCTCCACAACCCAGTGACTGGGTAATACCATACCCCGTGTTACGACTGGTTGTCAGACTTTAGAGCTTCTTACTAACAGTAACGACTGTCAAAGATCTACAAACGACAGCCGGGACCAACGGCTTTACGTGCTTTCCGAGGCACGGAGGAAACTCGCTATGAAAGATGGTCACCCATCCACAGACTAACCTAGGCAAGCGTGGCTTAACCCGGAAGATCGGCCTGTGTGGCTGTAATTATTTAGCCACGAGCTCCTCCACCACATAATATTAATCCATGGCATAATATAAATATGTGTAAATACTTTGAATCGGTACCACGAAAATAAACTTTCCTATTTTTCACTGCACAAAAGTGTTTTTCCGTGTTCGCCTTAGACTACATAATTATTATAATGTTAAATACACAACAAGCTAAAAAGATGTTTGTCTAAAACTGTGTGCACACGTTCAGTGGTTGTAACCGCTGGCATTAAGTGATAATCCGGGTTTGATTCCCAGTAAGCCATGCGATAGCATTTTCTTGGAAAAGTCGACCAGTCAAGGACGTGGTTCTAACTGTGTATTTAAGTTATTTTTAGTATTGTCATATTTATTAAGCTAGTAGCCTGCCAGGATCGCATGACTGTCTGGAAAAGTAACCGTGACCCTGGAACGTAAAGGGCTATTGAAGGATCACCGTGGATTTTAATAATAATAATATATTTATAAGTGTATAAATGAATAAAGAGATAATATAATAATAATAATATTCCACAACTATCACACAACGCCATCTAGTCCCAAGTTAAGCAGAGCTTGTGTTATGGGTACTAGACAACTGATAAACATACTTATATATTTCTAAATCTGTGCCCAGACACAGAACAAATGATCATGCTCATCATACAAACATTTGTCCTGGGTGGGAATCGAACCCATGACCCCCGGCATAGCAGTCAGGGTCGCTAACCACTAGACCAACAGTCTGACAGTCCCGTCCACTAGACCTAGGGTGGATCATTTCAGGGGCCTCGTCAAATTACTGACAGCTCCTTGAGGCGCGCTTGGAACACCCACTAGAATCTTTCTTGTCAGGTGAGGACCTGTGTTAAGGGGAAGGTGAGGACGCCTTGACTTCTCTCCAGCTACTTCTCAAAGAGGGGTCTTACCGCCGCAATTGCGGCGTGCCCGAACCTCCGTTGCAACAGTTGCTGCCTCCATACTGCACTGAGATCGCGCTGGAGTCCTTCCCACCACGGCGTTGCGCCTCCATATATGCATATTGCACCCTTTCGAAGCCAAGGCGGATCGGCAGATGAAAAAACAAACTGGCCTGTTGGTCTAGTGGTTAGTGACCCTGACTGCTAATCCGGGGTTCGTGGGTTTGATACCCACCCAGGACAAATGTTTGTGTGAGTGATGAGCATGATAATTTGTTCTATGTCTGGGTGTAATTTATCTATAATATGTATGTATTTTGAAATATATAAGTATGTTTATCAGTTGTCTAGTACCCATAACACAAGCTCTGCTTAGCTTGGGACTATATGGCGTTGTGTGATAGTTGTGGAATATTATTATTTTTACTAAAAACATTTAAAATTCTTAATCTTAGCTCATAAATCTACGAAAGTACCGTTTTCAGTCCTCAAAAAAGGACCTTGATGACCCAAAAATTTAAATCGTGGGATTATTGATATCCACATACCACAGATTACGTGCAGAACTCTATAGAATGTGGTCGATGGTCAATGGTTTATGGTCAACGGTTTGGCGCTGTTTTTTGTAAGCACATTGTGTTTTCATGTCACATAATGTTTGAGACTGGCAAAGCCAAGATCAAGTGTAGTAAGGTTGGCAAAAAAAATGTTTTTTTTTCGTAAGATTATTTTTGTGATTTAATTTCCTTTTTTATTTCATCATCATATTCAAATGGCTTGTGAATAACTTAGGGAGACAGTGGGTCACCTTGCTAAACACCCTTTTGAATGAAATGTCAAATGGAATAATATAGTATATTCAGTTTTATACTATCTATACATATAATAAAATAGTAGGAAAGTCAAAACTGTACATTGAATATTTTTAAAAAAGAATACTTGGGGGGTGATCTACAATCGATACCGAAGCCAAAAATATAGTTTTTAGAATTTTTGTCTGTTTGTCTGTTTATCTGTTTGTCTGTATGTATGTCCGGGATAAACTCAGAAAGTACTGGACGGATTTGAATGATTCTTTTTTTGTTGTATAGGTATTAAGTCTGGTCAAAACATAGGCTATAAATTATTCCGGAAACTTGAACACCTGGCGCAGAACCGCAACAGACCAGCTAAACTATAAGAGATACAAAAATGGTGCCATAACAAAAAGTGTTCCACGTGATGAGCATTTTCTGCTGAGAGAATAAAATTGAAGATCTGGAACACCTGATGTGGAACTCTAAGAGCCCAGCTACACTATAACATGTACAGGAATTACGTCTAAGCAAAGTTGTTCAGCCTGATGAGCACTCTCTGTTGACGTATAAAAATTGAGGATCTGGAACACCTAATGTGGAACTCCAAGAGCCCAGCTACACTATAACATGTACAGGAATGACGTCTTAGCAAAGTTGTTCAGTCTGGTGAGCACTCTCTGTTGACGTATAAAAATTGAAGATCTGGAACACCTAATGTGGAACTCCAAGAGCCCAGCTACACTATAACATGTAGGAATGACGTCTTTTTTTTTTGCGTGGTAAAATCATCATATGAGGCCTCCCTCCCCCACTGTCAGACTTGTACTGACTAAAATCCACGGTGTCCTTCAATAGCCCTTTATGTTCCGGGGTCACGGTGAAGGAAATAAGTCCCGCGACCCCGTCAGGCTTTGGCCCTCTGTGAGGGGCCCCGTCATTTTGCTGACGCTCTTTAGGCGCGTGTGGAACACGACGCGCCGTCGACCTGGGCATGGTCCATGGTCGGACAGCGAGTTGTCCTTTACTCACTGTCCGCATGCCCGCGCCTACGGTGGCTGGAGGTCGTCTGCCGACGTCCGACGCCGTGGGCGTCTACCCACTGCGGTTGGGGTGGAGGGAGGACGCTGTCCTCTCCCTCTCGCGGCCCGCCCCCTCCTTCACGAGCATAGCTGCTTCGCAGAAGGAGGTGACCGCTTTACACTCCGTCTCGCCCCGCAGCATGGCCTCGACCAATGCCGGGCGCGAGAGGTCTCCGCCTATCGCCGCCGTGAGGACACGTCGGTGCTCTGCCCAAGCTGGGCAGTCTTGCACCGTGTGCTCTATTGTGTCCTCTGGGCGATCGTCGCAGTGGTGACACCCAGGCGTTTCCTCCTTTCTCATCAGACACAGGTACCTCCCGAAACTTCCGTGTCCGGTGAGGACCTGCGTCATGCGGTAGGTAAGGACGCCGTAACGTCTCTCCACCCACTCCTCAAAGAGGGGTCTTACCGCCGCTATTGCGGCGTGCCCGAGGAATGACGTCTTAGCAAAAGTTTTTCAGCTTGATGAGCACTATTTGTTTATGTATAAAAATTTAAGATATGGAACACCTGATATGAAAATCAAAGCTATCACTAATTTCGCATACAGTGAAATTAGTACATTGAGTATTTTATAATTATACAAATTATAAAATAACATAAGCTGGGATTTCTTCCACGCAGTAAAGGCGGTAACAGTTTAGGACCGATTTTCGATGACGATGAATATTATTGTACTGTACTGGCCAAAAGCCATTATTTTTTTGCCGGGCTCTTTAAGTTGGGTAATAGACTTTTCAGATCTTAGATTTTGACGATCCCGTTGTCGCTGGCATAAGCAACAGGATACGCGTACGAAGTCGCGGGCAGAAGCTAGTATATAATAATATATTCAGTTTTATAATGTTTTTATAGATATTTTTTAAGAAATCTTTATATTTGGTGTTGCTGTTCTCGATTTTTTAGGGATTTAAAAATTTCGGAGTGTTTTATGGTATCGAAAGCTTTCGCGTAGTCTACAAAGGCTTAGTGGTTGGTTGTATTTGGAATATTTTTTTAGAATTTAGTATGTATGTCATTCCTTATCCCGAGTTATTTTAATAGTTTATTATTTCGTAATGTAAAGCTAATTACCTAGCTATAATATCTGTTAGTTCTTATTGCCTTAGTCAGTGTTTTTTTTGTACTGGCCTGTTGGTCTAGACATCTAGTGGTTAGTGACCCTGATTGCTATGCCGGAGTTTCGGGGTTCGATTCACATCGCGTCCTTTTCTGGTTATCTATTTTTGACGACACGGTTGGCACTGTGGCTGGGCGATAGACTGCTGTGCAGGATGTCGCGGGTGTGATTCCCGTACAGACCAAATATTCGTATGATCTGCAAGTAGTTGTTCCGGGTCTGGGTGTTTGTGTATGTGAGTTTCTATGTCTGTAAACGCACCCACGATACAGGACAAATTCCTAACGTGGGTTAAGACTTTTATAAAAATAAACCCAGGTAGAAAAATCATGTTCCTCACGCAGCGTATTTATTTTATGTTTTTCCACAGCGAAAACAAAAACAGACTTATTTCAAAATGTTATAACTTGATAACAGCTTAAAAGTTGCATAATAGGTTATGTCTATGATTTTTTATTTATTTTGTAGCATGTATCATTAGGCATAAGTTAAGTAAGAAATTTACGTTTTCTTTTCTCTTTTGTAACTTATAATATTTGTCTACTGTATACATAAATAATCTTTGGAAATATTGCGTAGTGTTACATTAGATCATTTGTTGTCAGGGGCGTAGCTACCGCCGTATCTGCCGTATCAATTATACGGGGCCCCAAGTGTCAAGGGCCCCTGACGATTGTAATAAAAACATAAAATGTTACTCTTAAATGAAAACTTATCGCGGCCATAAAGCTCCAATTATCGAATTTCATCCTCAATTATCTAGCTTCCTTCAAAATTCTCTTAATGGAATCAGTACTAGCATTAATTACACGAGCCATGATGCTTTTGTCTTTATTCTGCAAAACTATACACTTAGATTAGAAGGGCCCTAAACAAGTTTTTAGATGGGGCCCCTTTTGGCTTAGCTACGCCACTGTTTGTTGTGTTATTTTTTTAGTTTTTAACCTCATCATTATCAACCTATAATTTGTTCCCACTGTGACACTGCGACACAGGCCTCGTTTCTGTGAGAGGGAGTGGGCCATAATCCAACACGATAGCCCAGTGCGGGTTGGTAGATATCACATGTCTTCAAATTTTTGGTTCTAGGACATGCCGGTTTCTTTACGATGTTTTCCTTTATCGTTTTGAGAGCAGTGGTGATGAAATAAATTACACAAAGTAATACGCCCGGGTTCGGGGAATTGGGAATTTCTTTAACCCTGTATAATTGTTTTCATTTTCCATATATAATAAACAAACCGAATATAACGTCATAATAAACATCATCTTGTGCAGTAAAGTTGGTTTTATAAAAAAGAAACAGTAGGGTTTTTTAAAAGACAATGGCATCAAATGAGTCCTCCCACCCAGGCAAGAACCGGAGGGACTGTCAGACTTGTACTGCTCTATCAAACCTCCACATCTCACTAACTGGGTAATACGATACCCCTAGGTAGGACTGGTTGTCAGATTTTTAGAGCTTCTGACTAACAGTAACGTCTATCAAAGATCTACAAATGACAGCTGGGACACAATTTTTTTTTTGCGTTATAAAATCATCAAATGAGTCCTCCCACCCAGGGAAGGACGGGAGAGACTGTCAGACATGTGCTGACTAAAATCCACGGTGTCCTTCAATAGCTCTTTATGTTCCGGGGTCATGGTAATGTATTTTTGTATGTTATATTTTGTATTTAATGATCATAATGGGATAAGTCCCGCGACCCTAGCCGTTGGGACACTATTAGGGTGCATTCAGAAAAATGGCAACTAACGCAAAATTCAATAATCCAAAATTTTGATTTTTTTCACAAAAAAAATTGTTTTTTTTTTATTTAATTTTTTTCGTATCCCCCACTGATTTTTTCTGCTGACCGTACTGCGCAATTGCGAATTCCTAACCTAAGGTACACTTCAGACATTTATAAGAGACGACCACATCACCAGCTTTGTCTATACGAGTGTATCTTCGTTGCAATCCGGGTGTCACACAGGGAGGTACTCTCGGTCCAATAATACTTACAAAATTTTTCAGTGTAAAATTGTGGTTTTATAGAAAAGTGTGTCTGTGAAAAGTATTTTGAAAAAATATTCAAATGTAAGTAGGAATTATACAGTTAGATTTTTTTTTTCATTTTTTTTTGTTTTTTTTATATTATGTGTACTGCGGTGTATAAAAGAGGTATCGTCCGTTTTAACATATCATGGGCCTGGAACTCAAAGGGCAATCGAAGGTGGTTTTTTAATCTGTAAGAGTTTGGCAGTGTCACTTTAACCCAGGACTCATTTTATTTGATCAACACAAAAAAAGGTTATTATTAACAATAGAATTGGTGTCACTCGACTGTCTCATCAGGTAACCGTGACCCTGGAACGTAAAGGGCTATTGAAGGATCACCGTGGATTTTAGTCAGTACAAGTCTGACAGTCCCTCCCGCCCTGAGTGAGTGTAGGTACTCATGGGATGATTTTACGAAAAAAAAGGGTATCGGCACCATGGGCCTGGAACGTAAAGGATAACCGACGTAATAGTGTATATTAAGTAAGAGTTGAAAGTGTCTTCCAGTTTACTAACTTTTGAACAACACAAAAATGGTTATAATATAATACTCCACAACTATCACGTCTCAAGCTAAGTAGAGCTTGTGTTATGGGTACTAGACAACTGATAAACATACTTATATATTTCTAAATACTTAAGTACATATTATAGATAAATTACACCCAGACACAGAACAAATAATCGTGCTCATCACACAAACATTTGTCCTGGGTGGGAATCGAACCCACGACCTCCGGCATAGCAGTCAGGGTCACTATATAACCACTAGACCAACAGGCCAGTCATTAACAAAAAAATATAATTAGTTATTCCATTAGCCTTATGACTTCAGCATTTTGAAAATTATGAAAATCAGTGTTTTTTTTTATTTTGTTATCATAGACGGGTGCCCTATTTTTGTTTTTTTTTGCTTGAGACTCGAACCTGCGATGCGTTGCTCTAAAGCAGATCTTTTAGCTACTGAGTATAAGTAATATGGTTCCGTTGGCAGTGTCAACTATTGTATACACACCCAAACATCTTTACTAAATAAATATATAATACAAACTTTATGTTTAGACGAACAGAACAGATTTTTGAGTGGTATACTTTAAAAATTCGTAATAATTATAATTGGCGTCTTTTAAAATCTACAATCCAAATTAGCAAAACTGGATGTATGCAAGCAACTATACGGGATATCCATTATTGTTATATATTATACTAACCCTTCCCCAGAATGTAACGAAAACTTCGGTTCAGCCAAACGCGAGATAATTGTGAACAAACATACATACATAAAAGGACAGTGGTCAAACTGAGACCTCCTTTTTTGAAGTCAGTCAAAAAGTGTTTATAGTGTACTAACTACCTAGTAATTACAAGACCAAAGCCTGCCGGGGTCACGGGACTATCGACCAACCGTGGCCCCAGAACCTAAAGGACTATTGAAGGACACCGTGGGAATTTAGTCAGTACAAGGCTGACAGTCCCTCCTGCCCAGTGAAAACATATTTTTCTTACTCCGCCACTATTATTTTCCGACTAATTTCGTTGCAGGATCCAAGACAGGTAAATTCATTCTCCGGGTCACGTCGAGCTTCATTGTCTTGGCCCTTTTCTGGTGAAAACAAAAGAAAAAAAAGTACCTCCTGCCCTGGGACTCATTAGATGATTTTACCACACTAAGAAAAAGGCGTCTGGTACGAGTATACTTTTTGTTTTCTTTGACAGCAGAAGCAACATGGCGCCTTTACGAGCCAGACATCTGCTGATATTACTTCTGGCGATGTTCGTGCAGTGTGACCACGTCCACAGCAGGAAGATCGATGCAGACAGCGCCTTCTTCAAAGCATTGAGGGTAAGCACATATTTTATCTATACTATACTATATTCCCTGCCATATAAGTCTGGAATAAAGGTCATTGATCCTAATAACGCATCTTTAGAATTCCATTATACCATCGTTCGAATTTCAAAATAAAATGTAAGGTCACGATCGCCTCTTACCACGATACGTTTATTTTGATCGTGTTACGACACTTTCTTTAAATTTTTTGAATGATTTTGAAATATTGGAATACATTGGTACACGGGGGTCAACGAATTTTATTCCACACTTATCTGGAGGAAACTTTAGCGGTCTGCCCCGTGCTTCGCTACGTGTTACAAAAAATATGATAAATGAAGAATCCGCTCGACCGATTTTGTGCAAACTTCACATAAATAATTTATTAAATAGTCCGAACAAAGCCTAAACATTTGGTTTGGATAGGTGAGCCCGTTCTTGAGTTATAAAGTTACAACGAAAAGTGGCATTGATTTGAGAGAGGCTCGTGGCTAACTAATTACAGACGATCTTCCGATCTTCCTGATAAAGCCGTGCTTGCCGAAGTTGGTCTGTGGATGGGTGGCCAACTGACCATCTGTCATAGCGAGTTTCCTCCGTGCCTCAGAAAGCACTTAAAGCCGTTGGTCCCGGCTGTCATTTGTACATCTTTGACAGTCAAGTCAAGTCAGAAGCTCTAAAAGTCTGACAACCAGTCTTACCATGGGGTTTCGTATTAATTACCCAGTTACCTACTGGGTTGTGGAGATCCGATAGGCAGTCGCTCCATGTAAAATACTGATATTCAGCTGCATCTGGTTTGAATGGAAGCCGACCACAATATAGTTGGGAAAAAGCAGGCAGATGATGACTAATTGTTTAAAGACGTAAAAAAAGTATGTCAAGTGTGTATTTTTTGACTAAGATAAAATATTTTTTTTTTCATAAAAATAGAGTTATTTTCAACGCACAATTTGCCACCGGTCAGCCTGGCCCTCCATTAATTTTCTACACATGGCCTCTTACCCCCTATTTTCCTTTCTATTTGAGGGCATGCGGGCGGCGAGTAAAGGGCAACTCGCTGCCCGACCATGGACCATGCCCGGATCGACGGCGCCTTGTGTTCCACGCACGCCTTAGAGAGCGTCAGCATGACGACGGGGCCCGTCTAGAGGGTCAAAGCCTGCCGGGCACGCGCGACTTATTTCATTACCGTGACCCCGGAACATAGAGGGCTATTGAAGGACACTGTGGATTTTAGTCAGTACAAGTCTGACAGTCCCTTCTGCCCTGCCTGGGGTGGGAGGACTCTTTTGATGATTTTGCCACCGTAAAACAAAAAGTATCGTCTTTGAGACTCTTAGAAGAATGGGTCTTGCCGCTTGCCATTATATAAAAATGAACTCAATTTGTTTCACAGGAAGTTTCAAATCAAACCAACGCAGACACATTAAATCTACCAGCGAATGCATCTTCCATACGAGAGAACATTACTGATACTTTCAGGTAAGTTAATTTCATCATCATCATCATCATCTCAGTCTTAGGACGTCCACTGCTGAACATAGGCCTCCCCTTTAGATCTCCACATATACCGATTGGAAGCGACCTGCATCCAGCGTCTTCCGGCGACCTTTATAAGTTAATTTAATATTATGAAAAACTAACTGTTGCCAGCGGATTCACCCGCTACAACTCGAAAATTATCCCAGAGGGACATAACATCGTGTCATATGTGTTAATCCAATGATGAAATCCGGAATGAGGTCTTACGGCATAAGACAAAAGTTATAGATATCGTCCAGCAAGCTGAATTGGCAGTGGGCTGGTCATTTTTTTTTTGTTGGGACAAACCCACCACACTATTCCCAAACCACTGCAACTCCTGAGAGCCAGAATCAACAGTGGCAACCACCAGAAAAGCGCCGAGACAATGAAGCTCGACGTGTCCCGGAGAATGAATTGTTTAAGTGGTCTGGTCATGTCTGCCGCAGAACCGACGATAGGTGGAGTAGGAAGGTTCTCGAATGGAGACCGCGTGTAGGTTAACGTAGGGTGGGACGCGCCCCGGCAAGATGGACCGATGACCTGAAAAAGGTGGCTGACAGAGGCTGGATGAAAAAAGCAGGAGATCGTGCGCTGTGACGCTCTCTGGGAGAGGCCTATGTCCAGCAGTGGACTGCAATAGTCTGAAATGATGATGTGTTAATCCAGGTTTTAAACTATCTGTGTCAATGAGGTTAATGTTTCATATGGTTTAATCAAAGAAATAGACCTCGATTTAGATGATAACAGCATTAAGGACATATTAGACTGTGAGGTGGATATTTTATCTGTCAAACGTTTGAACCGGAGAGATGATGATGGCAAATGGATTAGAAGTGAGAGTATTCGCATATGTTTTCAAGGCCCTATTCTACCTCCATATGTTTTTGCGTACGGCATCAGGATGAAGGTATTGCCTTTCAATTTCCTAGTTACTCAGTGTTCGAAATGCTGGAGATTCGGACACATTAAGTCTTTCTGTCCTAGTAAGAAGCAGATGTGCCCGAAGTGTGGAGGTGAACATGAAAACTGTGACACAGTAAAGTTTCGTTGTATCAATTGTAAAGGAGACCACATGTCAATGGTAAAAAGTAAGTGCCCGGCATTTTTACGCGAAAAAGAGATTAGAGATATAATGAGCAATCATAATTGCACCTACAAAGTGGCTCTTATTAAAAATAAAGAAAATAAAAATGAAGTGCCGAGTCCGAATTTATTTACAGTTGATCAATTATCTAAGGCCGATGTAATGGTAGGAAAATCTTATTCGGAGGTTGTAAAACAGTCATTATTAGTCACAGAGAATTCAAATAGCGAAGATGATAAGGAGGAGGATAGATTGTCTCCAATTTTGAATTCGAATAAGACTTTAGTTCATTCAAGGAAACCTACTAAGTCTGTGAAGGTAAAGAAATTGAAACGCAAGAGGGTCAAATCTCTAGCCCAGGAGGAGGTTGCATCAGAAGTAATAGCAGGAAATGAGACAAATATCGAGAACCAAGGGGATACATATCACATGAATAAAGATAATTTTAATTTAAAGAAGTTTTTAAAGAAGATTAAGGAAATTTTATGTTCTAAAACTCAAATTGAAACCAAAATTATATGTATTGTTCAGTATGTAATTTCAGAATTGAAATCATTTATGATGAATTTCTTTACTATTGATTTTTTGATGCAGTCAATTGGATGCGGACCGAGGACTTGTACCACATCTTGTTAGAATGTTGTGCATATGGTGACTTGAGGCCACAGTTGTGTACGATGGCCGGTGGCGATGTGTATAGTGGTGGAATTGATGTTATGCTTGGGAAGCCTCTTTCGGAGCAGAGTGTGGCTATTTATAAATTTATTAAGGCTGTTTTTTCGAGGAGAGATACTTTTTAGTTTATATCTTTTATGTTTTTGTGTTTTCTTTTAATGGTTTCAACACTCTGTTCCGGGCTGTTTCCTAGGTATGGCGTTGGTTCTGCCATTGTGCATGTCGCCATCGATTATGTCGGTAGGCTCTGTCATTGGGTTGCTGGGTGCCCGGCATTTTGGCGAGAGGTGATTTTTTATATAGGTAATTATGTAAATTAGGTAGTGGTTGTGTTTTAAATATTTTAAGTTTATAGATAGTATTTTAGTTTATTTTTTAAATGTATTAGCGTTACCTTACGAGGCTGACCTCGTACAAATGTGCTGCAAGCCTCTAAATAAATGATTAAAAAAAAAAAAAACTATCTGTGTACCAAATTTCATCCAAATCCGTTCAGTAGTTTTTATGCGAAAGTGTAACAAACATCCATCCATACAAACTTTCACGTTTTTATATTAGCCAGATTTTTTTCATTACATCAAATAAATCAATAATAATAATAATATACCACAATTATCACACAACGCCATCTAGTCCCAAGCTAAGCCGAGCTTGTGTTATGAGTACTAGACAACTGATAAACATACTTATATATTTCTAAATACATACATATTATAGATAAATAACACCCAGACACAGAACAAATGATCATGCTTATCAAACAAACATTTGTCCTGGGTGGGAATCGAACCCACGACCCCTGGCATAGCAGTCAGGATCAGTAACCAGCTTATTACCTCCACAGTTGTGAAAATCGTACGTATGGCTACTACGCGGATGTGGACAACGACTGTCAAGTGTTTCACGTCTGCCTACCCTCCCAGACGCCGTCTGGTCGCAATGTAACATACCGCTGGAGTTTCATCTGTCCTAACGAGACTATATTTAATCAGGTAAGATTGAATTAATGGTTAAGGGTGCTCCCGCATTTAACGACGTGGAATCGGCTAACACCGGCCAAAAAAAGCCTTTATGTCTACGTAATAAGGGTGTTACTAATACTGTTTGCATCGGCTCGGCCGGCCGACGGCGAAACGTGCCGTTCGCCTTCAGATGATCGGCGATAAGTAATGATAGTAATGATTCGGCGCGTCGATAAATGTGGGAGCACCCTAAAGCATTTTCACTCGGGGACATTAAATTTTTTCCGCGACTCTGTGGCTGTGAAATTCAAGTGTCACACTAGACGTTGGACGACATTTAGGGCGGAAACACATATTAAAATGCGACGCAACCCGATGAAACGCGATGCGTGTTGAGTCCAATCAAATGTGCAGGCATGGCGTCGCGTCGGATGTTCATAGTGTGATTCTGGTCTATAGAAAACAATACAATTGATTCGACTCAGCACGCATCGCGTTTCATCGGGTCCAGTCGCGTTTTAGTAAAGTGTTTCTGCCTTTATGGTTAGCGCAAGTTGTAAGTTGACTCTAGTAGAAACTGGATAATGTGAAGAAGGTAAATGTCCAGCGACAATTCTCGCAAAATGTTGCAGAAACATACCACGTGAGAATGTTAGTTTGTCCATATACACCATACACCATACTCCCTATCGTTCAATCGGCATAACGAAAGTTTTAGCATGACTTTCAGTTGAAGCTTCGTCCATGCTTCGTCCTAATGAAATCAAATAAACCGACCCCCATACACTTTCCAATCGGCAGGATCAAATCGGCTGGATCGAGCCAACTAAATTTTAAATCTGTCATGCCAATTGCGTGGATTTCACGCCCACACATGATCAATTCTTACAAATCCAATCGACAGCATCATGCCGATTGGACGATAGGCAGTATGGTGTATAGCTAGTATTAGAAATGTGACAGCTACCGCACTGGGCCCGTTTGGAAGCACCTGCTGGGATCCCACAGAGAGTCCCAGCAGTGGAAACATTATAGGCTGACTTATACTACTCTAAACCAAACAATTTATTAATTTCCAGGAGGTCCTCACATGCACAAGAGTGCCAGACTCAATCGACTGTAAAGATTCTCCCGATTTCTACCATCTAAACATGGAAATAGGCAAAGTATCCAACAAAACAGAAACAGAGAAAGACAAGAAAGACATCCGGAAAATACAGAAGAGAAAGCCAGAAAAGAGAAGAGAAAACCTGGTTATACAAGAAGCAGTAAGAGATATTATTAACGAAGAGTCCGTAGAACATCTACAGCCAATAGAGTTGTTAGAAAAAGGAGAAGATGGACCAACATTGATTGAAGCAGTGATTGAGAGTGTAGATTCTGATGTAGAAGATGTAGAGCAGGAAGAGAAGATAGAAGAAGAGATGGATAGAATAGTCATGGAGAGGAATATGAGGAATGAGAGGCAAATGAGAAGGGGTATGTTAAGGTTTAAGGGCGATATTTAATGGTGGCGATGAATTTAATGATTGATTCAATGATTTTTTGGTGAATTAATTGATTGATGCAATTGATAACATAAATGATTGTTGAATATATTGATTTATGCAATGATTGATGAAATTATTGATTGATACGTGATATTAATAATGGTTGTTGAATTTATTGTTATATGCAATTTTAGCGATTGATGAATTAATTGATTGATGCAATGAATTTTAGGATTGATCATGTTTTGAGATTGTATTTTGACTCTTATTGATTTTTGGTCAATCAATGACTTTATAAAACTTTGATTTTCGTGTAAAATGTCACTATCTCTGTTGTCAGAGTTAATTTAGCCGTTTCTGGGGCCCCTTAAATAAGAGCCTTAATTTTTTCAACATTTTCTTGCATTCTGTTGGGCAATTTCGGAGATAAGCGTACACAGACATAGTGACAAATCAATTTTATTTATTATGATGATTGAAAAATCTACTTTTAGATTTTTTCTCTATATTTAAATATCTGTTGCTGATATTTTAATATTGATAGACCAAAAATCGACTTGAAATATTGAAAATAATTGCAATGACAATTCTGCCTTACGTCTAAGTTTCCCAGTGGCCAACTCAGTGTAGTCTTAGTTACAATACGTTAGTTTTAAGTTATTGTAAATAGAAATTTTTGAAGAAGAAATAAATGAAAACTTTCATTTTTAAGTTTGTTTTTATAGCGTGGTCATCATCTGCCTAGCCTTTTCCCAACTATATTGGGGTCGGCTTCCAGTCAAACCAGATTCAGCTAGATATCAGTATTTAACATGGAGCAACTGCCTGTCGGACCTCCACAACCCAGTAACTGGGCAATACCATACCCCATGGTAAGACTGGTTTTCAGTCTTTAGAGCTTCTGACTAACAGTAACGACTGTCAAAGATCTAGAAATGACAGCCGGGACCAACGGCTTTACGTGCTTTCCGAGGCACGGAGGAAACTCGCTATGACAGATGGTCACCCATCCACAGACCAACCTCGGCAAGCGCCTCGTTTTTATAGCGTGGTAAAATCGTTAAACAAGTCCTTTCGTCTTGGAAGGGACGGTTAGACTGGTACTGACTAAAATCGAAGGTGTTCGATCAAAAGCCCTTTGCGTTCCATATTTCTTCAGCAAAATATTAACAAGTTTTAATGAATTTGGCAATGTTACTGTATGGACGCCGACGAGTCCGCAAGGTTCTCGAATGGAGACCACGCACCGGCAAGCGCAGCGTAGAACGTCCACCCACTAGGTGGACAGACGATCTTGTGAAGACCACAGGATTACGCTGCATGCAAACCGCTACCAACCGGTCCTATTGGAAGTCTATAGGGGAGGCCTATGTTCAGCAGTGGACGTCTTACGGCTGGTCTGATGACTGTATGGCAATTAGAAATATGGATCTGTAGTGCACTAGAAAATTGATAAGGGAATGCAATAATTAATATCGTAACACCGAATATGTAAGTAGTTTTAGATGTTAAACAGTACCTATGGCAGCACGGAGGCGCGGAGAAAACTCGCTATGATGAATGATCACCCATTCTGAGACCAACCCCGGCAAGCGCAGTTTTACCTGGAAGATCGGCCTGTGCGGCTTTAATTATTTAGCTACCAGCTCCTCATAATCATCTCATCCTATTTTACTTGTGGTCAAGCGCAACACGTTTTCTTCTTCCATTCTCTCCTGTCAGACGTTAAAGTATCATTAGGTAATTATTTTTACATTCATATATTATTCCTCACACAATTAATTATAATATTCCACAACTATCACACAACGCCATCTAGTTCCAAGCTAAGCAGAGCTTGTGTTATGGGTACTAGACAACTTATAAACTACACCCAAAAATAGATAAATTACACCCAGACACAGAAAAAATGATCATGCTCCTCACACTAACATTAGTTCTGGTTGGGAATCGAACCTACGACCCCCGGCATAGTCAGGGTCACCAGCTTTTCTCTGGCCTTCCTCTTGCTCTTCGTCCATCAACATTCATACCTATCTCGCTGATAATCACATGAATGTTTGCAGGTTTTTGAATCTATGCCTGTTCAGGATTATTGATTTTTCTAAAATCCAATGACGTAGTTTTAATTTTGGTCTCAATCTGTCTCGAGACTCCTTCCCTCCTTGCTCCTCATAGTTTCGCATATAGCCAGCCACGCCCAGTTGAAAAATTCAACGTCTATAAGTACGGTTGAATTGATAAACTGCTGCTAAAGTCGGTTAAAAAACGAAAGAAATTCACAATTAGAATTTACACTAATTGAATGTGTGTTCCATTTAAATTGTAATGCTGTTAATAATCATCTACATGATTGGTAAAATCAGTGTTCAAAATACGAATTATAAAAAAACCAACATGGTTACTACAAGCCATGTGTCATTGCAAAAAGTAATTATTTCTTATCTAACACACAATTAACATTTCTACGGTTGATTTCAATCAAATAGCTGCCTTTTTAATCGTGAATTAGTATCGAGAAACAATTTCCTAGATTAAAAACAACAAAAAATGTTATGAAAAAAATGTTGGTGATATTTCTAATTTTATTCTCGAATGTTCTGGCCGATAGTGACGAGGATAAATACGTGGATCTCTTACCAGATGAAGAGAAACAGCAGTTTTTAGAAAAGGTAGCGAGAAGGATATTTAAAGACGTTGAGAGCCCAGAAGTTGCTATCGGCGCTAAAAGTGGAGAAGTAGCTGATGAACACTTGAAAAAACACACTAATTATGTGAAATCAATATTAAAAGATGAACAACAAAATTTAGAAAAGAGCGATGAAGAATCAATTACAGCGTCTGAAGAAAAAGAAGATTTTGGTGTACAACCTTTAGAGACTGAAAAAACATTTGTACAAGATGAAAGAGCATCTGATGAAAACGCTAATGATAATATAAGAAGTGACGGAGTTGCTGATGATTCGCCTAAAACAAAAAGATCAGTGGATGACGGCAATGCCAGTAAAAGTGTTGAATATGAAGAGAAACCAAAGGCAAAACAAAATTCAGGTAATAATAGTGATACGCCTGAAACAAAAGAATCATCGGAGAAAGATTCAGAAGCATTTGAATCTACAACCACAGGAAATGGAGATTCTAAAGATGCGTCAGTAGAAGGCAATCAAAACGATGGTACAAGAAATGTATTAGTTAAAAGCATCCACGAATCTCGTAGAATAAATGATGATGATCTAAAATCAGAAGAAAGTATAACTAAAACCAATACTACAACGCCTGCTGTGGATGTTACAACATTTACGGAAGGTTATAGCAACTTTTCCAATTCTGAGGGCGAGTATACTACTGTAACTAATCTTTTTGAAAGCACTTCTTCAAAAAATAATACTGTAGACTATATTTTATTTGAAAGTCCCTTTGAAGTACAAACAACAGAGAAAAGTAATAACTCCGAATCGTTAAAAAAATCCTTAAACGATACGTTAAAAGAATCTGAAAACGACGTTGCTACTAAAAATACTAGCACATTGGTTAATAATGAAGGAACAGAATCTCTTCTAGAAACCACAGTACCTGCCACAGAGTCAACAATATCCGTCACAGAAACAACAGAATTAATCCCAGAAACGACCACAGGGTGTGAATCTGTGACAACAGAATCAGCAACGGAATCAACCCCTGTTCTTATAACTACTGAAAGTACTCCTGTTTTTACACGCAAAGAAAAAACAACCACAGTTGAGGATGTCACTTCAACAACTACTGAAAGAACGAATATCAATCCTACAATAACGAGACTTAAAGTTATAGAAAAACGGAAAACGAATTTACCAGTTGTTGATGACAGCGCGTTTTCAGAAGAAGTTACAACGGCAGTTGAAGAGTCTGAACAAGAAGGTGCTTTTTTGGTGGTGGACACCTCCAAAAAAGCACCAAGACACAAAGTAGTTGTGTACAAACCTGTTAGAGTCATCGCAGGCCCGAAAGCGAAAGCAGGAAAAGTTGTTGATTTTGAAAAGGTTTATTTTGATAACAATTACAAAGTTAAAGTAGGCAAGGAGTATCATGTTTATGAACTACGTAAGTAACATTAAGGGTACGTTCATATCTGACAGAATATCCGTCGAGCGGATCATTTAATGTTCTTTGACGCACTAACGGATCAACCGTTCAGTGTGAACGGTCAATTGTTTTTCTAAACATCTGTCTGCTTTGGCGTTCCGCGACCGATGATCAGCTACGGATGTTCCGTCAGATATAAACCCACCCTTAAGTAGACCTATTTCGATTTGTAATTAGGTGCATTCCTTGAAAGGGGAGATATTAGACCTTATTTGCTACAATTTAAACCTAACAACATGGGGTTCAAACTGACTGGCTTTGGAGTTATCGAACTTTTAACTGTACTGTACACACGGCTACACATCAAACTATACAAAACCAGTTTGTCTTGATCTCGCTTCGTACGATTTTTACACATAATGAACGGTCAGTTAATACTGGTTTTGCATAGCTTGATGTGTAGCCGTGTATACCTCGCGGTGATGGAAGCCCACGGTGACAGACCGATCTGCGGCCATCGTAGGCGCGGGCGTGCGGGCGGCGAGTAAAGGATATAAAATAATCATTTTAAAATAAATTGTAACTTAAAAACGACCCTTATGTATCAAGATGAAGTGCCGTTTTGATGTTGGCAGGTTTTTTAGACAAAGTGCTCAACACATGTTTGCTTTTTTTTTGTGGTAAAGTGGATATAAAGTCTTCATTCTGCCTCTGAAAGTCCCGGGCTATCATTTGTTGATAATTAACAGTCGATACGGGTATTCAGCAGGTCCAAAGGCGTTCGGTAAGCTTATCTAAGAGTTGTCGAACATAATTATGGAACCCAGAATTTTTTTCACAGCCTCTGACCAATCACCATTCATCAAAGAAGAGATAAGAAGAGATGTTCCTGTCGTTGCCCGCGACGCTGAAGAGCCTTACTACGTTCCTATATACAACTACTCACCAAACAATGCTTATTTTAATCCTCAAAATCGTCTAGGACCAAACACTATAGACTCAAGTGCTGAAAACACTGCCATCTTTAACGATGACGAAGATTTAAGCGTAGATAAAGAAGATACAATAAATGTCAAAAAGGAAGATGACAGTATGAGAAAAAAATTCGCCACTAAACAAGCAGTAGCCCACAGTAAGCATAAACAGCTAAAACGGGATGATGAACGAATCAAACCTCATGATAAAGTTAATTCCAAAAACTACCTAGATTATGATTATTATTTTGGAAAAGTTAGAAGAATGATAACAAAGAATTCTGAATTGATCAAATTCCCAAATTCCGATGAGACTGCCCACCCAGCTCGTAGTATACGAGAAGGCAGTTTAAAAGACCATGTGAGAGCTGTCAGGAATATATTATTTCAACAGAAATCTTTTGGACTACTTGAGAGAGACAAATATGGAACTAGCGTCGAAAATGCATTAAGGAAAGGTCGCAAGCGAAAAGCTCTACGAAATACAGAAGATGCTGGTTCTAAAATCAATAAACATAATGATGAAAGCACAAGCAATATCGGCAGCAAAGACGCAGGCAATGTACATATACAGAAGGTAGGTTATCTAAAAAAACAGAACACCACTAAAGAACTGTACGTTATGGATGATTTTTTTAAGTCAAACGTCGAGAAATACATGAAAGAGCGGGGCATAACTCCAGCGACACCTCTTCCCGATGTAGAAGAAGGGGTTATCTCTTTTTTGAGGGAAGATGAGAGTAAAGAGAGGAGAAGAGAGAACGTCCATGACTTTAAAGAAAAGAACGCAAGATTTGATCACGCTGCTGGAAATCGAAATAGAGAAGAAAATTTAAAGGATGATGTAGAATTAAATTTCAGGAGAAATGAAAGGGCTAAAGTCAGCTCCTATCTGCAAGTTTTGAAAGATATGGTGACTTTGGATAATAAGGCTTTGGTGCAATATGATTGGTTGGGGACTACAGTAGATATACATGCGGCGTTGCAGAAGTTGTTTGAATTGAGGTAAGAAAATTTAGTTTTCTACGTATAAAGAAGTCTAAGTTAAATATATTAAAACTCAAAGGTGACTGACTGACATAGTGATCTATCAACGCACAGCCCAACCACTGGACAGATCGGACTGACATTGGCATGCAGGTAGATGTTATGACGTAGGCATCCGCTAAGAAAGGATTTTGATCATTTCTATCCCCAAGGGGATAAAATTGAGGATGAAAGTTTGTATGAAACTTTGTCAATTTTAAACCGATCGGGATGAGACTTTACACCCAGAAATCTACTATGACGTATGCATACCCTAAGAAAGGATTTTGATAAATTCCACTCCTAAGGGGATAAAATAGGGGATGAAAGTTTGTAAAAATCTTCTAAGATTTTGGATGGATTGGGCTGAAAGTCATACAGGTAGGTGTTATGACGTAAGCATCCCCTAAGAAAGGATTTTTAGAAATTCTACCCCAAAGGGGATAAAATAGGGGATGACAGTTCGTATAAATCTTATTACATTTTCGACTGCGAGTGAAGCCGCGGGCAGAAGTTAGTCTTAGAACAGACATTGTTCAGTAACATGGGCTGAGATACCCCACGTGAGGTTTTGCGCTATTAACGTTACACGTTGTATATGATGATGATCTATGCCACATTTTCATTTACAGTTTCCTCGTGGCAATCGAAGAAGATGTCCACCCCGCAGACATGGAGATCCTTAAATACGTGCTGTTCCTACACAAGTTGGCTTCGGAGATCATCCAGGCTAATGATTTTGGTACTCAGTTGAGGAAGAAGTTTGCCCTTCCGAGGAAGAAGGTGAAATCTAAGAAACTAAAGGAGAAGAGCCTGATCAATAGAGTCTGGTTATATTTGAGGAAGGAAGTTCCTCAGGACACTGAGTATGATGCGTTGGAGTCATTCAATTCGTTTTTGGTGGGAGTTGAAGATAATTTGTATGATGTAAGCAGTATTGTTTTTGCTAGCTTGTAGACCCTAGCCTGTTGGTCTAGTGGTTGTTGACCCTGACTACTATGCCGGGGGGCTCGATTCCCACCCAGGAAAAATGTTTGTGTGATGAGCATGATCATTTGTTTTGTGTCTGGGTGTAATTTATGTATAATGTGTATGTATTTAGAAATATATAAGTATGTTTATCAGTTGTCTAGTACCCATAAGGCCGGTCCACTTCTTCCACATCTTTTCTGACACTGAGAGTCTTCCGTCCAGTTTGGATGGAATCTTTACAGTCCAACCCGGTTCATATTTTAATAGCCTTTTCTCAGCTAGTAGGCTAGCTGGTCGGCATCCAGTCAAACCAGATGCAGCTGAATATCAGTATTTTACATGGAGTGACTGCCTGTCGGACCTCCACAATAAAGTAACTGCGTAATATGATACCTGGTCAGCCTGGTCGTCAGACTTTTAGAGCTTCTGACTAATAATAACGACTGTCAAAAATCTACAGATGACAGCCGGGGCCAACGGCTTCCGAGTAACGTAGGAAACTCGCTATTAAAGATCCACAGACCTTCGGCAAGCGCGGCTTAGCTCGTAAAATCAGTCAATGCGGCTGTATTATTTAGCTACCCGCCACCAGTGAGCTATTACTACTACGTATAGCGACGACACCACGCATCGCCACTGTGTCCCATCCAGGATGAGTGCGCGCGCCTAGAGCTCGCCACAGAGCTGTGAAACAACTGAATGAACTTGTGCGCGTTATCTCATCCTGGATGGGACACAGTGGTGATACGTGGTGTCGTCTCTATACGTAGTAATAATAGCTCAATGCCCGCCACTGATTTATTTATCAATATTTTTTATATTCCAGCTACACGACGCTATAAGGAATGTGGCAAAAATAACAAAGTATAAGAATCAGCATTGGTATCAGAATTTAAAAGAGTTATACTTAACTACAGATGAAAAACCCCTTCTAGAATTATTACTGCATATGACAGCCACTAGGCTTTTTAGTCTAATTGAAGAAAGTGCACAAAATGGCCTAGAAGATGATTTTATCAAATATATGAAACATAATAAGAAGCAAACTAAAAGGACTTTAGATGAAATCATGTTTGTAATGGAGATTCTAAATGAATTTAATAAATTTAGAGAATAAAATGTAATTTTGTAAGCTCAATTTTGGTTTATTTGCAACACTATTTTCATTATTATTGGAATTGAATTAGTAGCTGATTTGAGGTGTTCCAAAGGCACTCGCTGACAATGGCATCTGAACTACTTGCACCTTATCTATTCGACATAAAGGTCCTGTCAAAATGTTTCGCAGGTGTCAGGTGCCCTTCGTGGATCTCGCTGATTCGGTTCCAAATGCGTTCTCGTCGTGCGATGAGTTCAAACATACAGATATCATCAGATTGGTCCTATTTGAACCTCGCAAGTAATCGTGTGAGCATATGAAATTCTTAATAACGATCTTATGATGCGATACACTGATGAAATCTGTATGTTTGAACTCATCGCACGACGAGAACGCATCGCGCCATCGTACGATCGATCCCAATTAGGACGACGCCTAAGTGTAAAACTACCCATATTTGAGTCAACGTGTAAAAAAATGAAACAGCGTCTCTGGTGTGCGAAGAAGGGTACAGTACCCTTAGCACGAGTTTTCAGTATTCGTAAAGTAAACTGGAACTTTGACAATTTCAAATTGACAATTTTCAAGGAAAAAATTAGTTCCTTCTTCGCACACCAGAGGCGCTGTTCCATTTTTTCATACAAGAAATGCTGTAAATACTGGAAAGACGCTGTAAAGTAAAAGAGTGAGAACTCGTACTAAGGGTACAGATCTTTAACTCTTTCGTAGTGAGGCGGCTAAAGTTGCCAATTATGAAGCTGTGTTTTTTTGAAGTCGATTAGAAAAAAATAATACAAAAATTCACAACAAACTTTAATGAAAAACAATTTCTTAAACTTATTTTTATTCTACACTAAAATCACATACTTTAAATTTTGGTATACAAAAAATTTACAAACTACATTACATAAGTATTTAAATTGTATCAAACATTTTTGAGGTAACTATTTAGTATACAGGATGACTTTTTTACCAACGTCCAAATTTTTTCTAGGCATTAGGTATGGTCGCGGGACTTACTACTCGACTTCCATCACCGTGACCCCGGAGCATAAAGGGCTATTGAAGGACACCGTGGATTTTAGTCAGTACAAGTCTGACAGTCCCTCCCGCCCTGCCCGGGGTGGGAGGACTCATTTGACAATTTAATCACGCAAAAAAAAAGGCATTAGGTATCAATCACTATCCCCATTTTTGAAAAAAAATCGATACGTCAAATTTTCATATTAAATCATTTTCTCATAAGAATTATCCGCTCTGCGTGGTCACTAAGCTAAACATTAATAATACTACACTTGCCGGCGCATGAAACGGGCAGAGTGCACCCCGCTTACCGCCCCGCCACACCAGGGGCCTTAGTCAAACAGCATTCGACAATAAACGACAATCGTTATCGTTCATCAGTCACCAATACATTTTCAACTTTGTACCCCAGCGCGTAAAGTTGAAATTCTATTAAAAACTGCTAATCGATAACGAACGAAACAAATGAAAACGATCTGTGAACTTCAATAGATTTTCAACTTTATGCGCTGGAGTATAAAGTTGAAAATGTATTGGTGACTGATGAACGATAACGATTGTCGTTTACTGTCGAATGCTGTTTGACTAAGGCCTCTGAGTGACACATCACAGCGCGATGTCCAGATTCATCGACTTGTTATAGATAACATTGAGACGTGATATCTCGATATTTTTGTATTGAGTGATACAAAAAGAAACAACACATATTCAATGATTTTCGTCAAAGATTAATATATTAAAATTTGGATGGTGACTAAAAACTCATCCTGTATAAACTGTTTAAAAGACGAATACATAAGAAAATGATAGTTTAAACTAACGGACGGTATCCGATCCAAATGCGTGTAAATAAAGATTTTTAAAACTCTGACCACAATACTAGCAAAAAAAAAAATGTACATAATATACTAGCAGCCCGCCCCGTGCTTCGCTAAGTGTTACAAAACATGTGATAAATGAAGAACCGCTCGACCGATTTTGTGCAAACTTCACATAAATAATCTACTAAATAGTCCGAACAAAGCCTAAACATTTGGTTTGGATAGGTGAGCCCGTTCTTGAGTTATAAAGTTACAACGAAAAGTGGCATTGATTTTTATATAGTGGCATACATTTTCAGTTAAAGTTTGAAAAACATCACTAAAAATCGTCACTTAATAAAATAAATAATAGAATAGAAATTTTACAACCATTGTTTTAATTCTTTATATTTTTTTGCTTTTTGTTTTGGCTCGTATTTAGATTTTAAAGGCCGTTTCAACTTGGCATAACACCATAATCTTAATATATAAAAGTGCAACTCGCTGTCCGACCATGAACCATGCCCGGGTCGAAGGCGCGTCGAGTTCCACGCGCGCTTCAAGTTCCTGTCGAGTTCCAAGAGCGTCAGCAAAATGACGGGGCCCCCTCACAGAGGGCCAAAGCCTGCCGGGGTCGCGGGACTTATTTCCATCACCGTGACCCCGGAACATAAAGGGCTATTGAAGGACACCGTGGATTTTAGTTAGCAGAAGTCTGCCAGTCCCTCCCGGGATGGGAGGACTCATTTGATGATTCGACCACGCAAAAAAAATGCATCATTTTGCTCGACAATCTCCTAAACTACTTTAACGATTTTAATGCAATTTTGAAAATGTCTATTATTGGTTCTTATATAGCCTCTTAAGTGCAAAATATACACAGTGTCTTAAATTCTAAAAACAATTATATATATATATTAATTTAACTTAATTACTTAATTATTGGAATGATTTATTTATCTAGTAAGCTAAAATGGGAATAAATGAAATACCGTATTTTTAGATTTAAAAAATGCCCAGATTCCTAGTAGGCCACTGAAATTTAGAAATTGAAAAACAAATATATATCCCCTTTCTTCGATTAAGACGTACAACGACGATATATTACTAGACTCCGCATGCACGATCTAAGGAACAAAAACTATTCTGTCAACTCGCTGAGGAACTACGTAAGCGAGGGGGACGGGGTACTGCGTTGTGATTGGCTAACTCAAGGTCTGTTCTGTCTCAAGGTATGTTTACGGCTCACAGGAGTGGTCGAAATAAGACTGATACAAGACTTTTTTGTCTAATGTGTTGACAGACATCGGTCGCCTGTTATTAGGAGTCTAGTAATATATCGTCGTTGAACTATATACAGTAAAATTTTCTTAAATTCTTTACGCTTCTGTTTCTAGCTCTGCTTCAATCTCTTCTGGAGTTCGCAGGTCTATTGCGAACCTCTTCTTAGTTGGCGCTTCTTCGTAATCTGAAATAGAAAATATGGTTTGATTAATATTGTTAAGTAATTCATTACAAAAGGGCTAGAGACTTGAAATTTTGGAAAAGTCCTTGAGACATGCTGAAAACTTGCTCATTATATTTTTTTGAGGAAAGAAAAATTTCCGATTGCAAGTGGGATTCAAACCCGCGTATTCTGGATAGGTACTCCAGACGACTTAACCAATTAGGCCATTGCAATCCATACTTGCAAGCCGAAATTCTCTATTCCTCGTTTTTGAAACGCTTTGCGGTAGCGTGGCGCCATCTAGATTATAATTATGATGCGCATCGCAATGGCCTAGTTGGTTAAGGCGTCTGGAGTACCTATCCAGAAGACGCGGGTTCGAATCCCACTTGCAATCGGAAATTTTTTTTTCCTCAAAAAACCATCTTTACGATGCGCATCGCATGCGTTAATGCGTTTAAAAATAATTAACTTGCTCATTACTTGCATATAAGTCAATTATCGTTGAATTCAATCTAGATCTGCAATTAACGTGGTCTTTGACTGCTGGCCTTTTAGAGAGACTAAGAGTCACTCAACGAGCAATGGAAAGAGCTATGCCCAGAGTTTCTTTGCGAGATAAAATCCGGAACACGGATATTCGGCGAAGAACCAGAGTCACCGACATAACTCGTAAAATTTGGAAGTTGAAGTGGCAATGAGCAGGCCACATCGCTTGTAGAACTGACAACCGATGGGGCAGAATGGTTCTCGAGTGGCGACCACGGACTGGAAGACGCAGCGTAGGTAGGCCTCCCGCTAGTTAGACCAACGCCGATATACTTATTACTCGACTCCGCATGCACGATCTAAGGAACAAAAACTATTCTGTCAACTCGCTGAGGTACTACGTAAGACGGGGTACTGCGTTGTGATTGGCTAACTGAAGGTCTGTTCTGTCTCAAGGTTAGTTTACGGCTCACAGGAGTGGTCGAAATAAGACGGATATAAGACTTTTTGCCTAATGTGTTGATAAACATCGGTCGCTTGTTATTAGGAGTAATAGTAATATATCGTCGTTGAGGTAGACCGAGGTTTGTATTTTCAAAAGGGTTTTTTTTTTACGCTAGGAGACATTTTATTTGATTGTGACTTATGGTTCTTCTAAAAACTGACAGCGGTTACTTAACCTTACACAAACCAATGGACAGAACACTTCAGAGACACAAAAAAGAAGAGATCTAGAGAGAATTTGTAAGAAACAAATAGAAATGTGACAACACATTTAGAAGAGACACTATTATATTATTTAACCATAAATGAAGAACGTTTTACCAAAGATTCCGAAAAATCTATCCTTGGGTAGAAAATACAGCACCCCTAGCACGAGTTTTCACCATTTTACTTTACAGAAACTTTCCAGTATTTACAGCGTTTCTTGTATGAAAAATTGGAACAGCGCCTCTGGTGTGCGAAGAAGGAACTATTTTTTTCTTTGAAAATTGTCAATTTGAAATTGTCAAAGTTCCAGTTTACTTTACGTCTCAAATACTGAAAACTCGTGCTGACGGTACTGTACTGTAAACTGGAACTTTGACGCTAGGGGTACAGATCGCCACGGAAGACTACAGAAACGCTGCGCTGTGACATTTTTTTAAAAGCTCTTCGCATTTTGAGATACAGGGCTTTTGGCCTCGCACAGGACAAATTTTGTTTTATTTTGTTGTTGTTTTTTTATAATCCTGTTTTTTCATAATATGTAGGTACTTGTAACAGGACAAGAAAATATTAATCCGAAATATAAATTGCCAAAAAAATTGTGACCCAAATTTTTTCTTTATAGATTTGAAGATACTCAATACTCAAAAAAAAAAATGTTAGACCGAAATATAGATTATTCAAAAATATTAGACCAGTATTTTTTCTTTTGTCACGTAAACTAAAATTGACGAAGATACAACGCTTCTAAAAATCACAAAACGTCCTCGGTCGGTATAATTTTACAGGCGTTATAACGTTATTACGTCACAATCACTCCCAAACTTCGAAGCAATTTTTTTGAAATCTTTGTCAATATTGATTGATTTAAAAAAAAAAAAAAACATGTGTATTATTTTTCAATAGTCTAATTGGCGGCCCAAACAGATTTTCAATTTATTTATGTATCAAACTACCCTATTGTCCTAGTGAGACCAAAACCATTTCTTTCTTTCTTTCAAAGAAAGCAACATACATTTTCTACCAAAAAACCAAAAGAGAAGAGTAAGAAAAACAATTCCAGAAGACCAAGAAGACCATGAATGGATGAATGGATAAATTACTTGGAAGTATCCTGTTAGGAGAAGACTAGTTACCCTGACACCTTCCTCTGGAGGATATGCCAAGGTGATGGCCAGCTCTCACCTGTGAAGTACCATTTTGTGATTATTATGGTGAAGGGTTCATAAAGAGAGTTAAAGAGAAACAAATAAAACAGAATAATTTCTCTTTCAGTATCTTATACGCTGTTAATATGGCCTGCCCATTGCCACTTCAGCTTGCTAATCCGGTGGTCTATGTATAACATGGATAAGTCTTTTTTCAACACACTTGCTCATAAAATGGCTTTAATTTCACCGCAATTAGGCACATAATGACACCTGTTATCAAACTGTGACTTTTTCTTTACTATTTCACAAGTGAGTTATAGGTTTTTTTTTAAAGTGTCAACCAATTAAAAAAAAAACCTATAACTCACTTGTGAATAATGGTAAAGAAAAAGTCACAGTTTGATACTGTTATCAAACTGTGACTTTTTCTTTGTTGTTGTTTTTTTTTTTGTGTTGCTTTGTTTTTAAAAAAGTTTCGAAACAAAAAAGATCGTGTTCAATAGTAGATACAAATAAATTTTATCAACTGCACGTTAACTAATTGTTTCTCTAAACACACTTTTTAATCATTAAATAAAATGGCTTTTTAGTATTATTTTCTTCACAAGTGTGTTGAAAAACGTCGTATGATACACGTGTGTATTGATGATTACCGTCCTCGGCTCTCTTAAGACCCTCACCTGACGGCTCGGGTCTCAATGACGCCTCAGCGGTAATCACCAACATTACACACTTGTACCATAATGTACTATTCCCGGTATTTCGTTTCAGTACTAACGGGATTTTGAACCGATTTCGCTGAATTTTGAAATAAAGATTGCTTTTACCCTGTTTGTCTTCATCAAACATGTTCCTAACAGTTTTAAAATTACGGGAAAATCTCTTTAAAACCCGGAGGCATGTCCATATTAATATACACGTTTCAGATTATTGATCCCAAATCAATCTACCTACTCCGAACTACCTATGATGATGTTTGATCATCATCATCATCAGCCGGAAGACGTCCACTGCTGAACATACGCCTCCCCCCTCATTCCTTCGACAACTGTTATGATAATAGTATAATACAATATAGTCGTCGTCCTCGCTCGATCCAGTTGACATGTTTACCACTTTAAAATGTTATGAAAAATATTTAGTTTTAATTCCGCGACAAAAATCCAGGCTTGTTGCAGGATGCAATCCCACCCTATGCAGTCATGCATATGCACATGCAGCAAAGGACCCACCCTCCCGCCCTCATGCATATGCACACATGCAACAAACGGAAAAGCAAGCCATGAAATCAAACCTATACTCGACACGTGTTTCGCCCCTCCACGGGGCATCCTCAGGAGATGTTGACTCGACAAGCGCTCGGCCTCGAATGAGCTAGTTTGACAGCTCTCGCCTCTTTATATAGCGTCGTGATGACGCATCGATAACGCAACGAAACGTTATCGATACAAACGTTATAAAGACGTTTGTATCGATCTACCTGCAATCATACTTAAAAGAGGTGATGTAATTAAGTTTGTTTGTTCATTCAACAGTGTATTATTATTATTATTATGTTTGGAGATTTCTAACTGCTCCAACACACACAACCGGAAATTTTTATTACAAACATGGAGAATTTTATACGTGTTATTGTCGCTCAAGGAATGGCCGGTATCGATTAAATGTTTTGCAAAATGTGATTTGTCTGGATGGCCATTCCTGTAAGCGGCAACATGCTCCCTACAGGAATGGCCATCCAGACAAATCACATTTTGCAAAACATTTAATCGATACCGGCCATTCCTTGAGCGACAATAACACGTATAAAATTCTCCATGTTTGTAATAAAAATTTCCGGTTGTGTGTGTTGGAGCAGTTAGAAATCTCCAAACATAATAATAATAATAATACACTGTTGAATGAACAAACAAACTTAATTACATCACCTCTTTTAAGTATGATTGCAGGTAGATCGATACAAACGTCTTTATAACGTTTGTATCGATAACGTTTCGTTGCGTTATCGATGCGTCATCACGACGCTATATAAAGAGGCGAGAGCTGTCAAACTAGCTCATTCGAGGCCGAGCGCTTGTCGAGTCAACATCTCCTGAGGATGCCCCGTGGAGGGGCGAAACACGTGTCGAGTATAGGTTTGATTTCATGGCTTGCTTTTCCGTTTGTTGCATGTGTGCATATGCATGAGGGCGGGAGGGTGGGTCCTTTGCTGCATGTGCATATGCATGACTGCATAGGGTGGGATTGCATCCTGCAACAAGCCTGGATTTTTGTCGCGGAATTAAAACTAAATATTTTTCATAACATTTTAATGTCATGGATTTCCGCAAAGTAACGCCTGATTCCATAATTTATGTTTACCACTTGTTAACCATGTGCTTTTGTAAACAGAAATAACAGAAGTGACTGAAATCTTACAACTTCAGTACCGTCGTGTGCGAGTTACAATTTCAGTTCAATAATTTTTGAGTAGCTCCATGTGCGAAGGGCCTCAGACCACCACGCCGAACGATAATTCGCTACTTGATGGTGATTGACTAACCTGAACTAGCCTGCATTGCTTTAACTCTTCTAGAATAGTCCTGGAAGGCAGCCGCTAATGAATATGTCAGACGCCTCGCTGCATTTCTGGAAAGATAAAAGAAATAATACTCAATTAGCTGATTATTGGATAAAGAAATTATCAATTTTATCGTCAGGTCGTGTTCCACTAGACAGATTCATCGCAAACCTACGCTATTCTTATCCTGAAAGGTGAAAGAAAATAATAACAATTTATTTATTTAATGGGGAGGGAAAACATCGTGATGAAACCGGCATGTCCGAGAACCAAAAATTCGAAGACATGTGACATCTACCAACCCGCACTGTGGGCCCACGTGGTGGATTATGGCATGGCCCACTCCTTCTCACAGAGAGTAGGCCTGTGTCCCAGCTGTGGAAACATTTTTTGGCTTGATGATGTTGAGATTTATTTTCCGTGTCTGGGTGTAATTTATCTATGTATGTATTTAGAAATATATAAGTATGTTTATCAGTTGTCTAGTACTCATAACACAAGCTCTGCTTAGCTTGGGACTAGATGGCGTTGTGTGATAGTTGTGGAATGTTAAATAAAAAAAAGTTTCGACCGGGCCCGTATCCTCGTTGACCGACTAAAAGTGACGGTTCAGACAGGAGACCGCGACAGGACACCGCGACACAACGACGATATATTACTAGACTCCGCATGCACGATCTAAGAAACAAAAACTATTCTGTCAACTCGCTGAGGTACTACGTAAGCGATGGGGACGGGGTACTGCGTTGTGATTGGCAAACCCAAGGTCTGTTCTGTCTCAAGGTATGTTTACGGCTCACAGGAGTGGTCGAAATTAGACGGATATTAAGACTTTTTTGCTTAATGTGTTGACAGACATCGGTCGCCTGTTATTAAGAGTGTAGTAATATATCGTCGTTGCCGCGCCACGAGAGCGAGACAGGAGCCGGCGTGAACTGCCATCTTAAGGTAGTATAGCCTACAGACACAAATCCATTGTGTCATTAGCTGACCTAATTAATTGACGACCCAGACAATTTCACAGGAGATTTACAAACAGATAACATTCCCAGGCTTCATAAAGTCACACTTAAGATAAAAAACAAATAACTAAATCTCTTATCAGTCATGTTATCCGGTCCCAGACATGTGATATCTAAAATATCTATGCCCAGTGTTGATTCAACAAACAAATATGTTTACGAAATACCTATTTCCTTTCATACTAGCTGATCCGGCAAACTTCGTACCGCTACAAAGTAACCTTTTAAACCTTCCCTGGACTTCCCAAAAAATTCAAAACCAAAATCAGCCAAATCGGTCCAGGCGTTCTCGAGTTTTAGCGAGACTAACGAACAGCAATTGATTTTCATATACAAGAAGAAGATTACGGTCGGCCGGCACGGTT
Organism: Agrotis ipsilon; assembly: GCA_028554685.1. Lineage (NCBI taxonomy): Eukaryota > Metazoa > Arthropoda > Insecta > Lepidoptera > Noctuidae > Agrotis > Agrotis ipsilon. Next base: position 6,960,821 of record CM052982.1, read on the forward strand.
AGCTAAGTGGTAGTACTATGCGGGTTTCGATCCCCGCAAGGGACAATTTTTTTTGAGACCTATTTGTTGTTGTTGCGGGTCTAGGTGTTTGTGTTTGTGAGTTTTTATGTTTGTAAACGTACCCACGACACAGGATAAATGCTTAGTGTTGCATGAGAAGAATAAAAAAAAAACGACGGGTTGCACTCCGGAAGTGCCGGCAGAAGTCAAAACTTGAATACTAACGTTGTGTCTTCATTTCCGTATTAAAATAGGCAACAGAAGTGGGTCAAATCTTATGAAATACTGACTACCACTAATACAACTTTATGCTGTTAGAAGAAAAATTACTGTACATTTAACCAATTTCTACTGTCCAGATATTTTCCTTCCCATACAATGAAACCTGCGAGCTGGAAGAGGAGCTGAGCAAGTTACACTGGGACATTATGGGGTTATGCGAAGTCCGTAGAGAGGGGGAGGACACCGTAACCCTGAAGTCTGGTAACTTGCTCTACTACCGGGAGGGCGACCAACAGTCCCAAGGTGGTGTCGGGTTTCTCGTTCACAAGTCCCTCGTTAACAACATAATAACCATCGACAGTGTGTCGAGCAGGGTGGTATACCTAATACTCAGAATATCCAAAAGATATTCGCTGAAGGTCATTCAGGTATACGCACCGACCTCGTCACACTCCGATGAGGAAGTAGAGACTATGTATGAGGACGTAAGTAGGGCCATACATAGCTCAAAAACTCACTTCACTGTTGTTATGGGGGACTTTAACGCAAAGTTGGGCAAGAAAAGCGGTGATGAGTTGAGAGTGGGGCAATTTGGGTATGGGCAACGGAACCCTAGGGGACAGAGGCTGGCCGACTTTCTGGAGAAAGAAGAACTCTTCATGATGAACTCTTTCTTCCAGAAGCCGCCTCACAGGAAATGGACCTGGCTGAGTCCCGATGGTTCCACGAGAAACGAGATAGACTTCTTCATGACCGACAAGAAACGGATATTCAGTGATGTCTCTGTGATCAACAGGGTGAAAACCGGTAGCGATCACCGAATCGTAAGAGGCTCGCTGAATATCAATGTTAAACTTGAAAGGTCCAACCTGATGAAGTCTACGCTCCGACCTACTCGGTCCCATATTCAAAACCCCGAAAGCTTTCAACTCGAGCTCTCTAATCGCTTTGCTTGCCTTGAGAACTTAGTTTCAGTGGACGAGATCAACGACGGGCTAGTGGAAACTGTCCGCACGGTAGGGTCTAAGTTTTTTAGACCCGGCCGTAAAGATAGACCTCAGAAATTGACCGATCAAACCTTAAACCTCATGGCTAAACGACGTTTGCTACAGTTGCAGTCTTCCGATGACGCGAAGTCATATAGGCAGCTCAATAGACGTATATCTAAGTCCTTGCGGCACGACCTGCGTCTCTTTAATACGAATCGTGTTAAAGAGACCATACAGCGAAACCAAGGCTCCAAAGTGTTCGCGAAGGGCAAGTCTATTGGGCAAAGCCAGATGACAAAGCTGAAACGGGAGGATGGCAGCATAGCGTCGACCAAAGCAGAGGTTTTAGGCGAGATCGAGAGGTTCTATGGACAGTTATACACTTCGGTCGCAAAGCCCGTTGACAGCTTGGTAGGAGATCCAAGAGCCAAGCTGTCCCGACATTATACCGAAGATATCCCGGACATCAGTCTGTACGAGATTAGGATGGCCCTGAAACAGCTTAAGAACAACAAGGCGCCGGGCGAGGACGGAATCACCTCAGAGCTTCTGAGAGCGGGTGGAACACCGGTACTTAAAGTCCTCCAGAAGCTCTTTAATACCGTCCTGTTCGAGGGCAAAACGCCCGAAGCATGGAGCAGAGGTGAGGTGGTGCTGTTCTTCAAAAAAGGTGATAACAGCCTATTGAAGAACTACAGACCCATCACGCTTCTGAGTCATGTTTATAAGCTGTTTTCAAGGGTTATCACGAACCGTCTCGAACACAGACTTGATGACTTCCAGCCTCCCGAACAAGCCGGTTTCCGAAGAGGCTATAGTACCATAGACCACATCCATACGCTGCGGCAAGTTATACAGAAGACCGAGGAGTATAACTTGCCATTATGCTTAGCGTTTGTGGACTATGAGAAAGCCTTCGATTCGGTGGAAACATGGGCGGTGCTTGAGTCACTCCAGCGATGCCGTATTGACTGTCGGTACATCGAGGTGTTGAAGTGTTTGTATAATAACGCCACCATGTCGGTCCGAGTACAGGAGCAGAGTACGAAGGCGATTCCATTGAGAAGAGGCGTCAGACAGGGGGATGTTATCTCCCCTAAACTGTTTACTGCCGCAATGGAAGACGCCTTCAAGCTCCTGGAATGGCAAGGACTTGGCATCAACATCAATGGCGAGTACATCACTCACCTTCGGTTTGCCGACGACATCGTAGTCATGGCAAAGTCGATGGAGGAACTCAGCATGATGCTCGATGGCCTCGACCGAGTTTCGCAACGGGTGGGCTTGAAAATGAACATGGACAAGACGAAAATTATGTCAAATGCCAATGTTGTGCCCACCCCAGTCTCTGTTGGAAACTCGGTACTCGAAGTTGTTGACTCATATATCTACTTAGGACAAGTAGTCCAATTAGGTAGATCCAACTTCGAGAAAGAGGTCAGCCGCCGAATCCAACTCGGTTGGGCAGCGTTCGGGAAACTACGCAGTGTCTTTTCGTCCGATATACCTCAGTGCCTCAAGACGAAAGTCTTCAACCAATGTGTGTTACCAGTGATGAGTTACGGCACCGAAACGTGGTCTTTCACTATCGGCCTCATCTCAAAGCTCAAAGTCGCTCAGCGAGCTATGGAGAGGGCTATGCTCGGTGTTTCTCTGCGTGATCGAATCCGAAATGAGGAGATCCGTAGACGAACTAAAGTCACCGATATAGCCCACCGGATTAGCAAGCTGAAGTGGCAATGGGCAGGCCATATTGCTCGCAGAGCGGATGGCAGATGGGGTCGAAAAGTGCTGGAGTGGAGACCACGGACTAGCAAGCGCAGCGTAGGACGTCCACCAACAAGGTGGACAGACGACCTTATGAAGGTCGCCGGAAGACGCTGGATGCAGGTCGCTTCCAACCGGTACTTGTGGCGATCAAAAGGGGAGGCCTATGTTCAGCAGTGGACGTCCTATGGCTGAGATGATGATGATGATGATGATACAATGAAACGATCCTTACATGACATTAAATAACATAACATCATAAAAAAAATAGGTAATTTTTCGATCATAGAATTTGTATGAAAAACTATTCTGCAGAATTTAACCAACTTCCACCGTTCTGATTTTTTTCTTCCGATACATTGAAATTACGTGAAACAGAGTCGAACGGCATTAAATAAAATGGCTCATGAGGGATTTTCTTTTGATTTTTTATTTTGTTTCATATGTTTCTAATTTTGAGATCTTAAAACGTAACGTACATGTCATGTCATTGTCAGTCACATCACACCATTGGCATTTGGAAATAAATAACAACAAGGAAAAATAAAAAAATATTCATTGACCAGTCTTTTTAATTTAAGATTTTTCACGCCATAAAGAAAATGGCCCAAGAGAAAAAGAAGAGAAGTCTGTGCCTCGTGGATTTGTGCAAAAATGAAGGCATAAATCTAGTAACGTAGTCAGTTCAACGCCATCTACAGAGTTCTTGGAAACTACTTTTTTTTTAATACTCGTAAAAGAAAACTTCTCATTTTACTCATTTCTGTAGACAATACACACTTGACCAAAAAAATTAAAAACACCAAAATTGTCAACATCAAAATAAAAGAGCTAAAGTTTCTAAAGAAAGTTTTCCCGTATCTCATAAGGATGATTATTTCTCCCGTTTAGCCAATTTAAATAAACAGCCTGTAAATCTGTCTATGATGTATTAGATTTTGAGTTATCGTTCAAGAACGGAAGATAGGATTATGCTTGTAATAACAATTTTACAAAAATACTGTTATTATTGGATTTTACCAAATCTAGAAGCTCTAGATTCTCAGTTCAGCAATCTCAAAAAGACTGCTGAACTGAGAATCGAACCAAAGATGTTACTACAGTACTCCCGAATTAATAATGCGCATGCAAATCTTCGCCAATTGATTATTCCCGGAAACACCCGAATCATTGAATCGGAGAGAGCCCTAAACAATGCACTTGCAATTTGCACCTTGTTCGAAAGAAACAGGAGTCAATGTCATATGTCAAATCATGTGAAACAATTGAAAACAATTCGGGTGGTCGGCAGCTGTCGCCGGTCAGTCAAATATTGTTGTTGCCGAAGAGTGACGAAGATTTCTATGTGCATTATTAATTTGGGAGTACTGTATTTATTTATAACAGCTTCTGACTCAACGATCAAATATTTTTTTCACAATCTTGTTGTAGTTATCTACATTACATTATTTGACCTGAATCTTCTTAACGTATCAAAGATAATCTGAGGTATTTGAAATCATATTGATATTTATGTGTTATGAAATTCATAAAGGTGATAGATTCGAACATTCACTTGTAACAGACCATTGCGTATTTCCCGGATTTTAGTTTTATCCGGATTTATAAAATCACCTCACAGTATAAAACCAACGACGATTTATTACTAGATTCCGCAAACACGATCTAAGGAACAAAAACTATTCTGTCAATTCGCTGAGGTACTACGTAAGCGAGGGGGACGGGGTACTGCGTTGTGATTGGCTAACTCAAGGTCTGTTCTGTCTCAAGGTATGTTTACGGCTCCCAGGAGTGGTCGAAATAAGACGGATATAAGACTTTTTTGCTTAATGTGTTGACAGACATCGGTCGCCTGTTATTAGGAGTCTAGTAATATATCGTCGTTGGATACCACTGAGCAACCAATAAGCTCTAATTAAAAAAAAAAAAATCCTTACCTTGACTCACAAACAAATCCGTGACACTCAAAAGGATTAAGCCCTTTAACATCAGCGTTGTCCTTCACGATGATCATGGAGAAAACCCTGGTATAGACTAGGTCTTGTACACCATATGATATAGACTCTATGTTAAAGAACACGGTCATGTGCTCAAACTCATCCGTTTTCGTCCCACTGTCCAAAGTTTCAAGGTGAACGCCATCGAGGGCGATTTTTAGCTTCACTATCGGCAGGATTTGACCTGAAATAGATGGAAATATAATATTAAAATTAATTTTTTATCTGTATTTAATCATGCCTACGTGATCGAATCCGAAATGAGGAGATCAGTAGACGAACTAGAGTCACCGATATAGCCCACCGGATTAGCAAGCTGAAGTGCCAATGGGCTGGCTATATAGCTCGCAGAGCAGATGGCCGATGGGGTCGAAAAGTGCTAAAGTGGAGACCACGGACTAGCACGCGCAGCGTAGGACGTCCACCAACAAGGTGGACAGACGACCTTATAAAGGTCGCTGGATGACGCTGGATGCAGGTCGCTTCCAACCGGTATATGTGAAGATCTAAAGGGTCTATTGTCAGCAGTGGACGTCCTATGGCTGAGATGATGATGATCATGATTTAATCATAGTCCGGAGAAGGTATATTAATTTTATACATATAATTATATCACGAACTGTCATAGAAATCATGACATGGATACGCCTTTTTCCCGGGATTTCATTTCAGTGCTTACGGAATTTTAAATCGATTTGGCTGAAAGAAATAAAGATGAATTGCCTGTATATCTTCATCCTACGTTCCTAACAATTTTAAAATTGGTATTGTGGATGTGTGACCATCTGTCATAGCGAGTATCTTCCGTGCCTCAGAAAGCACGTGAAGCCATTGGTTCCGGTAGATTTTTAACTGTCGTTACTGCTAGTCAGAAGCTCTAAAGTCTGACAACCAGTCTTACCAAGGGGTTTAGTAATACCCAGTTACTAGGTTGTGGAGGTCCGATAGTCAGTCGCTCCATGTAAAATATTGATATTCAGCTGCATCTGGTTCGAGTGGAAGCCGACCACAATATACATAGTTGAGAAAAGACATTAAGATCATGATGAAAGTGTTTTTTTTTCTTCCCCATGCCCGATGCCACGCAATTCGACTGATTCCAACTACAAGTGAAAATCATCCTTACCACTACGACATATGACATAAAACGTGCGGTTGGCTATGGGTAGATGAAAAACAAAACACGCTCGCCACGACGACATCAAGTCAATCGAATTGCATCATTATATCGTGGTAGTGAAGACGATTTTCATTTTTAGTTAGTAGAAATTGCATGAATCGCGTTATCGGGACAGTCTAAAGTTCAAGAGTACACAATACACATACCTGGAGGTAACGCCTTCGCAGCTGCAACCATGAGGTCGACAGGCCTCCTCGTGTGTTTGATACCCCATAGTCCCCTCGCGTCGCTCTGTCCTAGATATTTGACCTGGAATCAGGAAAGAATCAATATTAGTTTCTTTTGTGGCAACGAAGGCTCACCAATTTCGCAACCTATGGTTCTCTTTGCTGATCACAGCACTTTAATAAAATGTCTCAATAAAGAAACCCATGAGAATGACATCAACAATGCACTTAAGAAATCCTCATCACTGCAATATACGATTTGCTCTTTGACGAGGCGGCTTTGATATCGTCCATCGTGCAGCGAGAGAAGTGAGCGCTAGTATCACTGTCAGTTTCTTAGTGACTAAAAAAACTATAGACAGGCGTGGGCGCTGCGACAGCGCTGTCAAAAGGCTGTGTTTATAGAGAATAGCTATGCTGGGCCGACAGCGAGCTACCCATTACCCGCCGTTTGCAATTCCAGCCTCATTCCTCGGCAGTTGATTATTATGTAAGCCAATGGCCATCAATAATTTAACTAAAAAGGTATGCTTAACTCACGTACCCAAAATGGTGGTAAGTTTCACTTTCAATTAAATCTAATTAAGAAAACAAACACGTATTTTAATTAGCTTTCTTTTTGGTCCCTCTGTTGTGGTGGGGTCGTGTTTTGTGTGTGAGGTGATAATTTTATGTTTATTATTATTAAGTAGAGTACAGAGCAGATGGCCGATGGGGTCGAAAAGTGCAAGAGTGGAGACCACGGACTAGCAAGCGCAGGACGTCCACCAACAAGGGGGACAGACGACCTTATAAAGGTCGCCGGAAGACGCTGGATGCAGGTCGTTTCCAACACCGGTTGGCATTGAACCGGTATACCGGTTGACCCGGGCATGGTCCATGGTCGGAAAGCGAGACGCCCATTTCTTGCCACTCGCAAGCCCGAAGTGGACTAGATGACACATTTTACTTAGAGAGACGACACCACGCCTCACCACTGTGTCCCATCCAGGGGCCTAAGTCTACTAATTGATATACGTCACAATGGTCTCTCAATGGTAAGTTTTTGACAGATTTGCCATACAAAAACTGTCAAAAACACACCATTGAGAGACCATTGTAACGTTTATAAATTAGCAGACTTAGGCCCCTGGTTGAGTGCGAGCGCCTAGAGCACGAAACAGAGCTGTCAAACAATTGAATGAACTTGTGCGCGTTGTCTCATCCTGGATGGGACACAGTGGTGATACATGGTGTCATCTCTATACGTAGTAATAATAGCTCAATGACTACGTCTAACAAAAGTACTAGATACTTTTGTTAGACGTAGTCATTGAGCTACACTCGTTAGCCCATATATTAAACATTATCTGAAGTATCAAATCATTTACATTGCGTTATAAATCGCCTCAATTAGACCGAGCGCCATATTGTTGCCCGGATGTGACGTCACAATGTATTTGTATGTATGGAGTTTATGTACAATGATTAACGGTAAATTAGTCTGTCTGTACTGTATGTATGTATCTAGATTCGTTACGGTTTGTGGTTATGGGTTGGGTTTACCCAACTATGTTTTAGATTCCATTTTAGGATGCGCTAGTCGAACTAATAATAATAATATTCCACAACTATCACACAACGCCATCTAGTCCCAAGCTAAGCAGAGCTTGTGTTATGGGTACTAGACAACTGATAAACATACTTATATATTTCTAAAAACATGCATATTAGGTATAGATAAATTACACCAAGACGCAGTGGTGGCCCAGTGGTATCGGCCCCTACTTACGAGTTGTAGGTCGTGGGTTAGAACCCAGCCTGGCGCATTACTTTGTGTAATTTATTTCATCACCACTGCTCTCAAAACGGTGAAGGAAAACATCGTGATGAAACCGGCATGTCCTAGAACCATCAAATTCGAAGACATGTGACATCTGCCAGCCCGCACTGGGCCCGCGTGGTGGATTATGGCCCACTCCCTCTCACAAGAGAGGAGGTCTGTGTCCCAGCAGTGGGAACGTTATAGGCTGATGATGATGATGACACCGAGACACAGAACAAATGATCATGCTCATCACACAAACATTTGTCGTGGGTGGGAATCGAACCCACGACCCCCGGCATAGCAGTCAGGGTCACTAACCACTTCACCAACAGGCGAGTCGCGCCAATAAAGGCTTAAAAGTAGTGTCAAGTATCATAGTAGCACATAAAACTATCATTACTCGCGTGTGACGTATATTAAATGCAATTTATGTTGTTGGTAATGTCAAATGATCTGACCCCTGGGTCACAGCTGTCTCTTGGTTATGTTCACACATTTTAAGTGTGTTCTTTCAGGGTCGCGGGACTAACGAGCTACCGTGACCGCGGAACGTTAAGGGCTATTGAAGGACACCGTGGATTTTAGTCAGTACAAGTCTGACAGTCCCTCCTGTCTTGCTTGGGAGGACTCATTTGAAGATTTTACCACGTTAAAAAAAAAGGTTGGCGCAGTGGCTGAGTCATTAACTGCTGATCTGTGTGTTGCGGGTTCGATTCCCAAACTCATTAGACTCATTTGATGACTTTATCAAGAAAAAATAAATGGCCACACCTTGTTTTATTCACGTGGTAAAATCATCAAATGAGTCCTCCCACCCAGGGCAGGGCGGGAGGGACTGTCTGACTTCTACTCACTAAGATCCTTCAATAGCTCTTTACGTTCCAGGGTAATGGTTATCTGATGAGGCAGAGCCGCGACCCTAGTAAGCTTTGGTCTGCTAAGTAGAGCACTTTCAGATTTCTGCGCTCCATTGTCGACCCGGGTATGGATCATGATCTGATGGCGAGTCACCAATTACTCGCCGTCCGCGCAAGGCAACGACCATATATTACTAGACTACGCATGCACGATTTAGGGAACAAAAACTATTCTGTCAACTCGCTGAGGTACTACGTAAGCGAGGGGGACGGGGTACTGCGTTGTGATTGGCTAACTCAAGGTCTGTTCTGTCTCAAGGTATGTTTACGGCTCACAGGAGTGGTCGAAATAAGACGGATATAAGACTTTTTTGCCTAATGTGTTGACAGACATCGGTCGCCTGTTATTAGGAGTCTAGTAATATATCGTCGCTGGCGCAAGGTAACTTACTTGAAATGTCATAGGCAGGTCATCAGCGGTCACTGGTCCTTCTTTTTTCTCTTCTTTTTCAGACATTTTTGTTTCTTTTACATTACTTTTTCAGTCTTGAATATTAGGTGCTTTACGTCTTTGTTTGTTTGGTGTCTTCAATTTTTCATATCATTTTTATCTGGAAAGAGAGAAAGATTTATTTAAATTAAGGTTTAATTATTAAACTAAAGTGAGATATGCAATTTTTGATGACTGTAGCACCATAACTATTTTTATATTACCTATTTAATTTTACTTTTTTGTCTTTTGACAATTCAAAAGTGCTTTTTACAAAGCCTACCTGAAATAAATTATTTGATTTTGATTTTGAACATAATTATGTAAGAAAAAATTAGATTTAGAACAATCTTCGACCCTTCGTACACTAGGCGACGCAAGTCCCATCACCTTACGACTTTAATCTTAATATATATAAATCTCGTGTCATAATGTTTGTCCTCAATGGACTCCTAAACCACTTAACCGATTATAATAAAATTCGCACACCATGTGCAGTTCGATCCAACTTGAGAGATAGGATAGTTTTAATCTCAAATTTTAGACCGGGTCCTCCACCCGTGCGAAGCCGGGACGGGCCGCTAGTATTACTATAGTTTTAGTCTAGAACTAAGTGTAACTGCGACCTTACGTTGCAACATAATTCCTGCTAGGCAGTGATAAGACTTACCTTGAATATTATGAGTGAAATGCTTGTCTAACTCATCAAATATTTATGTAATGGTGTCCTTCTATGTAAGTGATTACATGGTGATTGTAACATTATTATAGAAAAGCATACTTTACATTAATTATCGTCTTTTACGTAATTACGTCATTTTAGTCTGCTTTTTTTTAGCGTGGAGAAATCATCAAAGGAGTCCCACCTAGGGCAGGGCGGGAGGGACTGTCAGATTTGTATTGACTAAAAACCACGGTGTTAATATTCCACAACTATCACACAACGCCATCTAGTCCCAAGCTAAGCAGAGCTTGTGTTATGGGTACTAGACAACTGATAAACATACTTATATATTTCTAAATACATACATATTATAGATAAATTACACCCAGACACAGAACAAATGATCGTGCTCATCACACAAACATTTGTCCTGGGTGGGAATCGAACCCACTCATAATTATCTAAGAAACTAATAATCCTAATAAATAAAATAACACGCATAATACGCACTATCGTCTCTTCTACACCTGTCGTTTATTTCGTAACGGTCCAAAACATCTGGTCCCCCTAATTTTGGACCCACTGTTCTAAACAGGTGCCTTTACCTACGCAAAAAGTATCATTTCCTATCTATTTTGTGAGGATTTTTAAAGCCAAAGCCGTATTTTGGTTTTGAAGTAGATTTTGAGTAATGTGGATGGCTCATTTTTCGACATGTTTTCGACTAATGTGTGTTACCAGTGATGACGTACGGCGCCGAAACGTGGTCCTTTACTATGGGCCTCATTAGTAAGCTCAGTATAGTCCAACGAGCTATGGAGAGGGCTATGCTCGGAGTCTCTCTGCGTGATCGACTCAGAAATGAGGAGATTCGTAGACGAACCAAAGTAACCGACATAGCCCAACGAATTAGCCAGTTGAAATGGCAGTGGGCAGGCCATACAGCACGCAGAACTGATGGCCGATGGGGCCGTAAGGTTCTCGAATGGAGACCACGCACCGGCAAGCGCAGCGTAGTCCACCCACTAGGTGGGCAGACGATGTTATGAAGGCCACAGGATCACGCTGGATGCAGGCCGCTTACAACCGGTCCTACTGGAAGTCTAAAGGGAAGGCCTATGTTCAGCAGTGGACGTCTTACGGCTGATATGAAGAATGTGGATGGTTCTATCATCAACTAGCTGTTTCCAGCGACTGGGAACTGGTGCATTCTGAAATTTTGCCCCACACTAGGTATTTCTTCTGTGTCGTGGGTGCGTTTACAAACATAGAAAGTAAAAAAAAACAAAGAAAAAAAAATACCGACCGAATTGAGAACCTCGTCCTTTTTTTTAAGTCGGTTAAAATCATAAAAACCCAGACCGAAAAAACTACTTGTAGGTAAGTCATAATATTTTTTCCGTGTGGGAATCAAACCCCACGAAGAGTTCCCTCGATTTTCGATCGAAAAAACATTTGACAAATATTTTTTTGACAAATTTTTATATTTTTTGTTTTGTGATGAAGATACAACAATTCTGAAAATCACAAAACGTCACTCGTTCGGTATAATTTAACAGGCGTTATGACGTCACAAGTCTCCCCTTCCAAATTTCCAATCTTTGTCAATATTGATTGTTTGAGAAAATGAAAAGATACGTGTGCATTATTTTTCAATACTCTTACTGACGCTGACGTAGTAAGCAGATTTTCAATTTATTTATACACTGACGCCTCCCGTGACCAGAGGGCTGGCCTATTTCTTGGTCAAAGGATCAGCATTGCCATCCAACGTGGTCCAATGCTGCCAGCGTTCTGGGCAATGTTCCCATTGACAGCGATGTGGATGACTTTTTGACGCCCTATAAATTTTTAATGTTACTTTATTTTGGTCATTTTGTAAATATTTTAGTACCTATTAATTTTAGTTTTTTAATGGTATATAATTAGTCTGAAAGATAGATTATTAAATCCTGTAACCCCGTTAAAAAAAATTGTAAAGTAAACCATTCAATTCTGTTTTCTGTTTCGGTTATAAAATTATGAAATGAGTCCTCCCTCTCAGGGTGGAGCGGTCGAAACTGAGACTTTTCTGACTAAAAAATCAACCTGTACCTTCACCCTTTGCCTTCTAGATCCGCGATAAGTTCTCTCTTACCTTGCATCAATAAAAAAAAAAGTACTACTACTATTTCGCGTTTAAATACATAAGCCTAGTAAATAATAAACCACTTGTGTAAACTATAATGTTAGCAACGAGTACCTACGTTTTTAATTTAACCTTGGCTATATACGAGTACAAACGAACGTTTTCACAATTGTTGAGGTAAAATACATCATTGTTTTATATATTTTTTGATGGTCTACATGAGATCTGCTATCAAAATAATTAATTTTAATGATTATGGTCTCAATGATGACCTACATTTTTGGCGTAGTAGCTGAGCTATCGACTGCTGCGTAACTTGTCGCGCGTTCGATACCCGCACGGAACAAATATTTGTATGATCTGCATGTAGTTTTTTGGGGTTTGGGTAACAACGAATGTTTCTTTTTTAAACTTTGCCCCGTTCTAGGGATTTCTCCTGTGTCGTGGATGCGTTTACAAACATATAAACTCACATACACAAACGCCCAGACAGGGAACAACTATTACTTGTAAGATCATAGAAACATTTGCTCCGTGCGGGAATCGAACCTGTGACATTCAGCGCAGCAGTCCAATCGCTCGGCCATTGAAAACTTCCTCCTTTTTTCAAAGATGATTGAAAACCGATATGTGGGACCACCTATTAGCCATACCTCTGTCTAAAGGCGGCTGTACACATTGAGCCAAGACATTGGGCCAGCATATTGGGAAAAAAAAAATAATTCCACATGTCGCTGTTTACACATTGGGCCAACGTGTGAACACTGCGAAGCACGCCAAGATCCTTTGATTAGTGCACGAAAAACTGACAACTTTCAGTTGGCCGGCCAGGGGCCTAAGTCTACTAATTTATATACGTCACAATGGTCTCTCAATGGTAAGTTTTTGACAGATTTGCCATACAAAAACTGTCAAAAACACACCATTGAGAGACCATTGTAACGTTTATAAATTAGTAGACTTAGGCCCCAGTATTCCCGCCAACTACCAACATACCGCCAAGTAGGTCTGTACACGCTGGCACAATGCAACGACGATATATTACTAGACTCCGCATGCACGATCTAAAGAACAAAAACTATTCTGTCAACTCGCTGAGGTACACGTAAGCGAAAGGACAAAGGACGGGGTACTGCGTTGTGATTGGCTAACTCAAGGTCTGTTCTGTCTCAAGGTATGTTTACGGCTCACAGGAGTGGTCGAAATAAAACGATAAGACGAATATAAGACTTTTTTGTCTAATGTGTTGACAGACATCGGTCGCCTGTTAATAGGAGTCTAGTAATATATCGTCGTTGGCCCAATGTGTACAGAGGGTCTTACACTTTTTTTAAACAACCGTGATATTGCATTAAGTATTAAAAATTACTTTATTTTACGAACCACATAACACGAAGTGCGTAAATATTCGACTCTCAGAGCGGAAATGAAAGCGTGGCTTAAATAAAATAATAAAACGGATTGAATGTGGTCACCCATCCGAAACTTATGTGTGGGCAACATGCCAAGGTTAACATGTACTATGTAATAGGTATCTGCTGGGGGTCTACTCTTAGACCGTTAACGAAATTACGGGCACGGGCCGAAACTTTTTAGAAAGAAAGAAAGAAAATTGTGTTTATTGGCACAAACTTAAAACTAAACAATACAGATAAAGTTATAAAGTAGTATAAATAGAGGAAATAAAAAACTTAACAACTTAATGCCAAAGGGCCTCAGCTCAGCATATGCCAGATGGCAACACAAAGTTTACCAACTGACGCTGATTTTCAGCTGCAGCCCACACCCAGTGGACCCAACTCTAGTGACTCTTTGTCAACTTTTAGTGAACCCAACTCCCTATTAATTCTGAATTCATAAGTTCTGGCAACATATTGGACGCCGGGACAACTGTCTTCAATCATGTTGTTACCAATGTTTAGTACGATATGAATCGCCGTCCTATCAGCGAAAAGTTCAAAGGTGAAAGAGTCTATCGGTGAAACGGCCATAAGTGAATCGTCCTGTCGACGAAACGTCCAATGATGAACCGGTCGTCGGTGAATCGTTGCAGAATCACGTATCACTAACTAATCTTATGTCTCTTAGTTATAAAAAATAAGAAAAATCCGAAACGTCGGCCGAAGTTGCGGGTTTTGTGCTTAGATAGTAGTAGCCCCTGATACAATACAGTATATCCCATTGTTAAAAGGTATCCAAATTAATAATGTAAATGTGTGTTACCGTTTCACGTTTCAACTGACTGATTTAACAGGTAACCGTGTTCCTGGAACGTAAAGGGCTATTGAAAGAACACCGTGGATTTTATTCAGTACAAGTCTGACAGTCCATTCTGCTTCACCTTGTGCGGGAGGACTCATTTTATGTTTATTTGTTTGGTTGATCACACCCACAACAAGTGGCATAGATTCACAACACTTCAAAGTTTTAACCGTCCATCGCTGCTTTTTAACCAGCTCATTTATTTACCTTACCTACAGAACCGGCGATGGAAGTAAAAAGAGGGATTGTAGTCGCAAAAGTTCGGGTGTTTTCGGTTTTAGTTTTTCCAAGAGATGATTTCAAAAGTGTAAATAGGGAAATATAAATAACTAGCAGTTGCCCGCGGTTTCACCCACTACAACTCCCGTAGGAACATTAAATCGGGATAATAACTATCCTATGTGTTAATCCAGGTTATAAGCTATCTGTGTACCAAAAATAAACAAAATCCGTGTAGCAGTTTTTGCGTGAAAGAGTAACAAACATCCATCCACACAAACAAACTTTAACTTTACTTTTTTATATAAGTATATAAGTAGGAAGAAATAAATTACAATAACTGACCCGGAAAACTTCGTAGCGCCTCAGAAAACTTTGAAACCTTCCCCGGACTTCCAGAAATAATTCAAAACCAAAATCAGCCAAATCGGTCCAGCCGTTCTCGAGTTTGAGCGAGACTAACGAACAGCAATTGATTTTTATAAATAAGAAGAAGATACGAGAAGATGTGAAAGATAAAAAAATAATATACATATTAATTGAAGCAATTAATTATGAAACTCATCCACAATCCATCGGATTGTGCTAAAAATGCATATTAGATGCAATATGACTCAACTGGTAAGTTTCCTCACCATATAATTTTAATCAATCACTGCTGTCTAAAATCACTAACTAAAGGTGATCTGGACTTTAGAAAAAATGTCGGCGAATAGTCCTTAGGTGAAAAGTTCTATCGATGAAACGGCTATAAGTGAATCGTCCTGTCGACGAAACGTCCAATGATGAACCGGTTGTCGGCGAATCGTTGCAGAATCATGTCGCGTCATTGGTCGCATATGAATGTACATTGTGTTCTTATTAATGCATATAACATATATTTTATGGGCATATTTTATCTATCCAAGCATGAATTTAAAAAGATGGCTCTAAATATTTAAAAAAAATATATGTGAGGTGGATGCTGTCCTTTACCTCACGCATCTCGCCGATATTGGTAGGCACCGTGACTTTGCTGGTAGCAAGAGTGTAAACTCAATCAATCATTTTCATTTTCAACAAGCTTGCCGTCTGAGTTTATACATATAGCGCATATATGTATAACTCAGACGGCAAGGTAGTTACTGTCATTTTAGTTATTTCATCATCCTTGAAAACGATTGATTGCCAATATCTTATATATTATCAATGGGTTGGGTACATACCTAAGCTTGTAATATATTACGGAATAAAATTGATTGAAATCTTTAAAAAATAATTGGATTTTCGAGTTGTGAAAGTTTATCTTACATGATCTTGTTGTTTCGAGAAAAGTGCGAGTCGCAATTTCAGCAGTACCATCCTTCCTACTAATTTTATGAACGTGATGAAAATTTGTTTGAATGGATGGATGTTTGTTACTCTTTCACGCAAAAACCACTGGACAGATTTGGATGAAATTTGGTACACAGATAGTTTATAACCTGGATTAACACACAGGATAGTTTTTATCCCGATTTTATGTTCCCACGGGATTATTTTGGAGTTTTAGCCGGTGAAGCCGTTTCAAGCAACAGCTAGTTCTCTGAAAATACAGGCTTGTAACGCCACACTAGAACTAAAGCTTTCATTCATGGCATTCAGTATAGCCTCCGCCAGATAATTGTGGAATAAAATACGTTGACCCCCGTGTACCAATGTATTTCAATATTTCAAAACGATAACAAAAAATGTGAAGAAAGTGTCGTTACACGTTCAAAACAAACGTATCGTGGTAAGAGGTGACATTGACCTTCCTTATATTTTATTTTGAAATTCGAACGATGCACGATGGTATCATGAAATTTGTACGATGAATTATTAGGATCAATTACCTTTATTCTACACCTATCTGGCGGGAACTATAAGCTATAAGCGAACATAAGGGTAGGTTCAGATGACAAGCGCTCAGCGCGCGTTGAACGCGCGTTGAATTTTTGTATAGTGTTCACATGGTGCGCGCTTGTCAGGCGTTAAACGCGCGTTGTTGCGGCCAGTTTGAGTTCTACATTTGTCGAAGATGGACGTAGAAACAGTTTTATCGGTGATTTTATACAGACGGCAGAAACGACACAACAGAAGACGGAGATATTGGGTTCACCCAATTTTGTCAACCAGGCTGACTGAAAGTCAGTACATTATTTTATATCCTTCACAAAATATAAGGACGAGTTCTTCCCAAGCCCGTCTTCTCAAATTCTTATCTGAATAATCGCTACTTGTCATGTCCCATATCGCAGGACGTTTCTCTATTTCATCAATTAATAATTCCGTATTAAAAGCTTCGGTTTCCATTTCGGACGATTTTCGGACGAACTTGACGAACCCTAAAATACGTCTATCCGCGTCGAAAGCGCGCGCTCAACTGAACGGAAACATAGAAAACCAATGATCTCAAAGCGCGCGTTAACGCGCGTTGACGCGCGCTGACAACAGTCGAGCGCTAGCGCAGCGTTGAACGCGCGCGTTACTAAAACGCGCGTTAGCATGTGTACGGCCTGAATAAATTGTATGTAGTTGTAAACGCGCGTTATCAAAACGCGCGTTGAGCGCTTGTCATCTGAACCTACCCTAAACCGTATACGCAGCGCACGCAACGGAAGCTCTCGAAAAGGAATATTTTTTCCCGATTTTGCAACATTTTTCATTGCTGCTCTGCTCCTATTGGTCATAGCGTGATGTTACATAGCCTATACCTTCTTGGATAAATGATGGACTATCCAATATAAATAGCATTTTTCAATTCGAACCCGTAGCTCACGAGATTAGCGCGTTCAACCAATAAAAAAAAAAACAGATACGGACATGACTAAACCCATCTTGTTCCTTCTATTGTTTCTGTCGTTCTAGGACCGCGGATTCTTTGGAAAGGTTACCACAACACTAGTAAGCTTTTACTGGCAAACCACCTATACAAAATAATTAGTAAATGAATTTATATTTTTATACGCAATAACGCCTGCGTCACGTCTTCGCAAAGATATTTTTACGAACGAAAAATTGAGTTGCGAGCACGGTTTGAACCAGCGTCTTCTGTATAGGTACATTGATTTGATTACAATATCAGACATGTTGATTGGTAAGTAGTTTGAAACATTACCAATAGATGGCGCAACGTGTAAACAGCGTTTCAAAAACAAGCGAACGAGAAAAGCTACGAGTCTAGTGGTTGCGATGGCCTAATTGGTTAAGGTTTCTGGAGTACCTATCCAGAAGACGCAGGTTCAAACCCTGCTCGCAGCTGAATTAGTAATTAATGATCGTTATCAAGCATTTTTTAGGAAATAACATTCATATACACGCATACAATAGATTTGTATCTTTACAATAATTAATTAATATTTTTAATTGATAAAAAGAATCGTAGGTGATTAATTTAAAGAAAAAATATAAGCTATATCATGTTTACTCGATTTTGGGAGATTAATCAGTTATAGGTTGATTATTATTGTCATAATAGAGAAGCCACTGCCGCACCCTTTTTTTTCTTGCGTGGTAAAATCATCAAATGAGGCCGGGCAGGGCGGGAGGGACTGTCAGACTTGTACTGACTAAAATCCACGGTGTACTTCAATAGCTCTTTATGTTCCGGGGTCATGGTGATGGAAATAAGTCCCGCGACCAACTGCCGCACCCTTTCGGCATTCCAGGCTTGATATTTTATCTATTTTCATTTTTTTTTACCGTAGTATAATCTTGTAAGGCGTCGCGGTAGACCTCGCTTTCCTAAAAGCCGACGTGGGGATGCATCGAGACGTAGTAGCGGTGGACAGGGGCCTCACCCCGCTCTCCTTGGCTAAAGAGAACTGGCGCAAACCTGTGGTACTTGACACTAATGATCGCATGGCGGTATGGCAGAGCAAGGAACTTCACGGACGCTTTTTCCGGGCTCTACATGGGCTTGATGTAGATTTATCAGCGTCCGTGGCCTGGCTACGATCCGAGGACCTCTTTGGTGAAACCGAGGGTTTTGTCTGTGCAATTATGGATGAAGTTATAATGACGAATAACTACCGGAGATTTATTGTGAAGGATGGCACGGTTGACATATGTCGGGCATGCCACCGCCAATCTTAAGTGATCAAGAGATTCAGAAGGCAGTACTCCTTGCTCCGTACTCCGGCTCGTATTGTGAGGAGGTTCCTGTCTCAGGAACCCTTACCACCGGTAGCTTGGACCCTGCTCCCACGCCGGCGGACAACTATTTTTATATTTTTAAATGTTTTTCTAATTTATTTTTATTCCACAACTATCACACAACGCCATCTAGTCCCAAGCTAAGCAGAGCTTGTGTTATGGGTACTAGACAACTGATAAACATACTTATATATCTCTAAATACATACATATTATAGATAAATTATACCCAGACACAGAACTAGCCTAGCCTAACTAGCCTTAGCCTGCCGGGGTTGCGGGGCTATCGGGTGAACCCGGAACGTAAAGGGCTATATTGAGTGATACTGTGGACTTTAGTCAGTGCAAGTCTGACAGTCCTTCCTGCCGTGCTCTGGGTGGGAGAACTCATTTAATGATTTTATCACACTAAAAAAGATATCCAAAGTAATTGTGAACCATGTATCAGGTATTTAA
The DNA here is from genome assembly GCA_028554685.1 of Agrotis ipsilon. Taxonomy (NCBI): domain Eukaryota; kingdom Metazoa; phylum Arthropoda; class Insecta; order Lepidoptera; family Noctuidae; genus Agrotis; species Agrotis ipsilon. The sequence goes on from CM052982.1 coordinate 6,980,180, forward strand.
TAAAACTACACAACGCCTATGTATAAATTCTATAGTATTCTTATCACGCGCATTGTACAGTGTCATTTGATACCTACCCTCAACTGATAACACTTATCACAGCTGATAACAGATAAGATTGTAGAACACGGTGAAATTGTTTTAATAACAGTTTCATTTTTAGCATTTAAAGATATTTTCTATCTACCTAGCCTTTTCCCAACTACGGAAACTCATCTAATTGTGTGTCTCGCCTACTTATAAGATACTACCATATCATCATCTGCCTGCCTTTTCCCAACTATATTGTGGTCGGCTTCCAGTCGAACCAGATTCAGCTGGATATCAGTATTTTACATGGAGCGACTGCCTATCGAACCTCCACAACCCAGTAACTGGTTAATAGGTACCATACCCCATGGTAAGACTGGTTGTCAGACTTTAGAGCTTCTGACTAACAGTAACGACTGTCAAAGATCTTCAAATGACAGCCGGGACCAACGGCTTTACGTGCTTTCCGAGGCACGGAGGAAACTCGCTATGAAAGATGGTCACCCATCCACAGACCAACCTAGGCAAGCGCCGCTTAACCAGGAAGATCGGCCCGTGCGGCTGTAATCATTTAGCCACGAGCTCCTCCGATGTATAAGATACTACCATAATGCATCAGTAATAAAGTTCAAATACGTCTGTAAAATTTGGGGAGGCTCGCGTTAGTTGTTCAGGTATTTCAAGTAACTCATTTCACTCGTACAGCCCCACGATAGTGCTCAAACCAAATAACACCTAGGGCCTTAGCCAAACAGCAAGATATCAAATAATAATATAATATATATGATATAATATAATATATATGCTGTTGACAATCGATGATTCCCGATGTCCACACCCAAATTGTCCCCCACTGAGGGCCAGCGCAATTTTTTCTAAATAAAAAATTTCTTCTATCCACCCCGGAGTGGACAAACGGAACCTATGAATTTCACACAGCGAAAAATTAAAGTGGATATGCCCCGAGCCCCGGAATTACTTTTAAAGAGCATTTTTTCTGCTCTTTAAAAGGCATTAAAAATTCCGTTGATATTTAAAAAAATCCGTTAATAATTCCGTTGATTTATTATTTAAAAGCTATTTACTCTTACACAATTTATTTGTATCTCTGATCATTAAGCTATTATTACTACGTAAAGAGACGACACAACGCATCACCACTGTGTCCCAGCCAAAGTGAAATTTGAGCTGTCAAAAAATGAATGAACTTGTGCGCGTTGTCTCATCCTGGATGGGACACAGTGGTGATACGTGGTGTCGTCTCTATACGTAGTAGTAATAGCTCAATGTCTCTGAATTTTTTTTTTAATTTGTAATACTGTTTTCCTGTTTTACAAATCCCGGTAAGATCCATATTAATATCAACATTTCGATGTGATTACTAAAATAATTCTACTTAGTTCCGACCTCTGGTCTTCACCTATGAGATCATCATGCAATCCTTGATTATCAGTAAACAAAACACCTATAGTTTTCTAGTAGAATGCTGTTATTTACCTATGTCTGACGTCATGTTCATAAATATCAGTTTACCATCAATACTTATTTTTCAAAACATACTTAGATTATATTCAAGCCATAAACGAGTCCTTTAAGAATTTTAGAATTACTCAGGTTGTTATTACGACTGTTACTGTTAAGATTAGTGATCGGAATAGGTAGATTGAATGGGGGTTATTGACAGTCACGGATTAATCCTTAAACAAATTAAGCAATTGTGTAGGGCATCACGTCTGGGGGGACACCAGAAGAGCACAAATAAAATCCTACTAACGGATTTTATTATGCTTCTTCTGGTGCCCTTCTTGGGCAACACGTAACCGTAATCCTGGCACGTAAAGGGCTATTGAAGGACCATCGTGGATTTTAGTCAGTACAAGTCTGACAGTCCCTCTCGTCCCGGCCTGCACGGGACGACCCATTTGATGAAATTAATCACGAAAAAAACCTGAACCTAGATAGGGGGGCATTAAAGGCTACAATTGCTTAGGGCATCAAATAATCTTAATCTTTCACTAGTCATTGATCCGAAACGTATACATTTATATGGCCATTCCACCAGAATAAATTGGATTATTATAAAAAAACCGGAACTTAGGTAGGAATTGTTTTATGCTAGGGTTGTGGAATTTGTTCGACAGAGTTACCTCGGCCCTGCACGCGTAGCATGGCGATTCTATGCCTATTCTACCAAGAAAAGACAAAGTTATTTCATCGTTATTTCTACACAAGTCGACTGTTTTTTTGCACAAATATGACACCATTCGTACACTATTGAAAAGAACGTTTAAGCACGGTAATGTAAAAAATATGGAAAATAATTCCATATTTTTTACATTACCGTGCTTAAAACAATAAAAATATTTCTACGTTCTGTCATTTTGTCTATTCTTCCGTCGACAAAACCCCTTTCTACGGCGCCATACTACGCCTGCTGGAACGCAAAACGTTAAATATTAAAGCTATTAATTTTCAATTATTTTTTTTATATTCAGAAAATAAATAATGAATTAATTTAGTTTTGGTATCAAACGCATCCACAGCAACGTAGCATAGCGCATCTTTGGTGGAAAAGCAGCCTTATTCTACTAAAATTAAGATGTATTTTTTTTATTGGGACAAACCTACCACACTATTCCCAAACCACTGCAACTCCAGAGAGCCAGAATCAACAGTGGCAACCACCAGAAAAGTGCCGAGACAATGAAGCTCGACGTGTCCCGGAATAAATTTACCTGTATTGGTTCCTGCAACGAAATTAATCAGAAAAGAATAGTGGAGGAGTAGGATTAAGATGTATTGCAAAAAAGAATATTTTTCCATTCTCCCGTCACACGCCATGGTATTATTTGCTCCATTTTCTTCCATATCGTCACAACCCATCCAATCTGGTCGATAAAGATAATAGTAGATTACGCACCAAGGGAGTAAAGCATTGCCTTACGTCACGGGCGTATTGAATCCCGAAGTGACACTAAGCACTAAGAATTCTGGGGGTGAACCTCCGTAGCGCAGCGAGGAGGTTCAAGAAGTTAAGAATCCTTAGTTTAGCGAGGGATTCAAGATAGCCCAAGACAAGGCAGCTTTACTCCCGAGGAGCGTACTCTGCTTTTCACACCTACTGCGAGGAAATAAATTCGATTTTTGAAATTTGATGTGGTACGACAACCTTTGAACGTAAAGTTGGCACCACTGTAAGCGATCAGCTGTTGCTGCCAGCGGCCGCTATTACTGATAAGACACCTTGGTGAAAGTTTTCATACGGTTTTTTTTGAGGTTCAGTGAGATTCAGTACATACATTATTCCCGGCTCGAGCGAGGGGGAATAATGTCATGCTTTACAGTAGGTTTGCCTGACGTATAATATGACATTTACGAGCAAGTAGTGTGAAAAGTAATTTACGACTCTATTCGATGACTACTAAGTGTGTTTTTCCTATGAGTCATGCGACATATTTTCCACTAGTGTGTCAGTTCTTGAGCATTTCCACACATTATTGGAGTTGGCTTTTACGAGCACGCCATAAACGTAATCAGCCTATGTTCCCACTGCTGGGACATAGGCCACCTCTCTGTGAGAGGGAGTGGGCTGTTATCAGGGCATGGGCGTTAATAGACTGGCCTATTGGTCTAGTGGTTAGTGACCCTGCTATGCCGGGGGTCGTGGGTTCGATTCTCACCCAGGACAAATGTTGTGTGTTGAGCATGATCATTTGTTCTGGGTGTAATTTATCTATAATAACATGTATTTAGAAATATGTAAGTATGTTTATCAGTTGTCCAGTACTCTTAACACAAGCTCTGCTTAGTTTGGGACTAGATGGCGTTGTGTGATAGTTGTGGAATATTATAGTTCGAGGGACTAAATAAGTCTTCAACAATAATACAGAGAAGAAATAGTTAAAATATATAAAGTCATAAACATAACACTTAATATACATACTTAATTATATTCTTAAAACTTAACTTTTTATTTTAAATCACGCTGTAATTAAGTGGCTTTTAAAACTTTAGACATCATTCAATAGAAATGTCTAAAAAGAGGTTTTTATTTGAGCATTTGTTACTTTTTTTTTCGGAACATAAAAGGCTATTGAAGGACACCGTGGATTAGAGTCAGTACAAGTCTGACAGTCCCTCCAGCTCTGTCCTGGGTGGGCGGACTCATTTGATGATTTTACTTACCACGTAAAAAAATACTATGTTGAGCCAGTTTTCAGTCGAACCAGATGCAGCTGAATATCAGTATTTTACATGGAGCGACTGCCTATCTGACCTACACAGCCCAGTAACTAGGTAAAACGCTATCCATTGGTAAGACTAATTGTCAGACTTTCAGGCTATTGTCTACTTTTTTAACTTAAACTCAGACAATCATTTCATCACCACTGCTCTCAAAACGGTGATGGAAAACATCGTGAGGAAACCGGAATGTCCTAGAACCATCAAATTCGAAGACATGTTACATCTTCCAACCCGCACTGGGCCTGCGTGATGATGGCCCACTCCCTCTCTCAGAGAGGAGGCCTGTGTCCCAGCAGTGGGAACATTATAGTCTGATTGTGACTAGGTAAACACTGTGAAATTGTTGCGACTAATTTGTAGTTGAATGTACTTTTTAAAAAAATATTTTAAGGTGTCTATTGTATAATTAGAATAGTTAATAACATAATCATGATAAATAAGTAATTAAAATCGCATTAAAACGGTAAATAACGTTAATTTTCCTCGAAAAACTGTGTTTAAAATATCGCTGATGGCAACATTATCACCTGATTTAATAGTTACACAATTAAAATTGATAAATACTGTAGAAAAATATTTATCACGTCACTATCCGGAATTATACTTTATCTAGAATTCTTTAAACGTAAAAACAGCAAGAAGAAATACTTACATTCAAGAAAAATCACAAAAACACTTAGTTTTCAAGAAAAATAATCCAAAAATCACTTTTGATATTTTCAAAAATCCTTTTGACACAATAACAATGCAACACTGACGTTTCAAAAAAAGAAAAAAATAACACAAAATGGCCGCCACGCGCGACGTCCAACCCGCGAATGAATAACTAATTCAGTTTTCATAATCGGAACGCCGTGTGACCAATTCTTCTTGACCTATGAACTTCTATGCGATTCACCTTTGCATTTCCATTTTTAAACGTCAGCGAGGGACGGGGAAGGTCTGCTTAGATTGGCTTTGATGCATGTCCCGACAAAACGTTGTATGCAGTTGAGGTGTAAAAAATAAACCTTATTGCGGAGCAATAACGTTGTTTTTAAGTTTGTTGGACTGCAAATACAAGTTGGGAGATTACTCATATGGTAAGGTAACGTAGTGATAAGATATACAGCATGATTCAAAAATAATTTTTGGTATTAAAATGCATTTCGTGATTTTTGTGAAAAAATCGGATGTTATAATTTTGGTAAATTATTTTTTGGTGGTAAAATCATTTGACAACGACATGAAAACAATAGATTATCGCAAAAAAAAACTCAAATGACATTAAATAACTGTAAAAAGTTTCTAAACGGAAAATGATGCCCAACAAAAGCATAAACATTTTTTTTATGGGAAGTGTGCCAGGTGCCATCCGCCATTTTGTTATTTTTTAATGGCGGCCACGCATGTATCATTCATAAATCGATAGAGCACATCAATAAGAACATGAAATGTTTTAGGGGCAAAACCTCGTAAAACGTCACGTTTCCGAGATATGAGCTGTCAAACATGTACAAGTACTGTCACATTTTTACTTTCTTTTTTAGTATTTTGATGTTTATTCATCAAAAAGGATACTTCCGCCATTGAGCTATTATCCAGGATGAGTGCGCGCGCACAACTTCATTCAGTTGTTTGACAGCTCTGTGGCGCGCTCTAGGCGCGCGCACTCATCCTGGATGGGACACAGTAGTGATACGTGGTGTCGTCTCTATACGTAGTAATAATAGCTCAATGATTACCGCAATAAAACTAATTGAATACCTATAAGTTTTTCGACGCATTTAAAATGCTGAAATTGCGATAAACCAATAAAGTATTCAAGTAAAAAAATCTGTTACAGTTAATATCAGTTTTAACTAAACTTAGATAAACATAAAAGCGAAGACATCTATTCATCCGACAGGCGATTTATCCCAGCAATCCAATTTATTTCCTCTAAAGGAAATGCTCCAAATTCCAATCTAAATTGGATTCTCAGGGGACGACAGTGTACGTGCGACCTTATTACAAATGTCAAGGGAGAACCTGGTGGCTTATTGACTTGTTTTCTAAAGATATTGGACAGACTCAAGATATTTTTATTCCTGGGTTATATAATATATTAAACTGAAAATAAATTATAATATACTCCCTCCCTCAGAGATGAGGCCTGTGTCCCAGCAGTGGGAACATTTTAAGCTGATGATGATAATGATATAATTTTATTTATTTACACTTTCATGTACAATTATGGTACATAAGGCGGACTTAATTCCGCAAGGCATTATCTACCAGTCAACCTTTGGGTCAAAAGGAGAAGCAGTTGGAATAGGTAATCAACAACTCTACTGAAACAATTAAAACTACTACATCTAATTATAGCTAATATAAGTACTAGCGACCCGCCCCGGCTCCACACGGGAACAATCTCTACTATATTATGCATGTAATATATGTTACGGTAAATCTGATTAATTGAAAATTATTAATATTTTTACAAAATTATTAATAACTAGCGGCCCGTCCCGGCTTCGCACGGATGGAGGACCCGGTCTAAAACCCGGTCCCGATGGTTACAAACACAACAAAAAAATAATTATCCGAATCGGTCAAGTCGTTTTCATGTTATGTCGTGACAACGGAAAACGGGTTTCATTTTTATATATATGATATATGATATATGATGATAACCACATGTTTTGGTAAATGTGAATAAACGGTCGAAATTTATTACTTTTAGTAGTAATTATTAATAATTCGCGACACATATTGGTAAAAGTTATAAAATTAACAAACTAAACGGCTAAACCTAGTGCTAACTGAAGATAAGTATGATACACGTAGGTTTAACCGCATGTGGACGGTTACACCTTGGTTTAGCCGGTTAGAACTAGGTCTAACCTCGGGACTTGCTGGCACCCCGACTCGGACAATTTAGGTTAGAAGAGGATGGCGGGGTCTGAAAGACCCCGCCATCCTCTTCGTGGTTATTTTTTTTTAGCCACGCAGAAGTAGGAGCCCCGCGGAGCGGGGCTCCGTCGACTTGCTCCTGTGACGGAAGTTTATTTATTACATTAATCACTACTAGGGTCAAATTATTAATAACAACCGATAAATGTGATAAATTAATCACTTTAACCTCGAGTTTTGGTAATTATTAATAATAATAGATAATTATTAATAATCTTCAATTATTCACTCTTACCGTAACATATATACATAAAAACCTTCCTCTTGAATCACTCTATCTATCAAAAATAAAGTATCAAAATCCGTTGCGTAGTTTTAAAGATATAAGCATACATAGGGACAGACAGCGGGGAGCGACTTTGTTTTATACTATGTAGTGAAGAAACAAACAGTACGTTACAACTGTCTTTAATATATCTGAACAATTAACTAAATTAATTGTGTTTCTTTAGTCGATGATTTTCCAGATCATATGTTTCAATGTAAATGATAATAGCACTTCTATTATATTGCTATTGTTCCAAAAAACAAAAGAGTTCTCACACAATATAATCGTGCTTAGTCATATATTAAGACCTAGGTTTTGTCTGTGGCTTTGGCTAAATGTAAACCCTACTGTAAGTAAAGTACTGCTGGTCGCGGGACTTATTTCTATCACCGTGACGCCGGAACATAAAGGGCAACTGAAGGACACCGTGGATTTTCGTCAGGACAAGTTTGACAGTAGGGGTTGGAGGACTCATTTAATGATTTTACCACGCTAAAAAAAAAAAGTAAAGTACTAAAGGTTTTTTTGTTATCGTGTTAAAATCATCAAATGAGTCCTCCAACCCGGAGCGGGACGGGAGGGATTGTCATACTTGTACTGACTAAAATCCACGGTGGTCCTATAGCTCTTTGCGTTCCAGGTTTCCTGATGAGCCTGTCCCGCGACTCCGGTAGGCTTTGGCCCTATAAGGAGGCCCAGACAGATTGCTGACAGCTCTTTGAGGCGTGCGTGGAACACGACGCGCTGTGTCGTATCGCGCGTAAAATAGATTACCTATACCCAAAACAAGGCATGGTCATTAAATCAAAATCCGTTCAGCCGTTACGACGACGTGAGAAAATAATAGTCATACAAAGACATCAACTGACAGTTGTTTTTTTTTATGTTTTCTTGTCAGTTATCATCTTTTACTATTTGTAATTAAGTAAGCAGTTTTTTTGAAAATACCTTTTAAAATACTAGCTATGGACGTATTAAATGATCGTATTTTTCTACCAAGTAATCTGACTCGCAATCCACGTTCATTTTTTCTTGTTTTTATTTTATTTATTAAGGGACAATAAACAGCTACAATATAATGTGTTAACATATAACAGTATAGGTTTATCAGTAGTATTAACAATATTGTAGCCTACTAATGCATAATCCACAGATAACAAATTTCAAATTAATTGAAAAGTGCCACTAGAAAGCACTTAAGTAAATAATAAATAAAGCTCATAAAGGAAATTGATTCATATAAATACAAAACAATTAGTTTTTCAAAACAAAAAACCAGAAGATAAAATTTTATATATAATTAAAATTAAATTGTTGTTTTCTTAAGAATTATTTTATTTCATCTTGCAAACTACCACATTATTTAAATTATTGCACTTCAAAATACCAAAACACCTAATATGCATATAACAACTTACAATAAAAATACAGCCCGCTGTATAACCACACATTCGTATACACACCTGTTGAAGAGCTGACTCGCATGTGTGAGTGTGATCCTACGTGTGTGTGGGTACGTGTGTAACATACGGATATTGTGCGGAGGAGGTGAGCCATGGGTACGAACGGTAAGTGGCTCCACTTAGGGCGGCCGTACACGGACTGCTTCAAGCAGTTGAGACCAACTGCTTCAAGCCGCGACTGCGCGGTGAACTATAGTCATTCATTCGCTGCCGTACACACGACTGCTCGAGCAGTCGCGACGGCTTCAAGCCGTCAACTGCATGATGAAATTCCATCGTGCCGTCGACCGCTCGCGAGCGGTTGCGAGGCATACACCGACTGCTCGAGCCGTTGACTGCGCTAGAGCAGTCGACAGCTCTCCGACTTCCCTCCCCCCGCCCTTTGCGGCCTCGCGGCGTCAGGTAGACAATCAACTGCTCGAGCAGTTGGGTAGTACGCTACCCAACTGCTCGAGCAGTCAACAACCGACAGCTCAAGCAGTTGACGCCGACTGCTCGAGCGGTCCGTGTATTTCGCTCAGCCGCTAACTGCTCGAGCAGTCCGTGTACGGCCGCCCTTAGCGAAAAGTGGAGTGTTTATTTTTATGTTTTTTAAGTGTTGTTATTGCAATGTCTAGTAAAGGAATATTATAAAGAGGAAAAGTCGTCAGTCAGAGAGGTGTAAGAGGGGGCGAGAGGAGATGGAAAAAAAATGTTGAAATTCCACTAAAACGTATCTGTTAAAAACGGGGGCAAGTTCGCCTAAAAAAGTGTTGAAATTCAATCAATGGAACTTAGCAAGTTCCATCTGGCCGGAATTCACTTTAGCATACACCCAACTTGGTCGCGGGACTTATACCATCACCGTGACCCCGGAACATAAAGGGCTATTGAAGGACGCCGTGGATTTTAGTCAGTACAAATCTGACAGTCCCTCTCGCCCTGCCCGGGGTGGGAGGACTCATTTGATGATTTTCACAAGATAAAAAAAATTAAAACACCCAACTTAAAATTATGGTATACTTAGTTGAAATAAAATCAATGTTAGTTTAGTTAAAAAAATAAATAAAGAAGCAACAAAAAGTAACATAAAATCCTTTGATTTTTAAATGAAGTTTCACACAAAAATCATAATATTTATATTTTTTTGTTTCTAAATAAATAAATAAATAGTCAAAACTATCAAAAAGCATTTTATTCTTTAGTCCCAAATACAATATACTTAGAGAGCCCACTTCCCATGTCCCACAACTTGCGTGATATGAATATTTAATATAAATAATTTGAAATGTGAAGAATACCGTTTTAGACGCGTAATCTTGATATACAGGGTGAATTTTTCAACTGGGCGTGGATGGCTACTTTCGAAACTATGAGCAATATCGAAAAACGTTGAAAGGAGTCTCGAGGCCGATTTTGACGAAAACTAAAACTGCATCGTTGGATTTTAGAAAAATCAAAAATCCTGGTCAGGAATCGAACCCGCTGATTTTGGAAAAAAAATCACACCCTGTATTATTACAGCGTTCGATAGTGTTGCTAATAAGGATCAAATTCTGGGAAGTAATCATATACGGCAAACTTAAGGAAAACGTACAATTACAAAAAAACTGATTTATCTTCAAGGCAAAGACTAAATTTGAAACATAAGTTACCTTTTCTTCTTTAAAATAATGCTATTTTTGGTTCAACTCAATAATGCCGTATTGCTAAGTACAGTGGGATTGTTGAAACGTCAAATCCAGTGAGGCATTCAAAACAATGAAATTTTATAATTTCGAATAAATTATGGCTCGGTAGATGTAAAGTAACATGGAAAAATAGCAATTTCATAAAAATCAGCCATTTCCTTAAGTTTGCCGTATATGATTACTTCCCAGAATTTGATCCTTATTAGCAACACTATCGAACGCTGTAATAATACAGGGTGTTATTTTTTTTCCAAATTCAGCGGGTTCGATTCCTGACCAGGATTTTTGATTTTTCTAAAATCCAACGATGCAGTTTTAGTTTTCGTCAAAATCGATCTCGAGACTCCTTTCAACGTTTTTCGATATTCCTCATAGTTTCGAAAGTAGCCATCCACGCCCAGTTGAAAAATTCACCCTGTATATATATCTCGTGTCACAATGTTTGTCCTCAATGGACTCCTAAACCACTTAACCGATTATAATAAAATTCGCACACCATGTGCAGTTCGATGCAACTTGAGAGATAGGATAGTTTAAATCTCAAATTTTAAACCGGGTCCTCCACCCGTGCGAAGCCGGGACGGGCCGCTAGTATTATATATATGTATATTTATTATGTACTGCGGATGTCCCTCAGACATTCATACTTTATATCTACATTATACGTCCGACTGGCCTGTTGGTCTAGTGGTTAGTGACCCTGACTACTATGCCGGGGGTCGTGGGTTCGATTCCCACCCAGGACAAACGTTTGTGTGATGAGCATGATCATTTGTTCTGAGTCTGGGTGTAATTTATCTATTATATGTATATATTTAGAAATATATAAGTATGTGTATCAGTTGTCTAGTACCCATAACACAAGCTCTGCTTAGCTTTTTTTTTTTTATCGTGGTAAAATCATCAAATGAGACCTCCAACCCCGGGCAGGGCGGGAGGTACTGTCAGACTTGTACTGACTAAAATCCACGGTGTCCTTCAGTAGCCCTTTATGTTCCGGGGTCACGGTAATAGAAATAAATCCCGCGACCCCGGCAGGCTTTGGCCCTCTGAGAGGGGGCCCCGTCATTTTTTGCTGACAGCTCTTTGAGGCGCGCGTGGAACACGACGCGCCGTCGACCCGGGCATGGTCCATGGTCGGACAGCGAGTTGCCCTTTACTCGCTGTCCGCATGCCCGCGCCTACGGTGGCCGGAGATCGTCTTGCGACGTACGGCGCCGTGGGCGTACACCACTGCGGTTGGGGCGGAGGGAGGACGCTGTCCTCTCTCTCTCGCGGCCCGCCGCCTCCTTCACGAGCATTACTGCCTCGCAGAAGGCGGCGACCGCTTCCCACTCCGTCTCGCTCCGCAGCATGGCCGAAACCAATGCCGGGCGCGAGAGGTCTCCGCCTATCGCCGCCGTGAGGACACGTCGGTGCTCTGCCCAAGCTGGGCAGTCTTGCACCGTATGCTCTACTGTGTCCTCCGGGCGATCTTCGCAGTGGTGACACCCCGGCGTTTCCTCCTTTCCCATCAGCCACAGGTACCTCCCGAAACTTCCGTGTCCGGTGAGGACCTGCGTCATGCGATAGGTCAGGACGCCGTGACGTCTCTCCAGCCACTCCTCAAAGAGGGGTCTTACCGCCGCGATTGCGGCGTGCCCGAGCTCTGCTTAGCTTGGGACTAGATGGCGTTGTGTGATAGTTGTGGAATATTATTATTATTATAAAGAGGAAAGATTTGCATTTTTGTGTGTGTGTTTATTTGTAATGAAAAAACTCAAAAAATACTGGACCGATTTTAAAAATTCTTTCACCAATTGAAAGCTGCATTGATTGCCCAGAAAAAAAAGTCTTAAATAAACAAGATGCAATTCGCAGTGGCTGAGTGATTGAACTGCTGCACTGTGTGTCGCGGTTCGATTCTCGCACGTAGCAAGTATTTGTGTGATCTACAAGTAATCGCTTTGGGTCTGGGCGTTTGTTTATGTGACTTTCTATGTATGTTTGTAAACGCACCCACGACACTGGAGAAATTCCTAGAGTAGGGCATCGTTTATAAAAATATAGTCCCCGCCAGATAAGTCTGGAATAAAGGTTATTGATCCTAATAACGCATCGTTAGAATTAAATTATACCATCGTTCGAATTTCAAAATAAAATATAAGGTCACGGTCGCCTCTTACCACGATACGTTTATTTTGACCGTGTTACGACACTTTCTTTACATTTTTTCGAATTATTTTGAAATATTGGAATACATTGGTACACGGGGTCAACGAATTTTATTCCACACTTATCTGGCTCATCCTACGACGATATATTACTAGACTTCTTATAACAGGCGACCGATGTCTGTCAACACATTGGGCAAAAAAGTCTTATATCCGTCTTATTTCGACAACTCCTGTGAGCCGTAAACATACCTTGAGACAGAACAGACCTTGAGTTAGCCAATCACAACGCAGTACCCCGTCCCCCTCGCTTACGTAGTACCTCAGAGAGTCGACAGAATAGTTTTAGTTATTTAGATCGTGCATGCGGAGTCTAGTAATATATCGTCGTTGGGCTCAAACTATTGTGCAAAGTAGAGCTACATACCCTTCATACTATCCACACCGGTAGACGCTGCACGCATGGCATGCCACACCACACTACGGTTCACGACGCACTATGCTTCAGTGGGTAGTGCCCGACTGACACGAGTTCGATGCCCGGCTGTTACATTTTAGGGGGTAAGTTAAGTATTTAACTTTAATGTCTTTAGAAATGAAATCGGTTTATTGTGTTACTAAACTCTCTCAAGTTTCAGAGGGTAACTGCGACCCTGGAACGCAAAATGCTATTGAAGGATTACCGTGAGAATTTAGTCAGTAGGAGGACTCAGTTGAAGATTATACCACGGTATAAAAAAAGCTGCAGTGGGGGCCCAGTGGTATCGGTCCCGACTTACGAGTTGTAGGTCGTGGGTTCGAACCCAGCTTGGCGCATTAATTTGTATAATTTATTTCATGACCACTGCTCTCAAAACGGTGAAGGAAAACATCGTGAGGAAACCGGCATGTCCTAGAACCATCATATTCGAAGACATGTGACATCTGCCAGCCCGCACTGGGCCCGCGTTGTGGATTATGGCTCACTCCCTCTCACAAGAGAGGAGGCCTGTGTCCCAGCATTGGGAACGTTATAGGCTGATGATGATGATGATACAAAAGCCTACGAATCTTATTCCAGATAATACTGTATTTGCTGGCTTGATAACAGGGAGTTATGTGTAGCTCGCCGATGGATCAAGAACCACCGACAAAATTGCTATAAAGCTGATTTGGTTTGTTTATTTGGTTGAACCATTGAGCTATTATTACTACGTATAGAGACGACACCACGTATCACCACTGTGTCCCATCCAGGATGTGTGCGCGCGCCTAGAGCACGCCACAGAGCTGTCAAACAACTGAATGAACTTGTGCGCGTGCACTCATCCTGGATGGGACACAGTGGTGATACGTGGTGTCGTCTTTATACGTAGTAATAATAGCTCAATGGGTTGAACGCGGTAATATCAGGAACTATTGGTTCGAATTGAACTGACTTATTTTGGTTTTGGATAGGACAATTTTACAGGAAGGCTATATGCTTTTTATTTATGCTTTTTTCTACTCCTCCACTATTCTTTTCTATTCAATTTCGTTGCAGGATCCAAGACAGGTAAATTCATTCTCCGGGACACGTCAAGCTTCATTGTCTCGGCGCTTTTCTGGTGGTTGCCACTGTTGATTATGGCTTTTAGGAGTTGCAGTGGTTTGGGAATAGTGTGGTGGGTTTGTCCAAAAAAAATGTTATATAACAACTAAATATAGGTAAGTACGATAATAATTGTATTATTATACATTATATAAAAGTTGATTTTATTTTAGTACTTTGATGTTAGAATCATCTGCCTATTCTTTTCCCAACTATATTGGGGTCGGCTTCCAGGCAAACCAGATGCAGCTGAATATCAGTATTATACAAACATGAAGAGACTGCCTGTCGGACCTCCACAACCCAGTAACTGGGTAATACCATACCCCATGGTAAGACTGGTTGTCAGACTTTAGAGCTTCTGACTAACAGTAACGACTATCATAGATCTACAAATGACTGCCAGGACCAACGGCTTTACGTGCTTTCCGAGGCACGGAGGAAACTCGTTATGACAGATGGTCATCCATCCACAGACCAAACTTGGCAAGCGCGGCTTAACCCGGAAGATCGGTCTGTGCGGCTGTTATTATTTAGCCACGAATTATTATAGATGGATAGGTTATGATGTAAAAGTTGCAAGAGACACGTTCTAATATTATTACTTAATTAATTTGGGGTAATTACACAACTAATCAATTAAGAATGGCGTCTTCCTTGACGCGATACTAATGTCAAACTCATTGCAAAATATTAAAATAGCTAGCTGTGCCCACGACTTCGTTCGTGTGGATGTCGGAACTTAACAAAGTATTTTTTATCAAATTGACAAAGTTTCATACAAACTTTCATCCCCTATTTTATCCCCTTGGGGGTAGAATTGATCAAAATCCTTTCTTAGCAGTACCTACGTCATAACATCTACCTACATGACAAATTTCAGTCCGATCCGTCCAGTGGTTTGTGCTGTGCGTTGATAGATCACTATGTCAGTCAGTCAGCTCTGAGTTATATATATTTAGATTTGATGGCACGGTTAGTGCAGTGGCTCAGCGATCGGACTGCCGCGCTGCGTGTTGCGGGTTCGATTCCCGCACGGAGCAAATATTTGTATGATCTACAAGTAGTTGTTCCTGGTCTAGGTGTTTGTGTATGTGAGTTTATATGTTTGTAAACGTACCTACGACACAGGATAAATTCCTAGTGTGAGGTAACGTTGTAAGAAATAATAAGATACGGATGTAGTGTTATAAAAATATCGCAGCTTACTACGATTCCGTTCCGTCCACTCGTCTTTCTGTCTGTCCGTCGGTCACCAAGGTGTATCTCATGAACGGTGTTAGACAGTTGAAATTTACACGTAGGTTTGTATTTACGTTGCCGCTATAACAACTGATACTTTTTATTACCCAGGGTAGGGCGAGAGGAACTGTCAGACTTGTACTGACTAAAATCCACGGTGTCCTTCAATAGCCCTTTATGTTCCGGGGTTACGGTAATGAGATAAGTCTCGCGACCCCGGCAGTCTTTGAACCGTTAAAGGGAAGTCCCGTCATCATGCTGACACTCTTGGAGGCGCGCGTTTAACAACGCGCTGTCGACCCGGGCATTGTCCATGGTCGGACAGCGAGCCGCCCATTACTAGCTGCCCGCATGCCCGCGATAACAACTGATACTAAGAAACAGAATAAAATTAATATTTAATTGGGCTCCAATACCAAAAACCTTTTCATATAATGGTACGGAAACTTTCATGAGCCAGTACAACTCACACTTGCTCATTTTTTAATGTTACAAAAGTAATCCTAGTTGTAGTTCGTACAATTATTTGCTCCATTTGGGAATCGAACCCGCAACACACAGATCAACAGTCAATGACTCAGCCACGGCGCCTACCGTTTTTTACTTAGTAAAATCATCAAATGAGTCTTCCCACCCAGAGTAGGGCGGGAGGGATTGTCAGACTTGTACTGACTAAAATTCACGGTGTCCTTCAACAGCCATTTATATTCCAGAGCCACGATTAACTGACAAGATAGTCCCGCGACCCCGGCAGGCTTTAGCCCTCAACTGCGTAAACCGTGCCATCAAATTAATGAACATCGAACCCGCATTAGCCTGTTAATCACTGAACCAAATCGGCGTAATGAAGACGCCACAACCCCTATAAGTTACCCTCTGTGAGAAAATTTTGACATTTGCAAAACTAGCCAGCCGTAAAAGTGTATACCAGCAACGAACCCTTGTAAATAATAATAATTAAAGACCCGATATGAAAATATGCATCTTAATCGGGCATGCGGGCAGCGAGTAAAGGGCAACTCGCTGCCCGACCATGGACCAAGCCCGGGTCGACGGCGCGTCGTGTTCCACGCGCGCCTCAAAGAGCGTCAGCACAATGACGGGGCCCCGTCACAGAGGGCCAAAGCCTGCCGGGGTCGCGGGACTTAATCCATCACCCCATAACCCCGGTACATAAAGGGCTATTGAAGGACACCGTGGATTTTAGTCAGTACAAGTCTGACAGTCCCTCTCGCCCTGCCCGGGGTGGGAGGACTCATTTGATGATTTCACCACGATAAAAAAAAATGCATCTTACTTTTTTTTGTTATTTAGATCCCACACTTTCTCTTGTGTCGTGGACGCGTTTACAAACATAAATAATTTCATACGAAAAAAAAAATGGTAAAACAACTTAAAAATAAATTTTCTATCGAAATTGAAGGCTTTGTTTTTTTATGAGACAGTTGCCACACGCGAAAACAAAAAAAAAAACGCCTGTCATAATTCTATTAGATTGTATTGGTGGCAACTTAACATTGCTATGCGACTCCCACGGCATCGGACGTCGCGAGGCGATTTCTGACCACCGTGGGCGCGGGCATGCAGACATATATTATAAAGTTAGGTAATGGCTGACTCGCCGTCTTATCATGGACCATGCCCACCGAGATTTTTTTTCACACAACCATCACACAACGCCATCTGATTCTAGTCCCAAGCTAAGCAGAGCTTGTGTTATGGGTACTAGACAACTGATAAACATACTTATATATTTATAAATTACTAGCTTCTGCCCGCGACTTCGTACGCGGATCTTGTTGCTTATGCCAGCGACAATGGGGTCGGCAAAATCGAAGATCTGAAAAGTCTGATACCCAACTCCAAGAGCCCGGGTAAAAACTAAGACGTCATTCCTATACAGGTTGAATTTTTCATCTGGGCGTTGAGTTGAACAAAAATAAGCATGATTTCAAAGAAGAAAAGGTTTTTAACTTAAGTTTCGAATACAGTCATCGCCTTGAAGATTGATCAGTTTTTTTTTCAATTATACGTTTTTCTTAAGTTTGCCGTATATTGATTACTTCCCCGAATTGTTGAAAGGAGTCTTCAACATTTTTCGATATTCCTCATAGTTTCGAAGATAGTCATCCACGCCCAGTTGAAAAAAATCATGTTATAGTGTGGCTGGGCTCTTTTTTTTTCGTGGTAAATCATCAAATGAGTCCTCCCACCCCGGGCAGGGCAGGAGGGACTGTCAGACTTGTACTGACTAAAATCCACGGTGTCCTTCAATAGCCCTTTATGTTACGGGGTAACGATGATGGTATAAGACCCCGGAAGGTTTAGCCCTCTGAGACCGGCCCCGTCATTATGCTAACACGACGCGCCGTCCATGGTCGGACGGCGAGTTGCCCTTTACTCGCCACCCGCATGCCCGCGCCTACGGTGGCCGGAGATCGTCTTGTGACGTCCGACGCCGTGGGCGTCCACCACCGCGGGGTAGCTCTGCCGTCATAATTGCAAGTGCAGTAATCGTCATTTTTGCGATTTTCACTTTTTTGCAAAAATGACACCTCAAGGGGCTAATCTTTACATAAAAAAATAATTTTCATGATTTTTTTTATTATAAACCTGTTTTTTATATAACAAGATACGCAGTACTTGCACCAAATTATTGCTTTTGCTAACAGGATATACAGTACTCAGCATGTACTAGAAGGTTGTGCAGTACTTGCTATGTTTACTGCAACTTGATACAACGTTCTAGTACTTTGCAACCAATACTAACTAAAACTACACGCAGTATTCGACAATGCCGCGTTTGAGCGTAACAAGTATAATAAATAAGTTCTATTGCACCACTGACACTGAATGTAGTATTGTACAGTGCTGCGTTTGAGGGTAGCAAAAGTAACAAAAGTTTTACACACACCGAAGTCGCAAGGTAAAGTGCTGCGTTTCGCACTAGTAAATCAGTGCGTTGACGTCGTTCGCGGACGGAAAACGTGTGTAGCTCAGCCACTCCGTAGTTCTAATAATTTGTTTGTTTCGTTCTGTTTTGGTTAGTTTTATTCATTTATTTTATTCAAATAGCTTTGTTTTAATATACGTATACTCATAAGCATACTCAGTAGTATTAGTAAATCAAAACTGCGTTTGTACCTACTAAGATTGGGTGTTTTTTCATCCCTCTCTACCAACATAAAATGGGCTCACAGGTTGAAGCAGGCTCACACCAACTCTCAGTTGAATTAATGAGGCCTATGTCCAATAATAATGGTCGTAGGACGTATGTAGGTATAGTCTGGTTATTGTTTAATTTTCATGACGAATAATTTGCATGATATGCGTTGTGAGTAGGTACTTAAGCGGTGTGTGATAGTGATGAATGAAAGACTAAAAAAGATGTAGGTAACGGTGACACCACCTAAAATGGGATAAGGGTAGTACGATGATATCTACAAGTAAACTTAATAATCTTTAAAATATCATCATCAGGCGGAAGACGTCCACTGCTGAACATAGGCCTCCCCCTTAGACCGCCACGCCAAACGACAATTCGCCATTTGCATCCATCGGTTGCCCGCGACTCTCACGATGTCGTCGGTCCACCTAGTGGAAGGCCTACCCACGCTGCGTCTTCCGGTCCGTAGTCGCTACTCGAGAACCTTTCTTCTCCATCGGTTGTCGGTTCAATGCCACTTCAATTTGTAAATTTTGTCGGTGACTCTGGTTCTTCACCGAATAAGGTTGGACCTACCTAACTGAACAATCTGTCCAAGGTAAGTATAATGGTCTACAACTTCGAGAGTATCATTCCCAACAACAACCGGTACGGGCGCCACATGGACATTCGACATGACTTTCGTCTTTTCCATGTTCATTTTAAGGCCATTCCAAGAGCTTGAAAACGTCCTTCAACGCGTTCGTGAACAGTTTCGGAGAAATAACGTCTCCTTGTCTCACGCCTTTCTGCAATTTGATTTGTTTCGTGCTCTCTTCCTGAAGTCGTATGGACATGGTGGCGTTTCTATACAAACACTTCAACACTTCGATGTCATATTGAATTTCGATTGAATCGAAGGCTTTTTCATAGTCCACAAACGCTAAACATAATGGCCGATTATACTCCTCTGTCTTCTGTATAATCTGGCGGAGCGTGTGTATGTGGTCTATGGTGCTAAAACCTTTTCAGAAACCGGCTTGTTCGGGAGGCTGGAAGTCATCAAACCTGCGTTCGAGACGGTACGTAATGACTCTTGAGAACAGCTTGTAAACATGGCTCAGAAGTGAGATTGGCCTGTAGTTCTTCAACAAGGTGTTTTTTCACCCTTTTTGAAGAAAAGAACAACCACACTCCTGTACCATGCTTCTGGCGTAGTGCCTTCGTGTATGAAGGAATGAAATAACTTCTGGAGGACTAGAAGTACAGGTTTTCCACCCGCTCTCAGAAATTATGTTGTGATTCCGTCATCGCCCGGCGCCTTGTTATTCTTGAGCCGTTTAAGAGCCATTCTAATCTCGTACAGGCTGATGTCCGGGATATCCTCAGTGTAGTGCCGAGTCAGTTAAGCTCTTACGTCTCGAGCTGTACCGACACTGGGTTGTCGTGTTGATGTGTATAACTGTCCGTAAAACCTCTCAAGCTCTCTCAAGATCTCCGGTTTCGTCGAAATGATGCTGCCGTCGTTAATCTTCAGCCTTGTCATTTGGCTTTGCCCAATAGACGAATTCTTTGCGAAAACTTTTGAGCCCTGGTTCCGCTCCATCGCCTCTTTGATCAGTGCTGCACTATAGGCACGCAGGTCACGTCGCATTGATATTATTATTTATATACCATAGTATTCATATATAATAGATTTACCTTACCTATATTATAAAAAAGACTACAAATGTTCCTAAAGTGTATTTTAAAGACTGATTTTAATTAGTAATTAAAAATAATGCAATGTTGATTGTGATATTTTATGTAGAAATATAATAAACCACTTTTCTAGTTCCTATTAAGGTCTGTTTTATTTCGTCACATATCCTCTCATATAGTATCTGATAGCTGAAGTAGAAGGTTAATTAATCTTTCAACTAGTATCAGGCATGAAAATAAGACACAATTAATAAATAGAAACGCAGTATTGAACACGTGCTAGGTGATTTTGCAGTAATGAACACAAATACTGCCTTTTGGCTTAGTGATACTGTAATGTTCACAAGTCTAGATGGTAGAACAAAATGCAGTAATGCGCATTATTATCCAAAATAAATAATAAAGTAAAGAAAAAAATTGATCAATATAAAGTTTGATTTTTTTCTTATTTTTCTGGTATATTTAAAACATTATTTAATTCAGACATGTTGTGCAGATATCACAAAACACGTTTTCCGCGTTTATCTCGGAACCGCCAATTTGCGAGTACTGCATTTACAATTATCAGGGCAGAGCTGGGCTCTTGGAGTTTCACATTAAGTGTTCTAGATCTTCAATTTTTATACGTCAACAGAGAGTGCTCATCACGCTGAACAACTCTTGCTAAGACGTCATTCCTGTATATGTTATAGTGTAGCTGGGCTCTTGGAGTTCCACATCAGGTGTTCCAGATCTTCAATTTTTATATGTCCACAGAGAGTGCTCATCAGGCCGAACAACTTTGCTGAGACGTTATTCCTGTATATGTTATAGTGTAGCTGGGCTCTTGGAGTTCCACATCAGGTGTTCCAGATCTTCAAACTAATTCTCTCAGCAAAAAATGCTCATAACGTGGAACAATTTTTGCTATCACACCATTTTTGTATCTCTTATAGTTTAGCTGGTCTATTGTGGTTCTCGCAGGAAAATTATTAGACTTCGCGCACGACCGCTGCGTAGGGAGCCGACCACGCGTCTAAGCCGCGCGGGTACCTTACTCATAAATCTAAACTCCCCTCCCGCACGCGCACCCCCGCCTTGGTGACGCTCACTTCGCAACGGGCCGTGCAGCAGAAATCGTGATATTTTAATTTCGCCATAACTTCGAAACTAAACATCCAATTTTAATCATTCAAAGACCAAATATCATCTACATTAACTGTACTTAATTATGAAATAAATTATTTTGATAAGGATTAATAGAATGAGTAAAATAAATGCGTTTAAAAGTAGTCCAAAAAAATTCAAGATTTGTTGATTTAAAAAAAGGTTGTTGTGCCTCACTCGACATAGATAGGTATAGTGTGTCGCGGAGTTTTTTGTAGATATTTATAAGATCTACAACTAATTAGAACATTTCATAGTTCTATCTTTTATAGTTTAGGCAGCGTACGCAAAATAAGTAACTTTTCTGGTTGATTTTTTACACCTTGTGTCCGAAAAACCCAAATATATTACGGAACCCTATTTATTTCCAAAATAAAATTTAGTCTATGTTACTCGTGGATAATGTAGCTTTCGAATAGTGAAAGAATTTTTGAAATCGGTCCAGTAGTTTTTGAGCCTATTCATTACAACCAAACAAACAAACAAACAAAGTTTTCCTCTTTATAATATTAGTATAGATAAATACATACGTATTATAGATAAATTAAACCCAGACACAGCACAAATGATCATGCTCATCACACAAACATTTATCCTGGGTGGGAATCGAATCCACGACCCCCGGCTTAGTAGTCAGGGTCACTAACTACTAGACCAACAGACCAGTCAAAATTTTAGTCAGTACAAGTCTGACAGTCCCTCCTGCCCGGCCCTGGTTGGGAGGACTCTTGATGATTTTATCACGATTAAATAAAAAATGCATATTATAATTATTTTCATCAGATGTCTGGTTTCAAACTTGGTTTAAGTTCAATAACAAGAAAAGTGAGTTTATAAAAACATGGGAGAAATAAAATAATGCTTCAGTTTCATCTACTAGACCAATTTGCCAAACCTTTTCGTTTAATCTAAGAAAATAAATCGCCAGCAATCTTATCGCCAAATGTCAGTCACTCCCCCACACATGCGAATTGGGTCAAGTACTTTGGGACATCTTTATAGCATGGACCGAGCCTTTCATAGACAAATGTCAAATAAAATTTGCCATATTCTGTATATAGATAGAAAATAGAGTTGTTTACAGCATAAATAAATCTAAATCAGTACCCCTAGCACGAGTTTTCATTATTTTACTTTACAGAGTCTTTCCAGTATTTACAGCGCTTTTTGTATGAAAACATTGAACAGCGCCTCTGGTGTGCGAAGAAGGAACTAATTCTTTTCTTGAAAATTGTCAATTTGAAATTGTCAAAAGTTCCAGTTTACTTTACGTCTCAAATACTGAAAATTCGTGCTAAGAGTACTGTACCGTCAGCACGAGTTTTCAGTATTTCTTCAAACTTCTTCGACTTCAAATTGACAATTTACAAGGGAAAAATTGGTTCCTTCTTCGCACACTAGAGGCGCTGTACCATATTTTCATACAATAAACGCTGTAAATACCTACTGGAAAAACTCTGTAAAGTGAAATATAGAAAACTCGTGCTAGGGGTACTGAGGCCTTGAATTTTCAGTTATTGCGACGTAAAGGAAACTAAAACTTTGTCATTCATTTAAAGGAAAAAAATAGTTCTTTCTGCGTACACGAGAGGCGCTGTTTCATTTTTTCATACAAGAAACGCTGTAAATACCTATTGGAAAGACGCTGTAAAGTAAAAGAGTGAAAACTTAAGGGCTCTATTCAGTGCTATTTAGACGTTTTGTAATTTTAAGAAGCGCCTGAGCGTTTCGATCGCAAACAGCTCAAAAACCTCATCAAAAACTAAAAAAAAACGTTGCCTCACACTAGGAATTTCTCCTAAATCGTGGGTGCGTTTACAAACATCTAAACTCACATACACAAACACCCAGACCCAGAACAACTACTTGTAGATCATACAAATATTTGTTTCGTGCGAGAATCGAACCTGCGACGCGCTGTGCAGCAGTCGATCGCTCAACCATTGCGCCAACCGTGCCTTCAAATGAATGTTGTATAAAATTAATATAATAAAGAAAGCAGTGGTGGCCCAGTGGTACCGGCCTCGAATTACGAGTCGTTGTGTGGTTGCGGGTTCGAACTTCATCAGGCGCTTATTTGGTGTAAGTTATTTCATCACCACTGCTCTCAAAACGGTGAAGGAAAACATCGTGAGGAAACCGGCATGTCCTAGAACCAAAAATTCGAAAACATGTGACATCTACCAAACCGTACTGGGCCCGCGTGGTGGATACCGGCTAATGGCTCACTCCCTCAAGCAGAGAGGAGGCATGTGTCCCAACAGTGGGAACAATTATAGGCTCAACGACGATATATTACTAGACTCCGCATGCACGATCTAAGGAACAAAAACTATTCTGTCAACTCGCTGAGGTACTACGTAAGCGAGGGGGACGGGGTACTGCGTTGTGATTGGCTAACTCAAGGTCTGTTCTGTCTCAAGGTATGTTTACGGCTCACAGGAGTGGTCGAAATAAGATGGATATAAGACTTTTTTGCCTAATGTGTTGACAGACATCGGTCGCCTGTTATTAGGAGTGTAGTAATATATCGTCGTTGTAAAGGCTGATATTGATGAATTAAAAAATATTTATCATTCAAGTGTATCGGAAAACACGAAAATGTCGTGAGCAAACCGATTTGTCTGCACTCTATTATTGCGACCGGAAATCCGTATAGAAGTGCGAAGTGTCATGTTCTGTGTAAAATATTAACACAAACAACAATATTTATATCAAGGAAAATGGCGGCTAGTTCAAATGCACACACTTAGCAGGTTACTGTGATTTTGGAACTTAAGGGCGTGTAACCAGAAAGTTGGCAACGTCTAAATAGCTGTCAAATATTTACAAGTTTTAATAATTTGGCAATGTTACTGTATGGAAATAAAAAATAAGGCTCTGTAGTGCACTTCAAAATTGATATAGAATTGCAATCAAAACACTGAATTTGATGTTTTTAATATTTCAGGTGTATAAAAGGTATTTGGAAAGTTTCCAAATGCTTTTTTTATGTCTAAAACTTTGTATTCGGTGTTAAGATATTAATTATTGTATTCCCTTATCATTTTTTAATGCACTACAGAGCTATATTTCTTATTTTCATCCAGTTTTGCAAAACTAATTAAAACTTGTAAATATTTGATAGCCATTTGCGACGTTGCCAACTTTCAGAATACGCGATCTTAAAGGGCAATAAGATAGTTTACTGAAAAAATAAATTTAAAATCTGTTTAGTCCGCCAGTTAGGGTAGGTATTATGAAAAAAATATGAAAACGTTTTTTTTCACGATCACGTCATAACGCCTGTAAAATTATACTGACCGAGTGACGTTTTGTGATTTTTAGAAGCGTTGTATCTTTGTCAATTTTGGTTAACGTAACAAAAGAAAAATTACGGGTAATAAATTAATATTTGGAGTCTATGTTAAGTTTTGGAACTTTTATTGGCATTTTAATTAAATTTTGCTTAACAAAAAACGCTTGAATTTGAGGATCTAGTCTAGAAATAAGACATATTTTATAAATAATGCCCTAATATAAAAATAAGACAAAAAAAACACTTTTTTAAAACAACGTGAATTGTTTGTTTTATTTTTTTTTTCCAACCCTGTTACGGGTCTGACAGTCCGTACACTTATAAAAACAACGCTAACTTCAGAATAGCGTGATAAAATCTATAATACTAATAATGTAAAATCACGAGCAATGAAACTTATTAAAAACTAGCTTTTTACCTAGGAAATGCGGCTGGGTTGTCTTTTCTCCATGTAAAATAATAATACTATTCCACAACTATCACACAACACCATCTAGTCCCAAGCTAAGCAGAGCTTGTGTTATGGGTACTAGACAACTGATAGGTACACATACTTTTTTATTTCTAAAAACATAAATATAGATAAATTACACCCAGACACAGAACAAATGATCGTGCTCATCACACAAACATTGGTCCTGGGTGGGAATCGTACCCACGACCCCCGGCATAGCTGTCAGAGTCACTAACCACTAGACCTGTATCTATCCTACGACACGGTTGGCGCATGTCTGTCGCGTCGCGCTGTGTCTCAGTGTGAACTGACCGTAATGCACACAAATTACTAATTACTATGTTCATGTCAATGCACATTACAATGTCTGTTTTGACAACATCAAGTCACTGAAAGAAAAAAAATAAAAATTACAAACGTTGATAGTTATCATTGCAAAATAATGATAACAGGGAACTACTTTCTCATGTTGAATAATTGATAAATATTATCACGATTGATATTAAGTTTTTCAACTGATATCGTTTATGAATTATACAATGATAAACTACAAAAAAGTTAAACGCTTCATATGATATCACGCCATATTTGGTAAGGATGGCCGTCTAGAAGAATATTTGTTTGTTATATTGTTAAACAAGAGTGCAAAGTTGCTTTTTAACCGCAAGCTCAATTTTGATGCCGTCGCTAACGCTCAGGATTCAATTTTTGAATCACTCGTTGAATAATTTACGTGTATTTTGAAGCGACGTCATAAAAAAGTAGGTTCTCAGTTCGACCTGTATGTTTGTTTATTTGTCCGCGATTATCTCGCGCTTAGCTGAACGGATTTTGATGCGGTTTTTAGAAAAGTGTTCTATACATTCTGGAGAAGGTTTTAGTATCTATATAACAATAATAGATATATCCTGTGGCGTTGGATCCCGATGTCCCGATGTGTCGATGAATGGACGTTTTTATTACTCACTTACTTGGATTGTAGATTTTCAAAGACAATTGTATGTTTGTCCGCGATTATCTCGCGTCTGGCTGAACCGACTTTGATGCGGTGGACAACGGATATCCCGTGAGGTTGTCCGTATGGATGCCTTTTTGCTTACTTGATCATTAACCTTTAACTATTGTGATAAGGTTGAAAATCTATTAATGAAATTGCAGGCGTGCAACAATGACCCTGGGAGGCGTGCAACTCCTGCAAGCATACGATCTTAGCAGGCGTACGACCAGCAAACGGGTGACTCCAGCAAGCGTGCGACCCCGGCAAGCGACCGATCCCGACAGGCATGCGACCCCAGCAAGCGAGCGATCCCGACAGGCGTGCAACCCCAGCAAGCGTGCGACCTCACCAAGCGTGTGACCCCGGCAAGCGTATGACCCCGGCAAGCGTGGAACCCCAGCAAGCGTGTGACCTCGCCAAGCGTACGACCTCGCCAAGAGAGTGACCCCGGCAAGCGTGGAACCCCAGCAAGCGCGTGACCTCGCCAAGCGAGTGATCCCGGCAAGCGTGAGACCTTAGCAATCACGTGACCCCTGCAAGCGTCTGTTCACGACAAGTCGAAGGTCTGTCAGGGTCACGAGACTGTCTATTCAGGTAACCTGAAACGTGAACACTGTGAATTTTAGTCAGTACGAGTCTGACACCATTTCGCCCCATCCTGGACGTTGGTGATTTTAAAACATTAAAAGGGTGACCACATCCTCACACTAAAAAGAAAAGACGACGGTAATTGACAATCACGACATCGGATTGTCCATCGCATGCTAGACGCAAACTCGCAACCAATAGTAGAAAATATAATGAAATAATTGTCAATGCGAATGTTTTTGTTTCATTTTTTTATGTTTTCCGATCAACCACGTGGTGGTAATTGTCATTGGACGCGTGATGCGGAATGTAGGGTTCCGTATTTTAGAATTTATTGTTTTAAAATGGGAGATTTAATTTAAAGAGATTCTGGGTAGGCTTTTGGTGTGGGATGCGACATGTGTCGACACCCTTGTGCCATCCCATCTTCCTAGATCAGCGTGTTGTGTTGGCACTGCTGCTGTATGTGAAAACTCCAAGCGGCGCAAATATCACTGGCTTAGCTAGTAGCTATGTGTTTGAGCCGTTTGGGGTTGAAACTCTAGGGGTTTGTCCACACTGGAAGCCTAGCGCGTCGGCGGTGGCAGCCGCGGTGGCGGGCGCTGCGGCGGGCGCGATACGTGTCCACACTGCCGATCAAGCGTTTGTTTTTGTTGCGGCGACTTCAGGTGTTGCAAACCGGTGGTACCTAGTAAACTCTATAAAACTGGTTTAAAGAAATTAATATTATTATTTTTTACAGGTTATTTAGGATTGAAAACAACTAAATTATAAATCATTCTACATTTTTCTACTTAAGTACGGTAAAAATAATTTAAATATGTATAAAAACATCCAACGTTAGTATTTTAGTGCATGTTCTGGTAACTATATGGCGCTACTAAAAAACCGAAAAGGTTTGATACACCTGCCGCCAGCCCGTTGTATCGGTTGTTGCCTAGCAACGCCTAGGCTCGCAAAGTCGCTCGTAACCACCGCGCTAGGCTCCCCGCCTAATCACTTCAATGTGGCCACAAGCGGCGATTTCATACATTCATAATATCGCGCCCGCCGCCGCCACCGCGCTAGGCTCACAGTGTGTTTGAGCACTAGGACAATGGTCCGAGTGCCCACAACGATTTTAAGGATATCTCCAGGCGTTTAGTCGACTCTTCAGGTGACCAGAGTTTTGGCCTATTTCAAGCCAATGAATCATCATTGACATATAACGAGGCAATGCTGCCAGCGTTTTGGGCGCTGTTCCCGTTGACAGCGATGAGGACGAATTCTATGACGCCCTTTGAATGTTTTTTTTTTCCCTTTTTTTTGTAAAAATTTATACTTTGTAATAAATTTTAGTTTTGATGCTAATTGTTAATAAACGAAATGATAATAATAATAAACAATCAAACCGGATGCAGCAAAATATCGGTATTTTACATGGAGCGACTGCCTGTCGGACCACCACAACCCAGTAACTGGGTAATACGATACCCCGTGGTAAGACTGGTTGTCAGACTTAAGAGCTTCTGACTAACAGTAACGACTGTCAAAGATCTACAAAATGACAGCTGGTACCAACGGCTTTACGTGCTTTCCGAGGCACGGAGGAAACTCGCTATGACAGAATGGTCACCCATCCACAGACCAACCTCGGCAAGCGAGGCTTAACGTAGAAGATCGATCTGTGCGGCTATAATTATTTAGCCACGAGCTCCTCTGACACATATCTCAGTAAATTAAATAATAAAAAAATTACACGTGAAGAAAATTCTTCATCATCATCATTCATCACTTTAAAAAAACACATTCCCATAATTATAATTAATTTATTAATCCAGATGATTATATCTCGTTATAATGAGAGTAATTAAAACTAATCATATTAATTGTATTGTATTGTTCTAGTTTCAACTGTCAACTCATTTATTTTTTGTAATCTTTTTCTAAGTAGGTCCTATAACGACAGACGATCGCCGGCCACTGTAGGCGCGGGCATGCGGACAGCTAGTAAAGGGCAACTCGCTGTCCGACCATGGACCAAGCCCAGGTCGACGGCGCGTCGTGTTCCACGCGCGCCTCAAAGAGCGTCAGCAAAAATGACGTGGGCCATAGCTTGACGGGGTTACGGGACTTATTTCATTACCGTGACCCCGGAACATAAAGGGCTACTGAAGGACACCGTAGATTTTAGTCTGGACAGTTTCTTAGATTTTTTTACGTGTTTCACCCTCTAAAGGGACTCCGTCATGTTATTGACAGCACTTTGCGACGGACGGGGGCGGCGGACGGCGCGTCATGTTCCTCGCTACGTCGACCCGGGCATGGTCCATGATCGGAAAGCGAGTAAACCATTATTCGCCGTCCGCATGCCCGCACAGTTTCTTAGCTATAATAATAATATTCCACAACTATCACACAACGCCAACTAGTCCCAAGCTAAGCAGAGCTCTGTGTTATGGGTACTAGACAACTGATAAACAATCTATACATATAATAAAATAGTAGGAAAGTCAAAACTGTACATTGAATATTTTTTTTAAAGAATACTTGGGGTGTGATCTACAATCGATACCGAAGCCAAAAATATAGTTTTTAGAATTTTTGTCTGAAACAGATAAATGTTTGTCTGTTTGTCTGTATGTAGGTATGTCCGGGATAAACTCAAAAAGTACTGGACGGATTTGAATAATTCTTTTTTTGTTGTATAGGTATTAAGTCTGGTCAAAACATAGGCTATAATTTATTTAGAAAACTTGAACAACTGGCGCAGAACCGCAACAGACCAGCTAAACTATAAGAGATACAAAAATGGTGCCATAGCAAAAATTGTTCCACGTGATGAGCATTTTCTGCTGAGAGAATTAGTTTGAAGATCTGGAACACCTGATGTAGAACTCCAAGAGCCCAGCTACACTATAACATATACAGGAATAACGTCTCAGCAAAGTTGTTCGGCCTGATGAGCACTCTCTGTGGACATATAAAAATTGAAGATCTGGAACACCTGATGTGGAACTCCAAGAGCCCAGCTACACTATAACATATACAGGAATGACGTCTTAGCAAGAGTTGTTCAGCGTGATGAGCACTCTCTGTTGACGTATAAAAATTGAAGATCTAGGACACCTAATGTGGAACTCCAAGAGCCCAGCTACCCCACGGTGGTGGACGCCCACGGCGTCGGACGTCACAAGACGATCTCCGGCCACCGTAGGCGCGGGCATGCGGTCGGCGACTAAAGGGCAACTCGCCGTCCGACCATGAACCGCGCGTCGTGTTCCACGCGCGCCTTAAAGAGCGTCAACATAATGAAGGGGCCCCCTCTCAGAGGGCTAAAGCCTGCCGGGGTCGCGGGACTTATACCATCACCGTTACCCCGGAACATAAAGGGCTATTGAAGGACACCGTGGATTTTAGTCAGTACAAGTCTGTATGTATGTATTAAAATATAAGATTTGGAACACCTGATGTGAAAATCAAAGATAACACTAATTTCACGGACTGATTTTCGATGACGATTAATATATTAATACAATTTTTATTCTACTGGCCAAACTCCCATGATTTTTTTACCCGGGCTCTTGGAGTTGGGTATCAGACTTTTCAGATCTTCGATTTTGCCGACACATCGACCCCAGTGTGCTGGCATAAGCAACAAGATCCGCGTACGAAGTCGCGGGCAGAAGCTAGTATTGAATATTTTTAAAAGAATACTTGGAGTGTGATCTACAATCCGTATCGAAGCCAAAAATATAGTTTTTTGAATTTTTGTCTGTTTGCCTGTATGTGTGTCTGGGATAAACTCAAAAACTACTGCATGGAATTACTTCGAATTCGAATATTATTAAGAAGTCTGGTCAACTTATAGGCTACATATTATCACGCTATCACCTACGGGGAACAAGCAGTGAATCTTTTCTTCAACACATTTACGCAGACCACGTAACAGGCATCAGTTAGTACATTTAAAAAGAAACATCCACAAAAAAGGGTAATAACCTACAAAATAACTTTCCTTTCGGAAGTCGATGGCTTTGTGTTATTATTTCGATGTCTTTTCGCCACCGACTTCCGAAAGAAAAGTTATTTTGTAGGATAATTTACGCTTTTTGTGGTTGTTTTTAAAGGCGGTAATTTTTTTTTTTTTGGAAAAAAGTTTTTTATTTTAGTTTAAATATTGAACCCAAATTCTTGTCAAATAGGTAGGTACATCATTTTCTTACATGTGCATTAGAATTTTGTATTCTGTAACATCGCTTATTTACACAATAAGCTTGTAAAATTCCCTATTTCAAAATCTGCTGAACAGATTTTGATGAAACTTGCAGCATTCCCTCCCTAAGGTGAACGATCCCTAGTACCTACAATATACAAAGAATTTTGAACATCGGTCTACAATTGGCGAAGTAATCGCGTAACAAACACGTAAAAAGTAAAGATCATCATATCATCCAAGTTGCTGAAATTAATAAAAATGCTCACAAAATAAAAATTACTGAACCTTTGATGACTTTTGGGACCAAATAGCAATAGTATCCTGCATCGAACAAAAAAAGAATCACACTAATCGTACTAGAAACCTCGGAGTAATCGATGAAAAAACATTAAAAAAAAAGCGCCGAATTGAGAACCTCCTCCTTTTTTTGAAGTCGGTTAAAAATGATGAGTAAGAACAATTTGATCGCCACACCAATGCCACAATCACCATTATACATTTGATTACAGTGGCGATATATAACTAAACTGAAGTGGTTATTAGTGGGTCAGCAGGGCTATGACGTAAGATCGCGGGAAACAAACGATGTGCGTAGCTACGTATTGCGGATTGCGGTACTAAGTGTGGCGGTGGTTTTGGATGGCGTAGTGAACGGTTTTGATACTTTTGCTTTTTTTTCGGATTTTACTTTACATCTAGGTACAGTGGCTGGCACGTAAGTTGGCAAGAGTCGTTAGATGCGCAGAAGTCATTTTGTAGATCTCTTTGGTGTTTATGCGGGTCGCGGGATAAGAGGTACTGCCGATCCGAGCACACAATTGGTGCGTCACTCGTCTTTGCCCCTCGCACCCAGCATACGCGCTCTCGCTTACACTTGTGTGCCGCTAAATGCGATGCGCAAACTTACCCCCACTACACCATAATCTTGCCAACTTACGTGCCGGGAACCGTAAGCGTGCTTCACCATCAACCACATTTTCACTTACCTTCAGGTAAAATGGAGGTCTAACGGGAACCCTTCTTTAAATAAATGAAAAAAAAGTAAAAAAAAAATATCACGTGTTATTGTTTATTTAGCCATAATAAAATAGAGAAACAGAGCAGAAAAAAAATCACACAATAACACTCATAATCACAAAGACGTAGAAGAAGAAAAAAAAGTTATGTATAAATAAAACACAGAATAATCGAAAAAAAAGAAGAAATAAAAACAAAATGAAAATTGCGTTCAGTATTTCCACACTGAGGAAATTAGTAACTCAGGATTTGCTGTGTGAAAACCAGCGCTGGTTTTAAAATTTTAAAATCGTGCATGAAGTCATAATATGGCGTCAGCGAAATTTCTTAAGAAATTGAGCGACATAGTATATCAAATTGTTCTATTATATAAAAATCAATTGCTGTTCGTTAGTCTCGCTAAAACTCGAGAACGGCTGGACCGATTTGGCTGATTTTGGTTTTGATTTTTTTAGGGAAGTCCAGGGAAGGTTTAAAATTTGAGTAAATAGGGTCAGCTAGTTATAGCTATTAGTGTAAATAAAAACTCTACATAAAAAAATAAATAAAAAAAACAATCAAGTATCAAGACCGTTCACTACAAATTGGTCCATAGTTTGTTTTGCAAATAAATTGTTATGGGAACGTTGATAAAAGCTGCGCTTGCGCTCCTCTCACGACGACCTTGCGCCCGCGACATCACGCTGTGCCAACTGTGTGTGAGCAGTAGAGGTTCGTAGGGAAAATTATTTGTAATAGTGGTATCTTTGAAATGTGTGCAATTTATTTTTTGTGAATATAGTAGGTTTTGAATGAGAAGTTTTCTTTTTTGAGTAAGTATTAAAAAAAATAGTTTCCAAGAACTCTGTAGATGACGTTGAACTGACTACGTTACTAGATGTATGCCTTCATTTTTGCACAAATCTACGAGGCAGAGACTTCTCTTCTTTTTCTCTTGGGACATTTTATTTATGGCGTGGAAAACTCATAAATTAAAAAGACTGGTAAATGAATTTGTTTTTCCTTGTTGTTATTTATTTCCAAATACCAATGGTGTGATGTGATGTGAATGACAATGATATGACATGTACGTTACGTTTTAAGATCTCAAAATTAAACCAAAAAAAAGGAATTTGAACAAAAAAAAAACCTAAGGCAAAAACGTATTTATTTTTCGAAAATAATAAAGATTATTACAAAATGAAGCAATGTTTATATTTACGCTATCATCTCAAGGTCTGAAGCACGCAATTTTCGCACTTCGAGCAATTTCGTGTGCATCAGTGACATTCTCCGGTCAGAGTGGCCATTGTCCTTTAAAGAGAACGTCTTACTATCAATTCAGACATTCTCCACAATTACTGACATTTAGAATTAGAGCACTTTTGAATACTAGGACAAATTCTAGGTTCTAGGATGCGTCGGCCACGGCGACGGATGTCGCGGGACGATCTCCGGCCACCGTAGGCGCGGGCATGCGGGCGGCGAGTAAAGAGTAACTCGCTGTCTGACCATGAACAATGTCCGGATCGACGGCGTGTTGTGTTCCACGCGCGCCTTAAAGAGCGTCAGCACGCTGACGAGGCCCCCCTATAGTGGTCCATAGCCTTGCAGGTGTTGCGGGACATATATACGTATACAGGACTCCAGTACTCAAAGGGCTACCGAAGGACACCGTGGATATTAGTCAGTACAAGTCTGACAGTCCCTCCCGCCCTGCCCGGGTAGGGAGGACTCATTTGATGATTTTACCAAGATAAAAAAAAGTTGTGGTGGGTTTACACATGACCTTAGTCTTTAATATAATATATAATATTCCACAACTATCACACAACGCCATCTACTCCTAAGCTAAGCAGAGCTTGTGTTATGGGTACTAGACAACTGATAAACATACTTATATATTTATAAATACATACATAGTATACATAAATTACACCCAGACACAGAACAAAAAAATAATTAAATAGAGAATTGTATTTTTTTACGTGATAGCTTCATCAAATGAGTCCTCAACCCAGGGCAGGACGGGAGGGACTGTCAGACTTAGACCGTAGGCGCGGGCATGCGGACGGCTTGCCGTCCGCATGCCCGCGACCTACTTTGCCTACAAGCAAGGCAAGGGTAGGAATCGAACCCACGACCCCCGGCATAGCAGTCAGGGTCACTAACCACTAGAACAAAAGGCCAGGTTAAAGCCCTTTACGTTCCGGGGTCACAGTCTCGCGACCAACCCAACATACCTACATAAAAAATTAAAAATAAATGAGTAATTTGCATTTTGCTATTTTTTTTAAACATTCTTAACATATTCAGTCAATAAAACAAAAGAAAAAACTAAGCAAAATCAGGTTATCGTGTATTGAGGTAAAATGCAATGCTTAGCAATCAACTGCTTAGCTTTTTACTCATGTTTACGAAGCCCATATAAAGATGTACATGAATAATAAAAACAACAGTTTAAAAAGTTACTGTTTCTTCATTAATTGTGTATAGACACGAAATGTAGGTTAGACAAGCAGTTATAAACTTAACAAAAAGTTAAATATCTGTTTAAGACTTGTCTTAAAAAAGTGTTATTGCAAAACAACCCTTATCAACGTTAAATGCCGATTTTGAAGTGGACAGTTCAGAAGTTTAAACTTTTTTGTAAGTAAGGGCTGATTTTTCAATAGCCAGATAACTTTTATTTGAGGAATAAAAATATGACATATTTTCTATAGATAAGCTGTCAAACCGACATTTTTATTCCTCAGATAAAAGTTATCTGAGTGAGTTATCTGACGAATAAATGTTTGATGTAAAGATTTTTGTTAAAAGAAAAACTTGATTTGAGGACAGGTCTTGAACCTGCAACCTTCCATTTCAGTACACCGGACGCTTTACCAACTAAACCATCAGTAACGTCCTATTGGCTCGAATAGTTCAATCCCTTGTTATCCTAACGGTACGGTGACGATGGCGCAGTGGTTGAGCCATCTACTGCTGCGCAGCGTGTCGCGGGTTTGATTTTCGTACGGAACAAATAATATGCGTGTGATCTGCAAATAGTTGTTCCGAGTCTGGGTGTTTGTGTATGTGAGTTTCTATGTTTGTAAACGCACCCACGATAGAGGAAGACTTCACCAGTGTGGGGAATACACAAACGTGCCCAGTGTTCCACGGAATTCCTCTAAAGACACTTTATTTAAGCCTGGTAACCCGATAACCTTTCAAAAAACTGTAAAATTATAATATTCTGTATCTTCGATATATAAAATATAAACAAATATAAAACATATGTAGTTTGCATAAAATCGGTCGAGCGGTTCGTCATTTATCACATTTTTTGTAACACGTAGCGAAGAACAGGGCGGGCCGCTAGTACAAGACATTATTTTTAACAAATGATTGTTACCATAACTTCAAATTCGTGATGTAAGAATGCTCATAGAAACCATTAGACTATATTATTATTACCAATAGTATGTACCTAAAAGGTCATAACGATATAATTATATGGTTTGAAGTTATGAACTTAAAAAAAATAAACCGGCCAAGTTTGTGCGTGTTGGACCAAGGGTTCCGTATCTGGATGATATATTATTATTACCAATAGTATGTACCTAAAAGGTCATAACGATATAATTATATGGTTTGAAGTTATGAACTTAAAAAAAATAAACCGGCCAAGTTTGTGCGTGTTGGACCAAGGGTTCCGTATCTGGATGAAACAAATGCCTGCCTTTTTCCAACTTACACTGACACTTTTTAACTTGCTACATCGTTCTCACATAATGTACCATCTTAAAGGAATGATTTAACAAAGGTTCTGTAATAATTTTGGTGATCTAAAAAGAGTGTCCATGGAGTTTCTTGCCCGTTCTTCTCCCTAGAGATCTACTTCTTGGAAAAGGCATCTACGGTACTTTCACAGTTTTTATGTCGTGTGACTGGGACTGTAGCAACATAACTATTTTTGAACTGTTTTCATTTATTTAACGTAACTATTTTTGAACTGTTTTTGTCTTTTGACATTTCAAAAGTGCTATAACTGGCCTACTTGAAATAAATGCTTTGATTTGATTTGTTAGCTTCCAGTCGAACCAGCTGAATATCAGTATTTTACATGGAACGACTGCCTATCGGACCTCCACAACTGAGTAATACTGTGACGTAATACTATCGTATTAATACCAATTTATTACTCAGTTACTGGGTTATCAGTTTTTTTTATTGGGACAAATCAACAAACTATTCCCAAACCGGCTGTCAGTTTCGGAATAGCAGGGGTTGGTTGCAGGTTGTCGGTTACTGAGTTGAGGTGGGAATAGAAAATATATTCGAAAATAACTAATACCAAATGGTAAGTATAAGCTCTTGGTATTGGATGGGAATAGACCTTATAAGGGTTCCGTTTTATTTTTTGTGGCACGGTACCCTAAAAATTATAGATAATCTATATTGTGTGATAATAATCTGTGTTGTGGGAATCTTCTGTCCTAATCGTTTTTAGCCGACTTTAAAAGAGGATGTTCTCAATTTTGTAATATCGTTTTATTTAACCAACGCAACGGCGATATATTACTAGACTCCGCATGCACGATCTAAGGAGTCTACCTAGGAACTCGCTGAGGTACTACGTAAGCGAGGGGGACGGGGTACTGCGTTGTGATTGGCTAACTCAAGGTCTGTTCTGTCTCAAGGTATGTTTACGGCTCACAGGAGTGGTCGAAATAAGACGGATATCAGACTTTTTTGCCTAATGTGTTGACAGACATCGGTCACCTGTTATTAGGAGTCTAGTAATATAATAATATCGTCGTTGGTGGGAGTGTTCAGCGTCCCCGTGGTTTCTAGACGGTTTTAGCGCAGATTAAAATGACAAAAATTCTAGAAGGCTCCCAAATCTCTAAACGGCTAAGTATTCTTTTCTTTTTTTATCGTGGTAAAATCATCAAATAAGTCTTTCCGCCCAGGGCAATGCTGGCGGGACTGTCAGACTTGAACTGACTAAAATCTACGGTGTCCTTCACTAGTCCGTTAGTTCCATGACCCCGGCAAGCTTTAGCCCTCTAAAGGGTGCCCTGTAGGGGGCTTACAAAAAGAAGACGCCATGTGGATAATAATAATAATATTCCACAACTATCACACAACGCCATCTAGTCCCAAGCTAAGCAGAGCTTGTGTTATGGGTACTAGACAACTGATAAACTTATATATTTCTAAATACATACATATTATAGATAAATTACACCCAGACACAGAACAAATGATCATGCTCATCACACAAACATTTGTCCTGAGTGGGAATCGAACCCACGACCCCCGGCATAGCAGTCAGGGTCTAGTCTTACAGAACTCCTTCCCAGTAAATAAAACCTGGAAAACATCTTAAATGCACCGTATTGTATGGTTTCTGTAGACCACCATGGGAAAAAGACCTATAATAAGTCTAAGTATGTTTATAATTTAATTATGATTAGCAACAATTTATTACGCATTCCCATAAGTGTGGCAACTAAGACTAAAGACAATTTGATAATGTTTTTACGAAGTTGCACATACCACGGTGACCGTTCGCCGTGAGAAATGCGAAATAGTAATGTGGATACGCCGCGCCCCGTCGCGTCGTAAATGATAAATGATATTTATTCAGCAAATTAGTTTTTACAAAAGAAAGGACACTATTTGTACACTAGATGAGGCTGGTGTTTCGTACCTGACTACTCTGAGACGAAACATCTGAAACCAGTCCCAGTCTCTTTTAAAGTCCAGACAATTTTGTATTGGTAAAGTACTATGAGAACCATGCAGGTGTCTGAGGTGGTCTTTTGAAGAAAGAACCACACAGATTTGAGTGGACCTGTCCAGTCAGTGCAAGCATGTGTCAGTTACCGTGTAGCTCAACTTATAACACAAGGAGCTCAAGTCATTCACAGTGCACATCAAATCGTAACTAAGAGCTGTCAAACCGCCATTTTTATTCCTCAGGTAAAAGTTATCTGTACCCTTAGCACGAGATCTAGTATTTGAGACGTAAAGTAAACTGGAACTTTGACAATTTTAAATTGATAATTTTAAAGGAAAAAATTAGTTCCTTCTTCGCACACCAGAGGCGCTGTTCCATTTTTTCATACAAGAAACGCTGTAAAAACTTGAAAGTAAAATAGGGAAAACTCGTGCTAGGGGTACTGAGTATTGAAAAATCAGCCCTAAGTCATATTATTAGTTTGAAACTTTATTTTATTTTATTTGAAAGAACAAAAAACAGTCTTACGTTACAATATTAAAGTGAATTACAAAAAAATGATAAAAAACGTATAACTCACACCATTGTCCACGGAATAATATTAATTCTTGAAGAGATAAGGTAACGGACGATAATAGTTATTTATGATACTAGTGCGGAAAGTTGGTTTTTACAAACGAGTAGACAACGTACGCCCGAGGCGCCGAAGGCGCCCGAGGGCGTACTGTAGTCACGAGTTTGTAAAAACCAATTTCTGCACGTGTGTCATACAATGTTTTTCAACACATTTATCCTTATTAATATCAGATTGCTCCCTTGAACTCAGATTAGTCGCAACAATTTTTGAAGTTCCTAATATGAAAATGGCGCGACTTTGAAAATGGCGCCACATGCACGTGGTGACAATTAGAACTATATCTTTCATCTCATTTACTCTTTAGTATTAAAGTGAGACAACGAATTGAGCAAAAGCTCTTCCAAGGAGGTTCGATCAGTCAGGTTGTTTATTTTCATAATGTGAAACTCTTTGGTGGAATTCTTTTTTTTTTTTTGGAAATTAAAAAAAAAACCGTAAAGAAAACGCACGCTGCTCTACAAGGGGGCGTGCGGTAAAATAGGTACTTAGGTGAGAGTACCTATTTTACCGCACGCTGCGTTGTATGGTCCGTAATTTTTAACTTTCGAACACTGTATACAGGCTTTGTAAATGCATTTTACGAGCAAATGTGTTGAAAAAAACATGGTGTAGTCATTGACCTATTATTAATACGTATAGAGACGACACCACGTATCACCACTGTGTCTCATCCAGGATGAGACAACGCGCACAACTTCATATTCATTTGTTTGACAGCTCTGTGGCGTGCTCTAGGCGCGCGCACTCATCCTGGATGGGACACAGTGGTGATACGTGGTGTCGTCTCTATACGTAGTAGTAATAGCTGAATGGGTGTAGTAACAAAAATTAAATGAAAAAAGTGCCGAATAAAATATACCACACAGATCTGGTATAGTCATCGGACAAAACAGAGACTTAGCTTGTTTTTTTTTTATTTATTATTTTAATAGGGTAGTTTACTTCATAAATAAATTGAAAATCTGTTTAGTACGTCATTAAGTATTGTAAAAATATGAAAACGTATTTTTTTTATCAATGAGTATTGACAAAGATAAAATGCTTTGAAATTCCGTAGTCCGCTTGTGACGTCATTACAAAATTGTCCGATTAATAGATTAAACACAAATATTAGACCCGTATTTTTTATTTTCATCCGTAAAACAAAAATGGCGAAAATACAATGCTTCTAAAAATCACAAAACGTCACTCAGTCTGTATAATTTAACAGGCGTTATGACGTCACACCACTCCTAAATTTTTAAGCTTTTTGTCTTTGGCAATATTAAATTATTTAAAAAAACAAAAAGTACGTGTTCATTATTTTACAATACTCTAAATGACTGATTAAAAAGATTTTCAATTTATTTATGCAGTTAACTACCGTATTACTATACTACACTATTATTTCATAACTATCACACAACGCCATCTATTCCCAAGCTGAGCAGACCTTGTGTTATGGGTGCTAGACAGCTGATAAACATACTTATATATTTCTAAATACATACATATTATAGATAAATTACATCCAGACACAGAACAAATGATCGTGCTCATCACACAAACATTTGTCCTGGGTGGGAATGGAACGACCCCCGGCATGGCAGTCAGGGTCACTAACGACTAAACCAACAGGCCTGTCAAAAGTATTATGCTGAACACCTCTGCTTATATACCATCTACCAGCATACAGTCATTATGTCACATTGACACTTCCAATTCTTAAAAAACCGGAACTATAGTATAAGTATGCTAACTTGCGATAAATTACAACCAAAATTACGTATTCTTGCTAACTCACAATGTTATGAGAAAGTGATCTTTCTAGTGCAAATGACTGGTTCATACGTCTTCATAGATATTTGAGGTTTGAACGTAATAAATAAATATTATGTCAGTTATATTTACTTGTCTTGGAAGTAACACTTGGTTACTTGCTTCGGATATAACACTTAGAGGATAGAACGTGCTTACCTTAAAAGTCGGTAAGGAGAAAATTAAACAATAATAATATTCCACAACTATCACACAACGCCATCTAGTCCCAAGCTAAGCAGAGCTTGTGTTATGAGTACTAGACAACTGATAAACATACTTATATATTTCTAAATACGTAAATATTATAGTTCATGTCAGGTTCTGGCAACATTGTATAACATCTTGTAACACAACATGAATGCAATAAATGTTTGAGTTTGAGTTTAAATTACACCCAGACACAGAACAAAAAAAAAAAATAGAGAATTGTATCTTTTTTTTTTACGTGGTAGAATCATCTAATGAGTCCTCAACCCAGGGCAGGACGGGAGGGACTGTCAGACTTAGACCGTAGGCGCGAGCATGCGGACGTCGAGTAATGGGTGACTCGCTGTCCACTCACGAACATGACCGGGTC
Organism: Agrotis ipsilon; assembly: GCA_028554685.1. Lineage (NCBI taxonomy): Eukaryota > Metazoa > Arthropoda > Insecta > Lepidoptera > Noctuidae > Agrotis > Agrotis ipsilon. The sequence goes on from CM052982.1 coordinate 7,021,023, forward strand.
GACGGCGTGACGTGTTCCACGCGCGATTCAAAGAGCTGTCACCAAAATCCAGTCGGGGTCGCGGGATTAACGGGTAACGGTAGCCGCGGAACGTAAAGGGCTATTGAAACAAGTGTGACAGTCCCTCCTGCCATGCCATGACTGGGAGAAATCATTGGATGATTTTAAATTAAAAAACCCTTTTTTACGTGGTAAAATCATCCAATGAACTCTCAATTAAAAACAAAAGACACAGTTTTTTACTAACTTTTTTAAAGAAAGCACCTCAGTATATTTTTTAAAATTTTAAAACGGGATTGAAAACATATCTTTTGCTGATAAAAAATCCCATAAAAATAAATAATTTGTTTCATAACAAATCTACAAGAGAGTCGTATCCATACAAATCCAACGTGAGATATAAAACAGAGCGGCGCGCGCGCACACATTTCAGTGCAGTGCAGTGATCACGACTGTGTACAGTGATACAGTGTATTACGGGTATGTAGTGTATTTATGTATTAACAAGCTTTTGCCCGCGGGTTCACCCGTAAAAACTCGAAAATTATTGAAACATAAAATCGGTATGAAAACTGCCCTATGTGTTAATCCAGGTTTTAAACTATCTGTGTAACAAATTTCATCGAAATCTGTTCAGTGGTTTTTGCGTGAAAGAGTAACAAAAATCCATCCATCCAAACAAATTTTTCACGTTTATAATATTACTAGCTGTGCCCGCGACTTCGTCCGCGTGGATGTCGGAACAATGTATTTTTTATCAAATTGACAAAGTTTCATACAAACTTTCATCCCCTATTTTAATCCCCTTGGGGGTAGAATTGATCAAAATCCTTTCTTAGCGGATGTCTACGTCATAACATCTACCTGCATGACAAATTTCAGTCCGATCCGTCCAGTGGTTTGGGCTGTGCGTTGATAGATCACTATGTCAGTCAGTCACCTTTGAGTTATATATATTTAGATAGTAGGATATTACTAGGATAGTTCTAGCCTGAAATTCAGGTAGGTAAATGATAAAAATAAATGAAAGGTGGCGATTTGAGTGACAATTTCTTGTTGACCTTATTTGATTTTAGGTCATTCGAAAAAGTGGTGAATTTCAGAAGTAATCTTTTAATTTGTAAAACATCGTTACTTTTTTTTAAACATTGCTCCATACAAGGAATTTCTCCTATATCGTGGGTGCGTTTACAAACATAGAAACTTACATACACAAGCACTCAGACCCGAAAAAAACTACTAGTAAGGTCATACAAATATTTGTTCCGTGCGGGAATCGAACTCGCGATACGCTGCGCAGCGGTCCGATCGCTCAGCCACTGCGCTAACTGTGCTGTTAATAAGTAATTTTAATGAGACAAGTTCTCTATATAAATAAGTAATTAATTTTAGGTCTGAAAACACTATTATTGTTTAGTTTACTAAATTGTCTTGTTTGTCTAGTCGTAAGCATAACCGCTGCCTTACTGTCTCATCTGGTAACCGTGACCCTGGAACGTTAAGGGCTATTGGAGAATCACCGTAGATTTTAGTCAGTAGGAGTCTGACCGCCCAGCACTGGGCGGGAGGACTCAATTGATGATTTTACTACGATAAAAAAAGCATAAAAACTGATTTGGATCTGACGTGGATCATCAATTGAGTCCTCCCGTCTTGCCCGGGGTGGACTGTCAGACTCATACTGACTAAAATCCACGGTGTCCTTCAATAGCCTTTTACATTCCAGGGTCACGGTAATGGGCTAGTTCCCGCGACCCCGCTCACTTGATGATTTTACTACGATAAAAAAAGCATAATAGCTGATTTGGATCTGACGTGGATCATCAAATAAGTCCTCTCGCCCTGCCCGGGGTGGACTGTCAGACTCGTACTGACCAAAATCCACGGTATCCTTCAATAGCCTTTTACATTCCAGGGTCACGGTAATTCGTAAGTCCCGCGACCCCGACAGGCTGTGGCTCCCTCCGTCATTTTGCTGACGCTCTTGTAGGCGCGCGTGGAACACAACGCGCCGTCGACCCGGGCATGGTCCATGGTCGGACAGCGAGTTATTCTTTACTCGCCGCCCTCATGCCCGCGCCTACGGTGGCACCCCAATATTCTTCGGAAAAGACAGGCAGATGATGAATTTTGAGACGACACCACGTATCACCACTGTGTCCCATCCAGGATGAGACAACGCGCACAAGTTCATTCAGTTGTTTGACAGCTCTGTGGCGTGCTCTAGGCGCGCGCACTCATCCTGGATGGGACACAGTGGTGATACGTGATGTCGTCTCTATACGTAGTAATAATAGCTCAACGGTTGTTATGTTAATTTTTACTCTTATTTTCATAGATAACTGAGAGATAGTATTTTGTATAATTACTAGCTATTGTTCAAGGCCGCTCACGAAAGTTTTCCTTTCTCAAAATAATGAAGACAGTGGAATAACATGTTGTTAATTTTGACCTGGATTTAATACTTTCTATGCAACTTTGTTATTGTTTGATACACTCATCATCTGCTCAGTGTTTTATAATGTTCCCACTGCTGAGATACAGGGCTCCTCTCTGTGAGTGGGAGTGGGCTATAATCCACTACGCGGGCCCAATGCGGGTTGGTTGATGTGACATATATTCGAATTCTTGGTTCTAGGACATGTCGGTTTCCGGTGATGAAATAAATTACAGAAAGTAATGCACTTGGCGGGGTTCGAACCCACGACCTACAACTCGTAAGTCGAGACTGATACCACTAGGCCACCATCACTGATCTCAAGTTTTCTCAACTACTACCAGCTATACGCAGCTGAATATCAGTACTTTACATGGATGTATCTGAACAAAATCAAAGCATTTAGATCAAGTAGGCCAGTACAGGCACTTTTGATTTGTCAAAAAACGACACCATAATTTTTAAAGCAATTGTGGCCTTTTAGATAGACTAAGAGTCACTCAACAAGCAATGGAAAGAGCTATGCTCGGAGTTTCTTTGCGGGATAAAATCCGGAACACGGATATTCGGCGAAGAACCAGAGTCATCGACATAGCTCATAAAATTTGCAAGTTGAAGTGGCAATGGGCAGGCCATATCGTTCGTAGAACTGACAACCGATGGGGAGGAAAGGTTCTCGAGTGGTGACCACGGACCGGAAGACGCAGCGTAGGCCTCCCACTAGGTGGACCGACGATATCGTGAGAGCCGCGGGCAACCGATGGATGCAAGTGGCGAATTGTCGTTCGGCGTGGCGGTCTAAGGGGCAGGCCTATGTTCAGCAGTGGACGTCTTCCGGCTGATGATGATGTGGTGCTACAGTCCCTGTCACGAGACATAAAAACTGTGAAAGTACTATATTAGACATTCCAAGGACTAGATCTCTATGGAGAAGAACAGGCAAGAAACTACATGGACACTCTTTTTAGATCGCCAAAATTATTACAGAACCTTTGTTACATCATTCATCTAGAGATGGTACATTATGTGAGCACGATGTAGCAAGCAAAAACTGTCCACTGGAATTATAAAAAGACAACTAAATAAAATTATCTATAATTTAAAAAAAACCATGGCAGCTAAGAGATGACCAGTCCCGACTGACAGCGCCCGTTCACGAACATGACATATGTATCAGCACCACTCAGCTCTACGATTTTGAACCCTTTCTAATAGTGCTCGTGGCTAAATAATTACAGCCGCACAGGCTGATCTTCCGGGTTAAGCCGCGCTTGTCGAGGTTGGTCTGTGGATGGGTGACCATCTTTCACAGCGAGTGTCCTCCGTGCCTCGGAAAGCACGTAAATCCCGGATATCATTTGTAGATCTTTGACAGTCGGTACTATTAGTCTTTAAAAGTCTGACAACCAGTCTTACCATGGGGTATGGTATTACTCAGTTACTGGGTTGTGGAGGTCCGATAGGCAGTCGCTTCATGTAAAATACTGATATTCAGCTGCATCTGGTTCGACTGGAAGCAGACCCCAATATATGTAGTAGAGAAAGGCTAGGCTATGATGATTCAAATGCTTGACAGATGATGATGACAACTTAAGGTGAATCGTGCGTGTATAGATAAATATTATATTTGTCTATCTATACTAAAAGTCTAAGTCATGTCTGTCTGTAAATATCAATTAAAGTAACACGATTTTTACTTTCAAAATTCGAAGGGCCTAATATTTTGATTTGTCATAGTAATGTCTATGTAGCCGTGGAGTGTGGGTTATGGGTACTCGCCGTCCGATCATGGACCATACCTAGGTCCTCTAAGAGCTGTCAGCAATGTAACTTGCCCTCCTTAGAGAGCCAAAGCCCGCAGGGTCGGGAGATTGTCGATACAGGTAATTGTGACCCTGGAACATAAAGGGCTACTTTCAAATCATACAAAAATATCTTCCATGCAGGGAGCCGACGACGATATATTACTAGACTCCTAATAACAAGCGACCGATGTCTGTCAACACATTAGGCAAAAAAGTCTTATATCCGTCTTATTTCGAGCTCTCCTGTGAGCCGTAAACATACCTTGAGACAGAACAGACCTTGATTTAGCCAGTCACAACGCAGTACCCCGTCCCCCTCGCTTACGTAGTACCTTAGCGAGTTGACAGAATATTTTTTGTTCCTTAGATTGTGCATGCGGAGTCTAGTAATATATCGTCGTTGCAGGGAGCGAACCGCGTCACGCTACTTAGCAGTCGATCGGTCAACTTCTGCGCATTAATAAAGATTTAAGTCATAACGTCAATAAAGTCATCAAAAGACTGACAAATCATCAATAAAAAAACATCAAACACGTTTTTCATACACTTTTTATATAATTATTACAATTTACTTCAAACCACTAAAAACTTCCAAATTAACGAAACGTGATAAGCAACATTGACCATGCTAACAATTTCCAACCTTCAGCAAAGAACTATAAGTCTGAAAATCCAACAGCACACGTATCCCTTACGACTTTTCAGTTTTTCAGTGTGCACATGCGATTGAAGAGCTACTGAACCGTTTAGTTCATGAAATGAGTCGGAATTAGAAAGTTCAGGAACAGTAGTATCATCACGCCACTTTAATAGACGTAATATGTAGATACCATTGAGCTATTATTACTACGTATAGAGACGACACCACGTATCACCACTGTGTCCCATCCAGGATGAGTGCGCGCGCCTAGAGCACGCCACTGAGCTGTCAAACAACTGAATGAACTTGTGCGCGTTGTCTCATCCTGGATGGGACACAGTGGTGATACGTGGTGTCGTCTCTATACGTAGTAATAATAGCTCAATGGTAGGTGCATGATTAGTTTCAGTAGTTGTGGCCCAGTGGTATCGGTCTCGATTTACGAGTTTTAGAACGTGGTTCGAACCTCACCAGGTTCATTGCTATTGACTGGCCTGTTGGTCTAGTAGTTTAGTGACCCTATGCCGGGGGCCGTGGGTTCGATTCCCACCCAGGACAAATGTTTGTGTAATGAGCATGATTATATTACTTTATGTAATTATATTATATTACTTTGTGTAATTTATATTTATTTCATCACCACTGCCCTTAAAACGGTGAAGGAAAACATCGTGATAACCGTCATGTCCCAGAACTAAAAATTCGAAGACATCTACCAACTCGCACTGGGCCCGCGTGGTGGATTAGCCCGCTCCGCCTCACGGAGAGGAGGCCTGTGTCCCAGCAGTGGGAACATTATAGGCTGTTGATGATGATGATAAGTTCGTAGCATATTGTTTTTTTTTTTATCGCGGCAATATCGTCAAATGAGTCCTCCCACCCTGGGCGGGGCGAGAGGGACCGTAAGACTTGCATTGACTTAAATCCACGGTGATCCTTCAACAGCCCTTTACTTATCAGGGCCACGGTTACCGGATGAGACAGTCCCGCGACCCCGGCAGGCTTTGGCCCTCTTAGCCCCGTCATATTGCTGACAGCTCTTTGAGTCGCGCGTGGAACACAACGCACCGTCGACCCTGGCATGGTCTATGATCGGGCGGCGAGTCACCCATAACTCGCCGCCCGCATGGTTTCATCATTAGGTGAAAATATGGTGTGTATATAATACAAAATTATATAACAGTCCCTTCAAACACTATGGCCTGATAACTGAAAAATTAACTGCCTGTGACGAAATATTTACTTTGAAACCATAAATTACATAATATGCTAATAAACAGAAAAATATGCGTTTATAATGACTGCAATTTACATTATTATGATATAAGTAGCAATTTCATTAAGATTTTTAACACATTTTGGGATGAAAATTATAGCGGAAGAAAAATTACGTCTTTTCTATAAATCTACTTTATGCGGGCCCCCTCTAATATTTATTTTAATTTATTTTTACAACGACGATATATTACTAGACTCCTAATAACAGGCGACCGATATCTGTCAACACATTAGGCAAAAAAGTCTTATATCCGTCTTATTTCGACCACTCCTGTGAGCTGTAAACATACCTTGAGACAGAACAGATCTTCAGTTAGCCAATCACAACGCAGTACCCCGTCCCCCTCGTTTACGTAGTACCTCAGCGAGTTGACAGAATAGTTTTTGTTCCTTAAATCGTGCATACGGAGTCTAGTAATATATCGTCGTTGATTTTTTAGTATTCATTGTCATTGTAGCAACAGAAATACATCATTAAAAACATACATTATGAAAATTTCAACTATCTAACTATAAATAACGGTTTATGAGATAGAGACTGTTGACGGACGTACAGACAGACAGAGACGCGACGCTGCGCACACATTTTAAAAGAGCGACCCGAAATCTAACTTTATTTAAACACAAAAAGAAACCGATATCCAGTACCGAAGCGACACATCGCGTCCAGTCGCGTCCCGTTGCATCGCGTCGCGTCTCGTTGCGTCTTGTCGCGTAGCGTTACGTCGCGTCTTGTTGCATCGCGTCGCGTCTCGTTAGCCCCTTCGTACACAAGGTGACGCAAGTCTCCGATACCTTACGACTTCGGTATCCAAGCAACTATCGCAATACAATTCCATAGAGATTCGTTCACAGGCACGCGTCAATGGATGCTAAAGTCGTAAGGTATCGGAAACTTGAGTCGCCTTGTGTACGAAGGGCCTTACGTCCCGTCGCGTCTCGTTGCGTCCCGTCGGGTCTCGGTACCGACGCTCAGGCGTGACGTCAAATTCCAAATCAAATGACACATCTTTCCAAACCTTTTGTGCCAATTCCATATACTTTCCGCAATTCCTATTTAATGATGAGAAACAAAATAATGTAAAATGAAAGGGCTCGTCTGCAATGTTGCCGTAATGTCCCTGGGAAAGATGGTAGATAGTAATTATTATCTAGATCTGTCGTTGGAATGTTTTTGTATCATACCGCGAATTTATTTCGCAATTTCTTTCACGTAGGACCACCCAAGCAAATAAAATGGTCACGATAAATTTCTTTTAGATTTTATTTCCTCTGACTAGACTAATCCACTCAAATCTGTGTGGTTCTTTCTTCAAAGGACCATCCCAAACGTTAACATACATGGTCCTCGTATAACATGGCCAATATAATGTCTGGACTTTAAAAGAGGCTGTGACCTCTGAGTTTTTTTTTCGGCTGTTTCTTCTCAGAGTAGTCAGGTACGAAACACCAGCCTCATCTAGTTTGTAAAAAAAGATGACCTGTAAAAGTGGTGATATTAACCTACTTGCAAAAATAAAATATCATTTCATTTCTTTTCTTCAGAAAAGATAAGATTCATCTTATTTGAAAGGAATTGGCTCCTGGCTCCAGTCTTGATCAAGGGTGACGCGCGGGCATGCGGACTTTGAGTAATGGGTGACTCGCCGTTCTATCATGTACCATGCCAGGGTCGACGGTGCGTCGTGTTCCACACACACCTCAATGAGCTGTCAGTCTGCCAGCCCCCCCTTAGGTGGCCAAAGCCTGCCGGGGTCGCGGGACTACTATCATAGCGAGTTTCATCCGTACCTCGGAAAGCACGTAAAGCCGTTGGTCCCGGCTGTCATTTGTAGATCTTTGACAGTCGTTACTGTTAGTCAGAAGCCCTAAAAGCTTGACAACCAGTCTTACCTTGAGGTATGGCATTACCCAGGTACTTGGATGTGGAGATCCGATAGGCAGTCGCTCCATGTAAAATACTGATATCCAATTGCATCTAGTTTGACTACAAGCCGACCCCAATATAGTTGAGAAAAGGCCATTAACTAAAATTTCATGCGAAAACATTGAGTACGCAATTACAAAACCGAATTGTTTAAGTTGAAACAAGATGTCTGTAATTTTTTTAAACTGTGAGAACGTTATGAAATGTTAAACATTGTTATTTTATCTCAGTAACCATCTTTTTTATGTTGGGGTGGGTAATACACCTAACTGTGTTATGGCTGTGAGTAATTTGTCTCAGGGTTGCCAGCAGGGAAATATATTCCACCAATGGTGAAGGCCGGTCAAAGCTAATGAGGGATTTTCTTTTAGTTGTTTCCCTAGTCGATGGATAGATGGCGCTGAACTTGGTATGTTACTGCAATGAACGGAACGTCGTCATTTTTTGATTTTTTTTCACTTGATTGTAATTTTGAGATCTTAAAACGTAACGTACATGTCATGTCATTGTCAGTCACATCACATCACACCATTGACATTTGGAAATAAATAACAACAAGGAAAAAAAAAATAATCTTGGACCAGTCTTTTTAATTTATGAGTTTTCCACGCCATAAAGCAAATGTCCCAAGAGAAAAAGAAGAGAAGTCTGTGCCTCGTAGATTTGTGGAAAAATGAAGGCATAAATCTAGTAACGTAGTCAGTTCAACGCCATTTACAGAATTTTTGGAAACTACTTTTTTTTTTAATACTCGAAAAAGAAAACTTCTCATTGTTGTAAATAGCTTAGTCCTAATCCGACCAATGGCGTAGTACTATTTTGAAAGCAGTCTGTCAAATCAGTTCAAATCTTAAAGGTACCTTTAAGATTCGAACTGATTTGAACCAATGACGGTACCTACTTGAAACAAGCTATACTAGCGCCATTAGTTCCCCAGTTGCCATCCCCATTCGCACTAAGCGTTTCCAAACGTCTTTTATAATGCGAACAGCGAAGGAGTGGAACTCTCTACTAACGTCTATGTTTCCATTGGTCCCGGCTATCATTTGTAGATCTTTGACAGTCGTTACTGTTAGTCAGAAGCTCTAAAGTCTGGCAAACAGTCTTACCACGGGGTATGGTATTACCCAGTTACTGTGTTGTGGAGGTCTGATAGGCAGTCGCTCCATGTAAAATACTGATATCCAGCTGCATTTGGTTTGACTGGAAGCTGACCTCAATATTATTGGGAAATGGCTAGGCAGATGATGATGATTAAAAATTCGGGAATTCCTAAAGTGTCTACGTCTTGTGACGTCATAATGCCTGTAAAATTGCCGACTAAGTAAAAATACCGACCGAGTGACATTTTGGGATTTTTAGAAAGGTTATTATGTCTGTCGTTATTGATTAACGTCAGGGCCCCCGCATCCATATGTGCAAAGTGTGCAATGCACACGGGCGCCATCCTCTAAGGGCGCCAAAACAAAGGGCCCAAAAAAATAATTTAAAAAAGATTTTAAATAATTTAGAAATAGGAGTTGAGAATTTATATAGGATTACATACAAGTAAGTACTTTGAATATTTGATCTCACTTTCAGATTAAAACTTGAAGTCCGGAAACGTTTTACTTTTAGAGCTGACTGCGCTCGCTCTTCTATGAAGAATTACCTTGTTCTATTCCAAAAACCTAAAAAATTTCGCGCTCGCTTCGCTCGCGCTTATAATTAACAAATTGCCATTCGGTTTTCTTGACTTCCCTTTTGATAGCTCATTTTTCAATACCAAATGCTAAATTAACATACAATGCGAATGTATGTTAGTTTAATCTTGTTGTGTTCTACAAAATTTTAAAAAGTTTGTCTTCTCTAAGATGGTATGGCACTCTGGTTTGGGTGTGAAGTTGATGGTTTCTTTTGTGTTTAAGTTCCGAGGCGGCAAGCACTCTTAAAATACACCACTTACCTACCTACCATAAAAAAAACGATGATTCAAAATGCTTTAAGGGGCGCCAAAATCCTTTTTTGCACACAGGCGCCAGTAGCCCTTACGGGGGCCCTGATTAACGTAACAAAAAAATAAGGTTCTCGAATAGAGATCACGCACCGGCAAGCGTAGCGTAGGATGTCCACTCACTAGGTGGGCAGACGATCTTATGAAGATCACAGGATCACGCTGGATGCAAGCAGCTTTCAACCGGTTCTACTGGAAGTCTAAAGAGGAGGCCTATGTTCAGCAGTGGACGTCTTACGGCTGGTATGATGATGATGGACAAGAAAATAATAATACGGGTCAAATATTTTTTTGATAATCTTACTTTCGGACTTATTTTTTTACGGATACAATCTATGTTCAAAGTTAGAGTGAACAGGTCGCGGGATTTATTCCATCACTGCGACCCCGGAACATAAAGTGCTATTGAAGGACACCGTGGATTTTAGTCAGTACAAGTCTGACAGTCCCTCCCGCCCTGCCCGGGGTGGGAGGTCTCATTTGATGATTTTAACACGTAAAAAAACAAAGCGTTTCCAAATGTCTTTTATAATGCGGACAGCGAAAGAGTGGAACTCTCTGCCTGCGTCTGTGTTTCCGAACGCATACAACCCTAATCTCTTCAAAGTTAGAGGGAACAGGCTTCTTCTGGGTAAGCTCGCTCCATCATCGACCTGTATTTCACTCCTGACCTAGACTAAGCACACGGTTGGTACAGTGGCTGAGCTATCAACTGCTACGCAGCGTATCGCGGCTTCGATCCCTGCTCGGAACAAATATTTGTATGATCTGCAAGTAGTTGTTCCGGGTTGGGGTCTGCGTATGTGAGTTTCTATGTTTGTAAACGCACCCACGAAGCAGGAGAAAATCCCAGTGGTGTGGGGAAAGATGGTCCAAAAATGTATGGAGCCTGGGTCTGATCTATGTACACTTTGTGTAAAAATAGCTTTTTGTCTGTTGATTTTCTTTAATTTCACTTCCTATAATTGTACTTTTAAATTAACTTTGTCAAGGTCACTCAACTGTCACTCGACAAAAAAATCAAACATGGTGGATCTGACAGTATTAAGTTTATTTTGACAACATTTGACAATGACATTTGATTGACGTTTAAATAGCGTGTTAGAAACAGGCATAAAGATCGAAAAAAAACAATTTATGATCACAAGAATCTTGGTTTTTGATAAAAATAATCGGGTAACAGGATATTTTAAAATAAATACAATCATTACAAACTCCGAAAAACATGAATTATATCTCAAGAAAATCTTCAAACGTTACTGTAGAGAACTGTCAAAGTTGTCAAACGTCATACTAAACGTCAAATAGTACTATCATGTTTAAAATAGAATCGTGCTAAAAAACGTTCATAATTATCATTTTTAACAACTACCGTCTTTAAATGATGTTTTCAGTATTTTTATGAAATTCCCCTACTATTTTCCTATTTATTGATATGGTGTACATAGACCGAGTTCAGAATGAAACATCTCCTTTAAAAGAAACTCATCCTACTAATATTATAAACGTGAAAGTTTGTATGTATGGATGTTTGTTACTCTTTCACGCAAAAACTACTGAACGGATTTGGCTGAAATTTGGTACACAGATAGTTTATAACCTGGATTAACACATAGGATAGTTTTAATCCCGATTTTATGTTCCCGTGGGATAATTTTCGAGTTGTAGCGGGTGAAACCGCTGGCAGCAGCTATTCTTAAATAAAAGGTGACACGAAAAAGTCGCCATAAATCGTAACGAACAGATCTACACACCAGATCTATATACAACATAAGTACATAATATACAAAGCCTTATTAATGTCTCATGCGTTGAAACATAACATTGTTACATGATCTATCGCGTTAGCCAACCTGTGGTCGTCGTTTCCTTACCTGAGTGAGGCAATCGTGCTTATTAGTTAGTACTGTTTCTCATGAAATGGGGAGACAGTATTGTCAGTTGTTTTTATACATTACTAATTATTATTCTTAATATATATAAATCTCGTGTCACAATGTTTGTCCTCAATGGACTCCTAAACCACTTAACCGATTATAATAAAATTCGCACACCATGTGCAGTTCGATCCAACTTGAGAGATAGGATAGTTTAAATCTCAAATTTTAGACCGGGTCCTCCACCCGTGCGAAGCCGGGACGGGCCGCTAGTAATATAATATATAATAATATTCCACAACTATCACACAACACCATCTAGTCCCAAGTTAAGCAGAGCTTGTGTTATGGGTACTAGACAACTGATAAACATACTTATATATTTCTTAATACATACATATTATAGATAAATTACACCCAGACACAGAACAAATGATCCTGCTCATCACACAAACATTTGTCCTGAGTGGGAATCGAAACCACGGCCTCCGGCATAGCAGTCAGGGTCACTAACCACTAAACCAACAGGCCAGTCATCCACTCATATAAGTTGAACGCAGTGGTATCGACCGCCTGCCGGGGTCGCGGGACTATCGAGTAACCGTGACCCCGAAATGGAAAGAGCTGTTAAAGGACACCGTGGATTTTAAAAGACTGACTGGCCTGTTGGTCTAGTGGTTAGTGACCCTGACTGATATGCCGGGAGTTGTGGGTTCGATTACCACCCAGGACAAATGTTTGTGTGATGAGCTTGATCGTTTGTTCTGTGTCTGAGTGTAATTTATATACAGGGTGAATTTTTCAACTGGGCGTGGATGGCTACTTTCGAAACTATGAGGAATATCGAAAAACGTTGAAAGGAGTCTCGAGGCCGATTTTGGCGAAAACTAAAACTGCATCATTGGATTTTAGAAAAATCTAAAATCCTGGCCAGGAATCGAACCCGCTGATTTTGGAAAAAAAATCACACCCTGTATTATTACACCGTTCGATAGTGTTGCTAATAAGGATCAAATTCTGGGAAGTAATCATATACGGCAAACTTAAGGAAATGGCTGATTTTTATGAAATTGCTATTTTTCCATGTTACTTTACATCTACTGAGCCATAATTTATTCGAAATATAAAATTTCATTGTTTTCAATGTCTCACTGGATTTGAAGTTTCAACAATCCCACTGTACTTAGCAATACGACATTATTGAGTTGAACTAAAAATAGCACTATTTTAAAGAAGAAAACGGTAACTTATGTTTCAAATACAGTCTTTGCCTTGAAGATTAATCAGTTTTTTTGTAATTATACGTTTTCCTTAAGTTTGCCGTATATGATTACTTCCCAGAATTTGATCCTTATTAGCAACACTATCGAACGGTATAATAATACAGGGTGTGATTTTTTTTCCAAAATCAGCGGGTTCGATTCCTGACCAGGATTTTTGATTTTTCTAAAATCCAATGATGCAGTTTTAGTTTTCGTCAAAATCGGCCTCGAGACTCCTTTCAACGTTTTTCGATATTCCTCATAGTTTCGAAAGTAGCCATCCACGCCCAGTTGAAAAATTCACCCTGTATAATATTAACGTATTTAGAAATATATAAGTATGTTTATCAGTTGTCTAGTACCCATAACACAAGCTCTGCTTAGCTTGGGACTAGATGGCGTTGTGTGATAGTTACATATTATAGATAAATTACACCCAGACACAGAACAAATGATCATGCTCATCACACAAAAAATTGTCCTGGGTGGGAATTGAAACCACGACCTCCGGCATGGCAGTCAGGGTCACTAACCACTAGACCAACAGGCCTGTCAGTAGAGATTGCACCCGTGCAGAGCCGGGGCGGGTCGCTAGTTAAAAATATATTCACACACATAATTTGACAATTAAAATAACCCATAGACTAAAAATAATGATTGACACTTGTAAAGTCATAACAATGTCGGCAACAAATCATAGACACGCAAAAAGTCTGTTTGTATGTATGTATGTGGAAGTATAAAAAACTGAATTGCTTATATATTGTAGCGATACATTGTTTTTGTGGGCGTGGGAATGTGTTGTTTGGCTTTAATTGTGGTAGGAAATTAAAGTGAGGTTTGATTCCTGTGCAGGCAACGACGATATATTACTAACTAGACTCCGCATGCACGATCTAAGGAACAAAAAATATTCTGTCAACTCGCTGAGGTATTACGTAAGCGAGGGGGACGGGGTACTGCGTTGTGATTGGCTAACTCAAGGTCTGTTCTGTCTCAAGGTATGTTTACGGCTCACAGGAGTGAGAGAAATAAGACGGATATAAGACTTTTTTGTCTAATGTGTTGACAGACATCGGTCACCTGTTATTAGGAGTCTAGTAATATATCGTCGTTGTGTGTAGGGTATACACAAGTTAAACAATGTCGGGGGTTTCGTTGCGTAAACGTTTTATTTCTTTCTAAGGGTAAAATCATCAAATGAGTCCATCTATCCAGGGCAGGGCAGGAGGGACTGTCAGACTTATACTGACTAAAATCCAAAGAAACCAAGAATCCAAGAACAAATGATCGTGCTCATCACACAAACATTTGTCCTGGGTGGGAATAAAACCCACCACCTCCGGAATAGCAGTCAGGATCACTAACCACTAGACCAGTGGTTCCTAACCTGGGGGTAATTACCCCCGTAGGGGTAAAACGGATATTCTAGAGGGGTAACACAGGATGACGACGAAATAGTATATAAATAATAATAGAACGGTAAACGTCAGAACGGCGGCGCTCTCATCTGCGTGGCTGACGGCGACGGCGGCCAGTGAGCGGCGTTGTCTCCCACACCGTCGTCGTCGTTTCGACGCCGTCGTTGATTACTAAGAGACAAAGTTCGGGTTCACGAATTGCGACAAGAAATTGGATTGTTTTTTGAAAATAAGAGAACACGAAAATAAAAAGAATATTATGTAAAAAGTAAAGACCAAACATTTGTTCTAAAGATGGCGTACCTTGCTGATTTTTTCAATGAAATTAATAGTCTGAATATATCAATGTAAGGAAATGAAACGAACATTTTGACGTTGCTTTATCAACGTAGAGTCCCAGCTGGTGATTTGTCAATGTTTACGCAACTAAGTGAGCAATTAGTAAATAATAAACAAGTCTTGTTTATTTACCCCTAGCTGCTAGGGGTAAACTCAATTCCCATACTTGTTCACAAGGGTAGTGACATTGAAAAGGTTAGGAACCACTGCACTAGACCAACAGACCTGTCGTAACATTATTATTACATGCTAATTTACCAATTTCTCAACATCTTATGTTCATATTTAATCGTTGCATTTATTAAAAAATTGCAGGCTTAATATACTGTCTTAATGTAAAAAAGTTACGCCATCACCATCCTTCCTATGAGAAAATTTAAATCCAAATTTTAGTTAAAACTACTAAAATTATAATTAAATTTCGTAATTAAATTACCTTCAGACACGACTGAAGTTTAATAGGATTACAGTTTAAAATTTCGTCAGTCTTAATTTTATAAAACAGTTGTCCTTACAATTTTGAAATGCATACCTTTCCCTTACGCCTATTTTACACCAAGGTATAATACATTCTATTTTTTAATATGGCAAGCGTAGGCTGGGTCAGCCATTTTCCAATGACTAAGATGAACTGGACAAGCAGTGAGTGTGATATGAGAAGAAAATCACAAATTTAGAACGGTTTATGTGTCCGTTCGATGATACTGTTGAACAAGGTATAATACAAATGTATTTAACATGTCATAGACTTCAGTGTAAACGCAAAATATGTGTTTTATATTTGTCGTCTGTCTTGGTATGGACATGTGATGAGGAGGGATGAGACTCATGTGGCTAAGAGAGTGATGAGTATGAATGTTGATGGATGGACAGGAAGAGGAAGGCCAAAGAAAAAATGGATAGATTGTCTAAGGGATGATATGAATGAAAAAGGAGTAAATGATTCGGTGACGTTTGATAGGGGAGAATGGAAGAAAAAAACGTGTTGCGCCGACCACAAGTAAAATGGGATAAGGGCTGGAAGATGATGATATTTTTGATATCTACTATTTGGCTACACAGTGTGAACGAAAGAATGTTTGAGATTATGGTTTGAGACACTCTCAATACATGTATAAAACAAACAAATTATTTTTTGACAAGTATTCTACAAGTTTTGTATGAAACTAGTATTTAACTTGTTTCTTGGTGTAAACGAGGGGTTAGTAAAACAGATACATATGAAATGGTTATTATAGTGTACTTTAGGTACTTTAGCAGTAAAGAAGAACTGATCGTAAACGTGCTCCTGGAACGTAAGGGGCTATTGAAAGTCCACCGAAGATTTTAGTTAGTACAAGTCTGACAGTGCCTTCCATCTAGAACTGGGTTCGAAGGAGACATTTGAAGATTTTACCAAGAGGAAAAAAAATGAGATTTTTTTGGATCTTTTGAAAGATGCAAAATATTAACAGAAACAAACAATGATATAAGTAAAAAGGTGTAGATACGAACGCGCTCAGAAAGTGACGCGCTCAAATGTGGTCAATTGACAAACCTTGACTTTATTTGTCTCTTCTTCACTTGCGATGCCATCCTACTTTTGCGACTAATCGTGATGTAGTGTGCTATTGCAATATTTAGTTATTCATGTGTGCGTTAGTGTGCCGTTTTTGAAGATAGAATGTCGTGTAGGTAACGTATCCAATCATTTATAAAATAATTGGAAACAAATTGTTACATTACACAATAGGGTATTTTACTCAAAAATAATATTAGTCCGAAATATAGATTATTAAAAAATATTAGACCCGTATTTTTTCTTTTGTCATGTAAACCAAAATTGACGAAGATACAACGCTTCTAAAAATCACAAAACGTTACTCGGTCGGTACAATTTTACAAGCGCAATGACGTCACAAGCCCTCACTCCCGAATTTGGAACCGTTTTATCTTTGTCAATATTCATTGATTTCAAAAAATAAAAAATACGTGTCCATTATTTTTCAATATTATTACTGACGGACTAAATAGATTTTCAATTTATTTATGCAGTAAAATACCCTATTGCGCAAGATTACGCTACATGCACTTGACTGGTTTTCAAAGCGCGACCCAAAAAACATTAAAAAAAAATTGTATCATCAAATTAAAAAAAAAAACAAAAAAAAAACTGTGTCATGCTGTAGGTCAACTTTTAACCTTGGTGATGCAACCATATTGTTTTTAATACCAGATATTAATCTCTCATTGTGAATAAAACTAATTTTGCTGGTAATTAGATTAATATCTATTATGGGTGAATCCTGAGATTGCCGATATTCAGTTGATTCCCCTGGCGAAATTTATTTACACATATTCTTTCTAAGTAACAATGTAAAATAACATTTAACTTCATTATAAACACATTAAACGAATTGGCATCACTTTTGGCCGGATGGTTCTCAATATATAGCAGTTTTATTTTTTTCTTGTCAGGGGAATCATAAAACGACGACAAGGGGATCAAAATCAAAACAAAGATTTAAAAGAAAAACAAGTTTTATTAATATTTTAACGTAGCCTCTAAATTTTTTGTAGTCTAAGATGTTCTGCAAGTCGTTTTTTTTAATCTTTCTTGCCTTGATTGTTTTGGGGGCACTGCTCAAATCTGAAATATGAAAATAGGCAGGAAATTCGTGCGAATTCAATAAGATAAATGATTTTTAATCGATAAGACGGGTAAAAAATATATGTATAAGAAATAATAAGAAAACTTTCTTGTTTTCATAGAAACGTTTTGATTTCATAATAAATTTTGATTACCCGGGCGCAAATACCAAGGGAATCAATGCCAATTGAATCAAAAAACACGATGTTTTTGTCGATTCCGATAAAAACAATACGTTTTAAATAATATGAATGTAATAAATAAATAATGATCATTAAAGCTGTTCCATGTACACCCGAAAACAAATCCTTAAAACTCAAATTGCATTTATAAACGTGATCAGGGTAATCAACGAGCTAGCGAACCAAAACCAGGGAAATCAAATCTTTACCTTCGTAATTTCGTCCTGGACCAACGAGCAGCGCAACCTTCTACAACTACGTTGGAAGCGCTACCGGCAGCGCTCGTGGGACGGCTCGGAGACACTGTTCTAGAATATTTTACTAGAGATTTACGAACTTAAGTGACGCGCCACGGGAATCACTGTTTAGTCTCGGACAAACTTTATATTATAGTTCTTAATAAAACTATCATAAATACAAAAGGCGTATATTTTTTTTATATATCTACAACAACCCTGTTAGCGATTAGACCGCATTGTTTATTTTGTTTATGTTCGTAAGTTAGGGTTTTGACGGTTTGTTGTTTGCAAAATGTGTAGCGGACGCGCCAGGGGTATCAATATTTAGGCCTTTGGGATTTTTTTTAGACTATTTAGTACCAAATTAGACCCAAAAACTATCGTGTTACAGTTAGATCATACATTAACGTGGCAT
Source organism: Agrotis ipsilon (assembly GCA_028554685.1). Classification (NCBI taxonomy): domain Eukaryota; kingdom Metazoa; phylum Arthropoda; class Insecta; order Lepidoptera; family Noctuidae; genus Agrotis; species Agrotis ipsilon. Next base: position 7,039,467 of record CM052982.1, read on the forward strand.
AAAAAAAATATTTTGACATCAAATTTAAATACTACGGGTACTTTTTTTCTTCGGACAACGTAAAATTAACCTCTCAAGATTCACCCTTATCCCCTTTATAATCAGAGTTTTAATAAAGTGCATTGTAAAAACAAATTGTTAAATTCCACAAGGTCTTTTGATGAGCAGAGCAGAGCAACTTTTCAGACTGGCTTGTTCAACGACGATATATTACTAGACTCCTAATAACAGGCGACCGATGTCAGTCAACACATTAGGCAAAAAAGTCTTATATCCGTCTCATTTCGACCACTCCTGTGAGCCGTAAACATACCTTGAGACAGAACAGACCTTGAGTTAGCCAATCACAACGCAGTACCCCGTCCCCCTCGCTTACGTAGTACCTCAGCGAGTTGACAGAATAGTTTTTGTTCCTTAGATCGTGCATGCGGAGTCTAGTAATATATCGTCGTTGGGCCTGTTGGTCTATTGGTTAGTGACCCTGACTGCTATGCCAGAGGTCGTGGGTTCGATTACCACCCAGGACAAACATTTGTGTGATGAGGACGATCATTTATTCTGTGTTTGGGTGGAATTTATCTATAATAAGATGTATGTATTTAGAAATATATATTTAAGTATGTTTATCAGTTGTCTAGTACCCATAACACAAGCTCTGCTTAGCTTGATCCTAGATGGCGTTGTGTAATAGTTGTGGAAATATTATAATATATTTATTATATTCTGCTCAAGCCCTACATTGTAATATGGAGTAGGACCAGCATATATGCAAAGATATGACATGTCAACGTATATCTCCCTCTCCTCTTTTCTTGTTTTTTCGATCACTGCGTCTTTTTTAGTGGTAAAATCATCAAATGAGTCCATTTTCACTGGTAGAGCAGAAGGGACTTTCAGACTCGTACTGATGACGTATCGCTGTACGATCCAGGATCACGGTGACCTGTTTAGATAGTACACAATCCCTTTCCTTGCTAGGGTCGCGGGACTCACATATTATGTAACTGTAAAGGGCTATTGAAGGACTCCGTGGTTTTTAGTCAGTACGAGTTATAATAATTATATAATAATATTCCACAACTATCACACAACGCCATCTAGTCCCAAGCTAAGCAGAGCTTGTGTTATGGATACTAGACAACTGATAAACATACTTATATATTTCTAAATACATACATATTATAGACTAGCTTCTGCCCGCAACTTCGTACGCGGATCTTGTTGCTTATGCCAGCGACAATGGGGTCGGCAAAATCGAAGATCTGAAAAGTCTGATACCCAACTCCAAGAGCCCGGGTAAAAAATTCATGGGAGTTTGGCCAGTAGAATAAAAATTGTATTAATCGTCATCGAAAATCAGTCCGTGAAATAAGTGATAGCTTTGATTTCCACATCAGGTGTTCCAAATCTTATATTTTAAAACATCAATAGATAATGCTCATTAGGCTGAACAGCTCTTTCTAAGACGTCATTCCTATACAGGTTGAATTTTTCAACTGGGCGTTGAGTTGAACAAAAATAAGCATGATTTCAAAGAACAAAAGGTTAACTTAAGTTTCGAATACAGTCATCGCCTTGAAGATTGATCAGTTTTTTTTCAATCATACGTTTTTCTTAAGTTTGCCATATATGATTACTTCCCAGAATTGTTGAAAGGAGTCTTCAACATTTTTCGATATTCCTCATAGTTTTCACGCCCACGCCCAGTTGAAATAAATCATGTTATAGTGTAGCTGGGCTTTTTTTTTCGTGGTAAATCATCAAATGAGTCCTCCCACCCCGGGCAGGGCGAGAGGGACTGTCAGACTTGTACTGACTAAAATCCACGGTGTCCTTCAATAGCCCTTTATGTTCCGGGGTAACGGTGATGGTATAAGTCCCGCGACCCCGGCAGGCTTTAGCCCTCTCAGAGGGGGCCCCGTCATTATGCTGACGCTCTTTAAGGCGCGCGTGGAACACGACGCGCCGTCCATGGGCGGACGGCGAGTTGCCCTTTACTCGCCGCCTGCATGCCCCCGCCTACGGTGGCCGGAGATCGTCTTGTGACGTCCGACGCCGTGGGCGTCCACCACCGCGGGGTAGCTGGGCTCTTGGAGTTCCACATTAGGTGTTCTAGATCTTCAATTTTAATATACGTTAACAGAGAGTGCTCATCACGCTGAACAACTCTTGCTAAGACGTCATTCCTGTATATGTTTTAGTGTAGCTGGGCTCTTGGAGTTCCACATCTTCAATTTTTATATGTCCACAGAGAGTGCTCATCAGGCCGAATAACTTTGCTGAGACGTTATTCCTGTATATGTTATAGTGTAGCTGGGCTCTTGGAGTTCCACATCAGGTGTTCCAGATCTTCAAACTAATTCTCTCAGCAGAAAATGCTCATCACGTGGAACAATTTTTGCTATCGCACCATTTTTGTATCTCTTATAGTTTAGCTGGTCTGTTGCGGTTCTGCGCCAGTTGTTCAAGTTTTCAAAATAAATTATAGCCTATGTTTTGACCAGTCTTAATACCTATACAACAAAAAAAGAATCATTCAAATCCGTCCAGTACTTTTTGAGTTTATCCCGTACATACATACAGACAAACAGACAAACAGATAAACAGATAAACAGACAAACAGACAAAAATTCTAAAAACTATATTTTTGGCTTCGGTATCGATTGTAGATCACACCCCAAGTATTCTTTTAAAAAAAATTCAATGTACAGTTTTGACTTTCCTACTATTTTATTATATGTATAGATAAATTACACCCAGACACCGAACAAATGATCATGCTCATCACACAAACATTTGTCCTGGGTGGGAATCGAGCCCACGGCCCCCGGCATAGCAGTCAGGGTCACTAACCACTAGACCAACAGGCCAGTCAAAAGTATGACAGTCCCTCCCATCCTGCCATTGATGGGAGGACTAATTTGATGATTTTACCACGTAAAAAAGGACCCCTTTCCTTTCGCATAACTTGTCATTTTCACAGCATGCCAACACAATTTCACATAGCAAATTTTGCATAATAACTGACTACAATGCGTGTTGGGAAGTCAATTACAATTGTAATGAAATATTTTTGTTTCTTCGACTGCATTGACACAACAATGTCGCCGTTTTTATTATCATTCACATAGATTATAATTAGTAATTGGTATTGATTTAGGTAAGGTAAATTATGGTGTTTTTATGGTATCAAAAGCAGTGGCTGTAATTAACAATTTGACAGGCCTGTTGGTCTAGTGGGTAGTGACCCTGACTGCTATGCCGGGGGTCGTGGGTTCAATTCCCACCCAGGACAAATGTTTGTGTGATGAATTTATCTGTAATATTTATGTATTTAAAAAATATATAAGTACGTTTATCAGTTGTCTAGTACCCATAACACAAGCTCTGCTTAGCTTGGGACTAGACGGCGTTGTGTGATAGTTGTGGAATATTATTATTATTAATTGAGGAGCTCGTGGCTGAATAATTGCAGCCGCACAGGCCGATCTTCAGGGTTAAGACGCGCTTCATCATCATCATCATCAGCCTATAACGTTCCCACTGCAGGGACACAGGCCTCCTCTCTTGTGAGAGGGAGTGGGCCATAATCCACCACGCGGGCCCAGTGCGGGTTGGCAGATGTCACAATATGTCTTGGAATTTGATGGTTCTAGGACATGCCGGTTTCCTCACGATGTTTTCCTTCACCGTTTTGAGAGCAGTGGTGATGAAATAAATTACACAAAGTAATGCGCCAGGCTGGGTTCGAACCCGCGACCTATAACTCGTAAGTCGGGGCCGATACCACTGGGTCACCACTGCTCTGCTCTAAGACGCGCTTACCGAAGTTGATCTGTGAATGGGTGCCCATCATAGCGAGTTTCCTCCGTGCCTCGAAAAGCACATAAAGTCGTTGGTCCCGGCTGTCATTTGTAGATCTTTGACAGTCGTTTTTTTTTACGAGGTTATGTCATCAAAAGAGTCACCCCACACACCCCGGGCAGGGTGGGAGGTACTGTCAGACTTGTACTGACTAAAATCAACGGTGTCCTTCAGTATGGAACACGAAGCGCCGTCGATCCGGGCATGGTCTATGGTCGGACAGCGAGTTGCCCTTTACTCGCCGCTCGCATGCCCGCGCCTTCGGTGGCCGGAGATCGTCTTGCGACGTCCGTCGTCGTGGGCGTCCACCACCGGATCATCCGAAAGTAAAATATTGTCTTTACTGCGAAAAATGACACACGAAAAATAGAATAAATATAGTCTTGAGCTAAACAAGATCAGGAATATATAACAAATCTAGAACTTTGATGCAGCAGAAATTCAGCAGTGGACGTCCTACGGCTAAAATTATGATTATGATGATGAAAACAACCCATAGGGGTCGAATGTGGAAACTTATAAGGGTCGAACGCGGAAGAGGGTAGAAAATCTTAGGGGTTGAACGCGGAATAAACCATTTAAAGTATGTGTCTCCTTGTTTCAGGTTTGAGCCAAACCCACACAAAAAGGGTACCGCAGCAAAAATGACACAACAAAAACGACTGTGCGGAATCAACCTGGGTTCCGTAGGAGTTCTCACAGTATTGTTTTATCTGATTGATCGATCATTAGCCGTAAGTATTTTTTAAATTTTTTCTTCTACTTTTTCCGTAGAACCAACAAATTTATAATTTCGTGGTTAAATCATCAAAAGAGTCTTCTCACGCACGGTAAGACTGTCAGACTAGTGTCAGATTTAAATACACGCATGATCCTTCAATAGCCCTTTATGTTCCGGGGTCACAGTGATAGAATAAGTCCCGCGACCCCGGCAGGCTTTGGCACTCTGAGAGGGGGCCCCGTCAATATACTGACGCTCTTTGAGGCGCGCGTGGAACACGACGCGACGTCGACCCGGGCATGGTCCATGGTCAGACTGCGAGTTGCCCTTTACTCGGCGCCCGCATGCCCGTGCTGCCGGTGGCCGGAGATCGTCTTGCGACGTCCGTTGCCGTGGGCGTCCACCACCGCGGGATTGTCAGTGCTGTGTCAGAATTAAATACACGGTGATCCTTCAATAGCCTTTTACGTTCTAGGTTTTTAACGTCCTGTTATGTAATAATTATTAAATTAATCCCTATAAAAACTTGATTATCTCATTGATTTCAATAATCATCACAATCATTATATTATTGTCAGATGAGTAATTAATCATAAATGATAACAATGCCGTTATTATTTTAATTGTACAATGATGATCTGTCAAAATTAACACGAGGATGACAATATCCAATAGGTATGGAATTATCTCTATATTATATAAAAATCAATTGTTGTTCGTTAGTCTCGCTAAAACTCGAGAACGGCTGGATTGATTTGGCTGATTTTGGTTTTGAATTATTTTGGGATGTCCAGGGAAGGTCTAAAAGGTTTTTTTTAATTGTGTCTGAGGCGGTACGAAGTTTACCGAGTCAGCTAGTGTAGATTGTTTGATGTTTCCGACCACCGTAGGCGCGGGCATGCTGATGACGAGTGACTCGCCGTCCGATCATGGATCACTAGCATGAGCTGTTTTTTTTTAATTTTATGGAAAAACAATTGAACTGCTATATTTTATGACCTAAATATTTTTTTTGAACCTGTCTTATTTAAAAAGATACGATTTTTCAAACGGCTAATATATTATTATGAGGTAGAGAGATAAGTACCGCGACCCCGGCGGGCTTTGGCCCTCTAGAGGGGGGTCCCGTCATCATGATGATGCTATGCATCATGCTGATAGCTGTCAAACAACTGAATGAACTTGTGCGCGTGCACTCATCCTGGATGAGACACAGTGGTGGTGCGTGGTGTCGTCTCTTTACGTAGTAGTAATAGCTCAATGCCTATTTGCCTAGTTTTCGTGTCAATAGTCAATAAAATGATGAATGAGTTCTGTGAACAATAAAACAAACGTCTTGACTATTCATGGATGTCTATATAAGGTCTTAGTAAACACGATTAAAAAGGCTAATCGGTTTTTACTTTACCTCGATACATGATAACCTGTTTCATTTCAACTGACTGTAGTTTTTCTAGGTTCCGTAGTAAAATATGGCAACAAAACCCATTTTGTTATAAATCTGTATTTCTATTTTTTTTTGAAAAATGAAGGATTTTTTTTTTCACGTGGTAACATCATCAAATGAGTCCCCACCCCGGGCAGGGCAGGAGGTACTGTCAGACTTGTACTGACTAAAATCCACGGTGTCCTTCAATAGCCCTTTATGTTCCGGGGTCACGGTAATGATGGAATAAGTCCCGCGACCAAAACATATGATTAGTTTTTTTTTTATCTAAGGCGCTGGATAAAAAGTATGTCCTAATGTCGGGCTAATGTTTATCTAGTACAAAAAACAAACCGATTTGTGATATTCATTGATTTTTCATACAAAATAGACATTAAAAGTTTATTCTTAAATGCTAAATGATTACTCATTAAGGTGATTGCATCAACCAGCCCGCGAAACATAAATTCTTGCGTCTTTTGCAATTTGCAGACCATTGCCAGGTTTTATGTTGATTAAAATATTATTCGCGGCTGTAAGACGTATGTAGTTACAGAATTATAATCATCAAAATCATCAATACAACCCTCCTAGTTCATAAAGGCCTAGAGACAAAAAAAAACAGAAAAGTCATTCCTAGAGCTTTATGAACTTGGAGGGTTATATTGGTGATTTTGATGATTATAATTCTGTAACTACATACGTCTTACAGCCGCGAATAATATTTTAATCAACATAAAACCTAGCAATGGTCTGCAAATTGCAAAAAACGCAAGAAATTTTAAATTTTGCGGGCTGGTTGATGCATTTACCCAACGACCATATATTACTAGACTCCTAATAACAGGCGACCGATGTCTGTCAACACATTAGGCAAAAAAGTCTTATATCCGTCTTATTTCGACAACTCCTGTGAGCAGTAAACATACCTTGACACAGAACAGACCTTGAGTTAGCCAATCACAACGCAGTACCCCGTCCTCCTCGCTTACGTAGTACCTCAGCGAGTTGATAGAATAGTTTTTGTTGCTTAGATCGTGCATGCGGAGTCTAGTAATATATCGTCGTTGTATTCACCTTAAGGCACGAGCTCCTCGTGTGTAACACACAATAGAAAACTTATCTGATTTTCCTACTCGATAACTAATCAAATGAAAGGCAAATCAAACAATAATAATAGATACAATAATTACTATTTAATTACACCTACATAGTCAATCCTAGTGCGAATTAATAATATGTCAGTTGTCGCGTGTTTTAAACACACGCTACGACTTTTTTTTGTATTGTCGTCTGACATGCGATTTTTTAATATTACGATGTCTGAGTAATTTCCACATTGTTTTGGGTAAAAGGTTTTCCACGCTGGACAGGACGGGAGGGACTGTCAGACTTGTACTGACTAAAATCCACGATGTCCTTCGATAGCCCTTTACGTTCCGAAGCCTAGTTATCTGAAAGTGCCGCGACCACGGCAGCCTTTGACCCTATCTGCTAGGGTCGCGGGACTTTTTTTATATTGAGACAAACCCACCACACTATTCCTAAACCACTGCAACTCCTGAGAGCCAGAATCAACAGTGACGACCACCATAAAAGCGCCGAGTCCGAGTACTCCTCCACTATTCTTTTCTGATTAATTTCGTTGCAGGATCCAAGACAGGTAAATTCATTCTCCGGGACACGTCGAGCTTCATTGTCTCGGCGCTTTTCTGGTGGTTGCTACTGTTGATTCTGGCTCTCAGGAGTTGCAGTGGTTTGGGAATAGTGTGGTGGGTTTGTCCCAAAAAAAAAGTCACTCCCGTTCCACTATGGATGGAATGGACTCATTTGATGATTTGATCCTGATAAAAAAGTTTTTGGCCCTCTAATCCCTGTCATTTTGCCCTTTATTTATTTATTTATGTACACAAAAACACCTAAATGCAAGAAATGACATTTAGAAAAAGAGCACATAGGCACCTTTTGTGTTCGTCAAAAAACCAACATAGTACCAATTTGCAGTTCTTAAATCCCTAAATAAAAATTATGATCATTCTAAGGCACTGACATAGCGCACACCTTATCTAAATATACATATCTCAAAGGTGACTGACTGACATAGAGATCTATCAACGCACAGTCCAAACCACTGGACGGATCGGGCTGAAATTTGGCATACAGGTAGATGTTATGACGTAGGCATCCGCTAAGAAAGGATTTTGATCAATTCTACCCCCAAGGGGATAAAATAGGGGATGACAGTTTGTATAAATCTTCTTACATTTTCGACTGATTACGAGAGCGAAGCCGCGGGCACAAGCTAGTGTATTATAAACTGTTATGTTTATAACCTTACAATTGATTTTCCACAACTCACATTCGTGTGGATATTGTAATTATTGTTCTGTCTGTAATGTTGGTTCATAACACTTTCCTTCCTTACACTTACTGTTAATTCAAGCGATGCATACTTGCATAATTATTAGTTGTGTTTTCGGCACTCTTATTTTTGTTTTTCTAACTATTTTTTAAATCAATGAATATTGACAAAGATAAAACGCTTCAAAATCCATTTATCGTTATATCCCATACACTGTTTAACGTTCAATTGGGGCTTTTTTTTTTTTTTTTTTTTACGTGTTAAAATCATCAAATGAGACCTCCCACCCCGGGCAGGGCGAGAGGTACTGTCAGACTTGTACTGACTAAAATCCACGGTGTCCTTCAATAGCCCTTTATGTTCCGGGGTCACGGTGATGGTATAAGACCCGCGACCCCGGCAGGCTTTAGCCCTCTGAGAGGGGGCCTCGTCATCAATTGGGGGCTTGTGACGTCATCATCATCATCTCAGTCATAGTACGTCCACTGCTGAACATAGGCCTCCCCTTTAGATCTCCACATATACCGGTTGGAAGCGACCTGCATCCTGCGTCTTCCGGCGACCTTTAAAACCTCTGTGGTTACAAATTTACAATCCAACGACGATATATCACTAGACTCCGCATGCACGATCTAAGGAACAAAAACTATTCTGTCAACTCGATGAGGTACTACGTAAGCGAGGGGGACGGGGTACTGCGTTGTGATTGGCTAACTAATTGTCTGTTCTGTTTCAAGGTATGTTTACGGCTCACAGGAGTGGTCGAAATGAGACGGATATAAGACTTTTTTGCCTAATGTGTTGACTGACATCTGCATCGGTCGCCTGTTATTAGGAGTCTAGTAATATATCGTCATTGTTATAACCATTTTTTTTTGTCATTTTCAGGCATTAGACGGTTATATACCCGGAGAAGACTACCCGGTCTTCACGGAAGTACCTAAAGGATTGTCATTTACGTGCGATGACAAAATACCCGGGTACTATGCTGATCCTGAAACAATGTGCCAAGTAAGTATAATTATAATTAGGTTTATTCCAAAACTATCACACAACGCCATCTAGTCCCAAGCTTAGCAGAGCTTGTGTTATGAGTACTAGACAACTGATATAAACATGCTTATATATTTCTAAATACATACATATTTTAGATAAATTACACCCAAACAGAATAAATGATAATGCTCATCACAAACATATTTGTCCTGGGTGGGAATCGAAACCCGGGGGTCGTGCTTCGCTACGGGTTCTATAGGGTACGGTAGTAAGGTACAAAAAATATGTTAAGAGGTATGCTCCAACCAGCCCGCGAAATTCAAATTTTCTTGCGTTTTTTGCAATTTGCAGGCCATTGCTGACAACCGCGAATGATATTTTAATCAACATTAAACCCAGCAATAATCTGCGAAATGCAAAAAACGCAAAAAAAATTGAATATAGCGGGCTGGTTGGAGCATTTATCTTATATGAAGAACCGCTCCACCGATTTTTTGCAAAAATACATACATCACAATCATAAATCATCTACTACATAGTCTGAACAAAGCCTAAACTTTTGATTTGGATAGGTGAGGCTATTCTTGAGATATAAAGTTACAAGGAAAAGTGGCATTGATTTTTATATGGACAAAACGAAATTTAACGCCTTACGGAAATGTCAGAGCAAACTGTAGCTTTGAGTGTTTTGCTATAAAGATATTCAAAGAAGAAACAATATACTGATCTCAAAATTCGGTTTGAAATGCAGTTTTAAAAGACATCTAGTGCGGTAAGTTGGTTTTTACAAACGAGTAGACGAATGTAAACCCGAGACGAGGTCGAGGGCTTACCATAGTCACGAGTTTGTAAAAACCAATTTCTGCACGTGTGTCTGTACTTAGTTGAGAGTACCTATTTTACCGCACGTTCCGTTGTATGGTGCGTAATTCTTAACTTTCGAACAATGCATACAGGCTTTGTAAATGCATTTCACGAGCAAATGTGTTTAAAATGATATTTATTATGTAAGTTGGTTATAAAAAACACTTTTAACCTCACAACCAATATTTTTAAAACTAGATGAGGCCGGTGTTTCGTAAACGTACCTGACTACTCTGAGATGAAACAGCCGAAACAAACTCAGAGGTCACTGTCTCTTTTAGAGTCAAGACATAGTTTTGTTCAGGTCATACGAGGGCCATGTGTCTGAGACTGTCTTTTGAGTAAAGAACCACACACAGTTTTGAGTAGCCCTGTCCAGTCAGTGCAAGCATTTGTCGGTGATTACATATGTGGCTCAAGGAGCTCTACGACACGACGAACATTATGTTATTTTTTATGTTGTAACCGTTTCAGGTGTATAAAAGGCATTTGGACAATTATTGCATTCTTTAATCAATTTTTTTGTGCAATACAGAGCCATATTTCTTAGGTCATACAGTTAATTTGCAAAATTTAAAACTTGTAAATATCTGACAGCCATTTGCGTCGTTGCCAACTTTCAGAATACTCGCTCTTATTATTATTTCGTTAGCTTACCAACGCCTGCACAAATAACCATAGCAACAAATCTTTCTCCGTCAGGTTTGGCACTGGTGCGTGCCAAGTATCGGGGGCAACCTGATGTACTCCTTCGTTTGCGGAGCTGGCACCGTCTTCAACCAGAGGACCAGGGTCTGCGACTGGTTCTTCAAGGTAAACCAAGTCTTTATGCTGGATAAAAGAAAACATCAAGACAAGACATTTATTTACGGACACGCACCGGACTAGTAAGCGCAGCGTAGGACGTCCACCAACAAGCTGGACAGACGACCTTATAAAGTACTAGAGTGGAGACCACGGACTAGCAAGCGCAGCGTAGGACGTCCACCAACAAGGTGGACAGACGACCTTATAAAGGTCGCCGGAAGACGCTGGATGCAGGTCGCTTCCAACCGGTATATGTACAGATCTAAAGGGGAGGCCTATGTTCAGCCGTGGACGTCCTATGGTTGAGATGATGAAGACAATTATTTGTTGAAACATGAGTATACATACGAGGCATGCAAGTTGTTCACATAAAAAAGCTCCATTATGTTCAGCATACAAAACTAGACATTTAAAAATGTAAAAATTGTTAAAATACATCGTACTGATTTTGTGTTTGCAAGCAAAGCCGTTGGTCCCGGCTGTCATTTATAGATCTTTGACAGTCGTTACTGTTAGTTAGAAGCTCTAAAGTCTGACAACCAGTGTTATCATGGGGTATATTATTATCCAGTTACAGGGTTGTGGAGGTCCGATAGGCAGTCGCTCCATGTAAAATATTGATTTGCATAGACAGTCGCTCCATGTAAAATACTAGTATGAATCTGGTTCGACTGGAAGCTGACCACAACCATAGTTGGGAAAAGGCTAAGCAGATTAACTGGGTATTAAATTATAATATGGATACCTATAGATAGATTAACTAATTAACTGAGTAATGCGATACCTCATGGTAAGACTGGTTGTCAGACTTTAGAGCTTCTGACTAAAAGTAACAACTATCTACAAATGACAGCCGGGACCAACTGCTTTATTTGCTTTCCGAGGCACGGAGGAAACTCGCTATGACCGATGGTCCACCCATCTTACTATTTGCTTGTTAAAAGTTGTTTTCCCATCCATAGACCTGTCTCGGCAAGTACGGCTTAACCGGAAAGATTGGCATGTGTGGCTGTATTTATTTAGCCACGAGCTCCAGTCGTTATTTCGACTACATATTATGTTTTACATAGTAGAGTGGAGACCACGGACTAGCAAGCGCAGCGTAGGACGTCCACCAACAAGGCGGACAGACGACCTTATAAAGGTCGCCGGAAGACGCTGGATGCAGGTCGCTTCCAACCGGTATATGTGGAGATCTAAAGGGGAGGCCTATGTTCAGCCGTGGACGTCCTATGACTGAGATGATGATGATGATGATGAGTCGAACGAAGGGGATAATAATTTTCTTCCATTTTCTGCGTCAATTCTCAGCAACGACGATATATGACTATTCTGTCAACTCGCTGAGGTATTACGTAAGCGAGAGGGACGGGGTACTGCGTTGTGATTGGCTAACTCAAGGTCTGTTCTGTCTCAAGGTATGTTTACGGCTCACAGGAGTGGTCGAAATAAGACAGATATAAGACTTTTTTGCCTAACGTGTTGACAGACATCGGTCGCCTGTTATTAGGAGTAATATATCGTCGTTGGTTCTCAGGGACCTACAGGAATTCGTATATTTTATAATGTAAGGTCTAATCGTAATAAATGCTGTTTGTTGTTCCAGGTGGATTGTCCGAACGCGCCTGCGTACTACGGCATCAATGAGGACCTTTACAAGGACGAAGCCGGCAACTACATTAATGGAAAAAAGTAGATCTTATCGTTTTTTAGAGATGTACCGACTGTTTAGTAACATATCGATGAAATAGCCATATCGATGATATAGTCTTATCGATAAAATTGCCATTACATGACACTATCATACAACGTGTAACGTTAAAAGCGCAAAACCTCTCGTGGGGTAACTCAGCACATGTTACTGAACAATGTTTGTTATAAAACTTTTGGAAATTCGCAAAAAAAAATTGATTTTTCATACAAAATAAGAAATTGATCGAACCCATCAGTATGAAAAACTATTTGTTTTTCGAATCGCGAATTTCCTAAAGTTTTATATGTTTACATTGTTCAGTAGCATTGGCTGAGTTACCTCATGAGAGGTTTTGCGCTTTTAACGTTACACGTTGTATATGACTTAAAAATTATAGTACCTAAAGTGTGTTTTTTAATTCCGTAGACTAAACTGACATTACGAGTGTTGTCAGTTTATTGCAATTCTTAAATAGTGATGAGGCACAACCGAAACTTAGCGTTAATAAAATCAAGTATCGTTTTTTTACAATAAGTTACCTGAAATAATGTGTTTGTCCTAAAATAATGTGTAGGTACTTATTTAAAACGTAATAATACAAAATTAATAATGTAAATTATTTATTTTAAATTACATAACTTAATTACAGGTATTCGCGTTAATCTGATTCAGATAATAACTCCATGTCTGAAGAATATTCTAAATCATCTGAATCGCCACCTACTTCTATGATAAACCTATCAGTAATGTCGTCGGTTATATGGCCCAGATGACACATTTCATCTTCAATTTTAATTACATGGACTATACAGTCTTTCCACTGCTGCGGGATCACTTGACGAAGTCCTTCTTCTAAAAGGCTTCGTACTTCATTCATTTTGAATGTTTTATTATTTTTAGCGACATGCCCCTTTACTTGAGCCCAGACCAACTTTAATCGGGTTTAGCTCGCAGTGGTAAGGGGGCAGTCGCAAAATAGTGACTCCGTTCAGCAGCCATCTCGTCGACGACATTTCTTTCATGGGCTTTTTTGTGCTTTCGGGCAATTTCATTTAATTGGGGCTTTAACATTGTCTCGTCATACGAAATATTTTTTGATTTTAGCCAACCTTGGATTTGCCCTTTTCGCCAACTAGAAGTAATAACGAAGTAATAACGAATCCAGTTTCCTGGTGTGATATGGAGCATTATCTATTAAAAGTACTGCGTTTTCTTTTAATTTCGGAAAAATATTTTTAACCAGTTTTCGTATATAGGTATCAGAAGTCATCTCGTTGTGGTAATCATCTAGCCCTATAATTTTTATAATGATGACACCCACACGACGGTCTTCTGAAAACCATACTTTTTTTATCCTCTATAATGTTTTTTGTTTAATTTAAAGGCAACGAAACATGGTCGGATTACGCATGGCGTTGTGCAGCCGTGTGTACGTACGTGAATTTTAAATATAAAACTTTGAATGAAAATTAAATTCGTCTATTATAGATAAAAAGTTACGATTCAACAAACCGTTATCGTAGGTACAACACTGCACAAAACAGCTGGCAATATTATTTGTAAATTTGACATTTGCATGTGTCAATTTAGTCTACGAGATTATGAGACAGACTATAGGTACTATGCGGTTCAAATAAGAGATCTTCTTATGACGTCATACCTGTCAAATCGAAATAAGTCAGCAAAAGAGTTATCAGGATATTAAAACACCATTGTTAAGTTTATATTTTTGTTTTTTATTATTTAAAAGTTTATAACATATTTGGTTTTACGACAGTTTAAGCTGTAATTTACAAAAATAGATTTTATAATTCAATTCTTAAGCAATTTTTGATTTATTAAGTCATTTTAATGACAATTTTTGTCATAACTTCAAAATGAAAAATAAAAAAGTGCACATATCAGGGGCAAACGCATCGACGTTAAAAAGAATCAATTTACAAAGTAATTCTTTTGGTAACCGTACTTTTGACAGATGAAAATCATAGATAGTCTCCTTCTTAGTTGGACCACATAGTACTTCAATATCTATCTAGCACTTTATAAGCTAGAAACAGTTGAAAAAAATAGAAAGAAAGAAAGAAAATACATTTATTTGGTGCAAAAGCGACCACGATACACACAACATTTAAAATTCAAAATAAACACAATAAAAGAAAGGACTTACATCTAAAAACACGAGCGCCAAAAAGGCCCAGTTCAGGCATTCGACAGTAAACGAAAATCGTTATCGTTCATCAGTCACCATACATTTTCAACTTTATACCCCAGCGCGTAAAGTTGAAAATCTATTGACGTTCCCAGATCGTTTTCGTTTGTTTCGTTCGTTATCGATTTGCTGTTTGACTAAGGCCCCAGTTCATCAAAATGTCGAGCAACTAGTGCTCGACGCTGTGAAATAAACACACACACACACACGTCTTTAGAAAATTGTAATTTAACAATTTAGCAAAAAGATTAAGCTGTCTGACTTAATTAATAAAACTTCGACATATTCGATTATGTTACTAAAGTCATTACATCTCTATCGTTTAGTTTATTAAACAATAACAAATAAGAGATTACTCTCAATCTTAAGTACAATTATTAATTTAAGTCCAAAATCGTCATAAAGTCTTGTAGATCCACGTCAGTGGTAACAATATGTTTACGATCAATGATATTATAAATGAATAGATACGTTACCTACACGACATTCTATCTTCAAAAACGGCACATTAACGCACACATGGATAACTAAATAATGCAATAGCACTTTACATCATGATTAGTCGCTAAAGTAGGATGGCATCGCAAGTGAAAAAGAGACAAATAAAGTCAAGGTTTGTCAATTTACCACATTTGAGCGTGTCACTTTCTTCTTTATTAACGTTTTTAATATATTGAAAGTTCCTCATATGTTACGCTAGTTCAAATTTTAAAGCGTTACCACTGACATAAGGTCTCCTTGACTTACAATAATGTAATGATAATAATTTTTTTTACAAATTATTATTTATCATGGTTTTTTTTTATGTAGAGTACGTAATTTACTAATCATCGTTTTACATAAGATTTTAAGCAACAAAAATAAAAGAAACTGGCCAGTTTGATGGGTAATAATTATTGTGATCGATTTGAAATTAGAAAATGTGATACATTTTTTACTTTATTTTAGTCATAAAGAAAATATGTAACTATGGTTGGTGCCAGTTAAGATGGCAATAGCGGACATTAACCCCTACTCAATAAGTCCTCGTAGAATGACATAAGCTCAGAATTAGCATTTTTATAATATACCGAATAAATATAACTATATTGTAAGGATATAAGTATCTAAGTATTCATAAGCTATCAAAATGGTTAAAATATTTCACCTATAACTAAGATTTTATATTATTTTTATATTTAAGACTCACAAGTAAACACTATTATGAAAAATGCTAATTCTGATATTTGTCATTAGGTCATAGGACTTTTTAGGTGGCTTTGTTAGGTGATAGGACTTATTGAGTAAAGGTCAATGACCGTTATTGCCATCTTAATTGGCACCAACAATTAGTTAACAATTTATAATAAAGTTACCGTAGTTTTAAAAATTGTACAAAAAAAAAAAACAAGAGCGAAAAGTAAATTAGTAAAAATAAACTAATTTCACGTTAGATTAAATGTATTTTGTCAAGTTTAAATAGCTTTCTACCTTACCAGCTTTCTATCTAATCTAACCAAACTTAATTTAAAATTTTTTTAAGCATACCTAAATCTACTTACTAACTTTTTTTTTAAAGCAGAATTACCCTGATATTAGCTCATTTATAATTATGATTAAGCGCCATTGAGAAATATTTTATCGATAGATTTTTTTTCTGCTATTGTTGGACAAAAAATTTAAAAATTTCGTCAGGAATTTTGTCACTTAAGGGCAGTCTACCCTTCTCTTCCATAATGACAGCTAACCAAAATTTAAACATTCGCAGGGGTAATTCATACAACAATACGTACGACAGACGACGATTCACAGCTCGACGCAAACGACACGAGTACGCCATGAGACAATCAGGCAAGACTGACAAACCTGACGGTGACACACTTGAAGTGACTGACACGACGACTTCAGGACAAACTGACAGTCAGCAAATACAATCTAGGAGTGACAGAGTTGAAGTAGGGAGAAGAAATCGAGCGAGGAAGTTTAGGAGTCATAAAAAAGATGGAGGTGACAA
The DNA here is from genome assembly GCA_028554685.1 of Agrotis ipsilon. NCBI lineage: Eukaryota > Metazoa > Arthropoda > Insecta > Lepidoptera > Noctuidae > Agrotis > Agrotis ipsilon. The sequence goes on from CM052982.1 coordinate 7,056,402, forward strand.
AAATGAAGTGACGTGGTGAGGCAGTGACTGATGGAATTGACTGACAAACAATATGAAGGTTAATTTTCTTATAAGGGTTTTGAAGTCATGTTTGAAATGAAAAATTATAAGTTTTGATTTATTTCTGAAAATTTTGAGTACACGTCAAGGTTTTATGTCAGTTTTTTTTACGTCTGTCAAAAAATGACAATGACTGATATAAGATTTGATGTCAAGTTTTCAGAGATATATTTTTTATTGATTTATTAATTTACCGAATTAATGGAATTATGAGAGGAGAAGCGAAAATGGAAACGAAAAATTTAGTTTTGTACTGTTTACAAAATAGGACCCAAAATAATCGAAACGGAATGACTGACAAAATGTTATATTGATAAAATATGAAAAGTTTTAGTTAAGACAAAAAATAGTTATTGGAAAACTTCGATTTTCAGTAAAATTTACTGAAAGCGATGAAATAGAGAGTTGATATTTTCCTTTCATGATTGGTTGAATTCTGACTATGACTGACAATTTCATAAAATTGGAGATATTTTTTTACCGACTTTTTCCTGTTTTTTTTTTTGGTTACCTTACTATATAAAAATAAGGAAAAAATGTTTTTCTATATTATTTTTTCATGCTTTACAACTTTTTTTTAAACTAAATCTTACTAATTTCTAAAAACAATTAACGTCTAACAAAAAAAAAGAGTGGCACTTAATTTAAAAATTATAAAATGTTTTTTTGCCATAAAAATCATTATTATCTCTAAAATTAGTACTTTTTAATGTAAATATAATTGTAATTATATTTTTGTACCTAATTATAAATTTAATAATAGTATCTGGTTTTGATTTTATTTAAATAAGTTCCTTTTTCTTATTCCCCATCATCTGTCTAGCCTTATTTCAAACTAGCTGTGCCCGCGACTTCGCTCGCGTGGATGTCGGAACTTAACAATGTATTTTTTATCAAATTGACAAACTTTCAAACAAACTTTCATCCTCTATTTTATACCCTTTTTTTTTTTTTGTTAGGTGGTAAAATCATCAAATGAGTCCTCCCGCCCTGGACGCGGAAGGGACTGTCAGACTCTTACTGACTAAAATCCACCCGTGTTCCTTCGGATGCCCTTTACGTTCCAGGGCCGCGGTATCCTGGTTTAAGAAAAAACCCGCGACCCCAGCAGGCATTTGGCGCGAAACACGACGCGCCACCGACCCGGGCTTGGTCCTCGGTCGGACGGCGAGCTACCCATTACTCACCGTCCGCAAGCCCGCTCCGCCGCTGTGCCCTCTGCTGATCAGAGGGACACGCGTTGGAGCGTCCACACGACAGGCTATTCGCATACGGGCAAAGAGACCCCTTAGGCACACAGTGCCTAAGGAAGAGTTTTTGCCGGCATCCCAGGGTGCACCGGCCCGAAAAACTGGTCTTCCTCCCGGACGTATCCGAGAAACTCCAGTCCACGGGCGCACGTGGAGGTTTCCTGTCTTAGCACCTATTTTAAACCCTTGGAGGTAGAATTGATCAAAATCCTTTCATAGCGGATGCCTACGTCATAACATCTACCTGCATGACAAATTTCAGCCCGATCCATCCAGTGGTTTGTGCTGTGCGTTGATAGATCACTATGTCAGTCAGTCACCTTTGAGTTTTACATTTATGTATATTTAGATGTGTGGTTACAACGGTGGGTTTTTCTGTAATTATAATTAAAAAGAATGGCGCTAATAAACAAGATGGTTAATTAAAAAAAACTTAAAAGCTGTCGACTTAATTTTGCCAAAATAGCTGATGACCTTGTAAAGACGGGCCCAATTTTTATTAAACATGTCTTAGAACTATTGCTAGAAAAACTATAAGAATCTGGCAGTCTTGTCTAGTTTGACTGGCCTGTTGGTCTAGTGGTTAGTGTCCCTGACTGCTATGCTGGGGGTCGTGGGTTCGATTTCCGCCCAGGACAAATGTTTGTGTGATGAGCATGATCATTAAAATTTGTTCTGCGTCTGGGTGTCATTTTATATAATATGTATGTATTTAGAAATTATATAAGTATATTCATCAGTTGTCTAGTACTCATAACACAAGCTCTGCTTAGCTTGGGACTAGATGGCGTTGTGTGATAGTTGTGAAATATTATTATTATTATACTAGCTGTGCCCGCGACTTCGTTCGCGTCGATGTCGGAACTTAACAATGTATTTTTTTCAAATTGACAAATTTTCATCCCCTATTTTATCCCCTTGGGGGTAAAATTGATCAAAATCCTTTCTTAGCGGATGCCTACGTCATAACATCTACCTGCATGCCAAATTTCAGTCCGATCCGTCCAGTGGTTTGTGCTGTGCGTTGAAAGATCACTATGTTAGTCAGTCAGCTCTGAGTTATTTATGTATATTTAGATTACATACTATCGAAAACAAAGATGCGACATTTAAAGCCAAAGTATCATCAATCCTCAGCCTTGACAGGATATGCAGAGAGCGGCAAACTGTTTAATATTAATGTTGCATTCTACACGCACACTCATGTAACCACATACTTACTGTTACATATTGCATTATGTGTATGTGTGTGTGTTGTTAAGGTGCGGTTACAATAAAGAACGGTGTGACGACGACTTTTCGCTTTCAAGGTTATGGTTGTATTCTAGAAAGATCTACAAAATAAGGATGTAGTTGCTGTGGTGGCTTTGTTAGATAAAAAACTATGTTATGTGTTAATCCAGGTGGTCGCGGGATTCATACCATCACCGTGACCCCAGAACATAAAGGGCTTTTGAAGGACACCGTGGATTTTAGTCAGTACAAGTCTGACAGTCCCTCCCGCCCTGCCCGGGGTGGGAGGCCTCATATGATGATTTTAACACGTAAAAAAAATGTGTTAATTCAGGTCTTAAAGTATCTGTACCAATGCTATTATAAATGAATAGATACGTTACCTACACGAAATTCCTTGTAAAACGGCACACTAACGCACACATGAATAAGTAAATATTGCAATAGCACACTACATCACGGTAAGTTGCTAAAGTAGGATAGCATCGCAAATGAAAAAGAGACAAATATAGTCAAGGTTTGTCAATTGACCACATTTGAGCGCGTCACTTTCTGAGCGCGTATAACGTATCTACACCTTTTTACTTATAATATCACTGGCTTCGTTACAATTATCCCACGGGAAGATAAAATTTAGATAAAAACTATCCTATGTGTTAATCCAGGTTTTAAAGTATCTGTAATTTTATCTAAATCCGTTCAGCAGTTTTTTGCGTGAAAGAGTAACAAACATCCCAGGGCGGGAAGTGAGGGACTGTCAGACTTGTACTGAATAAAATCTACGATGATCCTTCAATGGTCTTTTACGTTCTAGGGTCAAGGTTACCTGATGAGTCAGTCCCGCGACCCCAGCAGGCTTTGGCCCAAAGCCAAAGGCCCCCTTAGAAGACTTAAGATTACTGACAGCTCTTTCGAGCGCGCGTGGAAACGGGCATAGTCCATGGTCTGGCAGCAACTCACCCTTTACTCGCCGTCCACGTGAGAACGTTCAGCTGTCATCGCAGGTTACAGGTAGCTCGTTTGGAGGTGAATCTTATCCATGGATATTTGTTTAACAAAGATTCCATCTACCTCCAAATATTCATCCATCCTAATTAATTAATCAGTAATTAAAACTCAAGTAACTAATACGAGGCAAAGTTATAATTATAACCTAAAAAATATTTAAAGAAATCCTCTTTAATGGCATTTAACCAGAAAGTTGGCAACGTCGCTAATATCTGTCAAATATTCACAAGTTTTAATTCATTTGGCAATGTTACTGTATGGAAATAAGAAATATGGCTCTGTAGTGCACTAGGCAATAGATATAGGAATGCAATTAAAACACTGAATTTTATGTTGTAACCGTTTCAGATGTATAAAAAGGCATTTGGAAAATTTTTAAATGCTTTTTTATGTCTAAAACTATTTATTCGGTGTTACGTTATTAATTATTGCATTCTCTAAACAATTTTTAGTGCATTCCTGAGCCATGTTTCTTCTCTATAAAGTTAATTTGCAAAATATTTAACAGCCATTTGCGACGTTGCCAACTTTCAGAATTCTCGCTCTTAAACCAGGAAAAAAATCGCACAAAATATTCCAAACAATGTAGCCTCGCCTTAACGACTGTCACTTAACACAACATGGTGGGGCGGTCAGGCAGTAAGCTTTACACCATCGCCTCAAACAGACGTGGCGTAAAAAAAAAACAAAAAAAAAAGTGTTTTCTCTCAAACGTCTGTGACATTAGTGCAGTGAAAAAATAGTGTTTAATTTTCGAACGCAGAGTAACGGTAATACTTTTTAAACGTTTTTATTTTAACGTTATGTAATAACGGCTTTATTAGTTATTTTTGTTAACGTAATATCCGAAACTTGTTTTGTAATATAATCGGATCGCGGTTTCGTGTGTATATTCACGGTTTGCCCGTGATGGATGGGCAGGGAATAAATTATTTTTTAATTTGATGGAATTTTTTAAATATTAACTTTTAGAAAATAACCGACTGTCGTGAAACTCAGATTTATGAGTTTAAACTATTAATTAAGGATGTTGATCTCATAATTTAGTATTTGCGACACTTTAATCATCATTAAGTCACGAAAATTGGCTCAAAATTCCACCTCTTTGGTTATAAAACCTGACCATAGAGTTGTAAACATCATAAAATAAAAAATTCTGAAGTTATGGCATTAAAATGTTTCTATTAAGTTGAGAAATCATTTATTTACTTTCATCGATAGATATGAATGCAAGTTGGGGTTACAAAATTGCGTTATTTTCACTTAAAAACAAATAAGTACCTAATTTAGAATCATTTTTCAATTAAGAATGACAGAAACCGTCTTTTTATAAAAAAAATAGTATTTAACAAAATTTTATCTTTTACCTTTAGTAATGGGACATAATTCAAAAAATATGTGGGTAATAGGTTGAATTAATACCACAAAAAAGTATTTTTTAAATTTGCTATAGAATCTCAACATGACTTTTAAAAACTTTTCAATAACAAGGAAATACCTATATCGTTTTTAATCTATTTTCTCGTTTTCTAAACAGTAAGACAGTTACATCACGCGCTTACAATTCGAAATAGGGTAGGCAGAAAGAATACTAATAGACACTATTGCGAACTAAGGCTGCGAACTGACTGAGCAACTATTAGCCAACTTTGCAGGCAACCTGTTTGGCCATATTGCCTCATATTATGTTCGATATTGACATACTTTAATATTATTAACTTGTGTGCGTATTTCTGTTAACCAGAAAGTCTGACAACCAGTTGTAGCAAGGGTTATTGTATTAACCAGTTATACTAGGTTGTGTAGGTCAGGTGGTCAAACATGACGTTTTAAAGCTTAGTTTCAATGAGGGAATGAGGTGGCGATAGACGCCTTGTATATCTGTCTCTTTTCCACACTGGAACTACTCTGGCTTTAAACTGTAGGCCGCTAGACAGGCTAAAATATCCGTGTTTATGCACTAAGTCGGGAACAGGTATAAAAAGGTATGGCATTTGGCGCGAAACACGACGCGCCACCGACCCGGGCTTGGACCTTGGTTGGAACGCGAGCTACTCGTTACTCACCGTCCGCAAGCCCGCTCGACCTGCTGATCAGAGGGACACGCGTTGTAGCGTCCACTCGACAGGCTATTCGCATACGGACAAAGAGACCCCTTAGGCACTTAGTGCCTAAGGAAGAGTTTTTGCCCGCATCCCAGGGTGCACCGGCCCGAAAAACTGGTCTTCCCCCCGGACATATCCGAGAGGGAACTCCAGTCCACGGACGCACGTGGAGGTTTCCTGTCTTAGCACCCCTGTAATACAGGACTAGTAGTAGCATAGTATAAAATATTCAAATTGTATCGGTACGAAGACGGGGCGGATTGCTGTTGATGTTTAAAAAAAATAGATGTAATACATTAGTGGCTATTTTTTGACGCCCTATAAATTTTTAATTTTAGTTCATTTTAGACATTTTTGTAAATATTTCAGTATTTATTTTAGTTTTCAAATATAGTATATACTAGCTGTTGCCAGCGGCTTTACCCGCTACAACTCGAAAATTTTCCCACGGGATCATAAAATCGCGATAAAAACTATCCTGTGTTAATCCAGGTTATAAACTATCTGTGTACCAAATTTTAGTCAAATCCGTTCAGTGGTTTTTGCGTGAAATAGTAACAAACATACCTACACACAAATACATCCTCACTAACTTTCGCATTTATAATATTAGTAAGATTAATTGTGTGTACATAAAATTGCTAAGTTTTTTCTTTGTGGCTATATGTTATATGTTACTAGCTTCTACCCGCGACTTCATTTCCTACCCACGATAAAGGAAAAAATACCTAGTGTGGGGCAAAGATAAAAAAAATAATTGTTGCTCAGTATGAACAGACCCTTAGCTACAACTCGTCAATAACTGTCACCTTGATATCTTGAGGAAGTTGTGTGATACGCAAGAGACTGTCACACTCACCTTCGAGCGCAACATGTTAGTATATTATATACGTCGTTATATTACAGAGCTTTTTATTTACTTTATTTTACTTCCTTTTTACGTAGTTGGTGAGACAAACAGTACCTTTATATGCGGGCGGCGAATAAAGGGCAACTCGCCGTTCGACCAAGGACCATGCCCGGGTCGACGGCGCGTCGTGTTCCACGCGCACCTCAAAGAGCGTCAGCATAATGACGGGGCCCCCTCTCAGAGGGCTAAAGCCTGCCGGGATCGCAGGACTAATACCATCACCGTGACCCCGGAACATAAAGGGATATTGAAGGACACCGTGGATTTTAGTCAGTACAAGTCTGACAGTCCCTCCCGCTCTGCCCGGTGTGGGAGGACTCATCTGATGTTTTTACCACGTAAAAAAAAAGCACGAGTTTTCAGTATTTGAGACGTAAAGTAAACTGGAACTTTGACAATTTCAAATTGTCAATTTTCAAGGAAAAAATTAGTTCCTTCTTCGCACACCAGAGACGCTGTTACATTTTTTCATACAAGAAACGCTGTAAATACTGGAAAGACGCTGTTAAGTAAAAGAGTGGAAACTCGTGCTATGGGTACTGATCATATTCACTGGGCAAACCAATGATATTATAAGTAAAAAGGTATAGATACGTTATACGCGCTCAGAAAGTGACGCGCTCAAATGTGGTCAATTGACAAACCTTGACTATATTTTGTCTCTTTTTCACTTGCGATGCCATCCTACTTTAGCGACTAATCGTGATGTAGTGTGCTATTGCAATATTAAGTTATTCATGTGTGCGTTAGTGTGCCGTTTTTGAAGATAGAATGTCGTGTAGGTAACGTATATATTCATTGATAATATCATTGGGGAAAACATGGCCAGAAATTGCCCAAAATATAGAGGTTTGGGTTTACCATATAACAGACATGTTTTCTTTTTTCGTTTTAATAAATAATCGTGTGCAACTCTAACTCGATCTTAGCTGGTCTTTGTTACTATTATATTGCACGAAGAATCCCCCATTTTGTTACACTTGGACAACGACAATACATTACTAGACTCCTAATAACAGGCGACCGATGTCTATCAGCACATTAGGCAAAAAAGTCTTATATCCGTCTTATTTCGACCACTCCTGTGAGCCGTAAACATACCTCGAGACAGAACAGACCTTGAGTTAGCCAATCACAACGCAATACCCCGTCCCCTCGCTTACGTAGTACATCAGCGAGTTGACAGAATAGTTTTTGTTCCTTAGATCGTGCATGCGGAGTCTAGTAATATATCGTCGTTGCACTTGGATTTTTAAGACAAATTAATATAGTTTCCACACGATGTCACCCGTCTTGGTAACTAAACAAACAAGCTAAATAAACGCGCAAAAATTTCAATAACCTTTTTTCTATTACAAAGTCTTTAGCAAGAACTTTACTGTGAAATGAGTTCCACTAAACGTTTAGTAAGACTAAATAAGTTGTTGCTAAACAGACCTAAGTTTAAGACTCGCAATTTGACGAGTAGGTATTAAAAAGAAACTTGGAATTAGGCAATTTAAATCTAGGTTTTAAAATTAAATAAGCCTGTATATTTCGAAAGGGGTATGCAATCATTGAGCTATTACTACTACGTACTATCCTACGAGCTATCCTGGATGGGACACAGTGGTGATACGTGGTGTCTTCTCTATACGTAGTAATAATAGTTCAATGTGTGCAATAAAAAAAAGATGGTTAAACTCTTAACAAGCAAATAGTAAGATGGTTGAACATCTATCTTAGCGAGTTTCCTCTGTGCCTCGGAAAGCACGTAAAGCTGTTGGTCCCGGCTGTCATTTGTAGATTTTTGACAGTCGTTACTGTTCATCATTTTTACCCGTGGTGCTAGGCAACTGGGCTTCTCCCAGTTGTAATATCCCTTTGTGCCTATTGGCCTTGTTTTGTTCTGTCTCCTGCTTGCACGGAGGGAAGTGGAAACATATTTTTCCTACTCCTCCACTATTCTTTTCTGATTAATTTCGTTGCCGGATCCAAGACAGGTAAATTCGTTCTCCGGGACACGTCGAGCTTCATTGTCTCGGCAGTTTTCTGGTGGTTGCCACTGTTGATTCTGCCTCTTAGGAGTTGCAGTGGTTTGGGAATAGTGTGGTTGGTTTGTCCCAAAAAAAGTCGTTACTGTTATTCAGAAGCTCCAAAGTCTGACAACCAGTCTTACCATGAGGTATAGTATTACTCAGTTATTGGGTTGTAGAAGTCCGATAGACAGTCGCTCTATGTAAAATACTGATATTCAGCTACATCTGGTTCGACTGGAAGCCGACCTCAATATAGTTGGGAAAAGGCAGGCAGATGATGATGACATTGTTTTGTTCAGGCTATACGAGGACCATACGGGTATCTGAGACGGTTTTTGAGGAGTATTTAAGCCTTATTCTTTCAACAAATATCTAAATAAACCTTTAACTTTGTTAAGAAGTCGATGGTTGCTCAACTAGCGTGAACGGTTGGATAACCAATCTATGTTGACATCAATCGATAGGCGGCAATAGGCAGTCACCAGTCACTATGTGTCTGTGGCAACGACGATATATTACTAGACTCCGCATGCACGATCTAAGGAACAAAAACTATTCTGTCAACTCGCTGAGGTCCTACGTAAGCGAGGAGGACAGGGTACTGCGTTGTGATTGACTAACTCAAGGTCTGTTCTGTCTCAAGGTATGTTTACGGCTCACAGGAGTTGGCGAAATAAGACGGATAAAAGACTTTTTTGCCTTATGTGTTGACAGACATCGGTCGCCTGTTATTAGGAGTCTAGTAATATATCGTTGTTGGTGTGTGGTGACATAGGCATGAATTTCTATTTCTTCACTCTAAAAATAACTTGGTGGTTGAAAGTTAGACTGCTGAACGTGTGGTCCTAGGTTTGATGCTTCGATAGAAGTGATATAATGATTTGATGCTTCTTATTTGTTCAATTTGAAACAAAATTGATGGTATGGGTGGCGCATTTTCACGAGACTGTCTCATCAGGTACCTATAGGATTATTGAATTATCAACGTGGATTTTAGGTACAAGTCTGACAGTGCCTCCTATCCCACCCTGGGTAGGAGGGCTCATTAAACCACAATAAAAAAATAAAAAATCCTCCCTTGCACACAGCCAAGAAGTAGAATTTCCTGCCTGTATTTCTTGACAACTACGACCTTGAGACTGTTTTTTTTTTCTTTTTTTTTATCGTGGTAAAATCATCAAATGAGTCCTCCCACCCCGGGCAGGGCGGGAGGGACTGTCAGACTTATACTGACTAAAATCCACGGTGTCCTTCAGTAGCCCTTTATGTTCCGGGGTCACGGTGATAGAAATAAGTCCCGCGACCACCTTGGGACTGTTAAGTCAAGAGTGAATAGGTTACTTCTAGACAAGCGTGCTTTGCAAGCCTAGATAGTGGTCAATCGCGGGCCTATAATAAATAAATAAAAACTAAATGTAGGCAGTATAAGGTGGGGGTTCGTTGTTGCCATAGAGAAGAGAACCGACATAAAACTCCCCTTTTTTTGTCGGTGTAAAATCATCAAATGAGTCCTCCTACCCAGGGTGGGGTGGGGGGCACTGTCAGACTTATACAGACTAAAATCCATGGTGTCCTTCAATAGCATTTTACGATCTAGGGTCAAGGTTACCTTATGAGACGATCCCGCGACCCTGGCGGGCTTGGACTCTAAGATAGTTTACGAAACTCCAAGGTGAATCTTTTTATCATTGCTTTCAGTAAACTGCTATTATAATTAATGATAAATAGCCACACGAACGATAAATTATCGTTTACTAATTAGATTTGTACGGTTAATGAAAAGCGCCTTACAGGATATCCTGGTATACGATTGCATATAACCCATATGTACATAGTAATATACGTTGGAAATATAGCTGTTTGTACACGAAAACCGGTTCGTTTTAATATTTATTGAGAAGTCTACATATTCAGTAATGAAGTTATAATAATAATAATATTCCATAACTATCACACGACGCCTTCTAGTCCCAAGCTAAGCAGAGCTTGTGTTATGGGTACTAGACAACTGATAAACATACTTATTTATTTCTAAATACATACATATTATAGATAACCTACACCCAGACACAGAACAAATGATCGTGCTTATCACACAAACATTTGTCCTGGGTGGGAATCAAACCCACGAACCCCGGCATAGCAGTCAGGGTCACTAACCACTAGACCAACAGGCCTGTCCATGTTATAATTCAATGGTGGTCTTTGTAGAGCACCTAATCCTTATTTACTTATTGCTTAATATCTAAGTAAAAGGTACCCCAGTAGAAGCAAGAATCTTGTACATAATATATAATATAGTATATAACAGTAACGGTGCTCCAATTTATAGAGTGTTCGCTTCCTTGTGCCACACTAGTGATGGGACGATTATTTATCGATTAAATATTATTTTATCGATAGATTTTAGTTCTGCTATTTTTTAGCCAGTGTATATCGTGATTTGAAATCAAATCAGTTATGATATAACGGATCTCTTAAAAAAACCTGGACGAAATATTATTTTAATATTGTCTGTTGTGACATAGTAATTGAAAACACAGTTAATTGAAAAGTTGTTTTTTTTTTTAATTAATTTGGTAACGATCAGTTTATAAAAGTAAATAATATGATGAACAGTCCCGCAATGAATTTTCAATTTGGTTAAAACATCACAAAGTGACAAATGTTTAGACAGTTTCACAACAGCTGTAAAACTAGTATACAGGGTGCAATTTAAGTCATGGGCAATATTTTAATCTAAGGTTCTACTCACGATACTGAAACGTATTAAAAATTAATACGTAATTAATACGTATTAATACGTATTTAAAATTTAAATAACCATCCATGTAATACAATAATATTACAAAACAAAAAACATTATTACTTCAAATATGAAACAACCGATGACGCAGCTTTCACCGCAACGGACCAAGCGTGAAGTTTATCTTATTTATCAATCAACAAATCGATTATAGCAACATTCATTTTGTAAATACTGAGACTAAAAACATTAGTTTTAAAACATCGCCTTGAAATTTTATTTTAAGGAGAACATGGTATGCGGGACTTACGAGATAACGTGACCCCGGAACGTAAAGAGCTATTGACACCGTTTAAGGACACCGTGGACCACCCTGCCCTGACTCATTTGATTATACCAAGCTAAAACATGAGATTAATATTTCCAATTATTATTAAATTAATGTCCATTTCTTTATCCTTTATTTCGGGCAACTAAAGCCCATAAAAAATAAAATATTAAATTAAAATAAAATTAGTACAAAAAAAATAGTCACAAGACATAATAACTAAGAAAGTACCGTAGTTCGCCATTCCATTTTTTTAAACTGAATTTTTGTCCACAATACAATAAAAAATTATAAAAAAAAACATGGAATAGTGAATCCGTGGGTCCAGAATTTCGTGGGTCCAGTTGACCAAAGTCATGATCATGCTCATCACACGAACATTTGTCCTGGGTAGGAATCGAACACACGACCCCCGGCATAGCAGTCAGGGTCACTAACTACTAGACCAACAGGCCAGTCAGTTATTTCTTCTAAACGGCTAAGCAGGGTTTTATTTGATTACATACTTAAATAAGTTGAAAATCTATTTACTTTTTCAGTTAGAATGTTGAAAAATAATAACAAAACCGAACACAAAACTATCTATTATCGATACCTATGTCCCCTCCCTAGCAAGGACTTACAACTTGCCACAGCCATTACACAAGTGCTGCGCGATTTACGCAACCGACGTATTATCGATAACTCGTTTAATATCAGTAGTAGTTTTTTGTCCGTCTGTCTGGCTGTCACTATCTCAAGAATTCAGGTTGATTCTGTATTGCCTCAAAATTCGTGAGTTTGGGTCACGATTTGGACTAGTTTGTGAAATTTTTGCGTGAAAACGAGTTAAATTAATTTGGTTTTTTTAATGCCTTGTGGTGACAAGTTAAGATATTGAGTTACAACGACGATATATTACTAGACTCCGCATGCACGATCTAATGAACAAAAACTATTCTGTCAACTCGCTGAGGTACTACGTAAGCGACAGAGACGGGGGACTGCGTTGTGATTGGCTAACTCAAGGTCTGTTCTGTCTCAAGGTATGTTTACGGCTCACAGGAGTGGTCGAAATAAGACGGATATAAGACTTTTTTGCCTAATGTGTTGACAGACATCGGTCGCCTGTTATTAGGAGTCTAGTAATATATCGTCGTTGTTGAGTTACTATGGTAGCACGTTAAGACTGGAGCTGTGAGGTTGCCATATTTAATTGACGGCACGGTTAGCGCAGTGGCTGAGTGATTCGACTGCTGCGCTGCGTATCATGGGTTCGATTCCCGCACGGAGCAATTTTGTATGATCTTCAAGTAGTTGTTCCGGGTCTAGGCGCTTGTGTATGTGAGTTTTTATTTTGTAAACGCACCCACGACATAGGAGAAATTACTAATGTGGGGCAACGTTTCTTTAAATAAAACTATATTGTGACATCATACGCTTTTGAAATATGTTTTACGATAAAAAATATAAGAAAAACAAAAAAATATATTAAAACTGACTTTACATTTTTTTTTAAATATAATAATTATTTGAAGCGACTCGCTGTCCGACCATGGACCATGCCTGGGTCGACGGCGCGTTGTGTTCCACGCGCGCCTCAAAGAGCGTTAGCACAATGACCCCCCCTCCCCCTACTACTAAATCGATGAGAAGTACCGCGGGCAAACTAATTTAATAATGAGTTAAGCTGTATAAATTGTATGCGAGAATTCAAAATCCAATAACAATGATAAATCATTTTCTTCATACAAAAGACATCAACGCGTTTTCACATTTATGTGCTAGTGACAGAGTGTGACTTTTTTCCAAAATCAGCGGGTTCCATTCCTGGCCAGGGTTATTGATTTTTCTAAAATCCAATGATGCAGTTTTAGTTTTCATCAAAAGCGGCCTCGAGACTCCTTTCAACGTTTTTTGATATTCCTCATAGTTTCGGATCAACGACGATATATTACTAGACCCCTAATAACAGGCGACCGATGTCAACACATTAGACAAAAAAGTCTTATAACCGTCTTATTTCGACCAATCCTGTGAGCCGTAAACATACCTTGAGACAGAACAGACCTTGAGTTAGCTAATCACAACGCAGTACCCCGTCCCCCTCGCTTACGTAGTACCTCAGCGAGTTGACAGAATAGTTTTTGTTTCTTAGATCGTGCATGCGGAGTCTAGTAATATATCGTCGTTGTTTCGGATATAGCCATTAACGCCCAGTTGAAAAAATCACTTAATACTTATAAAACACACACAATTAATCTTTAATCTATCTATATACAACCTGTTTTTTTTGGTATCCCATAACTCTAGGGTTATATTCTGTAGGTAAAATAATACTAAAACTCCAAGAATAGGTGGTCCAAAAATGCATCGTTTCGGAGATATCATCAATCATAGTTAAATTAGGTCAAAAAATGTCACCAGTATGACGAATCTTTACTTTTGCGAGGTTGCCAAACTTCGCAGTAGAATAGACCCTCGATGTGTCTAGGTATCTAAGTTTCATTGATAAATACAAGTAATTCATTTTTATTCAAACCAATCATTCATATTTAAAGCTAAGAAAATGCGACGTTGTCATATTTCACGTAAGGGTGTTTTACATTAATAATCGTGACTTTGCCGAATTATTTTGTATGAAAAATGAAAAAAAAAATAACGAAGGTTTGGAACATAACTCATATGCCAGTTGATTCTTTGATATGGCCTCAATCATACCCTAGAGTTATGGGATATCAAAAAAAACACGTTGTATATAAAAATGAAACCCGTTTTCCGTTGTCACGACATAACATGAAAACGGCTTGACCGATTCGGATAATTATTTTTTTGTTGTGTTTGTAACCATCGGGACCGGGTTTTAGACCGGGTCCTCCACCCGTGCGAAGCCGGGACGCGCCGCTAGTAATAAATAAATAATAATAAATAAATTTTCCACAACTATCACACAACGCCATCTAGTCCCAAGCTAAGCAGAGCTTGTGTTATGAGTACTAGACAACTGATAAACATACTTATACATTTCTAAATACATACATATTATAGATAAATTACACCCAGACACAGAACAAAATAATGATCGTGCTCATCACACAAACATTTGTCCTGGGTCGGAATCGAACCCACGACCTCCGGCATAGCAGTCAGGGTCACTAACCACTAGACCAACAGGCCAGTCAATTCATTGTATATAATGTATATGTATAAAATACATACATAGCTGTAGCACGATTTAAACACAGCTGAGTATTTACATTAATTGGACCATAAAGAAACTGATTTCTAAACGTTAAGACTTTATTTATGTAGCCATTACATTGTCTTTATGTATTTACGTAATGGTCCTATACATTGAGACTTTAGAGAATTTTAAAGTGAAATGGTTTAATAGTATAATATGTAGTACTAGCTGTGCCCGCGACTTCGTTCGCGTGGATGTCGGAACTTAACAATGTATTTTTTATCTAATTGATAAATTGTCGTACAAACTTTCATCCCCTATTTTATCCCCTTGCGGGTGGAATTGATCAAAATCCTTTCTTAGCGGATGCCTACGTCATAACATCTACCTGCATGCCAAATTTCATCCCGATCCGTCCAGTGGTTTGTGCTGTGCGTTGATAGATCACTATGTCAGTCAGTCCTTCGAGTTATAATATTTAGTTAGATTAACTGTTAGTTTACAGCATAATTTAAAAGGCAATTTTACTGGGTATTTTTCCTAAAAGGTATTTTTCTTTCGTCAATAAAAGTCTGACAGTCCCTCCTGTCCTGCCCTGGGTGGTAAGACTCATTTGATAATTTAACCACTACTACTTTTTTTTTGTATGTGGTACAGTCCCACCCCGGGCAGGGCGAGACTTGTACTGACTAAAATCCACGGTCCTTCAATAGCCCTTTATGTTCCGGGGTCACGGTGATGGAATAAGTCCCGCGACTACCACTAATACTAGACCAGAAACTAGCGTAGGCCGATACCGAATAAAAAAAAGATGCCGACTAATTGAGAACCTCCATTTTTGAAGTCGGTTAAAAACCTACCTATAAATAGCAAAAAAAAAATCTAAACACAGATCCGTTTACCTAATTAATTTAAATGCAAACAGCTATTAGATCATAAAGCCTTATAAGGTTTAAAGAGCATTAGATAATCGCCATCTTGGAATCCAAAATGGCAGATACTAAAAATGTAGTTAGCATTTAGGAGGACATCGTATGTCCAAATTCGGTATTTATTTATATGTAGGTGTGTATTTATCATGTTAGTTTGATGGCATATTGTTTTTAAATGTGGGTCACCTTTAGATTTTGGTGTTTTTTCTATATATTAATCCTACTGCGTAGAAATCGAGGATTATTTTAGACTAGCGGCCCGTGCCGGCTTCGCACTGGTGGACATCCTACTAATATTATAAACGTGAAAGTTTGTATGTGTGGATGGATGTTTGTTACTCTTTCACGCAAAAACTACTGAATGGATTTGGATGAAATTTGGTACACAGATTGTTTATAACCGGATTAACACATAATATTATAAACGTGAATGTTTGTATGTGTGGATGGATGTTTGTTACTCTTTCACGCAAAAACTACTAAATGGATTTGGATGAAATTTAGTACACAGATAGTATATAACCTGGATTAACACATAGGATAGTTTTTATCCCGATGTTATGTTCCCGTGGGATAATTTTTGAGTTGTAGCGGGTGAAACCGCTGGCAGCAGCTAGTGATATAATAATTATAGCCTACTCCGGGTGAATAACGTCAAGCCGATCTTCCGGGGACAGACTACCGGGTTGGTCTGTGGATGGATGACCATCTGTCACAAAGTGTTTCCTCCGTGCCTCGAAAAGCACGTAAAACCGTTGGTCCCGGCTGTCGTTTGTAGATTTTTGACAGTCGTTACAATTAGTCAGAAGATCATAAAGTCGGTCAGCCAGTCTTCCATGGGATGGGGAAGAGTCATTTGAAGATTTCACCACAAAAAAAACTCTGTCGCCTCAAGTTTTAAGCTAAAAAGCTTAGTCCACCCCGGGGTGGACAAACGGAACTTTTTTTAGAAAAAGTTGCTCTGTCCCCAGTTGCGGGGGACAAGCTGGTGGTGGACATCGGGAATCATCGTAACATATGGCTAGCCTTGTGGAGGTGGGCTCCCAGTTGAACCAGATGCAGCTGAATATCAGTATTTTACATGGAGTGACTGCCTTTCAGACCTCCATTGGCAACTGTATAAGCCTTGTAGTCATACATTTCTGCACTATTCATTAATTTATATACAGAAGCTGTTGGTGTACCTATGTTAATAAATAAATAATAAGTATTTCTATAAAGAAATTTAACAGAAAAAATGTGACGTCGTTTAAAAACCGTTTTGCCTACAAATGTCTCATGACGATTGCCTCATTGGCTTGTAACCTCTTGACACGTCTAGGGCTGTGAGAATATGAGTTGACAAAGCATAGCTAACGTGGAATTGCTAAATAACTACACGAGTATGTAATAATAATAATAATAATTCTCCACAACTATCACACAACGCCATCTAGTCCCAAGCTAAGCAGAGCTTGTGTTATGGGTACTAGAAAACTGATAAACATACTTATATATTTCTAAATACATACTTACATATTATAGATAAATTACACCCAGACACGGAACAAATGATCATGCTCATCACACAAACATTTGTCCTGGTTGGGTATCAAACCCACAACCCCCGGCATAACTGTCAGGGTCACTAAACACTAGACCAACAGGCCAGTCAATTTTTATTTTTATTTTTTACGTGGTAAAATCATCAAATGAGTCTTCCCGCCTTGCCCGGGACGGTCTGTGAGCCTTGTATTGACTAAAATCCACGATGTCCTTCAATAGCCCTTTATGTTCCGGGGTCACGGTAATGAAATAAGTTCCACGACCCTGGTGGCCAGTCAAATAATGATAATATGCAGTATTGTGCAGCTCAATACTTCAAAAACAATCACTACTCTGGTTGCACTCAAGTGTTCCCAGTTCAGTGACCGTTCACTGACCTCATCCATAACAAAATGGTTTACATCAATCTTTGTTCGTTCCTCGTAAATATTCCAGACGTAAAATAAAATATATTTAATGTCTTTGTGAAATGCTGTTTGTAACAAGAATACTAAATGTTTGTTTTGTATATTTCTAGCGATAGAAATAAGGCAATTCTGACCCTTTTCTTTACTTGGTATATCATCAAATTGAGGATAAATTGAGATAAAAACTATCCTACATGTTAATCCAGGTTTTAAAGTATCTCATCATCACCATCATCATCAGCCTATAACGTTCCCACTGCTGGGACACAGGCCTCCTCTATTGTGAGAGGGAGTGGGCCATAATCCACCACGCGGGCCCGGTACGGGTTGGCAGATGTCACATGTCTATGAATTTAATGGTTCTATGACATGCCGTTTCTTCGCGATGTTTTCCTTCACCGTTTTGAGAGCAGTGGTGATGAAATAAATTACACAAAATAATGCGCCAGGCTGGGTTCGAACCCACGACCCACAACTCGTAAGTCGGGGCCGATACCGATACCACTGGGCCACCACTGCTCAAAGTATCTGTGTATCAATTTTTGAGTGAAAGAGTAACAAACGTCCCAGGGCAAGACGGTCGGGCACGCCGCAATAGCGGCGATAAGACCCCTCTTTGAGGAGTGGCTGGAGAGACGTCACGGCGTCCTAAGCTTCCGCTTGACGCAGGTCCTCACCGGACACGGATGTTTCGGGAGGTACCTGTGTCTTATGAGAAAGGAAGAAACTCCTGGGTGTCACCACTGCGTAGATCGCCCGGAGGACACAGTCGAGCATACGGTGCAGGATTGCCCCGCTTGGGCGGAGCACCGACGTGTCCTCACGGCGGCGATAGGCGGAGACCTCTCGCGCCCAGCACTGGTCGCGGCCATGCTGCGGGGCGAGACGGAGTGGGATGCGGTCGCCTTCTTCTGCGAAGCAGTCATGCTCGCGAAGGAGGAGGCGGACCGCGTGAGAGAGAGGACAAGGTCCTCCCTCCGCCCCACCCGCGGTGGTGGACGCCCACGGCGTCGGACGTCGCAACACGATCTCCGGCCACCGTAGGCGCGGGCATGCGGGCGGCGAGTAAAGGGCAACTCGCCGCCCGACCATGGACCATGCCCGGGTCGACGGCGCGTCGTTTTCCAAGCGCGCCTCAAAGAGCGTCAGCATAATGACGAGGCCCCCCGTGACCCCGGAACATAAAGGGCTATTGAAGGACACCGTGGATTTTAGTCAGTACAAGTCTGACAGTACCTCTCGCCCTGCCCGGGGTGGGAGGTCTCATTTGATGATTTTACCACGTAAAAAAAAAAAGGGCAAGACGGTATGGAATGTGAGACTTGTACTGACCAAAATCCACTATGTCCTTCAATAGCCTTTAAGTTCCAGGACCACGGTTACCCGATAGTACCGCGACTCCGGCAGGCTTTGGCCCTCTAAAGGGGGGCTCCGTCATATTGCTGACGCTCTTTGAGGTGCGGGTGGAACACAACGCTCCGTATACCCATGTGGCATGGTCCATGGTCGAGAGCGAGTCGCCCATTACTCGCCGTCCGCATGCCCCAAATCTGATTCTAAACAATTCGACATTTTTTCCTGCTTGAGTATCCTTTGACGACTAAAGAGTAGAAACACATTTTTTCTACATATTTGACTGGCCTGTTTGGTCTAGTGGTTAGTGACCCTGACTGCTATGCCGGGGGTCGTGGGTTCGATTGTTTGTGTGATGAGCACGATCATTTGTTCTGTCTGTGTGTAATTTATCTATAATATGTATGTATTTAGATATATATAAGTATGTTTATCAGTTGTCTAGTACCCATAACACAAGCTTTGCTTAGCTTGGGACTAGATGGAGTTGTGTGATAGTTGTGGAATATTATTATTTATTTTTTAACGTCTTTAATAGCCTTGTCTAAGCCCTCTATTCTATAACTCTGCTTACCCAATCAGATAATACAAACTCCATTATATACATGGTTCTATTACGATCCAGTTTACTTAGGTCTCCATTGATTCAGAATTACAGTGTAATGAAAGCTCAATGTATTTTGGTAGTACATTGTATGCACTATTTACTTTCTCTATTCTGTAACTATGTTTTTGCTGTGGCTTTGCTCGCATTTTGCAATAGTATATAGTACCATAGATGTATATTGTCATTATGTTAGTTACGACACGGTTGGCGCAGTTGCTGAGCGATCGGACTGCTACTCTACGTATCGTGGTTTCGATTCCCGCACGGAGCAAATAAATATTCCACAATTATCACACAACGCCATCTATTCCCAAGCTAAGCAGAGCTTGTGTTATGGGTACTAGACAACTGATAAACATACTTATATATTTCTAAATACATACATATTATAGATAAATTACACCCATGATCTATAAGTCTGTGGATGGGTAACCATCTGTCGTCAATTTAGTCAGTCGCTTATTTCATCATTTTTATTTTATATCAGTTAAAAAATCAATAAATACTTCAACAAAGTGACTAAAAAGGTATTTATAACTTATTTTGCTACATTTTTTTAAGTTTTTTACAAAACATAATTAAGTTTAAGTAGAATTGATGAAATCAGGCAATCTTGACTTGATGAAAAGAATTTTGCTCTTAAAAACTAATCAAGCGTTAAATAGACATTATTAATTTTAATAAGAACTAGATCTAGCTAGCGGCTTCGCTATTTACAAACATAATTATAAACAGGCGCTCGGGCGTTGGTGGGCGCTCGGGCCATGGGGTCCGAGCGCCCACCAACTTTTCAAAGACATCGCCAAGCGTATAGTCGACGCCTCGCGTGACCAGAGGGCTGGCCTATATCTTGGGCAAAGGATCAGCATTGCGATCCAACGAGGCAATGCTGCCAGCGTTCTGGGCACTTTCCCTATTGACAACGATGTGGATGAATTTTTCGACGCCCTGTAACTTTTTTTTTTTTTTAGTTTTATTTCAATCATTTTTGTTAATATTTAACCTTTAAGTTTTGTTTTTAAATGTAGTTTATGTATATATATCCTTAGTTCAACCTAAATAAATAACCAACTTTCATTATAAACTCACATACTCGAACACCCAGACCAGGAACAACTACTTATCATGTACCTGCCTCTTCCCAACTATATTGTGGTCGGCTTCCAGTCAAACCAGATGCAGCTGAGTATCAGTATTTTAGATGGAGCGACTGACTATCGGACCTCCACAACCCTGTAACTGGGTAATACAATACCCTATGGTAAGACTGGTTGTCAAACATGATAACCAGATGTTACAAAAAAAATATTAGAATATCTTTCGATGCGTTAATTCCTATGGATGGAGAGGAAGAGGAAGGCCAAAGAAAAGATGGATGGATTGTATAAGGAATGATATGAAAGAAAAAGGAGTAAATGATACTGTGATGTCTGATAGGGGAGAATGGGAGAAAAAAACGTGTTGCGACGACCACAAGTAAAATGGATAAGGGCAGGAAGATGATGATGCGTCAATGCATATAGCATTTATTAAAATACTACCCATGCCCGCGACTTCGTTCGCGTGGATGTCGGAACTTAACAATGTATTTTCTAACAAATCGGCAAAGTTTCACACAAACATTCATCCCCTATTTTATCCCCTTGGGGGTAGAATTGATCAAAATCCTTTCTTAAAGTCAAAGTCAAAGTCAAAGTATTTATTAGTGTGCTTTCTGGTGATACAATAGGTCTTATATTTAGGTTATAATAGTAACTCAGAAAACTACCCATTAGGGCATACACTATTTTACAATTAAAAATACATACAGCCAAATAAAGAAAAAGCAAATTTGATATAACAATACATTGAAAAAAAAAAAATAATAATAATAGGGAATACAATTATATAATATGCATTAAATTACATTTACAATGTCGAACATAAATCCAATAATGGTCATTATTATAACTTGTCAAAAAGGAATTCGTCAATGGAATAATAACATTTTTCAGTCAAAAAACTATTTAGTCTCCTTTTAAATTGTGGCAAGTTTAAATCTTTAACGTCATTTGGTATTTTATTAAAAATCTTAGGAGCCATGCAGAGGACGCTTTTGTGCATAAGGGAGGTCTTTGAGGCTCTCAAACATAATTCATGACGATACTCTTGTCTTGTCGATCTATAGCGTTGCTCTGATGCTTTTTTAAAGAGTTCACTATGCTTCTTGACGAACAATGCGGTCTCGTATATGTAAAGACAAGGCAGAGTTAATATTCTCAGAGATTTGAAATGCGGTTTACAGCTTTCCGTTGGTTCAAGATTACATATTGACCTAATACACCTCTTCTGTGCTTTAAAAATTGTGGTTTTCTCACAAGAGTTTGCCCAAAAAATTACTCCGTAACGTAATATGGAGTCTACATAGCCATAATACGCAGCTACAACTGCTGCCCGATTAACTATTTTATTAAGTTTATAAAGAGCAAATGCGAATTTACTTAATTTTGTTATAAGAGTTGATGCATGTTGTTTCCAAGTCAGTTTAGAGTCAATTGTTAAGCCTAGAAATTTTATATTATCTACTTCTTCAATTCTATTATTGTCAAAAGTTATATTTATGTCAGGAGTGGTCAATCTTTGTCTAAACTGCATAATTTTAGTTTTGCTTAAATTTAGTTTTAAGTTGTTGTGTTCGAGCCAATTAATTGATTGTTGCAATGCGTCTTTGATGTCATGTTCATAGTTTCTATCTTTATTTTTTCTAACAATTATTGTACTGTCATCAGCAAAAAGAACCATAGGAAAAGTGATGTGTTTTGGAAAGTCATTGATGTAGACCAAAAACAACGGTGGACCCAACACGCTGCCCTGTGGTACGCCATAAGTGATTTTACGTTTTTCTGAAGTATATTTAACTTCTGCTTTATCCTTTATGGAAATCCGTCTTATCTCCGTACATTGCGTTCTATTATCTAGGTAAGACTGTACGAGAGAAAGTGCATTTCCTCTTATTCCACATGCATTAAGTTTTTGTAGGAGTATATTGTGATCAACGAGATCGAACGCTTTCGTCATGTCCATAAATATAGCGCTAATAGGATTTTTTTTATCAATATCTGTTATTACAATATTAAGAAAATCATAGATAGCCATATTTATGGACTTGTTCTTTCTGAAACCCTTCTGTTCTTTTACCAAGATGTTGTGTTTAGTGAAAAACGAATAAATACGGTGATAAATAGCCTTCTCAAATATTTTTGATATTACTGGTATTAAGGCTATGGGTCTATAGTTGTTAATATCGGTTTTGTCTTGTTTTTTAAATAAGGGTTTAACTACAGTTGGCTTTAGTTTATCAGGATAAGTTCCAGAGCAAATACTAACATTAATTATGTGGCAAATGGGGCCAGATATTACATCGGAAACAAATTTTAGAACTCTTGTTGAGATATCATCATACCCTACGCTACCTTTATTTTTTAAATCCTGTGTTATTCGAAATATTTCAGTAGGTGTAGTTGGGGCTAAAAAAATTGATTCACAACATGCATTCGGGGTCTGATAGATCACAGATCTTGAGGACTTCGAAAGTAATTCTGCTTGATTCACAAAGTGGTTGTTAAATGCGTTCGCTATATCACTGGGGTTCGTTATTAAAACCCCGTTGCCTTGTATTTCTCTTATTTCTTCATAAGGAGGGCAATATTTACTTTCATTTATGATCTTCCATGTATCTTTTGATTTATTTGTTGATGTCATTATCTTATGGTTATTTTTTGCCTTTTGTGTTAGTTTTATTATCTTCTTAAGTCTTTGTGAGTAATTTTTAAGCTTAGTCAAATTATTATTATTAGGTTTTGCTCGTAATTGCCAAAGAAGTTTTCTTTTATTTTTACTACAGCGTCTTATGCCGGGGGTTAACCAATTTGGATTCCTTTTGGACTTTATTTTTTTGTTGATCAATGGGAAGCATAAATCATAAAACAGCCGGAATATTTCCATGAAATTGTCGTAAGCCACATTGGGATCATCAGCTTGATAAACATCACAAAACGATAAAGGACATAAACATGATCTAAATTTCATAAGGTTACCGTAACTGTAATCGCGCGCTGTAATATTCCAACTGTTTACACTACAAGTCCTTTTAACAGGGATCCTTAAGATTTGAGCTGTGTGATCTGACATGTCAAGGTCAAGTACACGATGGAAACATTTTTGAGTAAAATTGTGCGCAAAATTGTCTATACATGTGTTGCTTTGTAGCCTAGTGGGCTGGTCAATTTGCAATTTTAGATTGTAACTTAATAGGTAGTTGGTAAACTCAAGCGAAATCCTATTTTTTTTCAAAATATTAATATTAAAGTCACCACATATAATGACATTTCTGCGCGATTTGTAACAAATCTTCGGTAAGAGAATATCTAATTTTGAGTAAAAAGTATCAAGATTATTTGATTTAGGTGTTCTGTATATACATACGACGATAATGTTGTGCTGCGTTAATTCGATAGCGCAGCATTCAAAAACTCCTCGAATTGAAAGTTTCTTTATATCTTCAAGCTCTCTATATTGATGGTCATGTTTTATTAATATGCACGCTCCTCCTCTTTTTGTATCTCTGGAGTAGCACGCTGCCAATTTGTAATTTGGAATAGTGAGAAAGTTTTCATATCCTGTTTCCATGAAATGTTCGGTCACACAGACAACGTCTACACTGTTTTGAGAATCAAGTAGGTGCAAGAGTAATTCGTCTGCCTTATTTATTAATCCTGCGATGTTTTGATGCATTATTGACAGATGATTATAGAAAAAACTGGTTTGATGTGTTATCAAATGCATCCTTCGTGTCGCTATTACTACTATTTTCTATTTGGATTTCGCAAATAGTCTTCTTGAGGTTCATGAAGACGTTTTTCATGCCTGTGTCATTTAGAAAACCGTTACGACCCGAAAACATTGTATAATCATAACATAAGTCTGCGTTTGAGTCCAGTAAATAAGCATATTCATACGTTGTGTTATGCAGATACAGTAGACTATTAAATATTTCTACCCGCGAGTTGTATATTGTTGTGTAATCACCACATTGCCTGTAGGTCGGGAGACATATAATTATATTGGTATGGCTTAGTTTCTCGATGGTATCTTTAATGTAGTAAATTATGTCGTGATAGTTTTTAGTTTCCAAGAAGTCTCTTTCTCCTATTAATATGACACAATAGTCGGTTTTATTATAATGTACGATCTTATTTTCTATGCCGAGTAGGAGTTGTTCAATACTGCCATTTGGATATGAGTAGTGGCAGAAGTTATAATCAGTTGCAAAAGAGTCTTCTATAGTGCTGCAAAGTCTATTTCTGTTGTTAGCGCTTATAACACATAGTTTACTTTTATTTGTTTCTTGGGTCTTTCTTTCTTAGCGGATGCCTACGTCATAAAATCCACCTGCATGTCAAATTTCAGTCCGATCCGTCCAGTCGTTTGTGCTGGGCGTTGATAGATCACTATGTCAGTCAGTCACCTTTGAGTTATATATGTATTTAGATTCATAAAACGATATGTAGTTATATATATATGTAGTCTATTACAGCAATCCCTCGAGAGATTTATATTATGAATGAAATAATCATAATTATTACTGACTATGTCACCTACATAATAATTAAACATATAATTACTATTGCCTCATAGAGATTGGCTAATCAAACCTTGAAATATGACAACATAAAAGTCGCAATCTAAATACTCCTTTCCTAATGAAACGACTAGCTTTTGCCCACAACTTTAAATAATATAATAAATAAGCAATATTCCACAACTATCACACAACGTCATCTAGTCCCAAGCTAAGCAGAGCTTGTGTTATGGGTACTAGACAACTGATAAACATACTTATACATCTTTAAATACATACATAATTATTAGAGATAAATTACACAGAACAGAACAAATGATCATGCTCATCACACAAACATTTGTCCTGGGTGGGAATCGAACCCACGACCTCCGGCATAGCAGTCAGGGTCACTAACCAGATGGAGACCAACAGGCCTGTCTTTACTTACGTTTTTCACAGCTTTGCTGGAGTCGGCTTCCAGTCGAATCACACTCAGCTGAATATCAGTATTTTCGGGTCTGGTAATCTGGTTTTTGATTTATGTGAGTTAAAAATGTTATTAAACGCACCCTTTTTTATCCACCCATGGATTTTCGCAAAGTAATGCCTGATTCTATAATTTTTCGTAGCCTTTTTAATCAGGTCGCGGGACTTATTCTATTAGCGTGACCCCGGAACATAAAGGGCTAGTTAAGGACACCGTGGATTTTAGTCAGTACAAGTCTGGCAGTAAGGGGTGGGAGGACTCATTTGATGATTTTACCACTGAAAAAAAGCCTTTTTAATCAACTTCAAAAAATAAACTGACCGAATTGAAAACCTCCTTAAGAGGCCATACTACCTCAAATGGCTTAGCAGAATCCTCTGATACGCCGAAAATACTGCAGCATTAATTTTGAAATAAATATATGGTAAAGTTGAGGATTAATGTTAGGGCTTATGTTTGGCGAAAACACGATTCCATAAAATTTTCTCGATAGAAAAAAATCCCAAAGTTACCTCTAAATAGAACAATAAACCGCTGGCAATCATAATATACTTAAAATTAGATAATGAAACTTTTTATACTAACTGAACCAACTATAAGGCAGGGCTTATGATATTTAGTTTTTCGAATTTCCTTTTTTTTTCGCCTTAAAATAAACAGATTTTCGCGTAGACAACTATAATAAAGAGCAAGCAATAGTGCCTGGTAAGTGCAAGTGCGATTGTGATTATACTAAAGTAGTATGCCGCCTTAAGCAGAAGTAGATTAAAAACGAGTGAAAAATACCTTAATTAATCTATAAATAACCAATTTTCAATATTTTTCTGCGTTTTAATAATTGCAAAATTATGTCTAAAATGTCGCCACTCAATGATCTAATTTGATCGCGTATGCAAGTAACGCCGCGTCGCATTGTAATGCCGGGAGCGAGTCGACCGCCTCAGTTTTGCGTAAGCACCGAAGTGAAAGTTTAACGCAGTGTTAAACGAATTTTGGTTAAGTCATTTCAACTTGTATTTAATACTTTGGACTTCAAGATACAGGGTTTCTACGTTTATATTATTATACTACATAGCCCACCGGATTAGCAAGCTGAAGTGGCAATGGGCAGGTCATATTGCTCGCAGAGCTGATGGCCGATGGGATCGAAAAGTACTAGAGTGGAGACCACGGACTAGCAAGCGCAGCGTAGGACGT
Organism: Agrotis ipsilon; assembly: GCA_028554685.1. Classification (NCBI taxonomy): domain Eukaryota; kingdom Metazoa; phylum Arthropoda; class Insecta; order Lepidoptera; family Noctuidae; genus Agrotis; species Agrotis ipsilon. The sequence continues at coordinate 7,083,353 of CM052982.1, forward strand.
CCACCAGCAAGGTGGACAGACGACCTTATAAGTAAAGGTCGCCGGAAGACGCTGGATGCAGGTCGCTTCAAACTGGTATATGTGGAGATCTAAAAGGGAGGCCTATGTTCAGCAGTGGACGTCCTATAGCTGAGATTATGATGATGAAATAGAACCATAATCTAGATTCACGTATTATCGCAGAATAATAAAAACTGAATTTATTAGATATTGCAACAACTGAACTAAGATCACGCGACAGTTCGATTCGCTGTTTCTTCTCAGTTCTGCAACATGTCAAAGTTGATAGCTAGTTTTTCAACAAAGTTAGAATTAATGCAATCCAGCTCATTTCATAATATAAGGCGTGGTATAATAATCTGCTATGTAAAATAATCTGCTAATATAAAAATAATCTGGAGGTGGTGTGACGATCATGTTCGCGGGGCAGGCATGGCCAGAAATTGCCCGAAATAGAGATGTTTGGAAAGAGAAAGGGGAGGCCTTTGCTCAGCAGCAATGCTACTCGTATTTTTTAAAAACTCTACGTCGAGTTCATCAACGAGCTTTTAATGATTTTCAACTTATGACATAGTATATGACGAGTGACTCGCCGTCCGACCATGCCCGGGTCGACGGTGCGTCGTCTTCACGCGTTCCTCGAAAAGCTGTCAGCAATCTGACGGCACTTTAGAAGGCTAAAGCCAGCTGGGTTCGCGGGACTGTTTCTTCATTTTACCGTAACCCTGGAACGTAAAGGGCTATTGAAGGATCACCGTGGATTTTAGTCAGTACAAGTCTGACAGTCCCTCCTGCCCTGCCCGGGGTGGGAGGACTCATTTGATGATTTAACTACAATCATGTCATATTGCTGACAAATCTTTGAGGCGCCTGAGGTACACGACGACGCGCCATTGACCCTTGCATGGTTCATGATCGGACGGCGAGTCGTCCATTACTCGCTGTCCGCATACCCGCGTCTACAGTGGCTGTAAATTGCTATAAATGACCATGTATTGTATAGGTTAGGTAGGTTTTTAACTCTACAATAATGCGTGTAGATTTTACATACCCAGTCAGTCCCTAGCATAACTTACATAATTGACTGGCCCGTTGGTCTAGTGGTTAGTGACCCTGACTGCTATGCCAGGGGTTGTGGGTTCGATTATTCCCACACAAGAGTGTATGATGAGCACGATCATTTGTTCTGTGTCTGGCTGTAATTTATCTATAATATGTATGTATTTAGAAATACATAAGTATGTTTATCAGTTGTCTAGTACCCATAACACAAGCTCTGCTTAGCTTGGGACTAGATGGCGTTGTGTGATAGTTGTGGAATATTATATTATTATATACCTATAATCTTTCAAGGAACTTCCAAGTTGAAACACAGATTACATAGTATTATGTTTCTAACGACTTTAATCAAGTAATTAAAACGATGTATTCTCTATTGTGTATTGTTTAAAAATGAAAGTGCTATATGTGTGTGTGTTGCTCACGAGTCACGACATTTTATAATTAAGCTTATTGGCAAGTGAGCATTGAAAACAATACCGTGTCTAACTGATAATGTTTCAGAGGGCCTGCCGGGGTCGCGGGACACATTCCATCACCGTGACCCCGGAATATAAAGGGCTATTGAAGGACACCGTGGATTTTAGTCAGTACAAGTCTGTCGCTCCCGCCCTGCTCGGGGTGGGAGGACTCATTTGATGATTTTACCTCGTAAAAAAAAGCTTTTTTTTTAATTCTCTTCACAATAGGAATTTCTCCTGTATCGTGGGTGCGTTTACAAACATAGAATCTCATTTGATTCGACTTTGAGCATTACATTACAACACTACCTCCCTGACTGACGAGCATTCGCGTACATTTAGTATAGATTTGATACAAGGTGCGCATTGTGATGCTCGATTGTCTTCCCTCACTAATGAAATGCTCGAAACTGTAACTTTACATTACGCTCGATCTATTCCCATCAATTGACAAGAACTGATGTCATTTGGTATTCGTTTATTTCCGAATAAATTTTATGTTCCCAACGAGTATCAAATTTTTTTTTTAAATAACGAAAAATATATTACCAACCATCGAATACCAAAACGTGACTTTGTACACCCAGCTTGGTATTAGCTCTTGGTTTTTTTTTTTTTTTTAGGTGGTAAAATCATCAAATGAGTCCTCCCACCCTGGGTGGGGCGGAAGGGACTGTCAGACTCTTACTGATTAAAATTCACCCGTGTTCCTTCGGATGCCCTGTACGTTCCGGGGCCGCGGTAACCTGGGTTAAGAAAAAACCCGCGACCCCAGCAGGCATTTGGTGCGAAACACGACGCGCCACCAACCCGGGCTTGGTCCTCGGTCGGACGGCGAGCCACCCATTACTCACCGTCCGCAAGTCCGCTCCGCCGCTGTGCCCTCTGCTGATCAGAGGGACACGCATTGGAGCGTCCACACGACAGGCTATTCGCATACGGGCAAAGAGACTCCTTAGGCACACAGTGCCTAAAGAAGAGTTTTTGCCCGCATCCCAGGGTGCACCGGCCCGAAAAACTGGTCTTCCCCCCGGACGTATCCGAGAGGGAACTCCAGTCCACGGGCGCACGTGGAGGTTTCCTGCCTTTGCACCCCTAGCTCTTGGTATTGGATGGGAATTGACCGTACGCTCGCAGTGAGTGCCTTAAGTTTAGCTTTATTTAATTTTGCCTTAAATCGGTTCAAAAATGCGACGACCTTAGTCACGCCAAACAGTCATATTACCTCACAATTCTACGTAATAAGTACTTTCTATTACAAAATTCACGCGTATGTTAGAAAGGCGTTCAGCTGCATGCGCAGGAGTTCAATGTCTGTTTCAACTGTCTTTATGTTTAATAATTAAAAGCGGGTTATTTGAAATTGCAGCGGCCATCTTTGTTATTGTTTGTAATTATGTCTTCGTGTTGATTGTAATTTTATTGTTTTATTTACAACTAGCTTCTGCCCGCGACTTCGTACGCGTATCCTGTTGCTTATGCCAGCGACAACGGGATCGTCAAACTCTAAGATCTGAAAAGTCTTTTACCCAACTCCAAGAGCCCGGCAAAAAAAATAATGGCTTTTGGCCATTAGAGTACAATAATATTCATCGTCATCGAAAATCGGTCCTAAACTGTTACCGCCTTTACTGCGTGGAAGAAATCCCAGCTTATGTTATTTTATAATTTGTATAATTATAAAATATGTACTCACTATACTAATTTCACTGTATGTGAAATTAGTGATAGCTTTGATTTCCATATCAGGTCAGGTGTTCCATATCTTAAATTTTTATACATAAACAAATAGTGCTCATCAAGCTGAAAAACTTTTGCTAAGACGTCACTCCTCGGGCACGCCGCAATAGCGGCGGTAAGACCCCTCTTTGAGGAGTGGCTGGAGAGACGTCACGGCGTCCTTACCTACCGCATGACGCAGGTCCTCACAGGACACGGAAGTTTCGGGAGGTACCTGTGTCTGATGAGAAAGGAGGAAACGTCTGGGTGTCACCACTGCGAAGATCGCCCGGAGGACACAGTAGAGCACACGGTGCAAGACTGCCCAGTTTGGACTGAGCATCGACGTGTCCTCACGGCGGCGATAGGCGGAGACCTCTCGCGCCCGGCATTTGTCGAGGACGTAGTGGAAAGCGGTCACCTTCTGCGAAGCAGCTATGCTCGTGAAGGAGGGGGCGGGCCGCGAGAGGGAGAGGACAGCGTCCTCCCTCCGCCCCAACCGCAGTGGATAGACGCCCACGGCGTCGGACGTTGGCAGACGACCTCCAGCCACCATAGGCGGACAGTGAGTAAAGGACAACTCGCAGTCCGACATTGGACCATGCCCGGGTCGACGGCGCGTCGTGTTCCACGCGCGCCTAAAGAGCGTCAGCAAAATGACAGGGCCCCCTCACAGAGGGCCAAAGCCTGACGGGGTCGCGGTATTGTTTCCTTCACCGTGACCCCGGAACATAAAGGGCTATTGAAGGACACCGTGGATTTTAGTCAGTGCAAGTCTGATAGTGGGGGTTCCGGCCTCATTTGATGATTTTACCACGCAAAAAAAAAAAGTCGTCATTCCTATATGTTATAGTGTAGCACATTAGGTGTTCCAGATCTTCAATTTTTCTACGTCAACAGAGAGTGCTCATCAGGCTGAACAACTTTGCTAAGACGTCATTCCTGTACATGTTATAGTGTAGCTGGGCTCTTGGAGTTCCACATTAGGTGTTCCAGATCCTCAATTTTTATACGTCAACAGAGAGTGCTCATCAGGCTGAACAACTTTGCTTAGACGTCATTCCTGTACATGTTATAGTGTAGCTGGGCTCTTGGAGTTCCACATCAGGTGTTTCAGATCTTCAATTTTATTCTCTCAGCAGAAAATGCTCATCACGTGGAACACTTTTTGCTATCGCACCATTTTTGTATCTCTTGTATTTTAGCTGGTCTGTTGCGGTTCTGCGCCAGGTGTTCAAGTTTCCAGAATAATTTATAGCCTATGTTTTGACCAGATTTAATACCTATACAACAAAAAAAGAATCATTCAAATCCGTCCAGTACTTTATGAGTTTATCCCGGACATACATACAGACAAACAGATAAACAGACAAACAGACAAACAGACAAAAATTCTAAAAACTATATTTTTGGCTTCGGTATTGGTTGTAGATCACACCCCAAGTATTCTTTAAAAAAAATATTCAATGTACAGTTTTGACTTTTCTACTATTTTATTATATGTATAGATGTTATTTAACATCACGGTTGTAATCTGTAATGCGATAGATAGACGTATGATTAGGAGTTAGGAGTAGACCCGCATTTGACTGGCCTGTTGGTCTAGTGGTTAGTGACCCTGACTGCTATGCCGGAGGTCGTGGGTTCGATTCCCACCCAGGACAAATGTTTGTGTGATGAGCACGATCATTTGTTCTGTGTCAGGGTGTAATTTATCTATAACTAGCGGCCCGTCCCGGCTTCGCACGGGTGGAGGACCCGGTCTAAAACCCGGTCCCGATGGTTACAAACACAACAAAAAAATAATTATCCGAATCGGTCAAGCCGTTTTCATGTTATGTCGTGACAACGGAAAACGGGTTTCATTTTTATATATATAGATATGTATGTATTTAGAAATATATAAGTATGTTAATCAGTTGTCTAGTACCTACCCATAACACAAGCTCTGCTTAGCTTGGGACTAGATGGCGTTGTGTGATAGTTGTGAAATATTATATTATATATTATTTTGCCAATAATACTTTCTTGTCCCATTTTATTTTGAAAACTCTTCCCTGATTTTTAGCTATCAATTACACAATAGATAACATACGTATTACTCTATTGGAAGCCCTACACTGCGTCTTCAAGTCCGTGGTCACGACTCTAGAACTTTTCTTCCCCATTGGTTGTCAGTTCCACGAGCGATGTAGCCTGCCCATTGCCACTTCAACTTGCAAATTTTAAGAGCTATGTCGGTGACTCTGGTTCTTCGCCGTTCCTAGACGTTCAGGCATTGCATGTAATGGTTTTTCCAAAGGCTGCTGAACTGCGTTTTCTGTGCTGGATGTGTAAGCTAGACCTATGGTTTTCTAGGAACGTATGACCAAAGCTGTTTATAAAAACTAGCTGTGCCCGCGACTTCGTTCGCGTGAATGTCGAAACTTAACAATGTATTTTTTATCAAACTGAAAAAGTTTCATACAAACTTTCATCCCCTATTTTATCCCCTTGGGGGTAGAATTGATCAAAATCCTTTCTTAGCGGATGCCTCCGTCATAACATCTACCTGCATGACAAATGTCAGCCCGATCCGTCCAGTGGTTTGTGCTGTGCGTTGATAGATCACTATGTCAGTCAGTCACCTTTGAGTTATAGACTCGTATATTTAGATTAAGATAACTATTGGATGTACCACGAGATTATCCAGAGACTGTCAACGTGCTAAGTTTACACATTGTTATTGTCTGAGTCCATCTCCATGTAAGTCTTCTGATTTTCAACATTACAAAGAAATGTTTATCTATTTTACATAAACACGTACACATGCGTTTTTCCAAGTTTTCACTTGTCTTTAGGTAACGCTCTAATTGGCTCGAAAATCAATTCAAACACGCGATTGATCCATTAATTATAGTTTTGTAATGAATAGCTATCATCTTTTATTTAAGTGAATTATTACCCTATAATTAGATATATTGTTTTACCCCAGTGGTTGAATTCTGTAGGTCAGATAGGCAGTCGCTCTACCGCTTCAAATCGTTTATAACCCGTGGTAATACCAAGCGATCTTTATCGAACGACTGGCCTGTTGGTCTAGTGGTTAGTGACCCTGACTGCTTTACTGGGGCTAGTAGGTTCCCACCCGGGACAAATGTTTCTGTAATGAGCACGATTCACGAAGAACGTTTCAAGTTCCTTCATGACACACATAATAGATATCTAAGGTCATCGGAAAACCTGAAACTGGAAATGCCAATGCATTCTAGCCGTTTTTACGACAAATCTTTTACCGTCGAAGCAGTACGTTTATGGAATGCCTTGCCCCTGTCAGTACGGCGCGCTCAAAGCCTGTCCACTTTTAAAAATCTGGTCAAAAACCACTACCTTTCCTCTTAAACGTGTGACGTCAACGTTTATTAGCGTTTTTCCATAATAATTAATGTAAAGAAGAATGGGCAGAAATGTATGGACCCCGTCCCTTTCCTTGTAACACTCCCATCTATATATCAAATGAAAGTACGTGAAAAGTGTATTATTTTATTGTATCACAGCAAACCTGTAAGCTATGGGAGAAAAAAGTTATTGAGACTTTTATGTCAAAAGATGAATTTCGATTTTCAGAAGAAAATATTGCTCTTAGCTTTTTCTCATGATAATATGTATACAGATCATTAGAAAGAGTAACATTGTTGACATAGCGGCACCCACTTCTGACTTTTTAAAAGAAAATCATAGTACTTAGTAGTGATAATTGTATGAAAATAATGAATTTAAACTAGATTGGGGCTTAAGAGGCTCAATTCCCTACCACAGCCCCTACTTAGAAGAACATGGCTATAAGACCGTCACATGCCGCCACAACCAAAACGTTAGGTACTCCACTGACTAACGAGGTAGCAAAGGAGTCAAAAAAATCACCGGTGTACTATGGATGGTCGTTGAAGTCATTTGTTGGTTTCCTTCATTAGTATCCGAAGTGCTAACAGTGTCTGAATAGCTTTTTGTCATGGTAATGATGCGTACCAGCGCCAACCCTTGTACCCACCCATCTTTACCATGTGAAAATCTATGAACATCGCCGTGTTCGTACGTTCATATAGAGTATATGGAAATATGTATGTGGCACGACTATAATATCGCCGCGATTCTCTCGATTGTGGAGATAGCGCCTTATTCTTTTTCAAAAACGCTATAATGAAATATTACAACTGACATTCTCGAAATCAATGTGTTCCATTATAATCTCTGTGAATCCCGGCCGATCTTCCATATACATATTCTCGTAATAACACACTATGACGAATTCTCAAAGACTCGAAGTAAAGATCGCGAACGCGTAACACATAGTTGACGCCTATCTTCTACTTTCATAGTAGACAAGGCACAGAACCCAATCGTTAAGACACAGAACCGTGGACGAGCTGAAGTAGTCCGAGAATCGGTTAAAGAAACTAGCAATTTTTTTTTTTGCATGTCATTTGACATTTGTTTTGCTGACATCATCATGATTTGTCATCATGTTCTTTTTTTTTGTGTGTGTCGGCTCTCAAATAAACGTTTTTCTTTCTTTTCTTCTTTATTTGACGGCAAACTCTACCATTGGGCTCATTGGTTAAATCAAGAAGCCCCCCCCCCCCTCCTGGCATTTTTTTTTAAATACATTAACGTCAACGATGCATTAGCACACAGTATTGAGTATGGATTAATATAATTTAAGACATTCCCGACTTCTGCCTAACATTATGTATCGTTGGTATTTTGATATAAAAGTCTCAATAACTTTTTTTTCCCATGGTTTACAGGTTTGCTGTCATACAATGAAATGATACACTTTTTAAGTGCTTTCATTTGATATATAGGTGGAAGTGTTACAAGGAATGGGACGTTTTGTCCATCCTTCTTTATATAATTGTATGTGTTTATATATTTTGTGTTTTTGTGTATGTTTTTGTTTGTTGGTAAATTGTACACCGTAGACTACCTACAGTATTGTTCCTCCTTTACTTTTCAGATCCATCCAAAGGTTGTCTTGAAAAGATCGCTTTTAGCGATAAGACCGCCCATTGTGTCACCCTATGTATAAGATATTGATTGGATGTATCCTGTAATTTGTATGGTGTACATAATAAAGAGTATTCTATTCTATTCTATTCACGATCATTTGTTCTGTGTCTAGGTGTAATCTATAATATGTATGTATTTAGAAATATATAAGTATGTTTATCAGGTGTCTAGTGCCCATAACACAAGCTCTGCTTAGCTTGGGACTAGATGGCGTTGTGTGATAGTTGTGGAATATTATTATTGTGACTACGGGAAATTTAATTTCTTCATATTACCACGTGTAAGCGCCTTCGTAGACAAGGTAACGCAAGTCTCAGATACCTTACGAACTTGATATACACGCGATTATCGCAATACAAATACATAAAACTTCGTTCAATGGATTCCAAAGTCGTAAGTTATCAGAAACTTGCGTCGCCTTGTGTACGAAGCGAACACGACGCGTCGTCGACCCACGTATGGTCCATAATCAGACGGCGAGTCACCCATTACACACTGAATTAAATATTTTAAAGAATCTCTTGACATTTAAGTAAGGTTTTAAAATATTACACATTCTCTTCAAAAGTCAAGTTTATAATAAAGTTGATCAATAATTTCGACATTGCATGCATTTTGTATTGGCTAATTTTAGCAAACAGCCTATAAACTTTATTGTTAACTAGCTGTGCCCGCGACTTCGTTCGCGTGGATGTCGGAACTTAACAATGTATTTTTTACAAAGTTGCATACAAACTTTCATCCCCAATTTTATCCCCTTGGGGGTAGAATTGATCAAAATCCTTTCTTAGCGGATGTCTACGTCATAACATCTACCTGCATGACAAATTTCAGTCCGATCCGTCCAGTGGTTTGGGCTGTGCGTTGATAGATCACTATGTTAGTCAGCCACCTTTGAGTTATATATATTTAGATAACTATGTTGCTACATGGAAAAATAAGCATTAATTAAAGCTTTTCAATAGACTTTTTACTAAAAACATTTACCTAATTAGTCCGAAATATACAGGGTGAATTTTTCAACTGGGCGTGGATGGCTATATCCGAAACTATGAGGAATATCGAAAAACGTTGAAAGGAATCTCGAGGCCGATTTTGAAACTAAAACTGCAACATTGCATATAAAAAATTCAATAGTTTTCTGGCCAGGACCTACTTGCATACATAAACAACATCATTTCATCATATTTTCATTTCATTTTATCGCCGCCATTCAAACCACTTTTTTGACTGGCCTTTTGGTCTAGTGGTTAGTGACCCTGACTGCTATGCCGGGGGTCGTGGTTTCCATTCCCACCCAAGACAAATGTTTGTGTGATGAGCATGATCATTTGTTCTGTGTCTGGGTGTAATTTATCTATAATATGTATGTATTAAGAAATATATAAGTATGTTTATCAGTTGTCTAGTACCCATAACACAAGCTCTGCTTAGCTTGGGACTAAATGGCGTTGTGTGATAGTTGTGGAATATTATTATTATTAGTTTATAACCTGGATTGACAATAAGAATAGTTTTTTTATACAGATTTTATGTTCTCGAAGGATAATTTTAGCGTTTTAGCGGGTGAAACCGCTGGTACCAACAAGTATGATATAAAAAAAGATAATTATGTAACATTACAAGAAACTCCAAATGGCTTAGTTTATGACCCGTTCGTCTATGTTTATGATTATTAAAGCTTTATTATGATTACTAGTTTCAATTCTGACTTACTACCGATAATCATAAGGCATTGGTTTTCTGTCTAGCATACATTAGAAATTTTGATATTATTACAGGCATTTCAAGAAAGGCAGTTATTTTTATTTTGTTTAAAAATCTTACTAGTATAATTGTATTAGAAAATAATTTAGAAAAAATCTTTTTTTTTCAATCTGGTTAAACAATTCACACAAAAAATTAATTAATAAAGAAAAACAATTAAATGAAAAAAATAGTTATGATAAATGATATAGTGCCTATGATGTGCTCTTTTTTCTGAATGTAATTTCTTGTATTTAGGTGTTTTTGTTTACATAAATAAATAAATAAAATAAATGATATAGAAATAAAAATAATTAAATTAATAATTTTTTTAACTACCGTTTATAACGGTTTTTTTTATCGAAATCTCTTTCGTGGGATTTTTTTAACACTGGCACTTATCCTGCTTGTGCTAAATTAATACCACCATCATCAGCCTATAATGTTCCTACTGCTGGGACACAGGCCCCCTCTCTGTGAGAGGGAGCGGGCCATAATCCACCACGCGGGCCCAGTGCGGGTTGGTAGATGTCACATATCTTCGAATTTTTGGTTCTAGGACATGCCGGCTTCCTCACGATGTTCTCCTTCACCGTTTTGAGAGCAGTGGTGATGAAATAAATTTACACAAAGTAATGTGTCTGGCGGAACCTACGACCTACAACTCGTAAATCGGGACCGATACCACTGGGCCACCACTACTCATCATCATCATCATCATCTCAGCCATAGGACTTCCACTGCTGAACATAGGCCTCCCCTTTTGATCTCCACATATACCGGTTGGAAGCGACCTGCATCCAGCGTCTTCCGGCGACTTTTATAAGGTCGTCTGTCCACCTTGTTGGTGGACGTCCTACGCTGCGCTTGCTAGTCCGTGGTCTCCACTCTAACAGTTTTCGACCCCATCGGCCATCTGCTCTGCGAGCAATATGGCCTGCCCATTGCCACTTCAGCTTGCTAATCCGGTGGGCTATATCGGTGACTTTAGTTCATCTACGGATATCCTCATTTCGGATTCGATCACGCAGAGAAACGCCGAGCATAGCCCTCTCCATAGCTGCTCAAGGAATTTTAATCCAGTCGTGTGGAAAACTAAAATTAAAATTACTAAAATTTCCGGTGGAAATCAGAAAAAATGGTGCAAAGTATAAAGGAAATGATATTTTTGAGGAAGGAAAAAGAATTAATAGCATGCACCGACTATGTTTTACAATAGGAAGTTATGTATCACGCGATATTGGCTCGGTCAACGACGATATATTACTAGACTCAACAACAGGCGACCGATGTCTGTCAACACATTAGGCAAAAAAGTCTCCGTCTTATTTCGACCACTCCTGTGTGCTTGAGACAGAACAGACCTTGAGTTAGCCAATCACAACGCAGTACCCCGTCTCCCTCGCTTACGTAGTACCTCAGCAAGTTGACAGAATAGATTTGTTCCTTAGATCGTGCATGCGGAGTCTAGTTATATTAATAGCATGCGCCGACTATGTTTTACAAGAGGAAGTTATGTATCACGCGATATTGGCTCGGTATTGATTCGCGGTTCGAATCCGGGTGAACAATTATTGTTGCGATTGTGAGCTATTAAAATCGTAATTGTGTCGCTTAATTATCTTTTAAAGTGATTTCTGGGTGGAAAAAAAGTAATAAGTAATTATTTAATTACTCGTTTCTGTCAGCGACTTCGTACGCGGATTCTGTTGCTTATGCCAGCGACAACAGGGTCGTCAAAATTGAAAATCTGAAAAGTCCGATACCCAACTCCAAGAGCCAGGGTAAAAAATTTGTGGGAAATTGGCCCCTAGAGTAATTTTTTTGTTAATACATATATTCATCGTTATTGAAAATCAGTCCTAAACTGTTACCTTCACTGCGTGGAGGTAATCAGTGATAGGAAATGAGTGATAGCTTTGATTTCCACATCAGATGTTCCAGATCTTCAAAGTTATTCTCTTAGCAGAAAATGCTCATCACGTGGAACAATTTTTGTTATCGCACCATTTTTGTATCTCTTATAGTTAAGCTGGTCTGTTGCGATTTTGCGCCAGTTGTTCAATGTTCCAAAATAAATTATAGCCTATGTGTTAGCCAGACTTAATACCCATACAACAAAAAAATAACATTCAAATCTGTTCAGTACTTTTTAAGTTTATCTCGGACATACATACAGACAAACACAAAAATTCTAAAAACTATATTTTTTTGGCCTCGGTATCGAAAATATTCAATGTACAGTTTTGACTTTCCTACTATTTTATTATATGTATAGATTACTATAACCCGGAGCAGGTAGATTGATTTTTCGTACTTGTATCACGAACTGTCCCACATCATGTTCAGAACGATGTCAGGACCCTCTCTACATGGCCAAAGCCTGCCGGGGTCGCGGGACTTATCTCATTACCCCGAAACACAAAGGGTTATTGACAGACACCATGGATTTTAGTCAGTACAAGTCTGACAGTCTCTCCCGCCCTGCCTTGGGTGGGAGGACTCATTTGAAGATTTTACCACGTAAAAAAGGAGGGTATTTTAAGTAAAACAATTTATTTATTCAACATTCGTGCGATCTATAACGTTACAAATATCGGTTCGATTTCACGCGCAAGCGAATTTATTAAGTAGTAGTAAGTAGGGTTACCACGAAAATCTACGTGCGCCTTTAGAACAACCATAAATGTATATTTTTTCATACAAATTCTATGAACGAAAAAAAAACCATTTTTTTTATTATGCTGTTTGACTTACTTTCTAGTAAGGATAAGATAATTGTAAAGGCAGAAAAATAGCTGAACAGTAGAAGATGGTCAAAAGTAGAGTAATGTTTCTTCTAACAGCATAAAGTTGTATTAATAGTGTCAGTATTTCGTAAGATTTGACCCACTTCTGTTATCCGGGCATTTTCCTTTCTATACAATGAAATGGTCTTTACAAGACACTAAATTACATGGCATCATAAAATAAATGGTATTATTTTTCGTTCTTGGAATTTGTATAAAAAATTCTTTACTAAAGGATCATGACCATCAACGGTACTGGTTTTTCTCATGCATCAAGATAAAAATTATATTACAATTATTTTCTTTATTTTTGAAGGTATTCTGCAATTGGAATGCCAATTTTGTATAGGGGTTTATTTTGTAAACCTAATAAGTTATGAAATTGTTTTGATAAAATTAATTACCTACTGACGGCTATTCTTACGTCAAAGTGTTGCCATAATAAAAATAAGTAAATGTAGTGACGACTCTAATCGATTTTTTTTTGTATACGATCACAAATTAATAAAAATGTAAAGTCATGGAAAGTTAAATCGCGGGTTTTTATAAATAATAAAGCGAGATGATAAACATTGGTGTGAAATGATTAGTATTTCACACACACAGAAGTTGTATTATTTTGCTTTTAAAGCTTTTCAAAGCAATTTCACTTTATTGGCTAACGATACATAATAAATCGAACCTTTTTAATAAATTAATGATAATAGAACTAAATCAGTCATTTGAAATAATTATGTGTTGAGTGTATTTATTCGAGTAATCGATTTTCATTTAAAATCAGTGGCAACATTGGAGTTGGTGTCTCAAATTGAAATGTCATTGTCCAATGTCAATTGCGCGTGGTGCATGTTGTATTTGTTCATTGCGATTTAAATATTACAGTTTTTTATTGTATCGATCGAGTCCTACTCTCAACAGTAATTGTGATAGCCATTGTAACTATTTGTTTATTTCTTGTTTTCAATCACTATCGCTAACTTTAATGTGAAATTGTGAATCTTACGCCAGGACGTTTTTACGCCAGGAAGTTTTCACTTTGTTTGAAGTTTGTGTGTGATTCGTATTGCTAATTAATCTGCTCTCCAAACTACGACCTATAAACTTACCTCTAGTAAACAAGACGGATATTTCTATTTTGAGGTTAAGTTACGTTTTCTAAAAAAACTTGGAAATGCGGGATTTGATTCCAAAATGGAAATTGTAGATGGTTATTTGGTTAATTTATAAACCATATAAAACAACTTTGGAATTGACGCAACTCTGTACCGTGGTCCATATTGTCGTGGTCATTCTCCTTTGACCAACTTCCGTCGCCCCGATTTTTTTCTTCCGATACATTGAAAGGTATACATGAAACAACAGTCGAACGGCATAAAAAAAATTTTGGTTAATTTTACCCATTAAATAAAAAAGCCAAAATTGTCAACATCAAAAAAGAGCTAGCGGTTCCTAAGAAAGTTTTCCCCGTAAGTATCTCATAATAGATGCGGATTTCTCCCTTTTGGCTAATTTTAAATAAACAACCTATATACATATAGATATATCAAATACATAAGAAGTTGAGAAAAGATGCCACTGAAGAAACAATATTATGTCATGCGGCCGAATTGAGTTATTCCACTCTGATCCCCAAAAACTGATCCCTAGTAAGTAAAAATATATGACAGGGGATCGGTTTGGGGATCAGAGTGGAATTACCCGCCGAATTCACCCACATAGGTAATGACCATAAAGTTCTGATGTATGGTTTTATTAATCCAATTATATACCATAATATGGCATGTAAAATATACAAGTTGAATTTTTCAACTGAACGTGGATGGCTATATCCGAAACTATGAGGATTATCGAGAAACGTTGAAAGGAGTATCCAGGCCGATTTTGACGAAAACTAAAACTGCACCATTGGATTTTAGAAAAATCAATAAACCTGGCCAGGAATCGAACTAGCTGATTTTGGAAAAAAAGTCACACCCTGTATTATTACACCATTCGATAGAGGTCCTAGTAAGGATCAAATTGTGGGAAGTAATCATATATGGCAAACTTAGAGAAAACGTTTAATTAAAAGAAAACTGGTCGATCTTCAAGGCAAAGTCCTGCAACTTCCGGGGGTGGGAGGACTCATTTGATGATTTTACCACGTTAAAAAAAAAGAAGGTGGAATGTCCACCATGTGTAATGGCGAATTACCGTACGTCTTGTATTCCTATGTCATCTTCTTATAATATAAAAATCAATTGCTGTTCGTTAGTCTCGCTAAATCTCAACGACTAACCGATTTGGCTAATTTTGGTTTTGTATTATTTTTAAAAGTCCAGGAAAGTTTTAAAAGGTGAGAGTAACAATTCTGAGACGGTACGAAGTTTTCCAGGTCAGCTAGTATGGGTATGCGGACAGCGAGTAAAGGGTAACTCGCAGTCCGACCATGGTCCATGCCCGGGTCGACGGCGCGTCGTGTTCCACGCGCGCCTCATAGATCGTCAGCTAGATGACGGGGGCCTTTAGAGGGCCAAAGCCTGCCACAGTCGCGGGACTTGTTTCATTACCATAACTCTGGAAGATAAAGGGCTATTGAAGGACACTGTAGATTTTAGTCAGTACAAGTATGACAGTCCCTCTTGGGATGGGAGGACTCATATGATGATATTACCACGCAAAAACAAAAGGTCAGCTAACATAACATAATTTCCAAGCCAAAGTTCGCTATATTTACTTAACACAAATATCTACATTACAACATACTCAATACAGCCTTGATTGCTGTCCCTGAGTTGCTCAATACATAGTCACAGTAAGCCCCCCCTACATGCGCAAGCGCCTACTTACCAGTCAGCATAGCGACCGCGTCAGTTACAGACGCCATTTTGATATTTTTTTAACTAGACTTTTTCTTTCCGTTCAAATTTTTACTTTGGGAAAAATCGTGTGGTACTTTTTAACCTTTTTTTGTGTTTTCTCGTGTGTGTGTTTTGTTGTTTTCGTGTGTTTTTGGCTAGTGTGTTCTTTTTTTGTGTGTTCTGTGTGTTTACTGAGTGAGTGAGGTAATAGTTAGTGTGAATGTGTGCGTGTGAGATTTTCTTGTGGTAAGTTATCGTGGTAAATGTTTTTTTTTTAATTATATGTAGGTAGATTAATGGCGATTGTAATCTTTTAGGTTTATGAGGTATATTTCTCAAGTTATGATAGTTTCCAATTACTTTGATAGTTGAGTTGAAAACTCGCCAACAGAGTCATAGATATTTTTTTTATATTTTAGCTACATCAAGTCCATTCATACATAGATAACTAGCTGACCCGGCAAACGTTGTTTTGCCATATAAATTATTTTTACACTTAGTGGTATGAAAAATAGATGTTGGCCGATTCTCATAGATACCGGATAAGCACAAAAAATTTCATCAAAATCGGTCAAGCCGTTTCGGAGGAGTATGGCAACGAAAACTGTGACACGAGAATTTTATATATTAGATAACCATTTTTTTATCCTTCGAAAACGTGGTTACTAGGATAAATCATAAATACAACTAAAAAAGTTTAGTTAACATAAAAAGTTACCTCATTTTTACAAAAACAAAAAAAAGTTTTGACAGTCTACTTCTGAAACGATAAATGAGAGTTTTTAACGCTCACAATTAATTGGTATTCTATTAATAAACAGTCTAACCAGCCAAAGACAGTATTAAGTAATATCAAACAGGTTTTTTACAAGTCATTTTAAACAAGACATTGGCAGAATGATTTTCGTCTTTGCTTGTCATTATAGAAATAGAAAAAAGCGGTTGTGTCTATAGTAGACTAGCCGTTGCCTTTGGCTTCACTAGCTACAACTCAAATATTATCTCACAGGAAAACTATCCTATCTATGTTTTAATCTAGGTTATAAACTATCTATGTACCATACAGTAACATTGCCAAATTACTTAAAACTTGTTAACATTTGACAACTATTTGCGATGTTGCCAACTTTCAGAAAACGCGCTCTTAAGGCGTAAATTCACAACAATTTTATACAGAATGCTAACCTCTTGTCTTACCAATCTTTAGTCTATTGTACTTGGATTCCCAACATTGCGTGGGAACCATACATTAAAAACCGGCCAAGTGCGAGTCGGACTCACCCATAGAGGGTTCCGTAGCAGCACATTGGAACTACTCAGCTAAAAGATGTCATGGTTACCTGTTCTTTCGGTCGCCCAACGACGATATATTACTAGACTCCTAATAACAGGCGACCGATGTCTGTCAACACATTAGGCAAAAAAGTCTTATATCCGTCTTATTTCGACCACTCTTGTGAGCCGTAAACATACCTTGAGACAGAATAGACCTTGAGTTAGCCAATCACAACGCAGTACCCCGTCCCCCTCGCTTACGTAGTACCTCAGCGAGTTGACAGATTAGTTTTTGGTCCTTAGATCGTGCATGCGGAGTCTAGTTTTATATCGTCGTTGCCCTTTGCACAGGGCCGGGGTGTCCACAGTGCATGATCTCTATTTGGGCAAAAGCGTTGTTAAGTTTTTCTAGCAGGAATTATTTCGATCAAATCTTTCCTCTATACAATATTAGCTTAAGTAGGACACAAAGAAAAAAACAAAACAAAAATAACAACAAGTCAAAAAAATTGAGAACGGATCGTACAAACAATCACCTTTTTTATTATTTTTGTCGCCCTGTTAAGAGGGCACGAATCAACTAATATTATAAACTTTAATATTAATTTATTTATTTATAAAAAGGTACAGTTACAGATTAAAGAGTAGTTATAGATAAGATTAGTTAACATAATACCATTTTAAAATCTGCACTCCAATTAATACTGTACACAGCACTTAAATAGAGCAGTGGTGGCCCAGTAGTATCGGTCCCGACCTACGAGTTGTAGGTCGTGGGTTCGAACCCCGCCAGGCGTATTACTTTGTGTAATTTATTTCATCACCACTGCTCTCAAAACGGTGAAGGAAAACATCGTGAGGAAAGCGACATGTCCTAGAACCAAAAATTCGAAGATATGTGACATCTACCATTCCGCACTGGGCCCGCGTGGTGGATTTTGGCCCACTCCCTCTCTCAGAGAGGAGGCCTGTGTCCCAGCAGTGGGAACATTATAGGCTGATGATGACAGCACTTAAATTAATGCAAACATTAATGAAAACAAATAAATAACAAAACACACACACTAAATAAATTACAGAAAAAAGAGAATGGCAATACTATCTTAAATGCATAACCACAACGACGTCAACAACAAGGGGATTGGGCAAACAGTGTTACAATACCTAAAAGACATTTTCTATCTTTATTTCAAATTTTCATTCTACGCCGTTATTATATACGTAGTTTTCTATATTTTCGACTATTATTTTGGATTGTAAAGTGTTCTTTTTTTCTCTTCCGTACAGAAATGTGAAGGAAAAGTGCAAAAAAGTGTAAAGTGATCAAAAAACTGTGACTTTTTGTGACTTTTTTCGACTGGACAAGGAGACTTTTGGTAAGTTGACTATATTATTTTATAATTACTTCTTCCGCGACATTTTTAAGCTCTTATCGTGGTCCCGATCCATGATCGGACGGCGAGTTACCCATTTCTTGCTGTCGAGAATATTATATTCCAACATTCGTAAGCGAATATTCAGATTTAAATCAATAATTTTATTTAGGTTTAAAAAAAAAACGTAATTTAGAAAAAAAAACTATGTAATGATCATATTTTATAACTTACTTTTAATAACTTTCCGTCATTCGTATTTGCAAAATATTCGCGTGGATTTTGCGAATGCGAATATGAATGTCTAAAAATATGTGAATATAATGCGAATATTAGTAACATCACTAATACAAAATTTAACTAGTCTAGCAGCAAGTCTCAGCCGATGATGTAACGATGATTAATAAATTGTACCTATTATTAAATGTAGGCCATTTCTTTTGTAACTAGTGTTATAATATATGATTATCTGATATGGTTGTAATAAAAACGGTATCGCCGGAGGGCTTATAGAAATAACTTCACATCTTTTTTTAATTGGTTGTAAGGTATCTCGGGTTGTAGATTTTTTTCTTTTTTCTTTCATGGTTACAAAACTCAGTTAAATCACTTCGGATATTTTTCCTCTTAAACAACGTGTAATGTTAAAAGCGCAAAACATCTCGTGGGGTAACTCAGCCCATGCTACTGAACAATGTTTGTGCTAAAACTAAATGAATGGTTAAATGGAAAAAAAATGGTTTTTCATACTGATGGGCTCGATCAATTTCTCATTTTGTATGTTTAGTAGCATGTGCTGAGTTACCCCACGAGAGGTTTTGCGCTTTTAACGTTACATGTTGTATATACAAGCTTTTGCTAGCGGCTTCACCCCGCTCATAATAGGGTATTTTACTCAACATTTTTTTTTTCAACCGCTCATATAGGGTATTTTTCTCAACATCTCACACCCAACGACATAACGCCTGTAAAATTATACCAACCAAAAACGTCACTCGTTTTGTGATTTTTAGAAGTATCTTTGTCAATTTTGGTTTTCAATACGGGTCAAATATTTTTTATTTATCCATCTGTCGTACTAATCATTTTTATTAGTAAGAATAGAATAGAATAGAATATCATTTATTTCTGAGTATATGGTAGGTACACAAAGATGGTATAACAAAGATCAGTTCGCATATACTACCGTTGCCGGTGTAGAAATATTACAATTTTACAATAATAATATAGGTACTAAAATTAATTTAAATTAGACAATAATCACTATACATTTACAATACTATTATATTATTTATTACAAAAAAAAATGTAAAATAATGTATTCCCTAACTTTCACCACAAATTAAATAGTTCCTTTGACCTCCAAACTACATTAAATAGTCATACTTCAAATAGTTACTCCAACATAACGGTAACTAACAAACTATAACACATTCGAGTCAGGTTTGTGTCGTAACCATAAATGGGTTGTGTAACCCATAACCTCCCTTTTGTAGAGTGGGTTACACAGTAACCCATTGCTCTTATAGGGTAGGCCTTATAGCCTTGATCTAAAAAAAAAGAAGTTTTTCCTGTATGGTTGTCGGCCAATACCCAACGACGATATATTACTAGACTCCGCATGCACGATCTAAGGAACAAAAATTATTCTGTCAACTCGCTGAGGTACTACGTAAGCGGGGGTACTGCGTTGTGATTGGCTAACTCAAGGTCTGTTCTGGCTCAAGGTATGTTTACGGCTCATAGGAGTGGTCGAAATAAGAGGGATTTAAGACTTTTTTGCCTAATGTGTTGACAGACATCGGTCGCCTGTTATTAGGAGTCTAGTAATAGGTATATCATCGTTGGCCAATATCATAGTCAGATAACCGAAATTTTGGTTGTCAGGTTTTTTTAAAGAGCAGTGTCGGCCCAGTGCCCGGAATTTTTGGGCGAGACGTAATGGGAGGCGGTCGAACAGGCCGTGAGGCGGTACGCGTGAAGGAGAGGACAGCGTCCACCTCACGACCCTGCGGCAGTAGGAGACGCCCGCGGAGACGTTGCAGGACGATCTCCGGTCACTGCAGCTCTAGATTATTGGGCGACTCGTTGTCCGATCATGGACCATTGAATCATTTGATGATATAACTAGGTAAAAAAAAGTGTCAGCCCAGTGGTATCGGACAGACTTACGAGTTGTAGGTGCTGGGTTCAAACCAGATGCAGCTCAATATCAGTATTTTACATAGAGCGACTGGCTATCAGACCTCCACAATCCACAACCCATCAATAACTGGGTAATGAGATACGACTGGTTGTCAGACTTTCGAGCTTCTGACTGTGATTAACGACTGTCAAAGATCTACAAATGACAGCCGTTGGTCCCGGCTGTCATTTGTAGATCTTTACGTGCTTTTCGAGGCACGGAGGAAACTCGCTAGGACAGATGGTCACCAATCCACAGACCAGAAGGACGGCTTAACTTGGAAGATAGCCTGTGCGGTTGTTATTATTTAGCCACGACCTCCTCCTATCCTAGGTTATCCTATAAATTCAACGACGATATATTACTAGACTCTGCATGTACGATCTAAGGAACAAAAACTATTCAGTCAACTGTAGTAAAGCCAGGGGGACGGGGCACTGCGTTGTGATTGGCTAACTCAAAGTCTGTTCTGTCTCAAGGTACGTTTACGGCTCACAGGAGTGGTCGAAATAAGACGGATATAAGACTTTTTTGCCTAATGTGTTGAGAGACATCGGTCGCCTGTTATTAGGAGTCTAGTAATATATCGTCGTTGTATAAATTCAATAATATAAAATAAGCCCTTATACACAAATTATAAACTTTCTCACAGCGAAATCCGACTCGATTATAAAAGTTGACACTCCTAATCGATTTCGCAGTACTATCGTTATAAATCATTTGAAAGCTGACGGTCAGAGTGTGTCTAATCGATTCTAATCGATTGTAACAATCGATTCTACAATGTCGTAATATTTTGACATCCAGTTTCAACGTTTAAAAGTCTTTTTAAATTGGTTTTGGCGTGTCTTCATTGTAATTTAATTTGTTTGATGTTTTTATAAATAATATAATAATAATATAATATAAAGCCGAGAAAGATAAACAAATAAAATATCTTGACTTGGCGCGCGAGGTTGTCGACATGTGGAATGTGAGCTCGGCTATCATTGTGCCGATTGTTGTAACGGCCAATGGCCTGATGGCCAAGAGCCTCGACGAACATCTGTCGAGGCTCTCGTTGGGTAGTTGGATCAAGAGCCAGATTCAGAAGGCAGTTCTCCTTGATACGGCTCGTATTGTGAGGAGGTTCCTGTCTCTGGAACCCTAACCACCGGTAGCTTGGACCCTGCTCCCACGCCGGCGGACAAATATTTTTATATTTTTAAATGTTTTTTAATTTTTTGTTTTACTAAATATTTAAAAATGTAATTAATATGTAACAAAATGAATAAATGATATAATATAATATTCCACAACTATCACACAACGCCATCGAGTCCCAAGCTAAGCAGAGCTTGTGTTATGGGTACTAGACAACTGATAAACATACTAATATGATTATCCTTAACGTTATTGGAAGTGGAATCATAATAACGAAAGGATTGATTGAATTATAGAGAGGCTTATGCTAAGGATTTT
Organism: Agrotis ipsilon; assembly: GCA_028554685.1. Lineage (NCBI taxonomy): Eukaryota > Metazoa > Arthropoda > Insecta > Lepidoptera > Noctuidae > Agrotis > Agrotis ipsilon. The sequence continues at coordinate 7,105,310 of CM052982.1, forward strand.
ATAAGTCTAAAGCCATATAAAATTCCGGCTTGTTGGTCTAGTGGTTAGTGACCCTGACTGCTATGCCGGGGGCCGTGGGTTCGATTCCCACCCAGGAAAAATGTTTGTGTGATGACCACGATCATTTGTTCTGTGTCTGGGTGTAATTTATCTATAATATTTATGTATTTAGACATATAAAAGTATGTTTATCAGTTGTCTAGTACCCATAACACAAGCTCCGCTTAGCTTGGGACTAGATGGCGTTGTGTGATAGTTGTGGAATGTTATCTCTTTATTCATCTTATTCATTTCCTGACTCCAAAGGGCAGCCACAACAACAAGAAAAAAACATTACCTAATATCCAGGTCTTTAACGGTATTTCGAAAGAGCATCGACCATAACTGACTTGAACAAATACTGTCCCGGTATTGACCGATCAAACCAGTTTTTCAATACTTAATTATAATTGTTTCTTTCATGTTTTTTTCATTAATTATACGGTTAAGGCACCTAATTCTCGAAATAGCAATCGAGTCCCAAAATAACAAGGTGTTGTTAACAAAATTGCAATTTATCAAAAAGCCTAACTAAGTTTTTGAGCCGTTTGGGGTTGAAACTCTGGGGCCATGGGGTCCGAGTGCGTATAACGTTTTTAAGGATATCGCCAGGCGATCACTCAATTCTTTAGCTAAAAATAAAACGAAGTTATATATTACCTTAGTCATTTTATTGTCTACTGCAAAAAGTCGCGAACATTTTATTGGTGCATTCACCCTACAAGCCTTCGGTTTGTGAACACATCATCTGGAATCGATAGAATTATATTATAATAAATCTTGCTGGAAGGTCAAAAAACTTTCAAGAAACGCTATGTGAATAACTAAAATATCAAAACATTTAAAAATATTATTGGAAAATTGATGTGTTGTGGTATTTTTTTCTTTTGTTACATGCCAGCAACGACGATATTACTAGACTCCGCATGCACGATCTAAGGAACAAAAACTATTCTGTCAACTCGCTGAGGTACTACGTAAGCGAGGGGGACGAGATACTGCGTTGTGATTGGCTAACTCAAGGTCTGTTCTGTCTCAAGGTAAGTTTACGGCTCACAGGAGTGGTCGAAATAAGACGGATATAAGACTTTTTCGCCTAATGTGTTGACAGACATCGGTCGCCTGTTTTTACGAGTCTAGTAATATATCGTCGTTGCATCTCACATAAAAAAATATCGATGTACAAACTGCATCATTCACTAACAAGTAATTTATGAATGACTGAGTTGAAGAAAACTAACATCACGAAGGAAAGTGGTCGCGTTATGCTCCGATGGCTCAATACGATGCGTTGCTCCCGGGGAAAAGATAGAAATAAAGAAATCTTTTACTACACGTATGTGACAGACTGACAGATAGTAAGACATGTGTTATGTTGTGTTTGGGGATTCAGTTAATAGATCGGTTTGAGGAGAGAGATTGATTTGTAAAAGAAATAGATGTTTCATACAGTGTAGACCGGTCAATATAATAGATAATAATAATATTCCACAACTATCACACAACGCCATCTAGTGCCAAACTAAGCAGAGATTGTGTTATGGGTACTAGACAACTGATAAACATACTTATTCATTTCTAAATACATACATATTATAGATAAATTACACCCAGCCACAGAACTAATGATCGTGCTCATCACACAAACATTTGTTCTGGGTGGGAATCGAAACCACGACCTCCGGCATAGCAGTCAGGGTCACTAACAACTAGACCAACAGGCCAGTCAGAAAGATTGATTTGTAAAAGTAAAATGTTACATACAGTGTAGGCCGGTCAATATCGACATCAAACATTGCAAACGCGCATGTAACTACGATTTTTTATATGTTGTTAGGTCCCTTGAGAGTAGTTAACACCCAAGTTTGCAACCCTCGATCGTGTTTTCGCCAAACATAAGACCTAACATGAATCCTTAACTTTACCATATACACACACCGGCAAAATTAGAGGAACACTAAAAAAAGGTCGCATTTTCGTCAAACCTTTCGTTGATTCGATCAGTGTTTACATTTTTTAGGTTCCTACCCTGATAATATACGGCATTAAGCCCTTTTGATGTGTTTTTAGGCAGTCAGCGCTTTTAAGTGTTTTTGTTCTGAAAGTTCGTTTTTGCAGTTAATTTTTGCCCTAGCTCATATTGTAGTGTCTGTATGGTGAATTCACATTGTATTGCATACAAAATGTGTGATTTGGCTGTAACAGAAGTCGCTTTAAGCTGTGACAATGATCAAGGAAGGTCATTACTACCGCTCAGTTAGTCGAACATTGGGTGAATTAATATCCGTGATCAAAAGTCATGTGAAATGGTACAGACAGATTGGATCTTATGTAAAGAGACTCAGACAAGGCAAAAATCGCGCAAAAAGACCCACAGACTACCTTTTTTCATGAATGTAAACTCTGAAAAATCGTCCTCTAACGACTGTTTAGACCCAAAATCGAAATCTGGGCCTATGAATGAGACAAAAAACATTATATGGGATTTTTAGATCTCTGTTTCACACCTGACTGCAGTCAGAGAACCGCCATGATTGAATAATTAAAGCTGTGTGAGCTGTCAAAGATACGCCTCCCCACACCATAACATACCCTCCACTGTATGACATTGTTTTGATAAAATTTGCGTGATTCAAATGTTCTCCTCGATATCCCCACATCCTTTTAGTCCCATTGATTAAATTTAAACAAAAAACGGCTTTCATCAAATAATAAAACTGGACTCCATTCATAGGACAAAACTTGTTGCTGACGAGCTAACGCTAATCTTGCATTGCGATGATCTACAACAAAATTTGAAGCTTTACCTGGCACGTTTGACTTCAAATCAACTTCATCTAACCTTTTTCTCACAGTTTTATCACTAACACGCACGTCATGCACTTCTTCCAGGAGATTTAGGGCCTGAACAGCCTTAGAGGACGATTTTTCAGAGTTTGCATTCCTATAAAAAGGTAGTCTATGGGACTCGTTGCGTGATTTTTGCCTTGTCTGAGTCTCTTTACATAAGATCCAATCTGTCTGTACCATTGCACATGACTTTGGGTCACGGATATTAATTCACCCAATGTTCGACTAACTGAGCGGTAGTAATGACCTTCCTTGATCATTGTCATAGCTTAAAGCGACTTCTGTTACAGCCAAATCACTCATTTTATAAACAATACAATGTGAACTCACCATACAGACACTACAACATGAGCTAGGGCAAAAATTAACTGCAAAAACGAACTTTCAGAACAAAAACACTTAAAAGCGCTGACTGCCTAAAATACTTAAGAGGGTATAATTTCCGTTGGACTGTTAAAACCTGTCAATAAGTGTCCTAATGCCGTATATTAACAGGGTAGGAACCTAAATAATGTAAACATTGATCGAATCAATGAAAGCTTTGACGAAAATGCGACCTTTTTTTAGTGTTCCCCTAATTTTGCCGGTGTGTGTATTTATTTCAAAATTAATGATGTTTGGCGTATCAGGATTTTGCTTAGCCATTTGAGGTAGTATGGCCTCTTAACCTAAAAAAGTTATTTCATAATTATATTGGATTTCTCATTATGTAACATAAACAAACAAACGAAAAAATACATTGATAAAATTGTATGACTGTCTAAACAAATCTTTTATCGACTGCACATAATATGTTTATTTACTTACACAATTTACAAAACCTCGGCTACATAAAGGCAAGCATTACTCACTTCTTAACTTAACGAAAAACAATAAAAATGAAATACTTACCAGTTCAGACAACTGTACGAGCCAGCTGATTATCATTTAAAAATATTTTCTTTGTCTGTTTTGTTTGGACTCCGACACAAAATGAATACAAAATAAGACGGAGTATTTCTCAGACTTGCCAAACTCTTTTGTTATTTTTTTCTTTGTTGAGCAAAAGAAGCATATATGTTCGATAATATAAATATTTGAGGTACCTATAGTATAGGAGATGGAAAACATATAACAGCACTTTATTTGTTCGTCATCATCATCATCTCAGCCATAGGACGTCCACTGCTGAACATAGGCCTCCCCTTTTGATCTCCACATATACCGGTTGGAAGCGACCTGCATTCAGCGTCTTCCGGCGACCTTTATAAGGTCGTCTGTCCACCTTGTTGGTGGACGTCCTACGTAGCGCTTGCTAGTCCGTGGTCTCCACTCCAGTACTTTTCGACCCCATCGGCCATCTGCTCTGCGAGCAATATGGCCTACCCATTGCCACTTCAGCTTGCTAATCCAGTGGGCTATGTCGGTGACTTTAGTTCGTCTACGGATCTCCTAATTTCGGATTCGACACGGATTTTTGTTAACATTACATAATTTATATTCGGTCTTTTTTTTTCATCCTGGTAAAATCATCAAACAGGGAGGGAGGGAGTGTCAGACTTGTACTGACTAAAGTGCACGCTGTCCTTAAATAGCCCTTTCTTCTTAATTGGTCCTAACCTAGGTATTTAGGTCATTGATTTGACTTATTTTAAATAGATATTTTTTAAATTCCTTTTTTGTAAAAAATAAAAAAAATACGTTAAAAAATGTATAAAAATAAAATACAATAAATAATTGTGCTGGTTTTTACACCTTTTATACTAAAGATGTAAATAACATAAATAATAATAAGAAAAACAATTAGTATGATGATTTAAATACCTTAAATATACCTAAAAAAGATGCCCCCTCATAAGAAATGTCTTTTCAAATCAAAATCTAAATTAAAAGTGCCATAAATTAAGTTACCAACTATGTGGCCAAAAATTTGATTTAATATTGTCAACGTAACAGCTAATAAATGACCATTTTCGTATAACTAATTTGCATTAATAAATATTATTAGTTACTAAGTTTTAGCCCGCGGCATTGCTTTCCATATCTCTCCTTAAATTTTAAGATTCAGGGCCAGAGGGTCTACTTTCCAAGTCCATTAATGAAGACACGGTACGTATACGTATATACGAATGTCACTAAAGTCAAAATAAAATTTTGCGGACGGACAATACTTACAAATCGCGCCATAGACTTCATCATCCAATGCAATAAAGAACTTTCGCGGTAACGTACTTCGCAGTAAAGAACTTTGACAGTAACGTATGTCACGGTAATGAACATTCACGATAACGTACTTCTCAGTAAAGATCTTTCGCGGTAACGTACTTCGCAGCAAAGAACTTTCACAGTAACGTATGTCACGGTAATGAACTTTCGCGGTAACGTACTTCTCAGTAAAGATCTTTCGCGGTAACGTACTTCGCAGCAAAGAACTTTCACAGTAACGTATGTCACGGTAATGAACTTTCGCGGTAACGTACTTCTCAGTAAAGATCTTTCGCGGTAACGTACTTCGCAGCAAAGAACTTTGATAGTAACGTATGTCACGGTAATGAACATTCACGATAACGTACTTCTCAGTAAAGATCTTTCGCGGTAACGTACTTCGCAGCAAAGAACTTTCGCAGTAACGTATGTCACGGTAATGAACTTTCGCGGTAACGTACTTCTCAGTAAAGATCTTTCGCGGTAACGTACTTCGCAGCAAAGAACTTTCACAGTAACGTATGTCACGATAATGAACTTTCGCGGTAACGTACTTCTCAGTAAAGATCTTTCGCGGTAACGTACTTCGCAGCAAAGAACTTTGACAGTAACGTATGTCACGGTAATGAACATTCACGATAACGTACTTCTCAGTAAAGATATTTCGCGGTAACGTACTTCGCAGCAAAGAACTTTCGCAGTAACGTATGTCACGGTAATGAACTTTCGCGGTAACGTACTTCTCAGTAAATATCTTTCGCGGTAACGTACTTCGCAGCAAAGAACTTTCGCAGTAACGTATGTCACGGTAATGAACTTTCGCGGTAACGTACTTCCCAGTACAAAACATTCACGGTAACGTACTTCGCAGTAAAGATCTTTCGCGGTAACGTACGTCGCAGTAAAGAACTTTTGCGGTAATGTACATCACGGTAAAGAACTTCGCAATGATGATGTACCTACACTCCAAACAAACTCACTTTCGTTTATTTATAATATTACTTAGTATTTATTATTGCATAAGATTTAAGAATAACGTGTGAACACAAACAGGACTATATTATATATTAAAAGTTGAATATAATAACTTTCCTATCTTCTTAATTTTAATATTATTCAGGGTTCGGCTTCCTGTCTAACCGGATACAGCTTTTATGTATACATAATCTAAATATTTAGTCTAACATAGATAATTTGATAACATCCACATCATTATATTAATAAAAATATTTTATTGGTAGTGACAAACAAAAGAATGGTCAAGTGTGCGTTGGTGTACGCACAATGGAAGGTTCCGTAGTTGAAAATAATAATATTTATTTATTTTTGAAATGATTCCCCTTACCCAGGGCGTTTACTGTCAGACTTGTAATGACTAAATTAATTCTCTTTTGATCTTACAATAGCCCTTTCAATCCAGGGGCAGGGTTAAATGATGACAATGTGAAGTACTCTAAAGGTTTTGATTTTAGTCAGTAAAAGCCTGATAGTTCCTTACGATAGGAACATTTGACCATCTTAAAACAATATAGATAGAAAACGAATTATCCTATAAGGATTCTTTTCCGACAAACCCACCACACTATTCCCAAACCACTGCAACTCTTGAAAGCCAGAATCAACAGTGACAACCACCAGAAAAGCGCCGAGACAATGAAGCTCGACGTGTCCCGGAGAATGAATTTAACTGTCTTGGATCCTGCAACGAAATTAATCAGAAAAGAATAGAGGAGGAGTAGGAAAAATATGTTTCCACTTCCCTCCATGCAAGCAGGAGTTTTGTCGTTGCTTTTGAAGTCGGTAGCTTTCTTTATTTTATTTTTTAATGTTTGAGTTACGGAACCTTAAAAATACATAGATTCTAGTTTTCTAATAAGACAATCTGACCCCGTAGGGTCATAGTGCCTTTTTTTACATAAATATGTATAAAATAAGCAGAAATTAGTATAATCTTTGAATTAAGATGTATACTAAAAACCGGTTAAGTTCTTATTTACTTTACATGTTAAATATCATAAATAAATGCATAAGCATCATGAATAACCCGTGTATCCAATTAGTGGATTCAAAACAGACAGAAAAGTGATGGGTCAAATCTCATCATCTGTCTGCCTTTTCCCAACTATATTGTGGTCGGCTTCCAGTCAAACCAGATGCAACTGAATACCAGTATTTTACATGGAGCGACTGACTATCGGACCTCCACAACCCAGTAACTGGGTAATACGATACACACCATGATTATCAGACTTAAGAGCTTCTGGCTAAACCCATGGTAAGACTGGTTGTCAGACTTTATAGCTAACAGTAACAACTGTCAAAGATCTACAAATGACAGCCGGGAACAACGGCTGTACGTGCTTTCCGAGGCACGGAGGAAACTCGCTATGACGGATGGTCACCCATCCACAGACCAACCTACTACGTAAGCGAGGGGGACGGGGGACTGCGTTGTGATTGGCTAACTCAAGGTCTGTTCTGTCTCAAGGTATGTTTACGGCTCACAGGAGTGATAGAAATAAGACGGATATAAGACTTTTTTGCCTGTGTTGACAGACATCGGTCGCCTATTATTAGGAGTCTAGTAATATATCGTCGTTGCCTACCCATTTCTCCATGGGCCACAGTTACTGCCTACCTCCTATGAATAATGTCGCATTACATGATCTATTGCAAAATATCCACGTAACCGTCCGTCCGTCTGTCCAATTATGTGTATAAATGACGTAATACACAATGTGCAGTCTACTTGCGAAAGATCTAAGCGTTTGAGCTAGACTTATGACAGATTTGGTCCTGATCGTTATCTGACGGCGAGTAATATTATCGTTAACTAGCTGTTGGATGTGATTTAAATCTATCTGCTCGGGTCCTGTTGGTCGTAGCGTTATGTTACCTATATAGCCTATAGCGTTCCTAGATTAATTAGACAATCCAATACAATAACATGTTTTCAAGTTTAACCAATAGTTCCTGAGAATAGCGCGGTTAACCAAACAAACTCTTCAGCTTCATAATATTATAATACTTAATAATAATATTCTACAATTATCACACAACGCCATCTAGTCCCAAGCTAAGCAGAGCTTGTGTTATGGGTACTAGACAACTGATAATAGTAGATTACGCACCAAGGGAGTAAAGCATTGCCTTACGTCACGGGCGTATTGAATCCCGAAGCGACACTCAGGATTCCGAGGAGGTTCAAGTGTTAATTCCCGAGTGAAACGAGGGAATTAAGTTAAGAATCCTTAGTGTAGCGAGGGGTTCAAGTTAGCCCAAGACAAGGCAGCTTTACTCCCGAGAAGCGTACTCTGCTTTTCACACTACTGCGAGGAAATAAATTCGATTTTTGAAATTTGATGTGGTACGACAACCTTCGAACGTGAAGTTGGCACCACTGCAAGCGATCAGCTGTTGCAGCCAGCGGCCGCCATTACTGATACAACTCCTTGGTGAAAGTTTTTGTAAGGTTTTATTTGAGGTTACAAATTCAAATCACATTATTCCCACGGGAATAATGAAATTCAGTACAATATTATTGCCCGGCTCGAGCGAGAGGGAACAATGACTTGCTTTACAGTATGGTTTGCCTGACATATAATTTGACATTTACGAGCAAGTAGTGTGAAAACATACTTATATATTTCTAAGTACATAGGTACATAATCATATTTTTTTTACGTGTTAAAATCTTCAGATGAGTCCTCCCACCCCGGGCAGGGCGAGAGGGACTGTCAGACTTGTACTGACTAAAATCCACGGTGTCCTTCAATAGCCCTCTTTGTTCCGGGGTCACGGTGATGTATGTATAAGTCCCGCGACCCCGAACATAGGTAGGTACATTTTATAGAAAAATTACACCCAGACCCAGTGGGCGTACACCATGGCGGGTGACTTACGGATTTAAGATTAATAAGCGGTATGTACGAATAGGAACATAACATTCTAGAAAATTTCCCTATATGGTGGGTGTGTTTACAAACATAAAAAAACACAAACACCCAGACCCGTAACATCAACTTCATCATGGTACATCCCTTCCGCGGTTAGTCCCATTTGCTTTCGACCCATTAATAAACGGTCCCATTCACAGTTCGTCCCATTCGAGGTGGTCCCAGTCGCGATTCGTCCTATTCGTAGACGGTCCCATTCGCGGTTCGTCCCATTCGCGGTTCGTCCTATTCGTATAGACGGTCCCATTCGCGGTTCGTCCCATTCATAGATGGTCCCCTTATCGGTTCGTCACATTCGTAGTATATTAGTCTACAAAATAAACAAATGGCAATCGCTTTTCACAATAACTTCGAAAGACCATTATCTGCTTATAAGTAAAGTAAATAATAATAAAGTGGGTCAGCAGGTCACGCGGTTATGAAGTTGAGGTAATAATTAGCACCTGTGCATGCAAAATGTCAATGTTTTAGCATTTATTATTGTCTATAAATGTTGGTAGACATATTTTTTTGTACTTTAGACGGAATTTTTTGTAATATTTGCAGATAGACAGGATTTTAGTGTATGACGACGGATATTTTACCCGTCCCGCCTTGAGTGGGAGGAATTATTTGATGATTTTACCACGATACTATTTTTTTTTCTTTTCTTTCTTTTTTTTTGTAGTGCTAATTTTTGTAAGGACTTCCTTCTTGTTGCCAGGCCTACGTTTTTTTCACATATCTAAGTAATTCAAAAATTGTAACAATCAGCTTGTAAACATACCATATTTTGTAAAGAGTAACCATGGAGTTTCTTGCCGGTTCTTCTCCATGGAATCGACCAAACCGAACCGAGCACGTTTTTGTCGACGTTTTATATGTGCCCTCATGGGCCTATGTGAAATAAAGACATTTGACTTTGATAAGAAAGTGCACAGGTTGTTTTAATTCAGTGGTAATTTCATGAAAAGAGTTCTCCCGCCCTGAATTTTTTCAGTAACCCACCATACCATTCCCAAACCACTGCAACTCCTAAAAACCAGAATCAACAGTGACAACCACCAGAAAAGCGCCGAGAAAATGAAGCTCGACGTGTCCCGGAGAATGAATTTACCTGTCTTGGATCCTGCAACGAAATTAATCAGAAAAGAATAGTGGAGGAGTAGGAAAAATATGTTTCCATTTCCCTCCATACAAGCAGGAGACAGAACAAAAGAATCTCGCCCTGGATGCAAAATCAACGATGATCCTTCAATAACCTTTTACGTTCCAGGGTCACGATTACCTGTTAAGACACTTCTGTGACCCCAAGATGTGCCTATAGCGTGAAGTCGCCAAAAATAGGTGTAGTTTCCAACACTGCCTAAACCCTTCAGGGATAGTCGCTGGACTCATTTCATTACCGTGATCCCGGAACATGAAAGGCTATTGAAGGACACCATGGATTTTAGTCAGTACGAGTCTAACAGTTCCTCCAGCCCTGCCCTGAATAGGATGACTCATTTGATGATTTTACCACGTAAAAAAAACTCATCAGGGATTAATATAATATAATAAAATAATATTCCACAACTATCACACAACGCCATCTAGTCCCAAGCTAAGCAGAGCTTGTGTTATGGGTACTAGACAACTGATAAACATACTCATATATTTCTAAATACATACATGTTATAGATAAATTACACCCAGACACAGAACAAATGATCATGCTCATCACATAAACATTTGTCCTGGGTGGGAATCGAACCCACGACCCCCGGCATAGCAGTCAGGGTTACTAACCACTAGACCAACAGACCAGTCAAATTGAATTAAAGATTAAATCTTGATGTTATTTTTTATATGCAATAATATTTCCTTAACTCACATAACACCTAAACAATACCACATTTACATAAATAACGGTAGGCAATAACACTTGTGGTGACTTGACCGACTTTATCAAAAGAGAGGTTATATAACACGTCGCCGCCATTGATATTTCCGGCGAACCTTTTTGTTGGTGTGTCTAGCTCAAGTTGTTTCATCGTAAACATGTTTCACGTTTTACTTTTATGGGTATTTTCGTGTCAACACTAAGGGAAAATTCACACAGAGATGCGACAAAACGCACACATTTTATGAGAGCGACTCAAAATGTTACTTTATTTAGGATGCGATGTCACGCAAAATACGCGCATCTGACGTGGAGTTGCGGATACCAGGGGCCTTAGTCAAGCCCGTTTTACAAGACAATACAATAGGATGCGATGTGATGTCAATTGACCACATTTGAGCGCGTCACTTTCTGAGCGCGTATAACGTATCTACACCTTTTTACTTATACTATCATTGTTTGTAACCCATTTTGCGCTTGACTGGCTCCACAAAAAGTTTTAAGCCATAGTTTGTTTTTATTTGAGTTTTATTCCAAGTAATCAATAAAATAATGTAGGTAAATAAATTTTATCTCCGAGTGGACCTACGGGTCCAAAACCAGGTCTAGTTGACCTGGGTATGACTCTTCGATTATATGTAAAAAAAACCTTGAACAGATGATAATCTCACAACAATTACACTATTCAGAGCAATGACCAAACTATATAAAGAATACTATATTCTATACATACATTGTATATGTATGTATGTATATGTATATCTGTTTATATATTAAAACGACCTTGCCGGTATGGACGGATAAGCGAAGATTTACTCGTACTATACAGATTTAGTTAAATATACGTGACCCCGGAACATAAAGGGCTATTGAAGGACACCGTGGATTATAGTCAGTACAAGTCTGACAGTCCCTCCCGCCCTGCTCGGGGTGGGAGGACTCATTTGATGATTTTGCCACGTAAAAAAAGGGAGGGGGGCAGTAGATTGCTGACAGTTCTTGTTCCGATGAACACAACGGATTGCTATAGCTGAAGCTCTTGAATCGCACGTGGAACACAACGTGCCCTCGATTCCGGCATGGCCCATGATCGGACGGCGATTCACCGATTACTCGCCGTCCAGCCCGCGCCTACGGCGGCCGGAAAGACTTAGGGACACTATTTGCGGATACCAAATAGCTAGACCAGGTGGCATCATGAGTAGTTTCGTAGAGGGAAAACGACGGAACTATACAAGTGGTGAGCAGTGGTGGCCCAGTGGTATCGGCCCCGACTTACGAGGTGTAGGTCGTAGGTTCGAACCCAGCCTGGTGCATTACTTTGTGAAATTTCTTTCATCACCACTGCTCTCAAAACGGTGAAGGAAAACATAGTGAGGAAACCGGCATGTCCTAGAACCACCAAATTCGAAAACATGTGACATCTGCCAACCCGCACTGGGCCTGCGTGGTGGATTATGGCCCACTCCCTCTCTCAAGAGAGTTGGCCTGTGTCCCAGCAGTGGGAACGTTATTGGCTGATGATGATGATGATGATACAAGTGGTCTAGCGCCATCTTGTTCCCACAATTAAAATACGCTATCTGTTCTGTCCCGAGTTAATTGCTAAAGACACTTTAAAAAGACGTCAAATGTCTTCAAATTTTTGATTCTAGGACATCATTGTTACCTCACGACATTTTTTTCCACTATTTTGATGGCAGAATCTATCGACATTTGATTTCACCGTGTGACACACAGACCTACAGTTCAAACACATAACACTTCGACCTTCGTAGTCGGGTAAAGTAGTTATATAACAGCTTGTTAAGTCTATAGCACTTTGTCTCGGCAACTGACCTTTAGTTGACATTTAAAAATAAATAAAACTAGTAGTTTAGTCATTGAGTTATTATTACTACGTATAGAGACGACACCACGTATCACCACTGTGTCCCATCCAGGATGAGTGCGCGCGCACAAGTTCATTCAGTTGTTTGACAGCTCTGTGGCGTGCTCTAGGCGCGCGCACTCATCCTGGATGGTACACAGTGGTGATGCGTGGTGTCGTCTTTATACGTAGTTATAATAGCTCAATGATTTTAGTAACGTATGTATTTAGTGTACATGTTAATTTATTTGTAAGTTTGTTTAACCAATCAATTAGTAGTTTTATTTTAGTGTCATCCACAACTGGGATCAACCCTTTTCAGGCTACAGACCTTTTTTCAACCAATTAAAAAAACTATACTAAAACATTGAGCTATTACTACTACGTATAGAGACGACCACGTATCACCACTGTGTCCCATCCAGGATGAGTGCGCGCACACAAGTTCATTAAGTTGTTTGACAGCAACTAACTATCAGTTTATGAGATACAGTCTGGTGACAGACGGACATCGAAAGAACACCGTGGATTAGTCAGTACGAGTATGACAGTCCCTTTCCTCGACCAAGAGGACTGACTCATTAAGATAGCATCTTGACGGCGAGCAATGGATGTCTTGCCGTCCGATCATGGACCATGCCCCGGAGCGTCGTTTTCCACGCGCGCTTCATAGAGCTGCAATCTGACGGGCCCCCCTGTAGAGGACCAAAGCCTGCCGGGGTCGCGGGACTAACCGTGTAACCGTGACCCTAAAACGTAAAACGCTATTGAAGGACACCGTGGATTTTAGTCAGTACAAGTCTGACAGTCCCTCTTGGCCTTGAGTACGGAGACTCATTTGATAATATTACATAATATCAGATAAATTCCCACGTTTTACGTAAATCATTAATATTGTATGATTTGTATGACTAATGTATGACATTTTGTGTGTCATGTCATACAATTAGCTACAGACATCGTGTAATAGTTTTAGGCATACTTTAAATTGTATTTGTTCGTTGTTATGTCATTGTTGTAAGTCATTTGAATGACGTTTAATTTTTTTTAAGTTGGTCACACTAAAGTTTTGACATTTTGGTAACCTAATTTTTTTTTATGATAAAAAATTATTGAATTTTATGTATTTTTGTAGCGTAGCGAGGACGGACGCAGTACTAACGAATTTCCGATCCCAGGACATAAGAGGCTATTGCAGGATACCGTGGATTTTAGTCAGTACAAGTCTGACAGCCCCTCCCGACCTGTCCTGGGTGGAAGGACTTATTTGATGATTTTACCACGTAACAAAAAACTTAGTGACTCACATGTGTAGATTGTCTGTCGGTTATTTAGTTTATTTTTTTAAACCAACTGGTCAACAGTCTGGAAATCTTAAAAATAAGACCGACCGAGTACTATTTAATATTTTATTTTACTATTTAAAATTTTACTATTTTATTTTTAAACTTTGCTTCACACTATTAATACCCCTTTATCGTGAGCGCGTAACTATCACAGTTGCCTTGGTGACAAACAGACAGACAGACAGGCAGACGGACAGCGAAGTCTAGGTCTGGATAAATAGTCGTTGCTAAGTATCTGTCAAAAGTACCCACCAAAAAAAAATATGTAAAAAAAATCCAAAGTCAAGTCCTATTCAAATTATTTTTTAGTTATAAATCAACATTTAGTAATTGTATCAATAGTTTTCTTAATATTATAATTTCAAAATCATTCACAACATTACCATCAAAGGTCTTGACTCCCGATAAGAGTAAAACCACCATATAAGCAACATGGACTTCGCCAATTTGAATACAATAAATTTTATAATAATATAATTTCTTACCACGTAATGTTACCGTTATATAAGTGACAGACATAAAGACGTGACTGCTCTGACCTAGTTGGAGTATTGTTTGAAATTATAAATCAGGTGAAATTGCTAATGATTGACATTTTGAGTGGCCTGTTGGTCTAGTGGTTAGTAACCATGAGTGCTATGCTGGGGGTCGTGGGTTCGAGCAAAGTTATTCTGCTTTTCGTACCTTTGAAAACTTTGCTACGCTCAGGATTCTAAATTTGGATCTCTCGCTTCGCTCACGGTTCAATCTTAGAAACCTTCGCTCGCTCAGTTTTCAATTCAAGTACTCGCGCCAAAAATCAATTTTCAGCCTTGCAAAACAAATAACTATTTTTTCGTTTTTTTTTTTGTTTTTCAGAATTTTTATGTGGGTATTATTTGTTTTTTGTTGTTTAAGGGCTGTATTTTCAATAGTCAAATATCTTTTATCTAGAGGAGCTCATGGCTAAATAATTACAGCCACACAGGCCGAACTACCGGGTTAAGCCGCGCTTGCCGAGTTTGGTCTGTGGATGGGTGACCATCTGTCATAGCGAGTTTCCTCCGTGCCTCAGAAAGCACGTAAAGCCGTTGGTCCCGGCTGTCATTTGTGAATCTTTGACAGTCGTTACTATTAGTCAGAAGCTCTAAAGTCTGACAACCAGTCTTACAATGGGGTATGGTATTGCCCTGTTACTGGGTTGTGGAGGTCCGACAGGCAGTCGCTCCATGTAAAATACTGATATCCAGCTGCATCTGGTTTGACTGGAAGCCGAGCCCAATATAGTTGGTAAAAGGCTAGGCAGATGATGAGATATGTTTTATCTGAGGAATAAAAGTAGCGATTAGATATATTTTTTATAGATAGGCTGTCAAACCGCCATGTTTATTCATCAGATAAAAGTTACCAGTACCATTAGCACGAGTTTTCAGTATTTGAGACGTAAAGTAAACTGGAACTTTGACAATTTTCAATGAAAAAATTAGTTCCTTCTTCGCACACCAGAGGCGCTGTTCCATTTTTTCATACAAGAAACGCTGTAAATACTGGAAAGACTGTGTTAAGTAAAATAGTGAAAACTCGTGCTTGTTTCCTTTATTTTTCAGTCAGCATTTTTTATATTAATTTTTTTGTGGTTTCATGTCAAACAACTGTTATTCCTTTCTTTATTTCAATTGGCATTATTATTTTAAGTGTTATAACTGCCTACTTACATACAAAATGACATAATAAAACTCATAATTAACATATAAAAGTGTTACATAACGTGCTATATAAAACAATGCTCTTTTTATAACTTCAAATGTACAAGAGAAAGTGGGTAGGCAGTCGAGCGTGGCTGCTATGCACTGCGTCACGTGTGCCAAACGACCTTCAATGCTGATACTG
The DNA here is from genome assembly GCA_028554685.1 of Agrotis ipsilon. NCBI lineage: Eukaryota > Metazoa > Arthropoda > Insecta > Lepidoptera > Noctuidae > Agrotis > Agrotis ipsilon. The sequence continues at coordinate 7,121,285 of CM052982.1, forward strand.
ATTCTGTTTCACTTTTGTACCTGTGGTAAAATCATCAAAAGAGTCCCACCCAGGGCAGGGCAGGGACCAACGACGATATATTACTAGACTCCTAATAACAGGCGACCGATGTCTGTCAACACAGACAAAAAAGTCTTATATCCGTCTTATTTCGACCACTCCTGTGAGCCGTAAACATACCTTGCGACAGAACAGACCTTGAGGTAGCCAATCACAACGCAGTAGTAGTCCCCCTCGCTTACGTAGTACCTCAGCGAGTTGACAGAATAGTTTTTGTTCCTTAGATCGTGCATGCAGAGTATAGTAATATATCGTCGTTGGCAGGGATTGTCAGACTTGTACGGACTAAAATCCACGGTGTCGGTGTCTATCGGGACTTACACGTGTTATTATGAGTCAACCATAAATGATAGACATATAATGTCGTGGGATAATTTTTATATAATTTTAAGAAGAACATTTCCGTCATAAATGATTTCTGTGTAGTTTTACCCATTAAGGTTGCACACGCGATGGAGAGTAAAAAATGGAGTTATTTCTCCCGTTTTCCCAACATCTCCTTTCACTGCTCTGCTCCTATTGATTGTAGCGTGATGAAAAGTATACTGTAACCAGCTCAGGAGTATGAAAAATAATTGTACCAAGTTTCGTTAAAATCCGTCGAGTAATTTTTGTTTCTATATTGTAAAACATTTTTAAAAAGAGTAAGTAAGTATGGAGTTTCTTGCCCATTCTTCTTCATGCAACCTGTCTTTGCGAATGGGTGTAGAATCAATCCCATCCCATCCCATTTCCTTATTTTAATTCGACGTTTAAAAGTGCCTCTTTGATGGCCTCATTGAAATAAATGATTTGACTTTGACTATAACGATATATTGACAGACAGACAGACAGAAAAACAATACTGATTGCATTTTTGGCATCAGTATCGATCCCTAATTACCCCCTGATAGTTATTTTGGAAATATATTTCATGTACAGAATTGACCTCTCTACAGATTTATTATAAGTATAGATTTACATGGTTGTAGAGCTCCGATAGACAGTGGCTCCATGTAAAATACTGATATCCACTTGTATCTGGTTGGACTGGAAGCCGACCCCAATTTAGTTGAGAGAATAATAATAATATTCCACAACTATCACACAACGCCATCTAGTGCCAAGCTAAGCAGAGCTTGTGTTATGGGTACTAGACAACTGATAAAAATACGTTTAAATTTCTAAATACATACATATTATTGATAAATTACACCCAGACGCAGAACAAATGATCATGCTCATCACACAAATATTTTGTCCTGGGTGGGAATCGAACCAGTCAAAATGTTATGTTTTCTTTTTTTATGTCGAGCAGCTATAGTGCTGGCCAGTTAAAGCCGATTTTAAACATATACCTAGACGTTATATACCAATTATAAAATAACAGTCGTGACAATATCCAGTTCGGTATTATAACAAAAGGTAAAAGTACTGTGACAAGGACGTAGCGAAGGTCAACGTACTGTGGTTGCATTCTCCACTTACATAGAGCATGTAAAGATATAAGGTACTCTATATAATACTACTAGCGGCCCGTCCCGGCTTCGCACGGGTGGAGGACCCGGTCTAAAATTTGAGATTTAAACTATCCTATCTCTCAAGTTGGATCGAACTGCACATGGTGTGCGAATTTTATTATAATCGGTTAAGTGGTTTAGGAGTCCATTAAGGACAAACATTGTGACACGAGATGTATAAAGAAAAAAAAAAAAAATTTTTTTTTTTTTTATTTATTTATACATTTTTTTTTATTAAGATACTCAATACGTTTATGTATGTATGTAGAGTTGGATGCCATAGTACTATTTTTCGTACAGTTGCGTATTTGCTAGAATGTAAGTAGATGTAAGTTCATTTTATTTATAAATTTGGGGGCACGGCAGTGCCCCCACCAAGACGAGCCAAGCGAAGCGCAATGGCACTACCTACCTTTTCTCGATAAATAATATTTGTCGAGAAAATAATAAGAAATAATATTTTTCTTCGCACACCAGAGGCGCTGGTCCATTTTTTCATACAAGAAACGCTGTAAATACTGGAAAGACTCTGTAAAGTAGTTCTCTAGCGCCCGGCATTGGTTGCAGCCATGCTGCCGGGCGAGTCGGAGTGGGAAGAGGTCGCCTCCTTCTGCGAAGCAGTCATGCCTAGAAAGGAGGAAGCGGGCTTGTATTTAAGTCAGTACAAGTCTGACATTCCCTCTCGCCCTGCCCGGGGTGGAAGGACTCATTTGATGATTTCACCACGTACAAATAAAGGGGTTCTGTTTTTCCGCCAAATAAAGTAAATAACAGTTATTTCTATATACTTCCTATAAAACATAGCGTGAATTTAAAGTAACTAATTTGTTCATATAAGTGCACACAATGATCGGAAGTGTGTACCGTATCGTATATCAAAGTCTATTGTCTTGTGTAGTGATGTGCCGTCACAAGTAGCTTCGAGGAAAATTATCGATAGTTTTTTGTTTCTCAATTAAAGTCACAGAGAAGTGGAAGAGATTTGGGGAGGCTTTTGTTTAAGTGTCAAATCAGTCCAAAATCATCAAATGAGTCCTCCAACTTCGCCGTCAAAAACAAGGACAAAAAAGAGAAAAATAACCTACAAAATAACTTTTCTTTCGGAAGTCGGTAACAAAAAGATAATGAAATGAAAAAAAACAAAGTCACCGACATGGTTGTTTTCAAAGGCGGTTACATTTTTTTTTTAAGTTTTTTACGTGGTCAAATCATCAAATGAGTCATCCCACTCAGGGCGGGACAGGAGGCACTGTCAGACTTGTACTGACTAAAATTCACGGTGTCCTTCAATAGCCCTTTACGTTCGAGGTCACGTTATTCGTTAGACCCACGACCCAAACAAACAAATATTTGTATGAACTGTCAGTAATTGTTCCGGGTCTTGGCGTTTGTGTGAGTTTCTATGTTTGTAAACGCACCCACGACACAGAAGAAATTCCTAGAGTAGGGCAACGTTTTTTAAGAACTAGACTAAAACAATTGTTTCTATTTTTTTTCTGTCTCCGCGAATCCTGAAATTCTTAAAAAAAATATTTAATACCCAAGCCATTGTCTACTTTTATTACTATCATTAAATTCGTGGGATAATTTCAGACACAAACGCGGATGAAGGATATGAAACTAGTCAAATTGAAGGCTATATATAAGGCTTTTTTCTTTGTATTAATTAATAATAATAATATTCCAAAACTATGACACAAAGCCATCTAGTCCCAAGTTAAGCAGAGCTTGTGTTATGGGTACTAGACAACTGATAAACATACTTATATTATTATTTCTGAATACATAAGTATTATAGATAAATTATACCCAGACACAGAACACAATCGTGCTCATCACACAAACATTTGTCCTGAGTGGGAATCGAACCCACGACCTCCGGAAAGCAGTCAGGGTCACTAACCACTATACCAACAGGCCTATCCAATAACGACTTTCAAAGATCTAAAAATGACAACCGGGACCAACGGCTTTACGTGCTTTCCGAGGCACGGAGGAAACTCGCTATGACAGATGGTCACCCATCCACAGACCAACCTCGGCAAGCGATCGGCCTGTGCGACTAATTATTTAGCCACGAGCTCCTCATAAACCACGCTGCTTATTTCAAGGTTAAGCAAGCGACTGTAGTGACTACTTAGTAATGATCACCAAGAGAAGTTAGCCTTCGTAGTCGTGTTCACGGAATTTCAGAAATTTTCCATTATATAATTTCGTGAGAGTATCGAGTTGGATTAAACAGAGGACTTATCACGAATTTCTAGTTATTTTGATGAAGAAAACTGGAACTTTGATATTTATTTCGAGGAAAAAAATTAGTTCCTTCTTCGCACACCAGAGACGCTGATTCATTTTCCATACAAGAAATGCTGAAAATACTGGAAAGACTCTGTAAAGTAAAATAGTGAAAACTCGTGCTAGGGGTACTGACCATTGAAAAATCAGCTCGTAAAGTGCCTACTGAAAACTGGTGATATAAATTGCCGTTTTCATTCCAAGATCACGGTTAAATCTATAGTCAAAACCGCGACCCCGGGCAAAAAAAAACGAGGTAGTAGGTACTTTGGGTAAATTATTGTTTTTTGTCTTAAAAATTTTAATTTTTTAATTATTTTTTGCCTTACAAAATATAATGCCAATAAATCAATACTGCCATATTTTTTTTTTAAACTAATACCGTCATTCACCGTCTAAAAGATAATATAAATAAGTTTTACATAAAAAATGTGTTTTAATGATTTGTAACGCAAACTGGCCTAAGTTTGACTAAATGTCAAAGTCGATATCATAAAATTAACATATTTTTTATCGATAAACTCGTCGTATCGTCCCATCACTAGCCACGTCACTACAAGGTCTTACATTTCACTTCTCTTGACTAAGAAGGTAAAGGGAGTGCTAGGTATATAATTTAATTAGGTACCTATAATATGTATGTATTTAGAAATATATAAGTATGTTATCAGTTGTCTAGTACCCATAACACAAGCTCTGCTTAGCTTGTGACTAGATGGCGTTGTGTGATAGTTGTGGAATATTGATATAATATTATAATTATGTCTATCTATGTTCATAGCAGTACCTAATTAAAACAGTTTGCTTAAATTAATTGTAAACTGATTATGCTTGTTGTTCGGAAGTTCTTAGTAATAATAATATTCCACAACCAATGATATTATAAGTAAAAATGTGTAGATATGTTACACTCGCTCAGAAAGTGACTGCTCAAATATGGTCAATTGACAAACCTTGACTATATTCATTGAGCTATTATTACTACGTATAGAGACGACACCGCGTATCACCACAGTGTCACATCCAGGATGAGTGCACGCGCACAAGTTCATTCAGTTGTTTGACAGCTCTGTGTCGTGCTCTAGCCGCGCGCACTCATCCTGGATGGGAGACAGTGGTGATACGTGGTGTCGTCTCTATACGTAGTAATAATAGATCAATGACTATATTCTTTGTTTTTAATACAGATCGTGATACTTGCGTTATCCAGGTATATCTACATGTGTGGTTGCCGACCATGTATTGTTTTTATCGCGCAGGTAAAACTGTGGCACAGCTTGTACGTGTGGTAGGCCCATTACTCCAAAATGTCAGTGACCAATAAATAAACGAATATTTTCTTTGTTCTCAGGTGGAAGTAACAAAATGAAGCGATCCCGTCACAGATGGGTGGGATTAACCTTATTTTGTAAGTATAAAACATAAACATATTTAAGTACAGATAGCGCGCGAGTTGAATTCAGTATGGGTCTGAGGTAAAGAGCGGGGGCACCTCTCCCCGCTACCCGCACGCCCCACCTCACGCGCCTGCAGTGTAGTACTGTGCCATCCTTGTCAACAGCACTACCGCATTCCTAAGCTCTGCATTCAACTCGCGCGCTATCTGTAATATTGTTATGTCACCCGCCAACAGTTTCCTCGCCTCGGGAATAGATGCCGTGGGAATCTCCCGCCGCGGGAGATGCCCACGAAATCTATTCTCATCTAGGCCAAAGCCTACCGGATCACGGGACTGGATTAATTGTGGATTTTAGTCAGTACACACAGCTACACATCAAGCTATACAAAACCAGTATTAGCTGAGCGTTTATTGTGTGTTACAATCGGTCAAAGCGAGACCAAGACAAACTGGTGTTGTATAGCTTGATGTATATGTTACGGTAAATGTGATTAATTGAAAATTATTAATAATTATCTATTATTATTAATAATTACCGAAAGTCGAGGTTAAAGTGATTAATTAATCACATTTGTCGGTTATTATTAATAATTTGACCCTAGTAGTGATAAATGTAATAAGTAAACTTCCTTCACAGGAGCAAGTCGACGGAGTCCCGCTCCGCGGGGCTCCTACTTCTGCGTGGTTAAAAAAAAAATAACCACGAAGAGGATGGCGGGGTCTTTCAGAGCCCGCCATCCTCTTCTAACCTAAATTGTCCGAGTCGGGTGCCAGCAAGTCCCGAGGTTAGGCCTAGTTCTAACCGGCTAAACCTAGGTGTAACCGACCACAATCGGTTAAACCTACGTGTATCATACTTATCTTCAGTTAGCACTAGGTTTAGCCGTTTAGTTTATTAATTTTATCACTTTTACCAATATGTGTCGTGAATTATTAATAATTACTACTAAAAGTAATAAATTTCGATCGTTTATTCACATTTACCAAAACATGTGATTATTATTAATAATTTTGTAAAATTATTAATAATTTTCAATTAATCACATTTACCGTAACATATACATAAAACTAAGGTTGCCATCCGTCCGGGTTTCCCCGGATTTGTTCTAGTTTAGAGGCTGTCCGGGGAGCGTCCGGGGGGTGTTTCATTTGTAGTCCGGGTTTAATTTTTTTTTTTAATAGTAAATAAAAGGTGATATCTTACATTTTCAATGAGACATATCCGGGTTCTGGACTTAAAAAAACCCGGGATTTTCAAGCGTACTACCCTACCCTAAATAAATAAATAAAACTAACATGAATCTAAACTATCATAAATCCTGACAGTATATGCCTCACTAACTTTCACACAGTAATCCACACCAATCAAAACCAATTAGTAATATTTTGTTCAAAAGTTGACCAGAAAAATACACAATTATTAAGCTAAAACAAAATCATTATACCTGCAAAAATGAAAAATTAATGCAGTACTGTATATATCTCTGTAGATATACAACATGTCCCAAAATTCAACGATAAGCCGGCACCAGAGGATGGACCTACTAATGACTACTCGAGAAAAAAAAAATAAAAAAAAATACCTACTTTTAAAAAAAAAATTTTTTTTGATAGTTTGGGCACATAGTAGAAGTGATTACTATTAACAACAACTTATGAAATTTGGTTCTTGATTAGAAAAAGTGTCATTATTTTTTTTTTGTGGCTAGTTTTCCTAAAGTATTATACCATTTTAAAATCTAGGTTAGTTGCGCCAATTTTTTAAAAAACTTGCCATAGTAGTGTCCATATTTTTTTTTTACACTACGTTGAGTTAAAGTGTACTGAACGTTAAAATCTTTCAAAATTTTAGGGTAATAATTTTTTTTGGTTGTTTTTTTGTATAAAACTACGAAAATTCTGTAATTTTCAAAGATCATGGTGAATAGTAGTACTACTTAGGTTGCCGATACAAACAAAAAAACTGAAATATTTGAAAAATTATGATCATGGTAGTTAAAAGTGTCATAAGGGGTATACATTTTCGAAGAATTTCCATTTTTTTAAGTAATTTAAAAAAAAGTAGAGGCATTTTTTTTTCTTTTTTTTTCTCGAGTGGTCATTAGTAGGTCCATCCTCTGGTGCCGGCTTATCGTTGAATTTTGGGACACGTTGTATATGTATATACAGTACTTCATTAATTTTTCATTTTACAGTACTGTTACTGCATAAAGGTCGATAATTTTCCATTCTCCTGTCGACGAAGCCCCGCCGAGCGGGGCTTCTATTTCTGTGTTCAGAGTTTCAAGAAAAAGGGATTTGCAAAAACAAACTGATATTTAGAACGGTCAGAGCCACATAGCTGCATACGCAAGGTTGCGCTAAAGTCGTGCACAATGCAAATATTATTTCTACTTTTACCACCATGAGCGCTGTAATCGATTCTGAAACCCCACCTTGTACTTCACACCCAGCGAATAGATACATGAAACAAGTATATCAAGATATTTTGTAATGTCATCATCTAAGAATTTAAATATTGAGTCAAGGTCAACAATAAGGAAACAAAAAACAATCTAATTTTACCATTTTATTCTGTATACGCACGCGAAGACCTTGAGTAAGATCTAGAATAATTTTAGATTGTGATTTTTTTTAGCGTGGTATAATCATCAAATGAGTCCAGCCCAGGGTCTTTGACTGCTGGCCTTCTAGAGAGGCTAAGAGTCACTCAACGAGCAATAGAAAGAGCTATGCTCGGAGTTTCTTTGCGGGATAAAATCGGGAACATGGATATTCGGCGAAAAACCTGAGTCACCGACATAGCTCTTAAAATTTTCAAGTTTAAGTGGCAATGGGCAGGCCACATAGCTCGTAGAACTGACAACCGATGGAGAAGAAAGGTTCTCGAATAGCGACCACGGACAGGAAGGCAGGCCTCCTACTAGGTGGACCGACGACATCGTGAGAGTCGCGGATAACCGATTCATGCAAGTGGCGAATTGTCGTTCGGCGTGTTGGTCTAAGGGGGAGGCCTATGTTCAGCAGTGGACGTCCTATGGCTGAGATGATGATGAAAGTTCAGCAATAGACGTCCCGCAGCTGTAATGATGATGATAAAATCAGTCGACAGCTCGATGACAAATCAATCAATTTTTATCATAATTTTTTCCATTTAAACGCGAAATACTTGACTATATAACCAATGCAAATGTTGGCATTTCAGTGAGCGTTTCATCATATACATTTAGTCCTTGACTTTTGTTTAATCTACGGTGTGGCAACTCATCTGAAATGTTTCTTATAAGTCATTAACATAGGAATATAGGCTATGTGTAGTGATGTAACAGTATCGATAGTTTTAATTGTGTTATGTCGATAATTTTCGCAAATAAAAAATTCGCCGTAATCATTATACAGTGTGTACACACGTGTATACGTGTGTATTGATGATTACCGTCCTCGGATCTTTTAAGACCCTCACCTAACGGCTCGGATCTCAATGGCGACTCAGCGGTAATCACCAAGAATTCACACTTGTACCATAATGTACTATTACACATTCCCTCCAAGTAAAATACTGGTATCGAGCTCCATCCGTCCATATGTATTCCATATCATTTTCAAATCCGTCCATACATCCATACTATAACTAAATTAACAGATGAATATTGATTTGGTGATTTCTTGCTATCTACTAATGAATGTCGAATATATTTCAACACAGATGTCCTTCACGTGTTTTTGTGGAAATTATCCTTAAAGTTCAATATTCAATTTCTGAGAATATTACCTCTACCTTACCTCTCTACTCTTGAAGTTTGTGGTTTAGTGAATAATTCGAAAGGTAGCCTTGCAAAATATCCTTATCCTTAGCTAATATACTTAAAAGTACATGAATGTATGTTTGTTACTACTCACATTATGCAAAATCTTTTTTTTTACGTGGTAAAATCATATTATGAGTCCTCCCACCCCGGGCAGGGCGAGAGGGACTGTCAAACTTGTACTTACTAAAATCCACGGTGTCCTTCAATAGCCCTTTAGTTACATTCCGGGATTATGGTAGCTGTTTAGTCCCGCGACAGCAACAGGCTTTGGCACTCTAAGGGGGGCCTCGTCATTTTGCTGACACTCTTTGAGGCGCACATGGAACACAACGCGCCGACCCGGGCATGGTCCATGATCGGACAGCGAGTCACCCATTACTCGCATGCCCGGGCCTACGATGCGTGGCTGGAGATGGTGATGCGACGTCCGTTGCTGTGAGCGTCTACCACTGCGGTTGGTTCGTGAGGTGGACGCTGTCCTCTCCCTCACGCGTCCCGCCTCCTCCTAAGATTAAAGCATACTAACCATATCTTCTTCCAATTCCAGGTATTTCCCTGATAGTCCTGGCCATAGAGTTACCAACTACATCTGCAGCGAAGGCGACATCCCTCATCTTCGCCAAGTCTTCCACCACGACAGCGCCGGAGGAAGCTGCAGAAGATGGAACTGAGGTCAGTAGATCATCATAACATCACACCTGATGTAATCTTCGAAAGGTTTGGCAGACGTGTACTTAAGGGCCGGCGCTCACTGCCGGCACGGCCCGGCATGGCATGGCATGGCAAAGGATTTGATTACTTATCAAGTTATTTTAAATCTAATTTCAATGGGTTTAGAGTTCATATTAATTTATTTCGATACCACGATGCCGGAATCGGAACGCTGGAACATAGGTACGATTCAGACAAACCGGCCGGGTGGCATTTTACAATGCGGTAAAGAACATTGAAATGTATCAACAGTAATTACAGTTCATATTTGCATGCAATTTAAGTGACACCTCGCTACGTGTCGCGGGTTGCCGACGGAGATAACTTTGTTGGTTGGTCTGAATCGTACCTTTTGGGTCACTTTGTGTCCAGGAATAATGATTACTTAGTAAGTTAAAATAACTTGCATGCCAAGCACGCCGCGGCATGCCGAAGCACAACCTGCCATGCCACGGTATGCCACGGAGTGCCGCGGGATGCCGCAGCACTGCGCTGCCATGCCATGCCAGCAATGAGCGATGGCCCTAAGTGTCAGTTCAAAAAGAAGCACGATACAAGAACGAGACTGACGTATTTTATTGAGGAATGTACCAGAATTTTACGAGGCACACTGTGCCTTGTAAAATTCTGTTCTGTGTTCCTGGTTCACGTCATGACGCAGCCCCGTTGAACGTTACTACGTTCATCGTCACGTCATGACGTGTACTTTTACGTGACTTTGACGTGAAGTTCCACGTTACGTCGCGTCGACGTAACGTGTCACGCGGCGTGCCACACCGTTACACGGCGACGACGTCGTGTAGGGGCCAACTCAACCTCGACCTACAAAATAAAATACTAAAAACATGAATACTGTTTCTTAGAAACAATAGCTCATCACGATAAATTTGTTTGTAAGTAAACTATAATTTGACTTGAATGACCTATCACGCTAGGGCCGCGTTACAAACTAGATTTCGTTATAGATAAGTAAAGTGAATTGCCAAGGATGAGTCGAGTTAGGTGTTGAGCAATAACTTGTAGCTAAATTTTCCTATCGAAATGATTTTTGACTAAAAGGCTGCTTTTCCTAATGATATCATAAGTAAAAAGGTGTAGATACATTATACGAGCTCAGAAAGTGACACGCTCAAATGTGGTCAATTGACAAACCTTGACTATATTTGTCTCCATTTCACCTGCAACGCCATCCTACTTTAGCGACCAATCGTGATGTAGTGTGCTATTGCAATATTTAGTTATTCATGTGTGCGTTAGTGTGCCGTTTTTGAAGATAGAATGTCGTGTAGGTAATGTACCTATCTATTCATTTATAATATCATTGGCGTTTACATAAGAGATGGTATGCTACGTTGCTATGGATGCATTTGATATCCACCAATCATATATTCATTGGTGCACATAGCACAGCGCTGGCGGTAACGGATTTTGAATGAAGGTATACCGTCAAACAGCAGAGTAATCGCCATACTACGTTTGTATGAAAGAATGACCGACTAAAGTCCGGTCAAAAAGCAGGAAGAGTTTCGTACATTGACCTTTATTACCTGTCACTGTCACTCCCGCGTAAATATAATGAGTCTCGCTTGCACACTCACACCACAATTTTCTAATTCCAGCCAGAAACAACAGCGGAAGGAGGCGAGACCAACACGACAACCACCAGCAAATACACGGGCAACCCTCAAATGGACTACATCTACGACCCCAACCTCCCCCGGGAGTTGAACGGGTACAATCTTTCCGACTACCCCTTCTACGAGACTGTACCCAAACCAGAGCTGATAGACTTCAAATGTGATGGGCTGCATGATGGTTTCTATGCTTCCGTTCCTCATAAATGTCAGGTAAGTCGATTTGTGACATTTTGTAATCAATTTTTATCTGAAAATTATTATTCTGTCTGTAAGGTCATGGGTTTTGTATTTAAAGTCGGATTGCTATTAGGTCTCATTTATTATAATGACATGATAGACAGTACAAAATACGTGCAGACATGGACGGGCTCGCGAACAGGAAGAGCCGGAAGTACCACAGACTATATCTAAGTTACAATCGGTGTTGCTACACCTAACATCTCCCCTTTTTATAAAGGTAAGTAACATTTTATCTTATAATTATAATTTTAACAAAATGCCCATCGTCTAGGCCAGGAATCTTTACAATGATTTCAGAACGAATTACATCTGTCAATCTGACATTATTATTTGACATTGACAACTGACAGTTGACATAAAGTCTCTATCGACAGAAATACATGAAATTATTTTGTAGTAGTTTGGCTTATTATTAACTTAAATTACTAAATTGAATTACTTTAATTACAATACCGTCCTGGTTTCTTGATGATCCTACCGGAACGCGACATAACAATCGGTGCACTGTTTGCGCTAGTGTTAGGGACATTGTCATTATTATTACTAACGTTCTGTCTATTTTCAGGTACTACCTCAGGTGTTGCGGCTTTAGGGGAAGAAGGTTTTAAAATATGCTCACGACCTCTTCGGAATTTACCTTCTGGGGACTGGACAATGAAGCTACGCGGCTCTGGGCACTCATCTGAGATTGCACCTGGGATCCAAACACCTTGTGGCTTGTGTTTGAAATACACTTTATCTCCTATTTGCACTTCTGGCAATGGCTTTGTGTGTCTATTATAATAAAGTGTTGTATACGACCTTTGTGTTTCAATATTCTTTTTAACTATTTCTGTGTTAGCTAAAGTTGGTGACAGTTGTGAGTCTGTGACTGGAAGTTTAGTGCGTAAGTATCTAGACATAGAGAGTTGTGCTGGTGAGTATCCTGTCGACTTTTTTGGTGTGTTCCTATACTGCAACATAGCTAAGTACGGATCAGACTGATCTGCTTTACATTTCTTAAGCATGTTCTTAATACTACCTATGGTTCTTTCAACCATACCATTGGAACGGCTTATATAAGGACTAGAAGTTATAAATTCTATGTTCCAATCTTTAGTGAACTTTCTAAACTCTTTACTATTAAATGGTGGACCATTATCTGAAATCATATATTCAGGAATACCGTGTCTAGAAAATATGGACTTTAAGTGTGTAATTACAATATGAGCATGTGAACCTGAACTCAGTAGGGCTAATTCAACATATTTAGTATAGTAGTCTACTACTATTAAGTATTTTTTGTCATCAAAATCGAATAAGTCTATACCGACTTTATTCCAAGGCAAGTATTTGTATTCATGGTGTTGAATTGGCTCTTTACAATTATTTCGACGGTAAGTTAGACAAATATGACATTGGTTGACAAATTTCTCAATATCATTACTCATATTGGGCCAATAGGCAGTAGTTTTTGCTAGTCCTATGGAACTATTTATTCCTTGATGGCCTTCATGTGCTAAATTAATTACATAGTCTCTCATGGAGTCTGGAATTACAATTTTATCACACATAAATAGAATATTATTCATGACATGTAGCTTATCTTTTAATGAAAAATATGGCCTAATGGATTGACCAACAGACCTTTTGTGTTCTGGCCATCCCTCTTGACAATATTGGATAATTTGACTTAATACAGTGTCTTTACAAGTTGCATCTTTGATTTGGTCTAGTCTTACTTGACTTGCTGACAGGTTAGAATATATTAGGTTTACATGTAAATCTATGTCTTGCTCAAGATCTTGTAATGTATTTTCCGATAGTGCAGCTCTAGACAATGTGTCTGCTATGTATAAATAACGACCTGGTTTGTATATTACATTGACATCATAGGGTTGAAGACGTAACATAATTCTCTGTAATCTAGCTGGAATGTCAACTAATGCCTTCTTAAATAATGGGATAAGTGGCTTATGGTCTGTCTCGACTGTGATTAATCTACCGTAAATATATTGATGGAATTTAGTACATCCAAACAATATAGACAAGAGTTCCTTCTCAATTTGAGAATAGTTTTGTTGACTTTTTGTTAGTGAGGCTGAGGCATATGCAACTGGTTGTTTGTCATGCAGAAGTACTGCACCCAGAGCATCTCTAGAAGCATCTACTGACATAGTGACTTCTTTATTAGTGTCATAGTATGTTAGAACTGGGGCCTTAGTAATTAACATTTTTATTCTATTGAACTCTGACTCATGCTGTTCTGTCCATAACCATTCAGTTTGTTTTGACAATAAAGTTCTTAGTAGACTGTTTTCTTTAGACAAATTAGGTATGAAAGGACTGAGATAGTTGACCATGCCCATAAATCTTTGTAGGTCTTTAATATTATTTGGCCTGGGCATGTCACAAATAGCCTTGACTTTAGACTGATCGACTTGAACACCATTGTGACTAAAAATGTGACCTAGGTACTTGACTTCAGTGGCACATATGACTGACTTATCTTTATTGAATTTAAGATTGATTTCTCTGGCTCTGACTAAGACTTTTTGTAGGGCTTCGTCATGTTCTTGACGAGTTTTACCATAAATGAGAAAATCATCCATCATTATTTTAATATTTGGTATGTCACTGAACCTTTTGACCATTTCTCTATAAAATATCTCTGGTGCTGCATTAATACCATAAGGTAGACGTTTATACCTATATCTGCCAAAGGGGGTTATGAAAGTACATAGCTTTGACGATCTGTCTGACAATTTAAGCATCCAGAAACCTTTGTTTGCATCCAATGTAGTGAAAAATTTAGCTCCAGCAAGATCTGATTTAATTTCATCTAGTGTAGGAAACTGGTAATGGGGTCTCATAATAGCCTGATTAAGTTTACGAGGGTCTATACACAGTCGTAACTTATTGTCTTTCTTCGTAGTTATTACAAGTGAACTTACCCATTCAGTTGGCTCTTCAACTTTACATATTACATCAGATTCTTCAAGTTTGTCTAGCTCAGACTTGAGTCTATCTCTTAACTGGAATGGAATGCGACGACATATATTTACACTTGGTTTGGCATCTGGCTTCAGTTGTAGTTCACAGCTGAAATCTGTAAGACATCCTAATCCTTCAAATAGGTCCTTGTTATTTAACATAATGTTTTGACTGGAATTTACACAATGTATTCTCTGAACTAACTTGAGTGTATTACATGACTTTCTGCCTAGAATATTTTGAGAATCAATATCTACTATGTGAAACAAAACATTATAAGTTTGATTCTTTAGATGTACTGGTAGAGTACATTGACCTATGGTAGGTATTACCTGACCACTGTAAGTAGATAGTTTATGTTCACTCTTAGTTATTAAGTTAATTGGAATATTTAATTGAGTAAATGTTTTCCTTGACATGACATTAGTATCTGCACCTGTGTCTAGCAAAAAACTAATGTTTACATTATTAATAGATAAGTTTGCATACCATGGATCTGACTTAGGACTATTATTGAGGCTATTGACACTTATTGATCCCATGAAGAGTGGATTGACTGGAACATTCGCATTTGGTTGACTGGAACTTTCAGCGTTCTGATTCAGCTCGATGTTGTGTACCTGTTGTTTGCTGCGACAGACTACGGCGAAGTGATTCAGCTTCCCGCACTTGTTACACTTGACACCTTTGGCTGGACACTGAAAGCGATGAACTTGTCCACACCGAGTACATTTCTTGTCAGATTGTGTCTTCTCGTTCGTCTTGGGATTCTTGGATTGATACATCTGTCTTGACTTTTGTATCTGAAGTAACTCTTCTGCCTCTGTGTTGTCTATCCTTTCTGAATTTCCTGCGTTTCCTGCGTGCCTCGAAAAGCACGTAAAGCCGTTGGTCCCGGTTGTCATTTGTAGATCTTTGACAGTCGTTACTATTAGTCAGAAACTCTAAAGTCTGACAACCAGTCTTACCATGGGGTATCGTATTACCCAGTTACTGGGTTGTGGAGGTCCGACAGGCTGGCGCTCCATGTAAAATACTGACATCCAGCTGAATCTGGTTTGACTGGAAGCCAACCCCAATATAGTTGGGAAAAGGCTGGAAGATGATGATCTTACAATTATTAAATAGGTGCGTCCACATAAAGCGAGCAGCCTCGCGAGGCATTTGCCGCGCGTAACAGTTCGGTTAGTGTGGACGCGTCTCGGCGCAAAGCATAAGCGCCCGCTGCCGAGAGCCAGCGACTGCTCTCCCGAGCCATCCAATGTCGGCTTTTGTTTTGCTCGCGCATTTATTTCGTGCCTCGGTCGAGAAACAATAGACGCGTCTACACAGAGCAAGCAGCCTCGCGAGGCAGTTTCCTCGCGCGGAGCATGCCTCGCGAGGCTGCTCGCTCTGTGTGGACGCATCTATTGACGACACGGTTGGCGCCGTCATCGGAAAGTCACCGACATAGCTCTTAAAATTTGCAAGTTGAAGTGGCAATGGGCAGTCCACCACGGAGTGGCGGCCAATATTGAGAATAGGAGGAATACAGTGGAAAGTTCCTCGCTACCCGGTCAAAAGGAAAGTACCTTCCGACTAGACATGTGTTGAGTCTTTAGTTGGAATATCCTATATGTTCTAATGTCGAGGATAACTTTGATTGCGCGATGTAGACTCTTAGTTACTCAGTATTTACATAGATGGCGATGCTGTTCTTTTGTAGTAGATTATTAACCGACTTCAAAAAAAGGAGGAGGTTCTCAATTCGGTCGGTATGTTTTTTTTTTATTTATTTTTTTTATGTATGTACATCGATTACTCCGAGGTTTCTAGTCCGATTAGTGTGATTCTTTTTTTGTTCGATGCAGGATACTTGCAGTGTGGTCCCATAAAAATTTCATCAAATTTGGTTCAGTACTTTTTATTTTGTGAGCATTTTTATTAATTTCGCCTACTTGGATGACATGATGATCTTTACTTTTTGCGTGTTTGTTACGCGATTACTTCGCCAATTGTGGACCGATTTTGAAAATTGTTTTTTTTGTTGTATTAAGGATCGTTCACCTTAGGGAATACTGTAAGTTTCATCGAACTCTGTTCAGCATTTTTTGAGATAGGGAATTTTATTGGAACTTTCTTTTATGTACACAACATGGGCGATGTTAATACCGGTGCTACGGATTACAAAATTCTAGTGCACATGTAAGAAAATGATGTATTTGCCAAGAATTTGGGTTGAATATTAAAACTAAAAAGAGTAAAATAAAAAACTTTTTTCAAAAAAAAATTATGTCCGCTACACTATTACTTCTTACTCAAAAGCACCTCCTCTTCTAGGTTTACCATCACTGCCTGTTCGGTACCCGCTACGACTTCCTCTGCGCCAACTATACTGCCTTCGACCAGAAGACCTTCATCTGTCACTTCGTCTCTGAGGTAGACTGCAAGAATTCGCCCAACTACTGGAGCAGGTAAGGACATTTTTAGCTGCTTAGCTTTTTTTATCGTAGGTATATGTTCCGGGGTCACGGTGATGGTATAAGTCCCGCGACCCCGGCAGGGTTTAGCCCTCTGAGAGGGGGCCTCGTCATTATGCTGAAGCTCTTTGAGGCGCGCGTGGAACACGACGCGCCGTCGACCCGGGCATGGTCCATGGTCGGGCAGCGAGTTGCCCTTTACTCGCCACCCGCATGCCCGCGCCTACGGTGGCCGGAGATCGTCTTGCGACGTCCGACGCCGTGGGTGGAGCGGAGGGAGGACATTGTCCTCTCTCTCACGTGGCCCAACTTCTCTAGCTGCTTAGCTTGAGACTTGTGTGATAGTTGTGGAATATTATTATTTCTTAAAAAAACATTTGGATTATTATAGCACATAATCCCTGGTGGCAAAGCAGCTTAATTCATATACATCTAGATTAGCTAACTCAAGCACATCCAAGTCACGACATTTGTATTGACAGTACCATTCCCTTTTACCAAGGTTATTATTGTGAGCAGTTTAGTTGCTTAAAGTGTCTGACAGACCTAGATATATAATATACTTCGTCTTCAATTTGAACCTTTCATTTCAACTAAAGGGGAATGCTCCAACCAGCCAGCCAGCAAAATTTCTTGCGTTTTTTGCAATTTGCAGACCAGTGCTAAGTTGTATGTTGATTAAAATATTATTCGCGGCTGTAAGACGTATGTAGTTACAGAATTATAATCATCAAAATCACCAATACAACCCTCTAAGTTCATAAAGGCGCAGGAACAAAAAAAAACAGAAAAAGTCATTCCTGCAGCATTGTGAACTAAGAGCGTAACAGACAGACAGATTTAGTCTCCTAAAACAAAATATTATTAGAAACTTGAGATATTTATAAACAGACTAGCGGCCCGTCCCGGCTTCGCACGGGTGGAGGACCCGGTCTAAAATTTGAGATTTAAACTATCCTATCTCTCAAGTTGGATCGAACTGCACATGGTGTGCGAATTTTATTATAATCGGTTAAGTGGTTTAGGAGTCCATTGAGGACAAACATTGTGACACGAGATTTATATATATTAAGATAGGTAATATTGATTTAAACCACATTCCACAAACTCAATTGCATTTGCAATGTGGTTTAGTAATACAAGGAAACAGTGAAATACTGATTATTCTGAAGTCAATAACTGCAATGCTAATGTGGTATTATTCTTGTGGCATACCGTGGCATAATTTTAATAGAAAATTAGGGCTACAGCACACGGGCCACCGGGCACAACCACAAAACGCCGCCACCGGCATATTTCCTGTCATTTTTATACATTTTCCAGTGCAAGTCTGACAGTTCTCCTGCCCTGCCTACGGACATAATATAATGATTTTACAACGAAAAAAAAATACGTTATTTAATATTTTTTTGACTGGCCTTTTTTGGTCTAGTGGTTAGTGACCCTGACTGCTATGCCGGAGGTCGTGGGTTCGATTTCCACCCAGGACAAATGTTTGTGTGATGAGCGCTATCATTTGTTCTGTGTCTGGGTGTAATTTATTTATAACATTTATGTTGTTATTTAGAAATATATAAGTATGTTTATCAGTTGTCTAGTACCAAGAAGGTAACAATTGGACAAGAAGCGTGACGACCTAAAAACTAGACCACCTGCAAATATAACGTACAATGTCATCAATGGTGATCTTACATGTCCACTTTGTGCTCGGACTTTTACAGCAAAGGTTGGATATGCGAGTCACTGGAGAGCACATGAAAGGGCATATCAAAGCTCTCCACCACTCTAATAGCCATCGATTGCAGTCGCTGTGGCCGAAATCGGCTAGATGGCATCATCAGTACCCATAACACAAGCTCTGCTTACCTTGGAACTAGATGGCGTTGTGTGATAGTTGTGGAATATTGTTAGTATAATTTATTGTATTACCTTTTTTTTCTATTTCCAGAAACGATGCCCTGTACCAAGCCACCACGACGACGACACCAGCGCCCCCCCCGACCACCACGACCACCACCACCACCACACAGCGTCCCCCGCGCCCCGGCCGCCGCCGTCCTGCCTACAGATATGACTATGATGATGATGACTATTACTATTCTAGAGATGATTATGACTATGAAGACAGGTGCGTAGTATTATAATATTTGGTAACTAGCTTCTGCCCGCGACTTCGTACACGGATCCTGTTGCTTATGCCAGCGGGATCGTCATCAACATCTGAAAATTCTGACACCCAACTCCAAGAGTCCGAGTAAAAAATGAAAGGGAAATTGGCCAGTAGAGTAAAATTTTTGTTAATATATTCATCGCTAGAGCAGTGGTGGCCCAGTGGTATCGGTCCCGACTTACGAGTTGTATGTCGGAGGTTCGAACTCAGCCAGGCGCATTACTTTGTGTAATTTATTTCATCACCACCGCTCTCAAAACGGTGAAGGAAAACATCGTGAGGAAACCGGCATGTACTAGAAGCAAAAATTCGAAGACATGTGACATCTACCAACCCGCACTGGGCCCGCGTGGTGGATTATGGCCCACTTCTTCTCCTCTCGGAGAGGAGGCCAGTGTCACAACAGTAGGAACATTTATAGGATGATGATGATGATTACGCATTGTAAAAGTGTTTGGGAAGCTACGTAATATCTTCTCATCGAGAATCCCACAGTGTCTCAAAACAAGGGTGTTTAGCCAGTGTGTGTTGCCAGTGATTACATATGGCTCTGAAACGTGGTCTTTGACTGCTGGCCTTTAAGAGAGACTAAGAGTCACTCAACGAGCAATGGAAAGAGCTATTCTCGGAGTGTCTTTGCGGGATCAAATCCGGAACACGGATATTCGGCGAAGAACCAGAGTCACCGACATAGCTCATAAAATTTGCAAGTTGAAGTGGCAATGGGCATTCCACATCGCTCGTAGAACTGACAACCGATGGGGAAGAAAAGTTCTCTCATGGTGACCACGGACCGGAAGACGGTGTGTAGGCAGTTCTCCCACTAGGTGGACCGACGACATCGTGAGAGTCGCGGGCAACCGATGGATGCAAGTGGAGAATTGTTGTTCGGTGTGGCGGTCTAAGGGGGAGGCCTATGTTCAGCAGCAGTGGAGTACTAATTATTCCTAATATCAGGCCCGTGGACGGGTTTCACAATCTGCTGCCACCTGACATCTGTTTCGCAAGCGCTCAGTTCATATTTTAGTTAAATTTTACTTTATTATCTCAGGCATAGATTTTAAATTTGCTTGTTTTTGGGAAGTGACACTTCTGTACGTAGTACTATTAAGTATTCTGTGTTAATATCAGCAGTCAAATACAGTAGGTTTTTTTAATATTTTCAGGAGGCGACCAAGGCCACGCAGGCCTGGCAAGAAGAAGAGGCCACCGGTAGACGACTATGAAGACGATAGGTATGTGTCCATTATTCCTTTCCATAATCTCTCATGGCGAACCACCGGCCGGAATACATAGCGTAGGCCTCCACTAGGTGGACCGACGATATCGTGAGAGTCGCGGGCAACCGATGGATGCAAGTGGCGAATTGTCGTTCGGCGTGGCGGTCTAAGGGGGAGGCCTATATTTTGTTAAATGATGTTTATTTTGTAAGTCAGTTGTTAAAAAACACTTTTACATGTCATATGATATTTTTAAAGGTAGATGAGTCCGGTGTTTCGTACCTGACTACTCTGAGAAGAAACATCAAAAACAAACTCAGAGGTCACTGTCTCTTTTAAAGTCCAGACATTACGAGTATTCTGTTAAAGCCATACGAAGACCATGCAGGTGTCTGAAGTGGTTCAGCAGTGGACGTCTTCCGACTGATGATGTTGATAACGATGACTGGAACTCGCTTATTGCGTCTGTGTCACCGAACGCAAACCCCTAGAGTGCTTCTTCTGGTTAAATTCACTCCATCGTAGACTTTGATCCATCACCTCTGATTTAGAATATAGAACTGGGCTCGCGTGGTGATTACAGTCTTCTCCGTCTCTGTGAGAGGAGGTTTCTGTTCTAGCAGTGAGAATATTATGGGATGATAATGCTTGTGCTTACGAGTATGTTTTCTCAATTTATAAAACGAAGAGCAGCTGTTATATCTTAGGAAATAACTAGAAGTATATTTAGTTGTCAGTCCGTCTTCTTCTTCAACATTTAGCCACATAATGCTGAGCGTAAGCCTCCTCAAAATTTCCCTTTAGAAGTAGCTCTATATGTAACTATCATATCAACAAAATATCATAAAACTTCCAGATACGATCGGCGTCCAAGACCAAGAGACGAACAACCAGAAGACGATTACGAAGAAAGAAGACCGTACGACAGAAGACCAGCGAAAAGACCCGCCTACAACGACAGAAGACCATATGATGATGAAGAGGACAGACGCCCAGCAGCCAGGAGACCAAGACCAAGGACTCGAGATGAAGAAGAAGAAAGATATAGACCTGATGATGAGGAGAGGCCTAGAGTGGGACAGAGAGATCAGAACAGAGACGAGAGGCCACTACGACCAAGGCCGAGAGATGAATATAGGCCTAGAGATGAGGTAAGACCTAGAGATGAAATCAGGCCACGAGATGAAGTTAGACCAAAGGATGAAGTTAGACCAAGGGACGAAATCAGACCAAGGGATGAAGTCAGACCAAGAGACGAAGTTTCCAAACCACGGGATGACGTCATTAGGCCAAGAGATGAACCTAGAGTTGAAGATGAAGTAAGACCTCGTGACGAAATCAGACCCCGTGACGAAATCAGACCCCGCGATGAAATTAGGCCCCGCGACGAAATTAGACCGAGGGAACCAATCAGGCCCAGAGACAGGTTTAGGCCACGTGATGAAATAAGACCCCGGGATGAAATTAGACCTAGGGACGAAATAGCACCCAGAGATGAAATAAGTCCACGTGACGAAATCAGACCAAGGGATGAAATCAAACCGAGAGACGAACCTCTTCGCGATAGACCAGAAAGACGACCTATCAGGGACGAGGTACAGGCAGAGGAAAAACCTGTCAGACCGTCCAGACCAAGGGAAAACAGATTCTCGGAAGGTCGAAGATATAGAGGAGAGACTCCTTTTAAAAACAGAGACGATAGACCGTACACAAAGTCTGACTTTGTCCAAAGACCATATGATGAAAGGAATGAGGAGAGGAGAGAAGTGCCAACAGCACCTGGAACCCCAGCTCCTGGCCTCGTCAAACCAAATGGGCATGGTATTTTTGCCCAACCACGAATGCCTCCGAAGATAAAAAGGCCAGTTCCAATTACCGAAAAAGATAAATATGACTACGTACCCATTGCTACCACAAAAGCTCCCCCAAAAGTAGACGATGATGAATACTATGATTATGAAGAAGACGATACAAGTAGACCATCTTCTTCTGGAAAGACCAGTACGGTTCAGCAAAGACCAAAGTTTGAGCGGGTTGAAAAGGAAAGATTCAAACCCACCAGGCCGCACTATTCGGATAAAGGTAGAAAGACTAAAAGACCAATTGATTATGAAGACGAGGCCTATGATGAACCAGTGAAGACACAGAAGTATTCCTACAATCAGAGGGTCAAAGAAGAGAGGGTCAAACCTAAACCTCTACCAGCAGATGATGAGTACTATGATTATGAGGAAGAAAAGAGAGAAAAAGAGAGATTCAGAGCAGGAGAAGATATTACAAGCCAAATTAAAGACTTGCGACCAAATGTGAAGGTAGTTAAGCGTCCTTTTTTACCCTCTAGGGGTGGAAGCCCGTACCTTCCCCGCGGACTACAGCCCGTAGCGGGAAGGGATGTCTCAGCACCACTTAATACCACCCCGAAACCTACCACCACTTCTCCTAAACCTACGACTACGCCTGTCCCCTCTACCACTACTTTCATCCCTAGCACCACTACTATTACAACAACTACAGAAAAACCCACAACAACAATAACAACACAAAGAACAACAACAGAAGAATTTAAAGAAGAATACGACGATGAATACTACGATGAAGAAGACATAGATTACGATAAGAACAAGAAAGAAACTACAACAGTAGTTGTTACAAAGCCAACAACTACTACAATAGCTTCTACGACTAGAAAAACGACAACAGTACCACCAAAAACAGAAGAACCACTAACATACGAAGAGAAAGCTAAAAATTTAGCTTCAAAAGTTTTGAAAGTATACAACGACAACTATGAAGCCATTCGTGGCAAACTAGAATCTACTTTAGCTCCTGGTGATTACATCAAACCGTATCTAGCTACAGCTACTCCTTTAGTAGCAGAAAATCCTTATAAACCTTCAGATTACAAGAAGGATGTGAAACCAAAGCCAGAAATATCTAAACCGTACACAGCGACTGGAAAACCGTTGATACCAGAGAATATTTCAATCAGACAGAATCTGGCAGATAGTATTGAAAATGATTACGATGTTAGGCTAAATGAGGCGCTGACTCCAACTTTGCCTGTTAGCAGAGTACCATCAGGCTTTGTTATACCAGACAGAGATTATACTTACTCGAGGTTTAGGAGTAATTTGCAGCCGGCAGACCCTCAATATGCAGCCTCAGACAGTTTCCAAGTGAGGAAAAGACCTCAGGTCTCTGGGGTTAGCATAAGAACCCCGTCTTCGTACTATCTCCATCCTCAAAGACTGGTCTATCAAGAAGATCCTTCTCAAAGGTATCCTAGACAGCTATTTTATAGGTCTGTAGACTTTTATTAGATTTGCAGGGTTTATGAAAACTTGTAGGGTAGATCTGGGACCGATTTGAAAGGCAACGTTTTTTCAAATTTACGACGACAATTTCAATTTTTTGGTACTGATTTTTTGTGTCAACCCGTATTTTTATAGAATATTTTGCAGAGAAAGAAATAATTTGTTTAATGAAACAGATTTGATTTCAATACAATTTAAATTGTTTTAATTAATCAAGAGATAATTTATATTTTTTTAAATGTAGATCTCATGAACTTTTTATATCATTCAAAGTCTCTAAAAACAGCTTTTTTTCGATAGTTGGCTTGGAAAACTGTAAGAGGATTGTGGGTATTAAAGTTTAAAAACATACATGCATAACATTGAGCTATTATTACTACGTATAGAGACGACACCACGTATCACCACTATGTCCCGTCCAGGATGAGTGCACGCGCCTATGTTCACTCAGTTGTTTGACAGCTCTGTGTCGTGCTCTAGGCGCGCGCACTCATCCTGGATGGGACACAGTGGTGATACGTGGTGTCGTCTCTATACGTAGTAGTAATAGCTCAATGATACCTACATACATACATAATCTTATGCCTTGTTGGTAAGGGGTAGGCAGAAATAAACTGTAGACACATAATAACCTACTTGAAAAACGAGGGAGGTTATATGCATTTGATATTTTTTACAAAACGTTACCCAATCGGACAGTTTTGTTTTTTGTAACAAAAAAAAGATAATTCTTATACCCTACAGGATTTCGTATAAGTACATTTTAAATGTTAAGTCAATTAATAAAAAATAAATTATGTATGTAAAGAAAAAAACAATTTTCGGAATACTGAAAGACCACTGCCAATTTTTTTAATTTATAGAAATTAAAAGATTTTTTTTATAAAAAATAAAATACTCTTAGTTACCTGTATTTTTAAGAAAATTCTTGTGAGTTTGTAATCGAAAAAAAACCATATTTCGACATCTCAAAGTCGACAAACAAAATATAGAAAAGCACATATTTTCTTTTATTTTTACCCGACTCTGACGCAGTTTTAAAGGAGGGTAACGATTTATAAAATATGACTTTCAAGGGACATTGACGCCGAGAAACTTTATTTGTAATATTTTTTTCTCGATTACAAACACACCCAAAACAATTGTACATTTTATAAATACGAACAACATTTTTTTTTATTTTGTATACAATAGTTTTAAGGAAACTTTCCTATAATAAAAAACTATGTAATATATTTTTGTCTTTTACTGCTTCAATTATTATTTGTGTGCCGAATTGCCGATCTTGACTTATTCGTCAACTCGCGCGCTATTAACTCGCTCGGTCGCGCGAGTTGGCACCTTCCGATTTGACCTATTTTTGTTGTCGTCAACTCGCGACTGAGCGAAAATCTGACGTATTTATAGTTGTCTACAAAAGTGTTTCTATTAACATTTATTTTAATAGAACCTACATCACACGTATATGACACTAAACGTGTAAAGTAGGTTAATTGAGGGCCAGTGGGGCCATTAATAAAATATATGCACAAAGACGTAAGCAATTAAGTTTTTTTTCTTAAGTTAGATTTCAATGTGAAATCTAAGCAAAAAGTACCAGGAGAACAGGATAATGAAGAAGGTTTTGGTGCTGAAATTGAAAGAGGGATCTGAACAAAAAGTACTAGGAGAACAGGATCATGCTGGAGGTTTTCATGCCACCCAACGGTCTTCAAAACTAAAAATGTCTTTCGGCGAATACTCAATACCCAAAAATGTACTAGGACTGCATAAAATCATTGTGGTAAGTTCTGTCTCAACATACGAGTTTTGGGCAAATCTATTTATGACAAAAGTACTAGGCTTGCATGGAATTTAGGTGGTATTAAAATTTAGATAATTAAATAAAGGTAAGCAGAAAGTACCAGGAGAACAAAATCATGCTGAAGGTTTTCATGCCGCCCAACGATCTTCAAAACTACGAATGTCTTTCGGCGAATACTCGATACCCAAAAATGTACTAGGACTGCATAAAATCAATGTGGTATTTTGTTATTTTAACAGTTCTGTCTCAAAATACGAGTTTTGGGCAAATCTATTTATGACAAAAGTACTAGGTTTGCATGGAATTTAGGTGGTATTTAAATCATTAAATAAAGGTAAGCAGAAAATACCAGGAGAACAGGATCATGGATCAACAGGTTTTAGTACCGAAATTGAATGTGGGATCTGAACAAAAAGTACTAGGAGAACAGAATCATGAAGAAGGTGTTCATACAGGATCACGAAGAAGGTTTTAGTACCGAAATTGAATGAGGGATCTGAACAAAAAGTACTAGGAGAACAGAATCATGAAGAAGGTGTTCATACAGGATCACAAAGGAGGTTTTAGTAACGAAATTGAATGAGGGATCTGAACAAAAAGTACTAGGAGAAGAGAATCATGAAGAAGGTGTTCATACAGGATCACGTAGAAGGTTTTAGTACCGAAATTGAATGAGGAATTGGAACAAAAAGTACTAGGAGAACAGAATCATGAAGAGGGGTGTTCATGCCGCCCAACGGTCTTCAAAACTAAAAATAAAGCCTGATGAGCACCGGGCACGCCGCAGTCGCAGCTGTAAGACCCCTCTTGGAGGAGTGGCTGGATAGGTCCCACGGTGTCCACACCTACCATTTGACGCAGGTCCTCACCGGACATGGATGCTTCGAGAGGTACCTGCGTCTCATAAAGAAGGAGGAAACGCCCGGAGGACACGGTGGAGCATACGGTGCAGGACTGCCCTGCTTGGCCGGAGCTCCATCGTGTCCTCACGCAGGCAATACGCGGAAATCTCTCGCGACCGGCATTGGTCGAGGCCATGCTTCGGGGCGACACGGAGTGGGAAGCGGTCTCCTAGCTCCTTCTGCGAAGCAGTCATGCTCACGAAGGAGGAGGCGGGCCGTGTGAGAGAGAGGACAACGTCCTCCCTCCACCCCAGCCGCAGCGTGGCAGACGCCCACGGCGGCGGATGTCGCCGGACGATCTCCGGCCACCGCACCTAGCTGGCATGCGGGCGGCGAGTAAGGGGCAACTCGCTGTCCGACCATGAACCGTGCCCGGGTCGACGGCACGTTGTTTTTGTTTTTGTATTTTTTACCGATAACACCCTTAACAAAAAAAAAAAAGGTTTATAAAATAAAACAACGCTATTTTTTAAATAATAATTTGTTCTAAATATATTTTTCTCATATCAATAATTAAACATACAATAGATTCTAAACGATTCGTAAGGCAATTCCAATTCAACGAAAAAAAAAAAAAACATCCTGAACCTAGTTTTAATACGAACGTCAGAAAAACAATTATTTTGTCATTTAGAAATTAAATAATTCCATCTGAAAATGTTAAAATAGAAAATTATTTACAAAAACTGCTTATAAAACGATTGTTAAAACGACACAGTATTTTATTTTGACAATCTAAGATCATAATTATATGTATACAGTACTCCAAAATTAATAAAGCAAATAGAAATATTCGTCACTGTTCGGCAAAGGTCGCATTCCCCGAGCGTCGGAAGACGATATGTATATAGAGTTGTTAAGTGCATTTTCTTCATGCATAACTTAGTAGAAATGTAGAATTAAATGTTTTGTAATAGCAGCTCTATATAATTCCACACAGAGAGAACACGTGCAGTCACCACCAGTATATAAAGACGACTGACGGACCTTTGACTGACAGGCGACAGCCGCCGACCGCCCGAATTGTTTTCAATTGTTTCACGTGATTTGACATATTACATTGACTCCTGTTTCTTTCGAACAAGGTGCAAAATGCAAGTGCATTGTTTAGGGCTCTCTTCGATTCAATGATTCGGGTGTTTCCGGGAATACGACAATTGGCGAAGATTTGCATGCGCATTATTAATATGGGAGTACTGTACATAGTTTAATAATAGACAATCTAAAAACATATTTTGACTGTCACTCGATTTTTGAATTGAAATCACTTTACAAAAAAGTAATCTTAATCTATTTTTTATGAAATACTTAAATTATTTAAGGCACCACAATAGCATTTCATTTATAATTATAAAAATACAACATTTTATTATTATTTTATATTTAACACACATTGAATTTAAAATGTACATGTTTCACTATATGTAAATATTTTTTTATATAATTTTGAACACATTTTTTCCACGATTATCACAACAATTAATCTGTGATTTTCTTTCGTTTTGGTAAAAGACCTTATAATTCAGAATATCAAAATTTGACGACCTAAAAAAGTGACAAATTAATCAAAAACGTTACGTAATTCTTCAAACACTTTCAACAGAATTTACTAAACTATAGTCAGTTCAATACATTTCAAGGTCGCATACCCAGAAAGTTGGCAACGTCGCTAATAGCTGTCAAAAATTTACAAGTTTTAATTAATGTATGGATGCAATATTACTGTATGGAAATAAGAAATATGACTCTGAAGAGTACTAGAAAATTAATATAGAAATGCAATTAAAACACTGAATTTGATGTTGCAACCGTTTCAGGTGTATCAAAGGTATTTGGAAAGTTTCCAAATACTTTTTTTACGTCTAAAACTATATTTGGTGTTACAATATTAATTATTGCATACCCTATTCCACTTTATAATGCACTACAGAGCCATATTTCTTATTTCCCTACAGTAAATTTGCAAAATTAATTAAAACCTGTAAATATTTGACAGCCATTGGCGACGTTGCCAACTTTCAGAATTTGCGCTCTTAAACCCCGACGCAAAAAACACAGTGATTTATAATCGTGTCAAAACGAGTATACTGATTATAACGTATTTTTTAATGGCTTATTTTATCCATTGAGCTATTATTACTACGTATAGAGACGACACCACGCATCACCACTGTGTCCCATCCAGGATAAGTGCGCGCGCCTAGCACGCCACAAAGCTGTCAAACAACTGAATGTATATAGGCGCGCGCACTCATCCTGGATGGGACACAGTGGTGATGCGTGGTGTCGTCTCTATACGTAGTAATAATAGCACAATGATTTTATCATGGATTTTAGCTATAAAAATTATGAACAATATTTTAAGCTTTCTATATATAATCATCAGGATAAAATATCGGAGGTAACTCAAATTTTTAGATTTTGTTTACTAGTCCATAGATAATCATTGGGTCCGATTGCGTTTCTTCAGCGCACTTAAATAATGCCGAATAATAGACTTAAATTAGTCTAAAATTCGTACTAATATTATTGCTATTGCGTTTGTTAATTAATTGTGTCCACAACACTATTTATGTTCAATTCGGACTTAAATTATGTCTACGCATGTCTTTTGCTATTCCGTTTCTGACAATTTGACAGTTCGTTGACTTTAAATGAACTTATACGCCTAGGAAGTGTTATTCTTTAAGTTCGCACCTATTTAGTCCGTACTTAAGCTAAGTTTCTTCAGAAAACAGTGAAAAATTTTTCCTAATTGCTGGGCTATCATTCAAAGAAGATTCAATAAGGAACGGCAACGGTATGAGTACGAAATTGATATTATAGAAAGATTGTTTTTCTTGTATACGGTGTAAGCATAACATACATTATACCTTAACTTTTTTCGTTGCAGGGTTACGAAAAAAAATTAAAAAAGTTTTAAATTAAATGATTAATAAAACTTAATTTCGAAAAAACTTTTTATTTATTTTTTGATGCTATTCTTTCTTCATTCTTGGCTTTTTTGTATCCATATTTATTAAAATTATAATATTTCTTGCGAAAACTCAGATAAATGAGAACCTCCTCCTTTTTTTGAAGTCGGTTAAAAATAACCACGACAGATTTGACAACTTGACAGACTAGCGGTGTTGTGTTGTCATTTACGGCGACAAACGAACGTAATTATGTCCATTTCCATAGACGTAGAATTAAGTTAAATTTAGTGACGTGAACTTATTTTAACAGAAACGCAATAGCTTTAAATTAAGGACATGGACATATTTAGTAAAATTTTTGTCTGTCATTATTTAGGTTCGGAGAGAAACGCAATCGGACCCATTATCGCATAAAACATGTCACGTAATCAAGACATTTGGACTTAGAAAGACATAATATTAATTACAAATAGTTTTTTTCCTTTACCTAACTTATTAATGTCATGAACTGTCAAAAAGATTTCAGTATAAAATATATAACACCGATTTTATAAAATTAAAATGTTCAGCTGTATTTTATTTGAAGTAATCACAGCCGTTTGCTAAATTTTTGGGCTTATTAGATAGAGAACAATACCACGAACGCCCAAAAGGTTTAAAGCACTCATTTTTAACAAAGATTTAAATCGCTAGATTAGCCCTCAATGAAAAACACTTAAGAGGTGTTACTTCGCATCAGGTTCTCCAATGGAGACCACGCACCGGCAAGCGCAGCGTGGGACGTCTTATGAAGGCCACAGGATCACACTGGATGCAGGCCGCTTACAGCCGGTCCTACTGGAAGTCTAAAGGGGAGGCCTATGTTCAGCAGTGGACGTCTTACGGCTGATATGATGATGACGATGACATCGCATAAGAACTCTTTTGTTCGTGTCGCTCTTGCTCAGCGGCACTATTGGATACTGGGTTCACGGGTCTACGATAGAGTCAATGCTGCACTAAATATTTGCGTACTCACCCGACAGCATTGCAAGACCCCTGTAAGTGCGTGGTTAAAAGGTCTCACTTATGAAGAATCTGAGAAACTTTTACAGTTAGTGAGTTAAAATTCAACATTTTACACTTTAGTCGCAGGACATACACACACACATTCACACAAATATACATACACACACACACACACACACACACACACACACACACCCACATACACACACAAACATACCCACAAACATTTGCTTAGCTTTTATTGTTTTTGTATACCTCGATATGTTTTAAATAGATTTCGTTTGCTTTTGTATCTTTGATTGTATTGTATCTTTAATTTTTTATATGCTGGTCCGGAGGAAGGTTACGGCATTCGTGATACAGGGGAATCCTAGTACGAATGTCAAAGCACTCCTTTGACACCTAAGTACATTTATTTAACTAGATTTGTATTGAAGGAGATCTACTGTACCTATTTTTCTAGTAATAAAGATTTTTATATTTTTATAAGAAACGATGGACCATTTTTTTAAACATTTTTTAAACTTGGTTTTAAAGAAATGACAATGGATTTTAAACCAAATTTTTTGCTAATAATATCCGATTTGATCTCTTAACCCGTTTATTGGTACAGTTGAAATCAACGCGTTGAATTTTACTTATTTATTTATTTACACTTAGACTGAGTAATGACAAAACAGATGTATCCAAACATGAAACAAACAAAAAGTTAACTTTATATATCGTTCGGGAATCTAATGATTTAAATCATTGTTATTTAAGCACAGATTAAGTATCTAAACACACTATGCCGAACGTACGCGACCGAAGTTCCGCGGCTGATTTTACGTTCCAACGTATTCGGCTGATATGACACACCATAAGTGGCAACTTACGCGGCAGAAATTCAGTTGGGCAATTTTGTGTGTATATTCAATTCAGTGTTTCGAGCGCTGTCGTGGCGTCGTGTCGTGTTATCTAAACAGCCGGACAGACAAATGCAAAATAAAGTGATCCTGTTAGGGTTCCGTTATTACTTTTGAGGTGCGACCGAATTTCCGCTGAACTTACGCCCGACTGAAGTTCGGCTGTACGCTATAACGCAACGTAATTTCGGCATAATGTGTCGCCAGTAATTCAAATAGCATTGCAGGCGTAATCAAGCCGAACTTCCGTCGCGTATCCTCGGCATAGTGTGTTTAGACACTTAAGGTTAAAACCTGTCTTGATTGTGACCTTTTCAATGTCTTATTTACTTTCTATGTTACTATAAATACCACTAAACGTCGAATAAAATTATCGTGAGAAAACTTAACCAGTCTGCAATCCCAAAACGTACTTCAAGAGTCATCACTACTCGTTTCTTCTCTGTAAGAGAAGATAAGAGCAGTGGGAAACACAGACTATTTTATACCATGTTGCCATAGAAATCTCAGCTGTATTCTGCTGATTATAAGCTTCCAATTAGATCGAGAAGCCTCCAGCAACCTATTATGTACCTTTAGGTGGGCAACCCAACTCACATGATCTACCTAAAAAGCCAAAACCCAATCAGAAACTGGAATTCTCCACCTGACCCACAGACCTATGCTTTATCCAGCTTTCTGGTATTCCACTTCTGTCCTCATGATATGCTGCATTTTGGACGCCAGTCTTGGTTTCCTTCTCCTCCGAAGGTTCTTCGCGATGGAACAGCCTGTTGATGGGGAATTGGATGTAGTAGAAGACGAAGGTGGAAGTCCAGATGAGGATCTGGTAGAGGCAGACCTGCCACCAGGTCATGATGCCGAAGATTCCGTACAGCCAGCGGCCGGAGAAGAAGTAGATGGAATAGTAGCTGGAAAGAAAATTATAGGTTAGCACAAAGAAGGTATATAAGGGTCGTTAAAAAAGTTCATAATTAAGGCGGCACACTCATCATCAGCCTATAATGTTCCCACTGCTGGGACACAGGCCTCCTCTCTGAGAGAGGGAGTGGGCCATAATCCACCACGCGGGCCCAGTGTGTATTGGTAGATGTCACATATCTTCGAATTTTTGGTTCTAGGACATGCCGGTTTCCTCACGATGTTTTCCTTCACCGTTTTGAGAGCAGTGGTGATGAAATAAATTACACAAAGTAATGCGCCTGACGGGGTTCGAACCCAAGACCTACAACTCGTAAGTCGGGACCGATACCACTGGGCCACCACTGCTCTCTACCTCAATATAATCTTACTCGCTCGCACTTGCACGTATCACGCACTATTGCTTGCTCTTTCTTATAGTTGTCTACGCGAAAATCTATTTATTTTAAGGCGAAAAAAAAAGGAAATTCGAAAAACTAAATGACATAAGATCTGCTTTATAGTTAGTTCAGTAAATATAAAAACTTTTATAATCTAATTTTAAGTATTTTATGATTGTCAGCGGTTTATTGTTCAGTTTAGAGGTAACTTTGGGATTTTTTTCTATAGAGTAAATTTTATGGAATCGTGTTTTCGCCAAACATAAGACCTAACATGAATCCTCAACTTTACCATAAATTTATTTCAAAATTAATGCTGCAGTATTTTCGGCGTATCAGAGGATTCTGCTAAGCCATTTGAGGTAGTATGGCCTCTTAACTAACAACAACTTCTTAATTTCTACGTGATATCTTAAACTCTATATGTTTATTTTTCTTGGCTTTACGATGCACTCAACAATCACGGGTTTCACCATGATGTTACTTAGGTATTCCCGATTCCGACGGTCCGACTTCGCCCAGTGGTATCGGTCCCGACTTACGAGTTGTAGGTCGTGGGTTCGAACCCCGCCAGGCACATTACTTTGTGTAATTTATCTCATCACCACTGCTCTCAAAACGGTGAAGGAAAACATCGTGAGGAAACCGCCATGTCCTAGAACCAAAAATTCGAAGAAATGTGACATCTACCAATCCGCACTGGGATGAATCGTCCTATCGGTGAAAAGTCCAAAGGTGAAAGAGTCTATCGGTAAAACGGCCATAAGTGAATCGTCCTGTCGACGAAACGTCCAATGACGAACCGGTCGTCGGTGAATCGTTGCAGAAATATAATATAATATATAATATTCCACAACTATCACACAACGCCATCTAGTCCCAAGCTAAGCAGAGCTTGTGTTATGGGTACTAGACAACTGATAAACATACTTATATATGTCTAAACGCATACATATTATAGATAAATTACACCCAGACACAGAACAAAATTAAATGATCATGCTCATCACACAAACATTTGTCCTGGGTGGGAATCGAACCCACGACCCCCGGGGTAACAGTCAGGGTCACTAACCACTACGCCAACAGGCCAGTCAAATGATAAATGGGCCCACGTGGTAGATTATGGCTCTCCCTCTCTCAGAGAGGAGGCCTGTGTCGCAGCAGTGGGAACATTATAGGCTGAAGATGATGATATAAGTATTAAAAAAACAATTCTTGGTACTCACACGATGGCATACAGCACGCCTGCTCCACCAACCAACCACAGCTCAAACTTGTAATTCGTGGGATGTCTCCGGGCCTGCAGAATAGTCTCCACCAACACCACAATGGCGATGTTCGTGTGGACGCAGTGGTTGAACCACCACGGCACCAGCTGATCGTAGACTTCAGGGAACACCAGCTCACGGTCGATCCAGTAGACGGTCCAAAACATTGAGGTTATGAACTGGAATAGAAAAAATAGGAAGGTTGTTTAAGGCTTGTCTTTAAATGCTTCCAGAAAAGTAACTATTTTATGACCAAAAATCAAAATGCTATTGTTGGTGCCATTTAAGATGCCAATAGCGGTCATTGTTGTGTTGTTATTCTTATGCAACGACGATATATTACTAGACTCCGCATGCACGATCAAAGGAACAAAAACTATTCTGTCAACTCGCTGAGGAACTACGTAAACGAGGGGGACGGGGCACTGCGTTGTGATTGGCTAATTTAAGGTCTGTTCTGTCTCAAGGTATGTTTACGGCTCACAGGAGTGGACGAAATAAGACGGATATAAGACTTTTTTGTCTAAAGTGTTGACAGACATCGGTCGCCTGTTATTAGGAGTCTAGTAATATATCGTCGTTGTTCTTATGTTATTATACAAGGAGTTATTAAGTAAAGGTTTACCTAATAACTCCTTGTATAATGACATAAGATCAGAATTGGAATTTTTGTGATATGATAGTGTTTACTTGTGAGTCTTAAATATAAAAATAATACAAAATCTTAGGTATACCTAGGTGAAATATTTTTACCATTTTGATATCTTATGATTACTTAGATACTTATATCTTTTCTTACTAATTTATTCAGTATTTTATAAAAATGCTAATTCTGAGCTTATGTCATTACACGAGGACTTATTAGGTAGGGGTCAATGTCCGCTATTCACATCTTAACTGGCACCAACTATAGCCAGAATGAATAAATGCTCAACATATTATGTATCAAAAAATATTGTAGAAATTAACCTTATTTCTATAAAAAAATATCAACCTAAGCGGGTCGACGATGCCCCGCTTCGCAGGACTTCTATTTCTGTTTGCATGGTTTAAAGGAAACCAAACCAAAGTTTGGGGTCCCTGAAATCTTGCTAGTCTTGTGACCCCGGAACGTTAGGGGCTATTGAAGGCCACCGTAGATTTTAGTCAGTACAATTCAGAATGTCCCTTTTCCCTGCCCTGAGTGGGAAGACTCATTTGATGATTTTACCACGCTAAAAAAAAAGGCGGGGCAAGTCTCTAAAGAGACTCCAGGTGGCCCCAGCAACTCCTCATTAACCTTTTAACAGCCAACGTTGGATAAATCCAACAATTTTTTTCGGGCCTATTCCGCCGACGTCGGATGTATCTCGGTAGAGAATATTCACGATTTTTGTTGTTTTGTTTGATTTTATTGCATCTATTCTATATCTCTATGTTTATGTTGATAGACAGATATAATACTTTTTATTGTACACCATAATATTTTACAAATCGGAGCTTAAGAGGAGCAGAAAGAGAGGAACTTGTATTTCACCGATTCGTGGCCTGGCGCTGGGGGCACGACAATTGATATGAAGTCTGGCTGTTAAAAGGTTAATAAAGCTATGAAACTTACCAGGGTCAGGGGTAATACGAGTCCGGAGAACATGACATCCCTGACATACTTGAGTTTCTTCCCCAGGGGTGACTCGTGACGCTCCAGCCACTCCATGATGTCGTACACCAAGGACATGGTCAGGAATAGGGTCTGGAACAGCTGTGGGCAAGAGAGGGAAACAGTTATTTATGATACTAGTGCGGTAAGTTGGTTTTTACAAGCCCGAGACAAAGTCGAGGGCCTACTGGTTCAGGTTTGTTCAAATTGCATGCAAATAGCAATTTTGATACAAGGACCTTGTATAATGAAAACGCGGACTTAGAAAGTCATAACGACGTTGGGTTAAAATAAAAAAAACTGATTTTCTCGAACATCTAATGCACTTTCTAAATTCCATACAGTATTTACCCGCTATACCTACTTTTTATTCAGAAATTATCTATTTACCATAGGCCTAATAGACAAAACAAAAGAAGACGCATAATGCGAGGTTTGACACGAGTAATTTCTAAGGTTAACTCTTTCTTATGAGGTCATGTGTCTTAGAATTAATTTGAATACAGTGGAAACACTTTCAATGTGTATTATAACGGTATTCATTTTCTCTTTTTGAATTAAAATGTAAACGGTTTAGGCCTATCATCATCTGCCTGCCTTTTCCCAACTATATACAAAATCAATAGTAGATTACGCACCAAGGGAGTAAAGCATTGCCTTACGTCACGGGCGTATTGAATCCCCAAGCGACACTAAGGATTCTGGGGGTGAACCTCCGTAGCGCAGCGAGGAGGGAATTAAGTTGAGAATCCTTAGTGTAGCGAGGGATTCAAGTTAGCCCAAGACAAGGCAGCTTTACTCCCGAGGAGCGTACTCTGCTTTTCACACCTACTGCGAGGAAATGAATTCGATTTTTGAAATTTGATGTGGTACGACCACCTTCGAACGTGAAGTTGGCATCACTGTAAGCGATCAGCTGTTGCGGCCAGCGGCCGCCATTACTGATCCAACTCTTAGGTGAAAGTTTTCATACGGTTTTATTTGAGATTCCAAATTCAAATCACATTATTCCCACGGGAATAAAGAAATTCAGTACAATATTATTGCCCGGCTCGAGCGAGGGGGAACAATGACTTGCTTTACAGTACGGTTTGCCTGACATAATATAATTTGACATTTACGAGCAAGTGGTGTGAAAAATATTTTATTTGTAAAAAGTCGGGAAGAAAAAAAAATTGGCACGGTTCGGGTTGGTCGTTTCCATGGAGAAGAACCGGCAAGAAACTCCATGGTTACTCTTTTAAAATAATTGCTTTTACAATGTTATTGTTACAGTTTGGTATACATAGACATGAGAGAACATCGTAGGCACGATAAGAAGAGGGAACTTCTTACCAAAAACTTAGCAAAAAAAAAAATATTGTGGTCGGCTTCCAATCGAGATGCAGCTGGATATCAGTATTTTACATGGAGCGACTGCCTGTCGGACCTCCACAACGCAGTGACTAGGTAATACGATACCCTATTAAACGAAATTTCTAAAACAATTGGGATATGGATCGGGCTGCTGCGCTGCGTGTAGCGGTTAGATTCCCGCACGGAGCAAATATTTGTATCATCTACAATAACACTTGTTTAGGGTCTGGGCGTTTGTGTATGTGAGTTTATATGTTTGTAAACGCACCCACGACACAGGAGAAATTCCTAGAGGCTACGTTTTTTTTTTATAAATAACAAAACGAAAGTCTTAAGGCGGAAACCTTTTACGCGACCCGATGAAACGTGATGCGTGTTGACTTGAATCAAATGTGCAGGCATTTTTTTTTTAGGTGGTAAAATCATCAAATGAGTTCCTTCGGATGCCCTTTACGTTCCAGGACCGCGGTATCCTGGGTTAAGAAAAACCCGCGACCCCAGCAGGCATTTGGCGCGAAACACGACGCGCCACCGACCCGGGCTTAGTCCTCGGTCGGACGGCGAGCTACCCATTACTCACCGTCCGCAAGCCCGCTCCGCCGCTGTGCCCTCTGCTGATCAGAGGGACACGCGTTGGAGCGTCCACACGACAGGCTATTCGCATACGGGCAAAGAGACCCCTTAGGCACACAGTGCCTAAGGAAGAGTTTTTGCCCACATCCCAGGGTGCACCGGCCCGAAAAACTGGTCTTCCCCCCGGACGTATCCGAGAGGGAACTCCAGTCCACGAGCGCACGTGGAGGTTTCCTGTCTTAGCACCCCAAATGTGCAGGCATGGCGTCGTGTCGGTTGTTCATAGTGTGATTCTGGTCTATAGAAAACAATACATTTGATTCGACTCAACACGCATCGCGTTTCATCGGGTCGAGTCGCGTTTTAATAATGTGTAGGCGACTTTTTAATAATAATATTCCACAACTATCACACAACGCCATCTAGTCTCAAGCTAAGCAGAGCTTGTGTTATGGGTACTAGACAACTGATAAACATACTTATATATTATTTCTAAATACATACATTATCTATCTTTTATATCTTTCTATATTCTTCTTCTATAATATAAAAATGGATCACAAAATGTGTTGCTAAGCTCATAACTCGAAAACGGCTGGACCGATTCGGAAAATTCTTTTTTTGTTGTGTTTGTAACCATCGGAACCGGGTTTTAGACCAGGTCTTCCACCCGTGCGAAGCCGGGACGGGCCACTAGTATATTATTATTATTATTATATATAATATAAAAATGGATCGCTAAATGTTTTGCTAAGCTCATAACTCGAAAACAGCTGGACCGATTCAGATAATTAGTTTTTTTGTTGTGTTTGTAACCATCGGGACCGGGTTTTTGAGGACCGTGTTCCACCCGTGCGAAGCCGGGACGGGCCGCTAGTTATAGATAAATGACACCCAGACACAGAACAAATGATCATGCTCATCACACAAACAATCGAACCCACGACCCCCGGCGTAGCAGTCAGGGTCACTAACCACTAGACCAACAGGCCAGTCAAAAAAAAATATTGACGATTCCAGTGCTATTAATTCCCGCTCACAGTGAGACCTGACCTCATCACGTCAACATTCTATGACAGTCGCGTCTGTCCTCTACACGAGTGAACTTTGTCTCGCCAGTGGCTGATAGCCGCCAGACATGATGTGACCTCGGCTTCACCTTTAATTATTAACTTTAACTGATTATGACTAATTAGTGCGAGTTATTTATCTGTTATAATAGATTGTTTGTATCACAGTGATCTAATAAACATGGTTTTGTTATTTTGTAACGGATTAGTGTTATTTTAGTTTGGAATTGTGTAATTTACTGCGTAAATAAATTGAAAATCTTTTAAGTCCGTCAGATCGGACAGCGAGTAAAGGGCAACTCGCTGTCCGACCATGGACCATGCCCGGGTCGACGGCGCGTCGTGTTCCACGCGCGCCTCAAAGAGCGTCAGCAAAATGACGGGGCCCCCTCACAGGGCCAAAGCCTGCCGGGGTCGCGGGACTTATTTCCATCACCGTGGCCCCGGAACATAAAGAGCTATCGAAGGACACCGTGGATTTTAGTCAGTACCTACAAGTCTGACAGTCCCTCCCGCCCTGCCCGGGGTGGGAGGACTCATTTGATGATTTTACCACGATAAAAAAAAAAGTCCGCCAGATAGTGTTGAAAAATAATGAACACGATTTTTTGTTTCAATCAATTACTATTGACAGGATCAAACGCTTCGTGAGTAAGGGAGTCTAGTGACGTCATAACGCTTGTAAAATTATACCAATCGAGTGTCGTTTTGTGATTTTTATCTTCTTTATTATACAGGGTGTTTCTTTTAAATTGGCCAAAAGGGAGATATCTGCATCCATAAGGGATACGGGTCTTAGGAACCTTTGGCTCTTTTTTGATACTGATAATTTTGGCGTTTTTATTTTTTGGTCAAGTGTGAGCTGTCCACAGAAATTAGTGAAATTGACCAAATTTTTTTTTAATGCTGTTCTACTCTATTTCGTGTAAGGATCATTTCATTGTATCAGAAGAAAAAAATCGGGACGGCGGAAGTTGGTCAAATTTAGCAAAATATTTTTTCATACAAATTGTATGAACGAAAAAAAATACCATTTTTTTTATTATGCTGTTTGACTTACTTTCATGTAAGGATGTAATAATTGTATGGACAGAAAAATATCTGAACAGAAAAAGTTGGTCAAAAGTAGAGTATTTGTTCTAACAGCATAAAGTCGTATATAGTGTCAGTATATCATAATATTTGACCCACTTCTGTTGCCCGGGCATTTTCTTTCCCATACAATGAATTGGTCTTTACAAGACACTAAATCACATGGCATCATAAAAAAAATTGGGAATTTTTTCGTTCATACAATTTGTATGAAAAAATATTTTGCTAAATTTGACCAACTTCCGCCGTCCCAATTTTTTCCTTCTGATACAACGAAATGATCCTTATAATATGTAACAGAGTCGAAGGTCATTTTCACTTTGGTCAATTTCACTCATTTCTGTGGACAGCTCACACTTGACCAAAAAAATAAAAACGCCAAAATTTTCAGTATCAAAAAAGAGCTAAAGGTTCCTAAGACAGTTTTCCCGTATCTCTTATGGATATAGAGTTCGCCCTTGTGGCCCATTTAAAAGAAACACTCTGTATAGGTACGGTCGCGCGCATTCTCTTGTAGGGTAGCTTGAGGCCGCTCCGAGCACCGTCTCCGAATTTATTCTTATATTGAACGTATGTCAAGGTAGTTAAGGCACGGTAATATAATAATACAGTACTCCAACTTCATACAAACGGACGAAAAGCGAGCTATACCTACGCGCCGCGATGTCGGGGCGCGCTCGGGGCGCAGACAGTCACGGCTGTACCGCAGTGTCGAGCGGACGTTGTGTTGTTTTTTTAACAATAACCGCGTGATTTTTTCTCTAAAAATCAGTTCGAGTACATATTTAATAAGACGAGTAGTTTAATTAAGCTTTTATTAAAATGCGGATTTATTATACTTTAAAATTTAACAATAAAGCATTTCGTACGACTCAGTCGAGGCGCAAATATTTTTCGGTCTCAAATACTATAATACATCGGACTTTATAAGCCCGATTTGTTTTTCAAACAAAAACATGATTTTTTTAATGAAATCTACCAATCAAAAAACAACACGCATTTTTATTGAACACTTCCTATTCAAAGTATTTCATCTATACATATAATAAAATAGTAGGAAAGTCAAAACTGTACATTGAATATTTTTTTTAATGAATACTTGGGGTGTGATCTACAATCGATACCGAAGCCAAAAATATAGTTTTTAGAATTTTTGTCTGTTTGTCTGTTTGTCTGTTTATCTGATTGTCTGTTTGTCTGTATGTATGTCCGGGATAAACTCAAAAAGTACTGGAGGGATTTTAATGATTCTTTTTCTGTTGTATAGGTATTAAGTCTGGTCAAAACATAGGCTATAATTTATTTTGGAAACTTGAACACCTGGCGCAGAACCGCAACAGACTAGCTAAACTATAAGAGATACAAAAATGGTGCCTTAACAAAAATTGTTCCACGTGATGAGCATTTTCTGCCGAGAGAATAAATTTGAAGATCTGGAACACCTGATGTGGAACTCCAAGAGCCCAGCTACACTATAACAAATAGAGGAATGACGTCTTAGCCAAGTTGTTTGGCCTGATGAGCACTCTCTGTTGACAAATAAAAATTGAAGATCTGGAACACCTGATGTGGAACACCAAAAGCCCAGCTAAACTATAACATGTATAGAATAGACGTCTTAGAAAGAGCTGTTTAGCCTGATGAGCATTCTCTGTTGACGTGTAAAAATTGGAGATCAGGAACGCAATGTTGAACAACAAAATCCCAATTAAACTTTAACATAATATACAGAGTGTTTTTTTTTAATTGGCCAAAAGGGAGAAATCCGCATCTATAAGAGATACGGGAAAACTTTCTTAGGAACCTTTAGTTCTTTCTTGAAATAAAAAAAAAATATTCTACTAGCCAAACACACATTTATTATTAACCCGGGCTCTTGGAGTTGGGTATCAGACTTTGCAGAACTTCGATCTTGACGACCCCATTGTCGCTGGCATAAGCAACAAGATCCGCGTACGAAGTCGCGAGCAGAAGCTAGTTTATTTATATAAAAAAGTATACCTATTTACAATCACAAAACTAAAATGGAAACAGAAAGTACGCAAAGGCAAATGTTATTAAAATGATGTAGACGGGTAGCCCTAACGCATGTTTACGTACCGCGCGGCTGTAGGTATTTAAATCTGTCTGGCGGCCGAGTTACTCTACTGTATATTATTATACTGTTATTATACTGTGGTTAAGGTTTATATTAAATTGTTATCTTAAAGTGCCCTCCGCTGCGCTTCCAACGGTGTACGCTGGGCCTAAGGGGGTGTCTATGTTCAGCAGTGGATGTAAAATAGAAATAGAAAGTCGTAGCGCAAAATAGTAATAGAAATAATAGATTAATAGAAGCCAATCGATCGTAAAATTATCCCACAGGATCGTTATAAAGACAAAAGAGAGTCCTATCTATATCAAGGACATGCGGACGGTGAGTAATGGGTGACTCGCCGTCATGGACCATATTCGGGTCGATGGCGCGTCGTGTTCCACGCGCGCCTCAAAGAGCTATCAGCATACTGACGGGCCCACCCTTAGAGGGCAAAAACCTGCCGCAGTCGCGGGACTGTCTCATCAAGTAACCGTGATCCTGGAACGTAAAGGGCTATAGCGGATTTAAGTGTTACTTTTGTTTAATAAGCCAAAAAGGACGAAAATAAGAGACACTGATAACAAACGTTCTTTATTTCCGCGTCCGCCTATGAATACGCTTCCCGCTAGCACTAGCAACAGTCCTTATCTTTAGAGGAAGACTTCTTGTTGTAATCGGTAATTAAATAAATTCCTGTATTTGGGCGATAAGCATAGGTATATCAAAAAATGTTTGCGATCACTTTGAGAAATAGAAAAAATCATTTTTGTTACGGTGGATTATGTTATGATTTCTTCTTGTTTTTAGATTATTATTATAGAGTATTTCTATCAAAAGAAAACAACCAACACACAATTTTTCTTGATAAAGTTCAAATTATGAAATTTTATCAGCTACTGTATGTACCCTTAGCACGAATTTTCAGTAAATGATATTAAAACACGAAATTAATAATAATAAAATTAATAATTTAAAATAATAATAAATAATAATAATATAATTTAATTTTCTAATTACAACAAATGAGACGTAAAGTAAACTGGATATATGACACTTTCAAATTGAGAATTTTGAAGGAAAAAAATAGTTCCTTCTTCGCACACCAGAGGCGCTTTTCTGTTACACTGATCACATTGTTTATTACTTGCCTAGCTGTCTGAAATTAAATAAAAATTTGTGGAGTGGAAAAACATTAATAAAACATAACATATCTTTTAATAATAACAATTATAATCTTATATCTTTTAATCTTATTCCTATCTATTATATAAAAATCAATTGCTGTTCGTTAGTCTCGCTAAAACTCGAGAACGGCTGGACCGATTTGACTGATTTTGGTTTTAAATTATTCTTGAAAGTCCAGGGCAGGTTTAAAAGGTGTTTTGGAGGCGGTACGAAGTTTGCCCGGACAGCTAGTTTTAAATAAAATACCAGTCAAAAATAACTTAAAAAAACAACATCTAATTTATGCAATACCTGATAAAACTTATCGGCCCGCTGTCCGCTTGCAATAACACCTTATCAAATCGAGGGCGCCCTAGATAAGTAGTCAAATTGTATCCCTTATTGATAATAAGGGCGTACACGTGACTGGACGTCCGGCATAAACAGGATAGTGAGTTTGATATTCGGTTGATGCAATTTTGTGGTTCGTCTTGAACATCAGCACTTTAATAGGAAAATTTGTTCTTTTAAACGAGGTAACGTCGTCAAATGAGTCTTCCCACTCATAGCGGAACAGGAGGGATTGTCAGACTTTTACTGACTAAAATCCACGGTGTCCTTCAATAGCCCTTCACGTTCCGAGTCCCGGTAGCTCGTTAGTCCCGTAGGCTTTAGCCGTCTAAGGGGGCCCCGTCATTGTGCTGACAGGTCTTTGAGGAGCGCGTGGAATACGACGCGCCGTCGATGGTACCCGGTACCCGGGCATGGTCCATTATTGGACAGCGAGTCACCCATTACTCATCGTCCGCATGCCAGCGCCTACGGTGGCCGGAGATCGTCCTGCGACGTCCGTTGCCGAAGAAAGCTTATGCTAAGCTTATGTTTAGCTAAAGTTTTTAAGGGATTATTCTACTTTTTGCCATAAGAAATCTCTTTACATACAGATAGCGCGCGAGTTGAATGCAGAGCTTAGGAATGCGGTAGTGTGTTGACAAGGATGGCACAGTACTACACTGTAGGCGCGTGAGGTGGGGCGTGCGGGTAGCGGGGCGCTCTTCACCTCAGACCCCGACTGCATTCAACTCGCGCGCTATCTGTAGTTTTAAGTCACTTATAATTTGTTTGTTTTCGCATAACTTTCAAACGACTGCACTAAATAAGATATCTGTGTTTGTTAGTGTCAGGACAAGATTAGTATTTTTTTAATCGTGGTAAAATCATCAAATGAGTCCTCCCACCTCGCGGGATTCATTCCATCACCGTAACCCCGGAACATAAAGGGCTATTGAAGGACACCGTGGATTTTAGTCAGTACAAGTCTGACAGTCCCTCCCGCCCTGACCGAGGTGGGAGGACACATTTGATAATTTTACAATGTAAAAAAGAACTCATTTACTTTTCGGCAAAATGACGGGAACAGTCGTTCCGATAACCGCTACAGCTTATCGCCTCGCTGTCCGCTTGCAGTGAGACCTTATCAAAACGAGGTTGTCCTAGATAAGTTGCCAAATTGTATCCGTAGTAACGATAATGACGATAAATAAGACACGTGACGGAACTTTGGTCGTACTATATGTGGGTTTAATGCTTGGTCGATGCAATTATTGTTATGATGCAACGACGATATATTACTAGACTCCGCATGCACGATCTAAGGAACAAAAACTATTCTGTCAACTCGCTGAGGTACTACGTAAGCGAGGGGGACGGGGTACTGCGTTGTGATTGGCTAACTCAAGGTCTGTTCTGTCTCAAGGTATGTTTCCGGCTCACGGGAGTGATCGAAATAAGACGGATATAAGTTTTTTTTTACCAAATGTGTTGACAGACATCGGACGCCTGTTATTAAGAGTCTAGTGATACAATGTAGTGAGGATGGATGGATGGATAATTATTCATTCAC
Organism: Agrotis ipsilon; assembly: GCA_028554685.1. NCBI lineage: Eukaryota > Metazoa > Arthropoda > Insecta > Lepidoptera > Noctuidae > Agrotis > Agrotis ipsilon. Next base: position 7,166,051 of record CM052982.1, read on the forward strand.
ATAAAAAACTATTGAACGGATGGAAACACTGTAGTTTATAAAATAAAATTTATGCTTGGAAGCATAATGAAGTTTAATAATTTTATTAATTCAGTTTATATAATAAAGTTTATTCATTAAAATTTACAAAAAAATAAAAAAAACTTGACCTAGGAAATATTTCGAGTTATATGCAGGCGAAGTCAAAACAATAAATTTATGACAAAGTTAAAATTAATTAAAAAAAATATCATTGGTTTTGTAATTGAAGACTGTGAAGTAAGTATTGGCTAATGACAATCGTTTGATTTCTTAATGAGCTGGCCCTAATTAGATCGTGATCTTTAAACTATAATGTAAACAATCAAACCACGTGTCAATTGTGAAACATGGATAATTAAATACGGGTCAAAAAACTTTACTTTCTGATAAATATAAGTAATCATAGTTCCGACATAGCCCACCGGATTAGCAAGCTGAAGTGGCAATGGGCAAGCCATATTGCTCGCAGAGCTGATGGCCGATGAGGTCGAAAAGTGCTAGAGTGGAGACCACGGACGCACAGCGTAGGACGTCCACCAACAATGACAGACTACTTTATAAAGGTCGCCGGAAGACGCTGGATGCAGGTCGCTTCCAACCGCTATATGTGGAGATCTAAAGGGGAGGCCTATGTTCAGCAGTGGACGTCCTATGGCTGAGATGATGATGATGATGATGATAATTCTGTCTGGAGCTTATGGCTAAATAATTACAACCGCAAGCCGCGTTTGCCGAGGTTGGTCTGTGAATGGGTTGACCACCTGTCATAGCGAGTTTCCTCCGTGCCTCGGAAAGCACGTAAAGCTGTTAGTCCCGGCTGTCATTTGTAGATCTTTGACAGTCGTTACTGTTAGTCAGAAACTCCTACAGCTTCCCTTTCAAGCAAAATTTAAAGAAGCGTCGCGAGGCAAAACATAGAAGAGACGCGTCCTCGTCTTACGTCTGTTCTGCACGGCCTACGCGTTACAAAGTACCTTTGACCCAATTAGACTCCTAATAACAGGCGACCGATGTACGTCAACACATTAGCCAAAAACTCTTATATCCGTCTTATTTCGACCACTCCTGTGAGCCGTAAATATACCTTGAGATAGAACAGACCTTGAGTTAGCCAATCACAACGCAGTACTCCGTCCCCTTCGCTTACGTAGTACCTCAGCGAGTTGACAGAATAGTTTTTGTTCCTTAGATCGTGCATGCGGAGTCTAGTAATATATCGTCGTTGCTTTGACCGCTGCCTGTCCTTCGGAGTGTACAGGCATGATTGTACACGACACTAATGTCGATCACGCTATACGTGTCTTCCCTGAGATACGTGTCGCATCTTACGATGATATCAATGTATCATACGTGCTACCAAGATGATTGAGATTACAAATGAACTTGATTCGTAAACAAATGCTGATCGTGTGTTTGTTGGAATGTTTATACATAATACCTATTACACTTACAGACTGGCCTGTTGGTCTAGTGGTTAGTGACCCTGACTGCTATGCCGGAGGTCGTGGGTTCGATTCCAACCCAGGACAAATGTTTGTGTGATGAGAACGATCATTTGTTCTGTGTCTGTGTGTAATTTATCTATAATATGTATGTATTTAGAAACATATAAGTATGTTTATCAGTTGTCTGGTACCCATAACACAAGCTCTGCTTAGCTTGGGACTAGATGGTGTTGTGTGATAGTTGTGGAATATTATATATTATAACTTACATTTCTTTTACACACTTTAAAAATTAGTTAAAGGTGATTCCTCCGTAGTTGCCCGAGAAATTCAAATTTTCATGTGTTTTTGCAATTTGGATAGAAGAGCGGTCACTGGGAGCATTATAGATTCGACTTTGAGCATTACATTACAATACTACCTCCCTGACTGACGAGCATTCGCGTACATTTAGTATAGATTTGATACAAGGTTCGCATTATAATGGTCGATTTTCTTCCGTCACTGATGAAATGTTCGAATAACGTTACATTACAGGTGAATGCTCGCGTTGAGGGAGCGCCTTATAAGTAACAAGTTATTAGTTGATCAAAATAATTAAGATTCGCGACATTAACAAGTATAATTTTAATTATAAGAGAATGTTCACAAAGCTCCATTCGCTCTTCAATGAATTGGTCAAAGTTGGTAAAAATTCCGAAATCTAATTAAAATATTTTGACCAAATCTTTGTGATTATGTCCATTGGCGCGAGCTGCTGGGTCGTGAGGTGGACCCTGTCCTATTCCTCACGCCTCCCACCTCCTCTTTGGCTTCTGTATTAATAGCTACCTAATAATTTCTATTATATAAAAAATCAATTGCTGTTCGCTAAAACTCGAGAACGGCTGGACCGATTTGGCTGATTTTAGTTTTGAATTATTTTGGGAAGTCCAGGGAAGGTTTAAAATGGTTTTTATTTTATTTTTCTGAGGCGGTACGAAGTTTGCCCGGTCAGCTAGTTATCAATAAATAACAGCAATCAGTTAACAAAAACCTGCATTCATTCACAAATGACTGTGGCTCGCTATCATAACTCAGAGATAACGTAGAAAGTCAATATGACGTAGTTGACCTGTGATCATCGCATGATTCGATTTATCAAGATCATTCGAAAACTGATGTTCCCCGTGTTTTCATATCCGCAGCTCGGTTCCTATTGGTTGTAGCGTGATTTTTTATAGCCTATAACCTTCCTCGGGTCTGACGAATTACCATGACTCCGGAACGTAAATAAAGGGCACTGTGGGTTTTAGTCAGTCAGCTCGCGAAGGAGGAGGCGGGCCTCGTGAGGGAGAGGATCAGCGTCCTCTTTCCACCCCAGCCGCAGTGGTAGACGCCCACGGAGACGGACATCGCAAGGCGATCTCGGCCACCGTAAGCGCTGGCATGCGGGACCGACCATGACTATGCCCGGGTCGACGATTGTCAGCACAAGGGGACCCCTTTTTAGAGGGCCAAAGCTTGGGGCTATTGAAGGACACCGTGGATTTTAGTCAGTACAAGTCTGACAGTCCCTCCCGCCCTGTCCAAGGTGTGAGGACTCATTTGAAGATTTTAGCACGTAAAACAAATTGCCTTACTCGATCAAACGATCTAACTGTAGGTAAAATGTCACATTTTTATAAAGTCTCCAAATATGTTTGCATTGAACACATTGCGTAAAAAAACTGTACGTAAAATACGCGCATCTGACGTGGAATTGCGGATACCAGCCCGTTATACAAAATACAATACAAAACAAGTGATTTTTTTTTCGAATAGGTACCCTCTTTTGCAAATTCTAAAATAATTGTTGACAATGTACCTATTCAAAAGATAACGGCAAAATAGTTTAGATTTCTGTTCTGAGCTAAAGATTTTTATATAGATTATGACATGCAAATAAGTATAATAATACTTTTACTTTTAAATAATAATACTTTGCAATGGTGAACAATATCAGCTGAATCAGTCAAGTAGGTTCGGACAAAATTGACTGTGAATTCCGCACAGACGGATTAACGATTCCGGTTTTCATTCGGACATACCTACGGAACTCTAAAAAAATATGATCAGAGCATAACCCCCTTATTAATAAACGTGGAATAAAGTTACGCCAAGGTACATATTAAGGGCATGCGTGCGGCAAGTAAACGGCATATCGCTGTCCGAACACGGACCATGCCTGGGTCTGGGTCGACGGCGCGTCGTGTTCCTCGCGCGCCTCAAAGAGCGTCAGCATAATGACGGGGCTCCCATCTCAGAGGGCCAAAGCCTGCCGGGGTCGCGGGACTTATTCCATCACCGTGACCCCGGAACAAAAAGGGCTATTGAAGGACACCGTGGATTTTAGTCAGTACAAGTCTGACAATAGGGGTGGGAGGACTCATTTGATGATTATACCACGTAAAAAAAAGGTACATCTTCGGATTAACCATACATTTTTTAAGGATTAACCTTGGCGTAACTTTAGTCCACTATTATTAATAAGGGTTTAGAGAATATAAGGTACAAATAAGCATTTGCACGTCTACCCTTTTTCCAACTAGGTATAGGTATTATGGTCGGCTTACAGTCAAACTAGATGCAGCTGAATATCAGTATTTTACATGGAGCGACTGACTATCTGACCTTCACAACCCAGTAACTAAGTAACACGATACCCCATGGTAAGATTGGTCGTCAGACTTTAGAGCTTCTGACTAACAGTAACGACTGTCAAAAATCTACAAACGACAGCTGGGACCAACGGCTTTACGTGCTTTCTGAGGCACGGAGGAAACTGGCTATGACAGATGGTCAAATACACAAACCAACCTCGGCCAACGCGGTTTAACGTGAAAGATCGGCCTGTGCGGCTTAAATACTCTGCATAAAAAATAAATAAACAGGTACTCACGAAATTCCATCCAGTCAAGTATCCAGGTTTATACCTATACAGGTTGTCCAGTTGCACATTATTACTAGGTTTAATATCTAATGTACCAGCAAATATTGTTATATATACATTATGTAGGACCCCAAACATATGATATACAGTGGTCCAATATAATTTAGAATCACTCCGATCAAACAATTTTTCATTTTCAGTAATCAAAAAACATAAAACATTATAAAATATATTACTACTATCTTTCCAGACGTATTCTTCCATTTTTTTTTATAATTCAAGTTGCTAATTTAAATTATTTTTTTCGAAAAACGATTTTGAAAAAAGAACACCTTCTTTTATTAACACACTATTAATTTTGAATACAGAACACTGTTGCGTTATTTTTTTCGAAACAATAATTATTATTTTTGTGAAATTGATTTGTTTTGAAAAAATAATTCTTATTTTATTTGAAATAATTATATATTATAACTTATGCTAGTAGACGCCCGTATCCCGCGGACGTTTAGGGCGACTACTTAATAATTATCGTAACTGTAACGAGTTCGACGGTATCTCTTTATTTGTCGTTAATTAGTTATCTTAATCTAATTACATATACCCACAGTTAGATTTATTTTCTACCAAAAAGTTTTTACTTTCAATATAGTCAATATGGCTGAATATAAATATGTAATTAGTGAGTTAATTAGGTTATTAAATAATATTTGACCCATTTTTTTCTACGTAATACGAAATTGACATACAGTGACGTTTTTATAACTGGCATTACGTCACAAGCTAGTGTAGATTTTTACTCAAAGCCTGCCGGGATCGCGGGACTTATTTCTTTACCGTGACCCCGGAACACAAAGGGCTATTGAAGGACACCGTGGATTTTAGTCAGTACAAGTCTGACAGTCACTCCCGCCCTGCCCGGGGTGGGAAGACTCATTTGATGATTTTACAACGTAAAAAAAGCGCACTCATCCTGGATGGGACGCAGTGGTGATGCGTGGTGTCGTCTCTATACGTAGTAATAATAGCTCAATGATTATAACTCAATAAATGAATTATTTTTGTTCCTGTCGAAGCGCCTATCAAATATTGATAGCAAAAACTTACACTGGTCTAATTTGCTTGTTATTATATTTTCATGACATTCTTTTTTATCGTGATAAAATCGTCAATTGAGGGTGGCCCTTTACGTTCCAGGGTCACGTTTAGACAGTCTCGAGACGTCGGATTCACATTATATTGAAAATGATTCAATCATTTTTTGTCTAACAAATGTTTATGTTAATATACAACTTTTTACTTAGGTACTTTCACAAAAACGTGAAAAATAATAATATTTCACAACTATCACACAACGCCATCTAGTCCCAAGCCAAGCAGAGCTTGTGTTATGGGTACTAGACAACGGATAGACATACTTATATATTTCTAAATACATACATATTATAGATAAATTGACACAGAACAAATGATCATGCTCACCACACAAACATTTGTCCTGGGTGGGCATCGAACCCACGACCTCCGGCATAGCAGTCAGGGACACTAACCACTAGACCAACAGGCCAGTCATATAATAAATCTATCTATAATCTATAATATAAAAATGGATCACTTAATGTGTTGCTAAGCTCATAACTCGAAAACGGCTGGACCGATTCGGATAACTCTTTTTTGTGTTTGCAACCATCGGGACCAGGTTATACAGGATAATTTGTTTTTGTGTCCACATGTCCACCCTTGCGAAGTCGGGACATGCCTCTAGTAAATATTATAAAAAACATAATTATATTCATCATCATCATCAACCGGAAGACGTCCACTGCTGAACATAGGCCTCCCCCTTAGACCGCCACGCCGAACAACAATTTGCCACTTGCATCCATCGGTTGCCCGCGACTCTCACGATGTCGTCGGTCCACCTAGTGGGAGGCCTACCTACGCTGCGTTTTCCGGTCCGTGGTCACCACTCGAGAACTTTACTTCCCCATCGGTTGTCAGTTCTACAAGCGATGCGATGTGGCCTGCCCATTGCCACTTCAACTTGCAAATTTTACGAGCTATGTCGTTGACTCTGGTTCTTCGCCGAATATCCGTGTTCCGGATTTTATCCCGCAAAGAAACTCCGAGCATAGCTCTTTCCATTGCTCTTTGAGTGACTCTTAGTAAGTAGGTAATTACTACTCCAATCATCGACGATATATTACTAGACTCCGCATGCACGATCTAAGGAACAAAAACTATTCTGTCAACTCGCTGAGGTACTACGTAAGCGAGGGGGACGGGGTACTGCGTTGTGATTGGCTAACTCAAGGTCTGTTCTGTCTCAAGGTATGTTTACGGCTCACGGGCTCACAGGAGTGGTCGAAATAAGACGGATATAAGACTTTTTTGCCTAATGTGTTGACAGACATCGGTCGCTTGTTATTAGGAGTCTAGTAATATCGTTGTTGACTCCAATGTTTCGTTTCAATCATTTACAAAAATAAGGAGGTGGTTTTTTTATGAATTATTTGAAATGTCATTTGCCTTGTATATTAATAGCTTTTTAAATATATAAATAGTAAAAAATACCTAATCTTAATAAATAGTTATGTTATTTTATAATAAGAATTTTAGCAAATGGTCATGACGAGGCCAAATCAAAATAACCTCGGTATAAGGAAGTATTAGCAAGTTATGACGACCATTTTTATTTATTTGACCTTATGACTAGATAGCATAAAATTATCATTTCATAAATTACAAGGGAATAATAATAATAAATATTCCACAACTATCACACAACGCCATCTAGTCCCAAGCTAAGCAGAGCTTGTGTTATGGGTACTAGACTACTGATAAAAATACTTATATATTTCTTAATACATACATATTACAGATATATTACACCCAGACACAGAACAAATGATCATGCTCATCACACATCCTGGGTGGGAATCGACCCCACGACGCCCGGCATAGCAGTCAGGGTCACTAACCACTAGACCAACAGGCCAGTCAAGTCAATAAGTTTTTGCCGGATGCGAGCTCCATGAGGGAGAGGACAACCTCCACCTTAAAACCCGGGAGACGCCCACGGCATGCGGACGGCGAGTAATGGGTGACTCGCCGTCCGGTCATAGACCATGCCTGGGTTGACGGTGCATCTTGTTCCACGCGTGCCTCAAACAGCTATCAGTAATCTAAATGGGCTCAATATAGAGGGCGATAGCATGTCGGGGTCGCGGGATACTCTACCAGGTAACCGTAAGCTTGGAACGTAAAGGGCTATTGAAGGACACCGTGGATTTTGAATACTTACACGTTGTTACGTGGACAGAGACGGACATAGAACAACTTTTGTCCCGAATAATATAATTGAGTCCCGAAAAATATTAATGTGTTATAATTAAATAACAATTATGGATATGTCTCTTCCTTTTTATGTTTTTGTTAAAATAGGGTTTTTTTATTTTATTTTAGTGTAAGTTTAGTTGGAAATGTATAGTTTTATTTATTTTTAATTTCTAGCTTTAGTTTGTATATATTCTATTTAACTATGTCAGATAAAATAATTATTTCAGATACATTATGGATAATAATATACTAAATAAAAAAAATGTATTTTTTTTGGTTCATACAATTTGTATGAAAAAATATTTTGCTAAATTTGACCAACTTCCGCCGTCCCGATTTTTTTCTTCCGATATAATGAAATGATCCTTACATAAAGCAGAGTCGAATGGCATTAAAAACACTTGGTCAATTTCACTCATTTCTGTGGAGCTGTCCACAGAAATGAGTGAAATTGACCAAGTTGACCAAAAAAATAAAAACCCCAATATTATCAGTATCACAAAAGAGCTAAAGGTTCCTAAGAAAGTTTTCCCGTATCTCTTATGGATGCAGATTTCTCCCTTTTGGCCAATTTAAAAGAAACACCCTGTATACCTATAGAACAATGCAGGGAATTGGCAACTGCAGTGAAAAGAAGAAAGATAATTAATAATATTTGATCATTTTTTTTTACATTTTGCATGCATTTTTTCAATAAATTTCAGTGCCTAATCACCATAATGTCCAAAACCAATTGTTTTTTCAAATTAAATCCTATTTTAATTAGAACGGTCAGAGTAAACATAGTTGCAAACGCTAGGTGGCGCTAAACGGGCATGCGGACAGCGAGTAAAGGGCAACTCGCTGTCCGACCATGGACCATGCCCGGGTCGACGGCGCGTCGTGTTCCACGCGCGCCTCAAAGAGCTGTCAGCAAAAATGACGGGGCCCCCTCTCAGAGGGCCAAAGCCTGCCGGGGTCGCGGGATTTATTTCTATTACCGTGACCCCGGAACATAAAGGGCTACTGAAGGACACCGTGGATTTTAGTCAGTACAAGTCTGACAGTACCTCCCGCCCTGCCCGGGGTTGGAGGTCTCATTTGATGATTTTAACACGCTAAAAAAAAAAAAAAAAAAAAAAAAGGTGGCGCTAAAGTCGCGAAAATTATGATTACGATGCTAATAGCGATGTGTATCTACAAAAACAATTGTCATACAATGATATTATAAATGACTAGATACGTTTCCTACACGACATTCTATCTTCAAAAACGGCACACTAACGCACACATGAATAACTAAATATTGCAATAGCACACTACATCACGATTAGTCGCTAAAGTAGGATGGCATCGCGAGTGAAAAATATACAAATGTAGTCAAGGTTTGTCAATTGACCACATTTGAGCGTGTCACTTTCTGAGCGCGTATAGCGTATCTACACCTTTTTACTTATAATATCATTGTTGTCTTAGCACAAACCTCGCGTGTCTGTTTCCTTAAGTACATAATTATCCTATGTACATACCTGCGTTTATATAATAAGTGTAATTAGATGCAAGAGTATCAAGTTGAAGATATATTTAGACTTAATGTTAGAGGTCTTGCATGAGCACAAGGTCAGGGGTTTGATTTCCACGTCGGTGAAACTGTTACTAGGTTTTTCCTTTATACTCAAAATAGCTACCCGGGTTCGAGCCTTTTTTTAGCGTGGTAAGCAACGACGATATATTACTAGACTCCTAATAACAGGCGACCGATGTCTGTCAACACATTAGGCAAAAAACTGGTAAGTATATCCGTCTTATTTCGACCACTCCTGTGAGCCGTAAACATACCTTGAGACAGAACAGACCTTGAGTTAGCCAATCACAACGCAATACCCCGTCTCCCTCGCTTACGTAGTATCTCAGCGAGTTGACAGAATAGTTTTTGTTCCTTAGATCGTGCATGCGGAGTCTAGTAATATATCGTCGTTGGTGGTAAGTCATCAAATGAGTCCTCCCACCCAGGGCAGGGCGGGAAGAACTGTCAAACTTGTACTGACTGAAATCCACGGTGTTCTGAGCCCTTTACGTTCCAGGGTCACGGTGATAAGTTCCGCGACCCCGACAGGCTTTGGCTCTCAAAGAGGGGGAGCCCATCATCTTGCTGACGTTCTTTGAGGCGTGCGTGAAACACTATAACGCGCCGTCGACCCCGGGCATCATCCATGGCTGTCATATTTTGTAGATTTTTGACAGTCGTTACTTTTAGTCAGAAGCTCTTAAGTCTGACAACCAGCCTTACCATAGTGTATGGTATTACCCAGTTGCTAGGTTGTGGAGGTCCGATAGGCAGTCGCTCCATGTAAAATACTGATATTCAGCTGCATCTGGTTCGACTGGAAGCAGACCACAATATAGTTGGGATCTGCAAGTTCCGGGTCTGGGTGTTTGTGTATGTGAGTTTAAATGTTTTTAAACGCAACCACGATACAGGAGAAATTCCTAGTTTGGGGCAAAGATTTGAATGAAAATTAATGCCAATGTTGTGCCCATCCCAGTCTCTGTTGGAAACTCGGTACTCGAAGTTGTGGACTCATATATCTACTTAGGACAAGTAGTCCAATTCGGTAGATCCAACTTCGAGAAAGAGGTCAGCCGCCGAATCCAACTCGGTTGGGCAGCGTTCGGGAAACTAGGCAATGTCTTTTCGTCCGATATACCTTAGTGCCTCAAGACGAAAGTCTTCAACCAATGTGTGTTTCCAGCGATGAGTTACGGCACCGAAACGTGGTCTTTCACTATCGGCCTCATCTCAAAGCTCAAAGTCGCTCAGCGAGCTATGGAGAGGTCTATGCTCGATGTTTCTCTACGTGATCGAATCCGAAATGAGGAAATCCGTAGACGAACTAAAGTCACGGATTTGCAAGCTGAAGTGGCAATGGGCAGGCCATATTACTCGCGGAGCAGATGGCCGATGGGGTCTGGTCTGGGGAAAGTGCTAGAGTGGAGACCACGGACTAGCAAGCGCAGCGTAGGACGTCCACCAATAAGGTGGACAGACGACCTTATGAAGGTCGCCGGAAGACGCTGGATGCAAGTCGCTTCCAACCGGTATAAATGTGGAGATCATAAGAGGAGGCCTATGTTCAGCAGTGGACGTCCTATGGCTGAGATGATGATGATGATGATTTGATTATACAAAAACATAAAGGTATATTCGTAATTTCACGGAATTTGGATCGAAAGTGAAAACCGCTCTTGTAGAGTGTGTGTGTCAAAAAGGTACTTACCATATTCCATAAGGTTGCAAAAGCCGGTAAAAACTTGGCAACCGGTAGTATCTTCTCCGGATTCTTAAGTTTCCCGTTCCACACCAATTCACCAGCATAACATAATTCGACTATATAAGAAATATAAACCATGGCATTGAAAAATCCATGGAAAAAGAGCCTTAAATACAATGGACGTAAAGACTTTTTTTCGTTATCTTCGTTAATAGTTATTGTCACATCCACCATTTTGTTTTTCTTTATTTAATTGAATTTATTTTATTTTGTTTAATTGAGTTTATTTTATTTGGTTTAATTGGATTTATTTTTGTTTCATTAATTGTATTTTCTAAAATGATTGGATTTATTTGATTTAATTTAATTGTATTTTTAATGTTTTTTTAGTAACGTCTTTTCAGTTGGAGTTGCATTTTAATAGTAGGTAATGTAACAAACAATTCCTAACATAATGAGCATTTAAAACAATTAAAACAACTTAAGCTGGTTCTCTTCGTTATTAAATCAAGTTTTAAATAGAGACATGACTTTTAATTTTATTTATAACTTTACGCTTGCAATCATTGAAAGGTTAGGGCGGAGATTTTCTCATATAACTCCCACATGTCTCCCGTTAAATTTTAACACAGTATATTAATAATAGGGCGATCCTATCCTCATCATCGCCACGCTGGTCTGACCTAATACAAAGAGCTACAGAGTCTACCATGGTCCAATGTACTCGCAACGTCTCCAACAGGCAAAAATGAAAGCACATCGCTGAAAGAGCAGTCCTCGGGGAAAATTAACGACCCACCGAACATCCCTCCGTGTACCTCGTCTGCGCAACCACGACCACTCTGACAAGAGTGTTACGACTAAGAAGAGAGATCGTCATAATTTCGGTTTCCGGGGTTACAGGACATACGTATACCGCGATTCCGTCCGTACTCAAAGGGCCACCGAATGGATACCGGGATTTTAGTCAGTACAAGTCTGACAGTAGGGGTTGGGAGGACTCATTTGATGATTTTACCATGAAAAAAAAAAACATTTCGGTTTACAAAAAAATCAGCGCAATTGGGTACAAATCCAGTGATCTGCAACTGCTACTACAAAATTCCTAACAAACTAAAAAATATTTTTTTTTTCACGCAACAACGCCTGCGTCGCGAACTGTTAATAAAGTTTTTCATTTTGAAAAAAAAAATATGTTGGTTTCGAGTCTGTCTTTCTAGATTCAACCTCGCTTTAGAGGCTGCGATATCTAGCTTGACACACAAGATGGACAGACAACCTTATAAAGGTCGCCGGAAGACGCTGGATGCAGGTCGCTTCCAACCGTTATATGTGGAGATCTAAAAGGGAGGCCTATGTTCAGCAGTGGACGTCCTATGGCTGAGATGATGATGATGATAATAATAATAACTTTATTGAGAAAAACGTTTTGGTACAAAGAACTTATATACTACAACAGTATAATAGTGACAGAGACATATATATGCACGCTATAGTGGAGGGCAAGGCAAAGGTCAGTCCCGTGCTAGGAGCCAACCTGTATTACAGGAACTAGGCAAATGTTCCGCCCTCGCACCAAAGACAAGCTCACATGAATCCTTAGAGTAGCATACAAGAACTTGATACCTGATATGATGATAATTATCTAGCTTAGTTGGCTAAACGTCTGAAGTAATTATCCAGAAAAACACAGATTTGAGTACATGTCACAGTGAAAATTTTCTTTTCGAAAAAATCCAGCCATTCGGGTGACGCCGCGGGTATAAGCTAGTGGTTTATTATGTTCCTGTGAACAAAATTGAACTGATGTCTTGGTGCGGAGGTTAAGACAACAATAAAAAAAAACAACCTAATTGTTTCTCATTAAATTATTTTATCGCGTCTGAACATAATACAATGGAAATCTACCACGTGAGTATGAAAAAACAAGTAATTATCTATTATTAAATGTTAGTTCTAAAGTCTTAGGTTCATTTCCTACTTTGTTAAGCAAACTATTGTAACTAATATGACGCCTGAATCACTGAAAGGTTACGCAACGACGTATCTCTGGTGAATTTTTGCCTAAATTGAGTAAATTCGGGTGAAGTGATTTTTTTTTTAACTAAAGACGTCTTAAAAGTTGTGTAATTTATCGAAGATTAATAAAAAAAAAATACTGAACTCTAACGTTAGGCTTCGACAAATGGCGAATTTGACCTAGCAACTTTTAAAATTTGTCGAAAAAATGACGTCATTGGAAATTCTTGTCGAGTTCGACACCATCTCTAAAACGGAGAATTGGCCCCCTGGACTTGGGAATGTTTTCTAAATTATTTTTATGAAAGCTGGTTAAACAGTTACGCCAATAACTGACAGACTTTGTACGTCCAAGTCGTAACATAATTCTACACTTAAACTTAATTTTACACCGAAGTTAGTAAATCTTTTCTCATCATCATCTGCTTAGCCTTTTCCCAATTATATTGGGGTCTACATCCTGTCAAACCAGATGCCGCTAGATATCAGTATTTTACATGGATCGACTGCCTGTCGGACCTGCACAACCCAGTTGCTGGGTAATACCATACCCCGTGGTAAGACTGGTTGTCAGACTTTAGAGCTTCTGACTGACAGTAACGACTGCAAAGATCTAAAAATGACAGCCGGAACCAACGGTTTTACGTGTTTTCCAAGGCACGGAGGAAACTCGCTATGACAGATGGTCACCCATCCACAGACCAAAAAGAATAATAATAAAAATAACATAAGAGATAGATTACACTAATAAATTGTGTCTAATGTAAATAACTTTTTTATTGAAAATATCGCGAGACTTATCTGCTCTTTAATAGGTATTCCGGGATTTGGTGCGTATCCAATTTATTCTTTCGCTGTATGCAATCAGTGTAAGTTCATGAATATAATAACTCTACCTAATTCCTACTACCCATGGTTATCACTTATTTTTGTGAAGGCTGGTTAACCAGTTATGCCAGACTGTGTAAGTACAAGTTGTCATAATAATTCTATACTTAAACGTTACTATCCATAGAAGCTGTTTGTAAACATCTTTTAATGCATAAAAAAAACACTTACCAAGTTCCAATTTGTAAAGAAAGCAGGTCCAAGCTTTATAACCGCTATTAAATCTGGATTTGTTAATTTTAGACTACTCACATGAATAAAAAATACTATAAAAGCATTAGAAAATATTGCAATAAATAAACCGTGAATAAAAATCCTAAAATACAAACGACGACACAATTTGTTTTCTGAAACTTCGTTCACTGTTATTTTCACTTCCGCCATTTTGTTTTTTCTTTCCTTAACTTTATTTCTTTATTTAATTGGATTTATTTTACTTTAATCAATTGCATTTCTCCAATTCATAGAATTTATTTCACATTAATCAATTGTATTTTTTTAAATCATTACATTTATTTTTTTATTTAATTGTTTTTTTAATATTTTTTTAAAATTCTTGTGCTAGTTTTACGTAGCGTCTTTTCAGACGGAGGTCACTTTAAATAATTAGGTAACTTAGTAAACTAACTAATAGTTAACATGAGTTAGAAAAAACAATTGTTTGTATTATTTCTGGGTTCCCATTGTAATCAAATTAAGAAAACAGAATCGTAGGTAACCGTAATGTGTTTTTTTGTATAGATTATTCTTTTTTTTGGATTATTTGTATAAAAGAGTCGTTTTGTTAAGAAATCACCACGTTGCTACCGGGTTCACCCGCTATAACTCGAAAATAATCCCGTGGAAACATAAAATCGGGATAAAAAGTATCCTATGTGTTAATCCAGGTTATAAACTATCTGTGTACAAAATTTCATCCAAATCCGTTCAGTGGTTTTTAGGTGAAAGAGTAACAAACATCCATCCATCCAAACAAAGTTTCGCATTTATAATATTGGTAGCGTGGAAACATAAAATCGGGATAAAATCTATCCTATGTGTTAATCCAGGTTATAAACTATCTGTGTACAAAATTTCATCCAAATCCGTTCAGTGGTTTTTAGGTGAAAGAGTAACAAACATCCATCCATCCAAACAAAGTTTCGCATTTATAATATTGGTAGGATAGAATAGTAGAATAGGAAATGGATAACAAAAATGGATAAAAAGAAAAGGATAACAAAAAATACAATCACAATTCATAATTATTTGCATGCAACTTCGGAACACGTCGCTACGTGTCGCGGAATTCCGAAGGAGATAAATTAGAAAAATGCCGGCTCGGCCGGTTGGTCTGAATCGTACCTAATGTAACGTTGTAGTGGTACAAAACGAGTTTACATCACTGAAGGAGGAGAATCTAACATTACAATGCGCACCTTGTATCAAATCTATACTAAATATACGCGAATGCTCGTCAGTCAGGGAGGTAGTATTGCAATGTAATGCTCAAACCCGAATCTTTAGCTAGGTACTCACTTAGCAGCGTTGCATGTAACGTATCAGATACAGTATCAAGTGAGTACGTAGGCAGGAGGCTCGTGCCTACGTACTCACTCGAAACTGTATCTGATACGTCACATGCAACACTGTTAAGTGATTACTCAGCTTATAATGTTACATAACACTCGAATGCTCCCTGTTACGGTGAGGGCGAGCCTTTAGGGTTAATGCACACTGTGAGACACGTCATGCGACGCTGCGCGCACATTTCAATAGGGCGGGTCAAAATTTAACTTTATTTACTGCGCGAAAAGATACACGTTACCAGCATCATCTTGTAAAGCTAGGTACTCACTTAGCAGTGTTGCATGTTACGTATCAGATACTGTATCAACCTGCAAGTGGGTACTGCTCGTCCGGGCACACTGCGGGCCGCCTTCGTGTTTGTATGACCCGTCGAGTGGCGGTATCACTGCGAACTTACAGCGAGCGGTTCGCAGCGAGCTCGTGCCTACGTACTCATTTGATACCGTATCTGATACGTTACATGCAACCAACGACGATATATTACTAGACTCCGCATGCACGATCTAAGGAACAAAAACTATTCTGTCAACTCACTGAGGTACTACGTAAGCGAGGGGGACGGGGTACTGCGTTGTGATTGGCTAACTCAAGGTCTGTTCTATCTCAAGGTATGTTTACGGCTCACAGGAGTGGTCTAAATAAGACGGATATAAGACTTTTTTGTCTAATGTGTTGACAGACATCGGTCGCCTGTTATTAGGAGTCTAGTAATATATCGTCGTTGCATGCAAGACTGCTAAGTGAGTACCAAGCTTAACGTCGCGCCGCGTCGCGACTCAGTGGGTTTTTCTCAAACAAAACCTGGTCGAGTTTTATTTTTTTCCTATTTTTAAAGCAAGGTTATGTATATGATTACTTTTAATGTTTTTATTATATTAGAATTAATATTATACCAGGGTTAGAATAAAAACAGTTTTGTTTTAGTTTTTCAAAACAAATACATAGTTCAAATTGTTTAGAACAAGTGCGTTTTTAGTTTAAGTGGTTTAAAACTATTTCAAACTTTGTTGTTTAAAAAAAAAAGTAAAATTTCTCCGGGGGGGGCAATTCTCGGTTTTAGAGATGTTGTCGAAATCAACAAAAATTTCTAAAGACGTCATTTTTTCGACAAATTTTAAAAGTTGCTATTCTAGGGGTTGTCAAATTCGCCATTTGTCGTAGGCTAACGTTAGAGTTCAGTAAAATTTGTCGAAAACATGACGTCATTAGTTATAGTCGAGTTCGACACCATCTCTAAAACTGAGAATTGGAAACTTGTAGGTTATAAATGCGGGAATCGAACCCACGACACGCCGCGCAGCAGGCCAAACTCACAGCCAGAGAAGTCATTACGGTTGTAATGATTTGATGACGATTAAAATTCTTCTCTAATCGCTAAATGAATCATGATGAAACAAAACAAAGATAGCGATACGCATCGACATGTTTTTATATGATGCAAAATCACGTACTTTTTTTTAATAGAAATCTTATATCACGTACAGTAAACCTGAATCTCCTCTATCCAACGACGATATATTACTAGACTCCTAATAACAGGCGACCGATGTCTGTCAACACATTAGACAAAAAAGTCTTATATCCATCTTATTTCGACCATTCCTGTGAGCCGTAAACATACCTTAAGACAGAACAGACCTTGAGTTAGCCTCAGCGAGTTGACAGAATAGTTTTTTGCTCCTTAGATCATGCATGCGGAGCTGTCAGGAATCTGACGGGGCCCCCTAAGGGGGCCAAAGCCTGCCGGGGTCGCTGGACTTGGTTCTTAAAGGGCTATTGAAGGATCACCGTGGATTTTAGTCAGTACAAGTCTGACAATCCTAGGGACAATATTTTCTTAATTTGTTCTATTACGTCATGTGCCATAGAACAAAGGGGACCTACCAAAATGAGGCTTAAGGAGAGGAATTCTATGCCTGAGTCTGTATTTTCTGATACCTTGGGGTCTTTAAATCAAGTGAGGAGCTCGTGGCTAAATACTACATCATACTACAGCCGCACAGGCCGATCTTCCGGGTTAAGCCACGCTTGCCTAGTTGGTCTGTGGACGGGTGACCTTCTGTCATAGCGAGTTTCCTCTGTACCTCGGAAAGCACGTAAAGCCGTTGATTCCGACTGTCATTTGTAGATCTTTGACAGTCATTACTATAAGTCAGAAGCTCTAAAGTCTGACAACCAGTCTTACCATGGGGTATCGTATTACCCAGTTACTGGGTTGTGGCGGTCCGACAGGCAGTCGCTCCATGTAAAATACTGATATACAGCTGAATCTGGTTTGATTGGAAGCCGACCCCAATATAGTTCGGAAAAGGCAGGCAGATGATGGTGTCTTTAAATCAAGAGTGAATAGGTTACATCTAGGCAACGACGATATATTACTAGACTCCGCATGCCAGATCTAAGGAATAAAAACTATTCTGTCAACTCGCTGAGGTACTACGTAAGCGAGGGGGACGGGGTACTGCGTTGTGATTGGCTAACTCAAGGTCTGTTCTACCTCAAGGTATGTTTACGGCTCACAGGGAGTGGTCGAGATAAGACGGATATAAAACTTTTTTGCCTAATGTGTTGGCAGACATCGGTCGCTTGTTATTAGGAGTCTAGTAATATACTCGTCAAAACAAAATAGGGGCCACTTATTAAATTGCACTTTAATCAAGTATTACTCTTATTCTGTGTACATAATAGATGGTAAATACCTTGTTATAGTTTATTTCAAGTATTCATATTGTTTCTACTGCATAATTGGAAGTTCATAACTTTTTTTAAATTGGATATTTGAGATTTCTTAGAATGTACGGTTTGGTGTATTTTATTTTTCAAACTTTTAACGGAGTTTTCTTCGACTTATACAGCAAGTAGGCTATAACGATTGTTTAATCTCATAATGCCATTTATTCGGAGACATATGGATGCAAAAACAGCCACTTGGGGTGTTACCCTAATCCAGGGGGGGCATAGCCAGAACAGGTAGGTCTTATGATGGAATATTCGTAACCAGTGGTTCAAAAAGTTTGAAACTGGTCTCAAAAGACGGGTAATATCATCAGACGCCGTAATCCAGGAATAAAGTAAGTAAGTAAAGCCTAAGAAGACCATTAAGTTTGATTTACCGCGCAAATAGAGCGAAAATCTACCGTGCGGACAGTACAAACTCCATTGCGTTGAGCTACAGGCACCCCTATAATTGACTAGTCTATTCCGAATCGACTCCATGAAGACTAACAATACTCAAGAAGATGCTTGGTTCTCCTCCAGTTAACTGGTGCGTACGGTGCAAATCGTGAAACATTTGCAAAGAGAAAAAAATATTTAACTGTTTTGAATGGGCTTCATTGCTTTTTATTTATGACTGCAGGCTTATTTTTTTTTAATAAAGACTGTTTCATTAGAGTGTAGAGAAGATCTAAACAACAGGTTTCAGATCTTTGCACTCTTGAAACAGACTGTTCCGATGAGATCTGAATTTTGCTCTGGGGCGGTTGTCTCTATCACGCAAAACTGAGCTCGCACTTCGTAATAACGTTGCTGTAACTGCTCAAAATTGCGTAGCGAATGTGGTGCAACTCCACATTATCCAATTCGCACAGCAATGAGTACCTGAGTTCATCTTCAAGCAGGATAATGGTCGAGCGAACACGTCGCGACTAACAGTGCACACATTCGCTTACGTTCGAATTACGATGTTACAGTGGCTACTCAGGATTTTTACCTAAGTTCTATTCAGCAGTTAAAAGATGAGTTAAAGAGGAGTGCAAAAAAAAGTAAAATTCCCATCAACACCCAGCTGGATGTCATTAATTTTCTGAAAACTTGCTGGTAGAGAATCCCAAAGAAAATGTTTGGTATTTAATCCTGAACATTCCACCTTCATTAAAATGAGTATCACAGAGAGAACAGAGTTAAAAGAGAAGCTTTAAAGAACACTTTGGAACATTAAAGACGTTATTTTTTCGAGTTTTTTGATGTTTTGTGTAAGGTGATACATTCCTGCAATTCCCACTTTTCATTCAATTTAATTTAATTTAACGATTGATTGGAATACAAACTTAATTTTCGTGTATTTCCAAGTAAAATCGTTAATATTAATCAGATTCAGTCATTATAACAAGTAATATTTAAATATTATTTAATAAATCGACAAAAATCAGTTGGCCCTTATTTTCTTTTGAGTAGTATATATCGTCGTTGCTTCTAGGCAAGCGATGTTCACCATCGACCACACCATCGCTTATCAGCGGACGAAATAGTGGTCAAACGGGAAACTACCGTTAAATTAAAAAAAGTCCTTGATCTTAGATCACATTAAGCAAGCAAGGTCGGTAGTTCCGAACCTTCCTTACTAGTTATAAATTGTTACTTATAACAAACATAAGAACATTGGTAAAAAATATTATTATATCATTTTATATGTAACTAGCGGCCCGCCCCGTGCTTCGCTACGTGTTACAAAAATGTGATAAATGAAGATCCGCTCGACCGATTTTGTGCAAACTTCACAACTTTAAGTAGGTAATACTCAAATAATTTTTGTCGAGTTATTGACTTATTCCTTTATTTCTTTTTAGAGTTTGTCTTGAAAATCTTTAGAAAGATGCAGCTGAATATCAGTATTTTACATGGAGCGTCTGCCTAGCTGACTTCTACAACCCTATAACTGGGTAATACGATACCCCATGGTAAGACTGGTTATCAGACTTAATGAGCTTCTGACTAATACATACACCGGCAAAATTAGGGGAACACAAAAAAGGTCATTTTGTAGTGCCTGTATGGTGAGTTCACATTGTATTGCATACAAAATGAGTTAGGGCAAAAATTAACAACAAAAACGAACTTTCAGAACAAAAACACTTTAAAGCGCTGATTGCCTAAAAACACTTAAGAGGGAATAATTTCTGTTGGACTGTTAAAACCTGTCAATAAAGTGTCCTAAAGCCGTATATTAATAGGGTTGGAACTTAAAAAAATGGAAAACACTGATCGAATTAACTTTGACAACAATGCGACCTTTTTTGTGTTCCCCTAATTTTGCCGGTGTGTGCAGTAACGACTGTCAAAGATCTAGAAATGACAGCTGGGACCATCGGCTTTGCCACGAAATCATTCATCATAAGCCTATAATGTTCGCACTGCTGGGACACAGGCCTGAGAGAGGGAGTGAGCCATAATCCACCACGCGGGCCCAGTGCGGGTTGGTAGATGTCACATATCTTCGAACTTTTGGTTCTAGGACATGCCGGTTTCCTCACGATGTTTTCCTTCACCGTTTTGAGAGCAGTGGTGATGAAATAAATTACACAAAGTAAAGCGTCTGTGGGGTTCGAACCCACGACCTGGAACTCGTAAGTCGGGACCGATACTACTGGGCCACCACTGCTGATTGCCACGCACTACATAACCCTGAATCTTGATTTAAAATAAGATGAGACAAGTAGTAAATCTGTTTTAAATTTGGATTCATGGCTGAGTCTGGCTAATTCCTAAGACCTGATAAGCCAATGGAGTAATGATTGCGTTTATTTCAGGAATGTCGCTCTCTAATCTATTATTTTATGTAACATGCATTGAGCTATTATTACTACGTATAGAGACGACACCACGTATCACCACTGTGTCCCATCCAGGATGAGTGCGCGCGCCTAGAGCACGCCACAGAGCTGTCAAACAACTGAATGAACTTGTGCGCGTGCACTCATCCTGGATGGTACACAGTGGTGATGCGTGGTGTCGTCTCTATACGTCGTAATAATAACTCAACGCTAGAGAATTAATGAACTGCGTCAAAAATCGTCGTGCATTTTAAGTCAACAAAGCGATCAAACATGAAAACACGAAAAACAACTTTATTTTTATAAATAAATTCTTGTCACAAAACTTGCCTTGGATTTTATTTTATTGATTTCCAATCTTTTAGTGAGTCTAAAATATATTTATAAACTACACCTCGTTCTTTGTGTTTAAAATAGATATCACAGAGAGGTAAATTATAACGTTTAACCGACTTTGAAAGAAAAAACTAATTATTAATTATGATAATATTAGCGGCCCGTCCCATGCTTCGCTACGTGTTACAAAAAATGTGATAAATGAAGAACCGCTCGACCGATTTTGTGCAAACGTCACATAAATAATCTACTAAATAGTCCGAACAAAGCCTAAACATTTGGTTTGGATAGGTGAACCCGTTCTTGAGTTATAAAGTTACAACGAAAATTGGCATAGAATTTTATGTAATTGATTCCAAAAAAAAAAAAAACTTATTCATTTTTTTCAATAATAATGCTAATTCTGATATTATATCATAATACGAGGACTTATTAGGTAAAGGTCAATGACCGCTATTGCGATCTTAACTGGCACCAACTATAGTAACTATATCAGTAGTAAAACAACAATGCCTACTTGTAAAACAACTGAGTTGGATAAGTTAAGTGTAGCATGTAGTAATATACCCCACTTTTTCAGTCATCCATAACAAAATAAATATCAACAATATTGCGCATGGAACGTCTGGGCAAACGTAGTGAAGGGCGCCCTTTTTTTACGTGGTAAAATCATCAAATGAGTCCTACCACCCCGAGAGGGACTGTCAGACTTGTACTGACTAAAATCCACGTTGTCCTACAATAGCCCTTCATGTTCCGGGGTCTTGGTCATGAAATAAGTCCCGCGACCCCGGCAGGCTTTGGTCTTCTAGAGGGGGGCCTCGTCATCATGCTGACGCTCTTTGAGGCGCTCGTGGAATACAACTCGCCGTCGCGTCGACCCGGGCATAGTCGGTCATAGTCATAGTCGGTCGGGCAGCGAGTTGCCCAATGTAGGGCGCCCTGCGGCAAGATGGGTCGATGATTTGAAGAATGTGGCTGGTAGTGGATGGATGCGGACAGCCCAGGACCGGGATGGTTGACGCTCTTTGGGGGAGCCTTACGTTCCATAGTGGACGGTAATAGGCTGATAATATTGTGCAGGAGTGTTGGATTACAGTTCACTATCACTCAAAGACGGGAAGCCTGTGTCCCAGCAATAAGAATGCAATACATAAATACATCATCATCTGCCTGCCTTTTCCCAACTATATTGAGGTCGGCTTCCAGTCGAACAAGATGCAGCTGAATATCAGTATTTTACATGCAGCTACTGCCTATCAGACCCCCACAACGCAGTAAGCGTTCTGTCGTTCTGTCGTCTGGGTAATACGATACGCCATGGTAAGACTGGTTGTCAGACTTTTAGACCTTTTGACTAACAGTAACGACTGTCAAAGATCTACAAAAGACAGCCGGCACCAACGGCTTTACGTGCTTACCGAGGCACGGAGGAAACTCGCTATGACAGATGGTCACCCATCCACAGACCAACTAGGCAAGCGCGGTTTAACTCGGAAGATCGGCCTGTGCGGCTGTTATTATTTAGATACGAGCTCCTCCACGTTAAAGATTGTAGACAAAGTTAGAATTCAGCTTCAAAGAAGTTTTATATTCTTTGCTGTGTACAAAAAAATACAATAAGTTAATATTGTTATAATATGATAGATTATAACATATGCTTTCATTTTCAAATCCCTTCATTCCCTTCAAATCTAAGTGTATAGCTTTGCAGAATAAATACAATAGCATTATCATTAAGAGAATTTTGAAGGAAGCTAGAAAATTGAGGATAGTGATCAACTGATCGTAGCTCATTTATGACAACTACGTAAAAACCTTTTATTGAGCTGTGTTAGGAATGAGATAATTGGAGTTGCTATAAAATTCCAATAAAATTCATAAGCTCAATTTTCAAAAAGGCGACAAACGACTCGCAATACGGC
This sequence comes from Agrotis ipsilon, assembly GCA_028554685.1. Taxonomy (NCBI): domain Eukaryota; kingdom Metazoa; phylum Arthropoda; class Insecta; order Lepidoptera; family Noctuidae; genus Agrotis; species Agrotis ipsilon. The sequence continues at coordinate 7,189,307 of CM052982.1, forward strand.
GCTTATCCCATACTAGCTTCTGCCCGCGACTTCGTACGCGGATCTTGTTGCTTATGCCAGCGACAATGGGGTCGGCAAAATCGAAGATCTGAAAAGTCTGATACCCAACTCCAAGAGCCCGGGTAAAAAAATCATCATCAAAATCAAATTCTAAAAACTATATTTTTGGCTTCGGTATCGATTGTAGATCACACCCCAAGTATTCTTTTAAAAAAATATTCAATGTACAGTAATTTTGACTTTCCTACTATTTTATTATATGTATAGAATAGATTTTCAATGTCGGATAATGATTATTGAACGATAAAGCATTTTTTGGGACAATACAACCTTCCCTTCCCAAACCACTGCTGCAACTCCTGAAAACCAGAATCAACAGTGGCAACCACCAGAAAATCGCGAACACAGTATTATCATTTAATTTGATTGATTGATTAAAGTACCCTTTTCATGCCTTAAAAATTCTAATAAAATATAAAAATTCAATACTCACGAAGTTCCAATTTGTGAGGTAGCAAGGTGTATACCATTTTGCAGTGATGACCCGCTCATCCGTAATATCAGTTCTCAATATCAACAGATACCACAAATATAAAGCATAACACAAAATTGAATTAAAAGTACCACTAGCCACTACATGCCATAATAACCTTAAACACAATCGAATAGAACGTCTTTTCTCATAATCCTCACTCACTGTTATTCTCACTTCTGTCATATTTCTTTATTTAATTGATTTTTTTTTAGTCGCGATTTATTTTATTGGATCATTTCTTTTTTCAATACAACTTTTTATTATTTTACTTTTTTTAATTGGATTTCTTTTTTATTTTACTTATTTTAATTGGATTACACTGAGGTTTTATTGGATTTTTGTTTTTTTTAATTATTATTATGTATGTAAACGTGTGTACGGTTTGATGTCACGGTCTATTATGTGATCGCCCAGTATGTGTAGCATTGTCTTTAGAGTTCCTTAGTCGTTAGGTAAAATCGTTGCGTTATGTCATTAACTTAATGTCTTCTTATTAATTGTCGTAGTAATTAGAATAGTGATAATTTCTAAATAGCCTCATTTTGTCGGTGGTTAAAATGAGTCATAATAACTTGCTGGTCTTTACGTTTCGATTCCCAGATCAAGTAAAAAGATATAGGTACCTTCCTATTTTATTAGAAGGCAAGACTGTTTTTAACCGACGAAAAAAAGGAGGAGGTTTTCATTTGACATTGGAGGCGTCAGGCTCCCTGTGGCCTGGCTTTATGCTGAACTGAGCCTATTTGGCACAGCCGTGAGGCACACGATACCTACGTACATTCATTGTATTCTCGTAATTTTTTATTGTAATTGTGTGCTTCAGGTTTGCCAATTCTTTTCTTTAATTTCGACATGTATATTTTTTATTACATGGTAACATCATCGATTGAGTCCTCCCAGTCAGGGCAAGACGGGACTGTCAGACTTGTACTGACTAAAATCCACGGTGTTCATGAATAGCCCTTTCCGTTCTGAGGTCACGGTAATTCGTAAGTCGCGCGACCCCTGCCAGGCTTTGGCCCTCCGTAGAGGGGCCCCGTCAAAATGCTGACACTCTTTGAGGCGCGCGTCGACCCGGGCATGGTCCATGGTCGGACAGCGAGTCACCCATTATTCGCGGCAATGAATAGTAACGATTATTTATGCGGAACCAATTAGCAAAGGCATGCAGACTTGCTCACAAAACCTGCTTGGATCGAATCAATGACGTTCAACGCACGCCATGTAGCTAAATAACTTTGATTTTAACAAACCTGTTGTTGCTATAATTATACTTGATCGAGGTTTTGTGGTATCTAGGTATGTATAGATATATAAATAGGTAGTCGACTGACGTATTTTGTTTAGGGTCATCATCATTTATTTAGTTATTTAGTTTACTATTTATGTATTACACACAAAATACAACACAGGATAATTAAAACATAGAACTCAGTACAAGGGTGCTGCTTATTTCTATAGATATTTCTGCCAGCAGACCCGCGAAAGGAGAAATGAAAAAGAAATGTGTAGACTATAGACATCGATCATAATCATCAGCTGGAAGACGTCCACTGCTGAACATAGGCCTCCCCCTTAGACCGCCACGCCGAACGATAATTCGCCACTTGCATCTATCGGTTGCCCGCGACTCTCACGATGTCGTCGGTCCACCTAGTGGGAGGCTTACCTACGCTGCGTCTTCCGGTCCGTGGTCGCCATGAGGGAACCTTTCTTCCCCATCGGTTGTCTGTTCTACGAGCGATGTGGCCTGCTCATTGCCACTTCAACTTGCAAATTTTACGAGCTATGTCGTGTGTGTATGTGTAATATCCGTGTTCCGGATTTTATCCCGCAAAGAAACTCCGAGCAAAACACTTTCCATTGCTCGTTGAGTGACTCTTAGTCTCTCTAAAAAGCCAGCGCAGTCAAAGATCACGTTTCAGAGCCATATGTAATCACTGGCAACTTGAGGCACTGTGGGATTCTGATGAGCAGAATTAGGGTGCTCCCACATAACTATACTTATCGCCGATCATCTGAAGGCGAACGGCTCGTTTCGCCGTCAGCCGGCATCGCACCGCGTCATCCGAGCCGAGCCGATGCGAACGGTATTAGTAACGCCCTTATTTCGCAGGCATAAAGGCTTTTTTGACCGGCATTATTCAATTCCGCCGTTGGTCCTGGCCGTCATATGTAGGTCTTTTTCTTTCCTGTTATGGCTGCTTGCGAGCGTCCTGCTCGGGTTCCTGAATTACTCCGTGAGCACCGACTCTGGAGGACTAGAATAAATTATTGTTTTCTGATGAAGCTAGAATCTCTTTGTGTGGAGAGGACCAACGCCGGCGAGTGCTGAAGACCACGGGAACGCTTTGCGCTGCTTAACCTTGGAGATCCACCCATTATTTTTAACGTTATTTATAGATGGAAAAATATTCGATAACAATAATAATCACTATTAAGGAAATAACTAAAATGATATTAATAGAGGCCATACGTTATGGAGGCCATACACGGTAAGTATAACTGACAGGCAAACTTAAGCGCAAAGACGATTTATTAATAGACTCCGCATGCACGATCTATGGAACATTCACTATTCTGTCAACTTGCTGAGGTACTACGTAAGCGAGGGGGACGGGGTACTGCGGTGTGATTGGCTAACTCAAGGTCTGTTCTGTCTCAAGGGATGTTTACGGCTCACAGGAGTGGTCGAAATAAGACGGATATAAGACTTTTTTACCTAATGTGTTGACAAACATCGATCGCCTGTTATTAGGAGTCTAGTAATATATTGTCATTGCTTTAGCGTGTATATTGTGTTTAAATTAGAGATGGGCCGAATGTGATTTGAACCGAATCCGAACTTCGGCCGAACATTCGGTTCTAATGAAATGTTCGGCCGAATTTCGGTTTAAAAAAAAGATAATGGGTGAAATCTATCTGAATTCCATTGCGCACACCTGTGCTAACCCTTTTAAAAATGCGTGAAGGTAACAACTTAATTTTTAACTAAATTGTTAGTTTCACATGTATGTATAGTTTTCTATTTTACAAGTCTTAGGCCTATAATAAATAGTTAATAACAAAACTTGTTTTAAGTAAACTTGAAAAACTACATCCAGTATGCACGCATTGTTTATGCGTACGATTCGTTTCAACTAGCAAATTATTTGAAAGTAGAGGTTACTTTGTTGTTACGACGTTATAGCAAAGTTTTAAGAAGGTCCACTCTGTCTAAATGCGAACAAACTTCCATGCGATCAAGCGTTTTTAACCCCCGACGGAAAAAGAGGGGTGTTATAAGTTTGACGTGTCTGTCTGTCTGTCTGTCTGTGGCATCATAGAGCCCGAACGGATGAAGCGATTTCAATTTAGTTTTTTTTGTATGAAAGGTGACTTTTCTGCGAGTGTTCTTAGACATGTTTGATGAAAATCGGTTGAGCCGTTTAGAAGTTGTGGGGGTGAAAGTGGGGAAAGATAGCCGAGGGTCTGCAAATATACTCGAGTTGGGTATCAAATGAAAGCGTATTGAAAGGGAATATTGATGACTTAGTCGGGAGTACTCTTAGCAACATAAAATGATATAAGTTCGTACCTATAAAGAGTGTAAAATAAAAAATAAATTAAAAATTGAATAAACCCTCGACACAAAAACCAATTGGGGGACTGCTCCAAATTATTTATCATCTCCTGTTTTGGTTTTTGTGTCGGGGGTTTATTAATTTTTTATTGTCATACCTATTATTGGAATCAAATATAGCAGCTCACAATTAGGACCCATTAATATTAGCAGTCATTTTTACCCGTGGTGCTAGGCAACTGTGCTTCTCCCAGTTGTAATGTCCCTTTGTGCCCATTGGCCTTGTTTTGTTCTGTCTCCTGCTTGCACGGAGGGAAGTGGAAACATAATATATTTTTCCTACTCCTCCACTATTATTTTCTGATTAATTTCGTTGCAAGATCCAAGACAGGTAAATTCATTCTCGGGGACACGTCGAGCTTCATTGTCTTGGCGCTTTGCTGGTGGATGCCACTGTTGATTCTGGCTCTCACTGTTGAGTTGCAGTAACTAGGTTTTTCGTTAGTGTTTGGTAAGTTTGGTTGTCAAACTTATGAGCTTCTGACTACCAATAACGATTGTCAAAGATAACATGCTTTCCGATGCACAAAAGAAAGTCGTGTAAAATCTTGGATCTTGGACAGACAGTATCCTTAGCACGAGTTTTCACTCTTTTCCTTTATAGTATTTACAGCGTTTCTTGTATGAAAAAATGGAACAGCGCCTCTGGTTTGAGAAGAAGGAACTAATTTTTTCCTTGAAAATTGTCAAAGTTCCAGTTTACTTTACGTCTCAAATACTGAAAACTCGTGCTAAGGGTACAGATCGTCATTCTTCTTCCCAGCCAAAACATTAGGGAGTGTCGAAGGGGGGCGTTTTGTGGGACTGTTTGAAGTAAAAATTGACGAATCGAAACGTGAGCATTAAAAACATTTTTTTAAACGTTGCCCCACTCCAGGAATTTCTCCTGTATCGTGGATGCGTTTACAATCATAGAAACTCACATACACAAACGCCCAGACCCGGAACAAATAATTGCATTCTCCTTTATTCTGTGTTAGGCAATGGGCAGGCCACATCGCTCGTAGAACTGACAACCGATGGGGAAGAAAGGTTCTCGAGTGGCGACCACGGACCGGAGGACGCAGCGTAGGTGGTCACTAGGTGGACCGACGACATCGTGAGAGTCGCGGACAACCGTGCAATGCAAGTGGCGAATTGTCGTTCGGCGTGACGGTCTAAAGGGGAGGCCTATGTTCAGCAGTGGACGTCTTCCGGCTGATGATGATGATGATGATGAGATACAATTAGTTCCTGCCGAAGCTGGGTTTTTTTTCTATGAACCGTGAGCATTCTCCTGTATTTTATTTTAGGCGATCTGCGTGAATAACACTTCTGTAGTGTAACTGCTTTGTGGCAATGAACCGTTTATAACGAAGTAATTATTACAATTTGATTACTTTCTTATTTTTGGATTACGTACGAATTTTACTTTTTATGGCCTACAAACGCACCTGACCAGTAAGTACCCTTTTTTTTTATCGTGGTAAAATCATCAAATGAGTCCTCCCGCCCTGGGTGGGGCGGAAGGGATTGTCAGAGTCTTACTGACTAAAATCCACCCGTGTTCCTTCGGATACCCTTTACGTTCCGGGGCCGCGGTATCCTGGGTTAAGAAAAAACCCGCGACCCCAGCAGGCATTTGGCGCGAAACACGACGCGTTACTCACCGTCCGCAAGCCCGCTCCGCCACTGTGCCCTCTGCTGATCAGAGGGACACGCGTTGGAGCGTCCACACGACAGGCTATTCGCATACGGGCAAAGAGAGCCCTTAGGCACACAGTGCCTAAGGAAGAGCTTTTGCCCGCATCCCAGGGTGCACCGGCCGAAAATTATCTATGTAGACAATAAAGTATTTCGATAATTATTATCTATGTAGACAATAAAGTATTTCGATAGTTTGTCGGTAGACTACATTTTTAGTCGCTACTTATACATACGTGAATAGGCTTCCTTTTAAAAAAAAAAATTCGTGCACCCTTTTCTCGATTCCAATTCTCATTGCATCACACGAAAAAACCGACCCATCAAATTCCAGTCCTCAGCACCGACCGCTTAACCCTCCCCTCTTCAAAAAGAAAGTACCCACAGTCGATAAAACCGGCACAACATATCCGCGCATCTCAGTGTAACCTTGAACGCGAGTGAAAGTAGGCATATGTAAAAAAAAAACGAAAAAAAAAACAAGATGGCGTCGAAATTTTATCTATTTTTTCTCTTACTGTTTTGTTCGAAAGTTCAAAGTGCAACGTTATTGGAGAAGGGCTATGATTATTTTGTGAATATAGGCAAAAGTTTAGGACCTAATTTAATGGCAATGTTAGAATGTGTCGGACAAAATGAGGCTTGGGAATGTGCGAGGGAAAAGGCGGGAAAAATGTTGGATGGCTGGGAAGATGAAGTGGAGAAGGAGCGGAGAAGTTGGGAAGGTAAATGGAGAATTTTGTTTTCTTTTTTTTTTGTTGTTTTTTATACGTGGTTGTTTCTCATTGTTGTATTTTAGTCAATTGGATAATTAGAATTTATTCATTTTATTTTATTCCGATTTAGTTTACACTAAAATTCAATTAAATCGTATTTTAAACGATACACATTAAAAACTTACTTAACTTTATTATTTACAAACTATTTTTAGGGTATCATTTATAGTTTGTAATGAATATGGGAAATAAATGTTGAAAAGGTTAAAAAAAAATAAAAAAACAATTTTGTAAAATATTTATTAAGTCTAACTAAAGAAAAAATTAGTTTCTTTTTTTCTAGATAAAGTAAATACAAGAATAAATACTTCCACTTAATGTTATATTGGTGTGACTCTTTTTTCAATCTCATACATAATACCTATTGCATAATTGGTATCACTTTAAATTTTAAATCTACTTAGTAAAAAAAACTCCGGAATATCTATAGTCACTTAACATTGAAATAATAATCCTACTAATATTATAAACGTGAAAGTTTGTATGTATGGATGTATGGATGTTTGTTACTCTTTCACGCAAAAACTACTGAACGGATTTGGCTGAAATTTGGTACACAGATAGTTTATAACCTGGATTAACACATAGGATTTTTATCCCGATTTTATGTTCCCGTGGGATAATTTTCGAGTTGTAGCGGGTGAAACCGCTGGCAGTAGCTAGTATTATTATAAACGATACATTACACTTCTCTTCTTCTTCATTAATTTCTTTGTTTTTATATTTATTTTTGCTTCACTGTCAATGGAGAAATAATAATTCTTTCTTCAATCCTAATAATATTGCTATCTAATTATAATAATAATAATATTCCACAACTATCACACAACGCCATCTACTCCCAAGCTAAGCAGAGCTTCTGTTATGGGTACTAGACAACTGATAAACATACTTATATATTTCTAAATACATACATATTATAGACAAATTACACCCAGACACAGAACAAATAATCATGCTCATCACTCAAACATTTGTCATGGGTGGGAATGGAAACCACGACCCCCGGCATAGCAGTCAGGGTCACTAACCACTAGACCAACAGGCCAGTCAATAATTCAAACGCGACTTTTCCTCACAGAAACTTAAAAATTAAGATTCGTATCAAATTCATGACCTACTAACTCTTCCGGTATCGTGTTTAGATATTTCGGTGTTCCAAAGTGAATTTTAACTTTCAAAAAGAAATTAACATCGCGTTGTGATCTTAACTTAGCCAATAAGATGCGCCATTTTTAAAAATAATTATATTAATCTTTTCCTTAAAACTGCTTGCTTTTTTTTAACGTGGTAAAATCATCAAATGTGTCCTCCTAACCAGGGCAGGGTGAGAGGGACTGTCAGACTTAGCCCCTTCGTTCACTAGGCGACGCAAGTCTCCGATACCTTACACGTGTTTTCATGCGATGGCCGAGTCAATATATTTATATGAAACATTAAAGATTTTTAAGATTGAGATGCGTCACTATAAGACGCTGTCAATTATTACGTAACAACTTAATGCTACGAGTACTGAGATTCCAGACACAATTGATTTTCAATTGTTATGGACCACGATCGTGGTCTTAGGGAGTGGACGTATTAAGACAGGAAGTCGCTTAAGTATTACATAGATAAGACTTGGTATTACATGGATCTCTCAACTTTTTACCGTAGAACAACTGAGTTGCGAGACTTGGTTTTTTTGACAAGTATTGTTTTTGATGGGATAGCCCTTTACGTTTTTGCGCAAACTTCACATAAACCATCTACTAAATAGTCCGAACAAAGCCTTAACATTTGGTTTGGATAGGTGAGCCCATTCTTGAGTTATAAAGTTACAACGAAAAGTGGTATTGATTGTTATTTATTAGATTTGATAACACAATTATAATATCATTGACCGACTAACCATGGACTAATGAATTTAGCAGATAACGAACTTCAAATTACTTTTTTTGATATAATATTTAAAATTTAATTTGTTTTAAGTAATCCTTTCATACTTTTGAGGTGTCAGTTGACTGATCTGACACTCTGACACTGTCCTTCTGAGGTTGGATCGCACATTATATTGCTTTTGTGAGAAAAAAATTCATCCGTAGAGTAGGAGTGGTGGCCCAGAGGTATCGGTCCCGACTTACGAGTTGTAGGTCGTGGGTTCGAACCCCGCCAGGCGCATTACTTTATAAATGGTGAAGGAAAACATCGTGAGGAAACCGGCATGTCTTAGAACCAAAAATTCGAAGATATGTGACATCTACCAACCCGCACTCGGCCCGTGGTGGAATATGGCCCACTCCCTCTCTCAGAGAGGAGGCCTGTGTCCCAGCAGTGGGACATTATAGGCAGATGATAAGTAGGACACTTACAAAGCTGATTTTTATTACCTTTCCATATCTGTTTACCTGCTCACACCATAAGGGGAATAAGGTCGTGAGCATATCACATTTACTGGAGAAATTACATAGCTTGCATATAAAGTAAGAGAAAACTGGTTAACTTATGTATATATGTATGTAGTAAGTGAAAACTTTATATAAGTGTTAATGTTGATGATAAGAATATGCCATAATTTTAACTGGCCTGTTGGTCTAGTGGTTAGTGACCCTGACTGCTATGCCGGGGGTCGTGGGTTCGATTCCCACCCAGGACAATGTTCGTGTGATGAGCATGATCATTTGTTCTGTGTCTGGGTGTAATTTATCTATAATATGTATGTATTTAGAAATATATAAGTATGTTTATCAGTTGTCTAGTACCCATAACACAAGCTTTGCTTAGCTTGGGACTAGATGGCGTTGTGTGATTGTTGTGGAATATTACATTATTATTATAATCTTTAACAAAACAAGCAATTTCAATTCCCCTGCAGGAATATGGGACTATCGGGTAACCATGATCCCGGAACGCAAAAGTGCTATTGAAGAACACCGTGGATTTTAGTCAGGACTAGGGTTGCCATAGCACACTAAATCACGATTAGTCGCTAAAGTAGGATGGCATCGCAAATGAAAAAGAGACAAATATAGTCAAGGTTTGTCAATTGACCACATTTGAGCGCGTCACTTTCTGAGCGCGTGTAACGTATCTACACCTTTTTTCTCATTGTTTATTTATTACACACATTGTAGAAAGAAAAAGTGCTAAACTAATATACATAAGAGATGTTCTTTGTAATATTTAGCAAGTCCACGCCAATTATTGTTGAATTTCAATGTGTTTACACTTTCTCTTACTTTATGAGATCCGTGACTGACTCATTCACAAACAAGGTGTAGAGTACTTCATTTTAAGTCTTAAAGACTATCTTAAACAAATATGCGGGATCTTAAAAATAAATTCGCAGTACTGTCTTAACAAAATTCGCGAGACTGTTTTAAAAAAAATCTCGGGAGTGTCTTAAAAAATTTAGCGGGACAGTGTTAAGAAATTAAAAATTTTGGAAATTCGCAAAAAAAACATGTTTTTTCATACTGATGAACCCGATCAATTTCTCATTTTGTATGAAAAAGCATTTTTTTCTCTTTGGTCTTAGAACAAACATTGTTCAGTAACATGGGCTGAGTTAGCCCACGAGAGGTTTTGCGCATTTAACGTTACACGTTGTATAGGTGTAAAAATCAATTGCTGTTCGTTAGTCTCGCTAAAACTCGAGAACGGCTGGACAGATTTGGCTCATTTTGGCATTGAATTGTTACTGAAAGTCCAGGGATGATTTTAAAGGTTATTCTGAGGCGGTACGAAGTTTGCCCGGTCAGTCTTATCTATATATATAAAAATGAAACCCGTTTTCCGTTGTCACGACATAACATGAAAACGGCTTGACCGATTCGGATAATTATTTTTTTATTGTGTTTGTAACCATCGGGACCGGGTTTTTTAACCGAGTCCTCCACCCGTGCGAAGCCGGGACGGGCCGCTAGTCTATAATATTAAATCAATTGCTGTTCGTTAGTCTCGCTAAAACTCGAGAACGGCTGGACTGATTTGCCTGATTTTGGTTTTGAATTATTTTGGGAAGTCCAGGGAAGGTTTAAAAGGTTTTTTTATAAATATATAACTTAAGCTTAGAAAATTAGCCATCTATTTGTGCAGA